>CAWUFW010006680.1:0-600000 GCA_963921515.1 Calotriton arnoldi | reverse complement strand
TAGATATAAAACCTCCGACAGGGCAGACCCCGAGGGAACACCACAGTCTAGGGTAATCAGTGACAGAAATTAGCCCAAGGTAACTGCTGGGATGGAAAAGTACTCTGTAGGGTAAGAGATGTGTACCCATGCCCTGAGTACCCAACTGTACTTTTTTCCGGTTCCCAAGTGCTGATTTTTTTGTCACAGGCGAACACGGATCATGCAAGTGCACCATGACATAGCCTGTCTCACGGATTGCGGTCTTGTTGGACCGAAAGGGGTGCTCAAAGCACTACCCACAGAGTGGTGGAAGGCTACTGACTTTATCAGGAATCAAGCAGCACGAGCTCGGTGGTGGCAAGATACTATGTACGGATCTTTAGTAGTAAACAGGACCTTTTAAGACTGTGTCACTGGAGTGAGGCCTGCAGGCTCACTCTCCTTTTTAAAAGTCCTGCTGCTTCGTGCTTAACCCACACTTGGCCCACATCAGGTAGATGCGGAGTGCTGCATAGTGCAGAGTGCTAACTCTGTGTTAGTTGTATGTGTGCCTGGTAATGGTACTATGGAGTAGTACTGCCCAGTGCATGTGTGGTTAGTATGTGTGCTGGTTGTATGTGTTCCTGAGAGGAATCCAAACATGAGAGATGTGCTGTGCAGTGTGTGTCCAGGGCAGCGGTGGCCGCCATAAACAAAGGATGGTGGGGTGGGTGGAATTGCATGGGAGGTGTTGTGTGGGCGGGGGGACGTAATACAATATAAAAATAAGTACCTTTTGCCGCCGGCAGCCTCCAGCATAGCGTCGCGTTCGCCGCCTCTCCTCTTCCTGGGTCTCAGCAGCCCCTGAGACCCAGACTCCCATCCAATCCCCGTGCTGCTGAGCAGCGCAGGGATTGGTCTGAGCAGGCAGGAAAGACGCCCTGCTCAGACCAAGGAGTCTGCGGGGTTTCTCCAGCCCGGCTGCTTAATGTAGCTAGGCTGGAGAAAACCTAAGTGCGCATGTGTGTTTTGGTCGGCCTGAGACGGCCGACCAACACACATATGCGCACTTAGGGAGTGGAGTGCTTGTAGCACTCGTCCTCCCCCCTCCCATGCCTTGGCCCGCCCCTCCCAACACTGCTGGCTAAGATCCGGCAAATGTAAAATAAAACAATGCAAGAGCATTGTTTTATTTTACATTTGCTGGCTCTGAGCCAGGCAGTGGGGGCGACGCTCCTCCGCCATTGCGGAGGAGCCGCCACTGGTCCAGGGAACGCATGTGCTGGGCGTATGTGTGCTTGCGTGAAGTACAATGCATGGAGGGTGAAGTGTTGTGCAGCACGCACATAGTGAGTGTGTTGTGCTGGCAGAGTGTGTTTTTGTAAGGAGCTCTTTCTAGTTAACCTTCAGTGCTGAACAGTGCACACAGATTGAGTGTGTGTACTGAGTGCATGTGTACATATAAGGGTACAATGCATAGAGGTAACAGTGCTGGGCCCAAAGTGTTCTGTGAAAGTACACTGAGGGACTTTGCCTGCAATAGTACATTGTATGGAGGGCCTGGGTTCCATTTTGGGAAGACCAGGCCTGTCTGATGAAGACTGGAGGAGGAGGAGGAGAGTAATCCCCCCCAGACTGATTTGTGTATTGCTGCATTCCTGTGAGATGGGTGGGGACACATAGGAGGGAAGAAAGAGACTCCCTTTACATCTCAAAAGATTGCTGTTTGATTCAATGATAAATCATATGGAAGGGGCCTGGACACATATAAGGAAGGATGGTGGAGCTGATAAGAGGATCATAAAGAGAACAACTGATGGGCTGGGAATATCCCTTTGATGCACATATCACTGTGGCCGACATCCAGGTGTAAACTTTGGTGAATTATGTTGTGGACAATCAGCTTCAGAGTCATGCCTGCTGTGGCAGAACTCTTTCATGAAGGAAGAAGAAAAGGAGAAATGCCCACTTCAGAAGAAGCAGAACCCCAACATAAGGCCTTAAAGACCCAGACCCTAAATCTCATTTGGTATCTCAAAAATAACTATTGAGGGGGAGGTTGAGTCCCCAAAAATGTGTCATCTGCCAAGCAGCCAGATGGGCTGTGTGAGAAGGAGAAGCTCTGCAAGACGTCCTCCTGTGACCAGGAATGGGGGCAGAAGGCATACTAGTCTTCCTGCTGGGTGAGGGGACATCACCCAGGACATCAAGATCACCTGCCCTGGATCACCATTGCCTGCCTGATTGCCAAGACCAGTGTGCCCTGTGAGCGAGAGGAGAGCATTGGAGGGAGCGAGGTCCAGCGGGGAACACTGAACGGAGATTCCCTGAGTGAGGTGTGAGGCTGTGCACTGATCAGGCCTTGCACATGTGCAGTATCGGCTCAGCAATCCCTGTATACTAGGAAAGCGGTATCGGAAGCACTGAGCAGGAAACACCAAGCCCCTTATGCCAGAGGGGGTCACAGTGAATTGAGTTTGGGCCATGTGTGCAGGACATGTGACTGCTGGGATCGGCAACCCCGTATGCCAGGAGGCCCACCGTAGTGAGGGCAATTGCCTAAGGAGATTCTGGGCCCTGATCATGAGTATTGCGGCAGCCCCATATGCCCGGAGGGGCTGCCGTTACCACTTTGGCCTAGAGTTCGGGCCGTAGCCCCAGATCGAATGAGAACTGCTGTTACCAGCGTGTCTAGACTGCTGTGAACTGCACCTGATGAAGTCCCTGAGGTTCACTGAGACCCCCCCTGCTAGGGGGAAGAGCAACTTACCTTTTCTGTCCGCAGAGTGGGAGCAGCTCTGATCACTGGAAACCAACCGGCAGGACTGCTCGATGGGTACAGCCTGCGCCGCTGGGTGATGTCGTGTTCATCATGAGTGGTCTGACTTCGGTGTTCAGGATCCACACTTGGGCCACCCAAGGAGAGAGCACTCACTGCACCACTGGACACTGCCATACTGCCGGAGCGGGTAAGACTAAAACCGGGATTCTGGGGCCTCCAGGAACTTGTTGCTAATGGTGCTGAGGCACCATAGACACTTTTGACTATGTTTCTAAAAGGCCAGAAGGGAGAACTTTTGAGTATGGCCGAATTGTTTACAGACCCTGATGCGGCCACCAGTGAATGGAGAATAACCATAAACACGTTACACGACGGAGGTTGGGAGAGGGATTCATCTGACAACTAATAGAGCCCCGGCCTCAAGGGGAATTGTGCTTTTGCATTTGAATGTCTAATCTCTTTGCCTGTGTAGAATTAGAAATAAAATACTACTTTTTCTTATAGCCGCAAGTATTTTGCTCGAAATTGATTTATTGTTCACACTGCTTGCATTTTGAGTTATGAGTCATGTTCACCGACCTGTATCTACATCCCCCTGAGGGAGCCTTGACTGCTTGACTACAGCTACCAGTTAGAGTCAAGTGCAGAGTGGGTACTTAGCCCAGTTGAGTGGGATCCATAGTAGGTTGGGCCCCGGGACATCAGGAGAAAAAGGCCTCAACCACTACGGTTGGGCCCAGTAGCCCCTAGATGCCCTGTGGACCTCTAAAAAGGATTCTGACAGCATCCCTTTGGGTTATGTGCCTCCAGAAGGAATTTAGCCACTTAATGACCATGCTCAGCTTCTACTGCCTCCATAATCCTTTGAAGAAGAGTCTGATGGTTCACCGTATCAAAGGTCTTCGATAAATCAAGCATAACCAGGAGGGAGTCTGACCCCTCATCAGCCATCGCAAAGTATCAACCCAAACCCAAATGACCTACTCTCTGTGCCAGAGTGAGGTCTAAAGAAATCCTACCTGAAAGGCATTTATGAACATCCAGATGTTGTTGGAGCTGTTGTACCACCACCTTCATGATCTTGGCTATGACAGAGAGATGGATAATAGGTTTGAAGTTTGAAAGATTAGTGAGATTCTAAGGTGAGCCTTTAAAAAATGGGATGGCAATCTCATCTTTAAGATTAGTGGAAATTACATCAATCAGGAATGACTGTTTGATCAGAGGCTGCATAAGAGCAGCAAACAAAAGGCGACCCTCATTAACGGCTGAATCCATAGAAGCATCAGTCAGTTTTAAAGGTTTCAAAATGCTTTCGATGTTCGAAACAAGATTGCAGAAGTCACAATTGGTAAAAAATAGAGATTATGGGAGCAGAAGTCTTGTCCAGTTCCAAAATAATTTTATTTATTTCATCAATGAAGAAAGAAGTGGCACAAAAAGTCCTGGGGTTGGAGTAGTTGAGGGATATCAATGAGTTTTAAGAACAGACTGCTTAACAGATTAAATACAGTTTGGGAAAAGGATGATGACTTTCTTATCACACTTATTGGCCAATGGGTATTTTTGCCACTTTGCCTAGCATTTTGACATACCATTTCGAATCTAGTCTAAGGCTGTCTTCTTTAAGTAATTTGAGGCCTAAAATAAACCAGGGCACAACATGAGACTGAAACTAGGGGGCATATGTACAAAGAAGTGGCGGAGTGAGGCGTTAGCCGTCATGGCTTAACACCTCACTCCGCCACTTAAGAAACGCAAGGCTGCACCATATTTACAAGGATATGGTGCAGCCTTGCATTTCTCCCTGCGCTGGTGCTACACTTAGCAGTGTAGCGCCAACGCAGGCTACCTGGGTGTCTGCGTGCAGGGGAGGATTGTTTATGTGTAGGAAGGTGTCCCTTCCTGCACATAAACAATCCTGAAATGCCATTTTGTCACTTCTATGTGTGCTGCTTAATGCTGCACACATGGAAGTTACAAAATGTCATTTTTTTAAAGTATTTTTTATGTGCAGGAAGGGTCACCTTCCTACACATAAACATCCAAGGCGTTTTGCTTTTTGCATGTGTGCTGCGCAAGGCAGCACAGATGGAACAAGCAAAAACGAGGAGAAATAAAGCATTTCTCCTCGTTTCACCAAGTTAAGACCCGGTTTTCCCTGGTCTTAATTTTGGCGCTGCCTCCTATTTACGCTGCTAAATAGGGGGCAACGTCAAAATCAATGGGTGTTGCAGTGGAACGCCCACCGCAACACCCACTGCCCAACCCTTTCACGCTAAGCATAGCGTGAAAAGGGGCCTTATTTTCAAGGGCTTGTAAATAAGGCAAAGCCCCTATCACCACGGAAATGTCACAAAAAGTGACGTTCCCGTGGCAATAGGGGCTTGTACATATGCCCGTAAGTTGCTTGTTCCAGAAGATTTCTAGGATTAATATAACAGGATAAACCTAAAACCTGGAACAGCTGTTTGATAAGCCTTAATATTTTGACACCTGCACTGTAAACAGGACAGATCCTCTTTCATAATGGTAGGATCATGTTTAATGTTGGAATGTTCATTGAACATTTTTACATTTTTAGAAAACGATGTATTAAATTATATTTGGCACAGGGATGTTTCTTTTTCTTAGAGCATAATGCATCCTCGCATCCATTTTGGGCACAAGGGTGCATTTTGCGCTAAGCAAATAGCGCTAAATGCTGGGACTAAATTGGGGGAAAATCCTACCCCAAAAGCACATTTAGCTTGCACGAGTGGCTGCTCACACCCGCTATTTGTGTTCTGCTGCATTTAGCACTATTTCTTAGCGCAAAATCATTCTCATGCCCATTTTGGACGCAAGGAGGCATTTTGCACTAAGAAATGGTGCTAAATGCAGAATCACTCTTCTCAAATAAATAAGCATAGCCTCACGGAAATCTAGGGTAATTTCGTGTGATTACGCTACACAGAATTACGTGAGTTATGCCCACACAGTAGCGGCTCGTGGTGGGAGTGCTGCGGGGCGGTGGGGCGGGGGAGGAGCAGGGTGGGGGTAGTAAACTACGGCATACGGCCGAACAGAGGTAAGTAAACAAATAAATAAATAAAACGAATTTCATTGCGCGTGCTGCATTGCCAAATGCGATGCAGCGCGCGCAACGAAATTTGTATTATTTATTTATTTGTTTACTTACCTCTGTTCGGCCGTATGCCGTAGTTTACTACCCCCCACCCTGCTCCTCCCCCGCCCCTCCCCACCGCCAGCAGCACTCCCACCACGAGCCTCTACTGCGCCAACTTCTAGTAATTCGCAGTGTATGGCAAGAGTGCGAATTATAGTTACTTAGTGCATGAGTTATAGATACTTGAAATAACTATGACTGGTGAATTGCAGTGATTCTTTTTTTTTTAACTGATATTTTCACCTAACTATTAAAAGCCTTTAACATTTGCTTTTTGTCCCTTGGTATTTTAGTTTTTTTTTAGAATATAAAGTAAGATATTATTACAATTCCTAATTATAGCGTCACTCAAAATGCAGTTTTTTCAGTGAATTTCTATGTAATTTTTAATGTAAAGTAAGAAGCCCATTGCTGTTAGTGGTATGGGGTTTGGTGCAGGTACTCGCCTGTGACCAGGCCCTGCACCCAACACCACACAGGAACCCAAGTCTCCGCATAGCAAGGCTTTTGGCCTTCCAAGGAATGGGGTTTGGCACAGTGCCTGGCCTGCAGGTAGGCCCTGCATCAAACCCCACCGTGGGCAGTCAATCTCCTCTGGCCATGCACAATATGGGCTTCGGTGCTGGGCCTGGCCATTTAGTCTGACTTTGGTATTCCCCAAATTCATGACAGGGTTTAAAGTCTTCGTTGATGAATATTTTATTTATAATAAATCTTCAAACACATCTATTCATAATATTTAAGATGCATTCAACAAGTATTCTAAAAAGTTATTCTTCATTAGTCCTCAAGAATAAAGATGGCTGCTAAGAGAACATCTAAAGAGATTCTAGAGAACATTAAAAAGAGAGACCATGAATATTTCACTGCTAAATTTCAAGAATCTCTTTAAGATTTAATCAAAGCTAAATATGATTGTTGTTGATTGTTGTTGTTCAACTGAAAGGCCTTCTGAAATTTCATTCAGAATGAAAGCCACATTCCATGGGGGCAAACACAAGGCTGGAAAATTCTAAGATAATTAGTTACAAATGATAAAAACTCAATTTATTTAATGTATGTTTGATAGACATGATAGGGCTAGAACTGTTCAATCTGAAATTGCAGATACTTTTTTGCATTTCTCTAAAGAAATCCATAGAGTGATATTGATAGCTATTTGGCTTAAGTCACAAGAACAGAATATATAGATATTGGTCTTTCTTTTCTAGAAAATGATGTAGCTAAGGATGAAGTACTCAAAGCGAAATAAATGTTAAAGAAAATAAAAGACACAGGTCCTCGTGGATGTGCTACTGAATTTTATTCACACCTTTCTCCCCTTTTTTTCCTCTCATTTACTTGATTTTTAAAAGATTTAATCTCCTAGAAGAGTTCTTTTAGAACTCTTTCTCAAGTGGTTATGTGCCTCATTCCCAAGAATGATAAAAATACCATGATATTTAACAATTTCTGACGTGTATCCCTCATCAACACTGATTGTAAATTTTAAGAAAAGATTCTGGTTCAAGGAAAATTCGATAGTTCCTGAACTCATTAAGAGTGAGCAGACTAGTTTTGTCGAGAATTAATGTTAATAAGACAATGTTTGTGTATTATTAAATGGTATAAGTAAAGTGTCTACTTCCAAATTACCTTTTTTCCACAGTTTCGAGGATGCCAAGAAAGTTTTTGACAGTTTAGGTTGGAGGTATATGCTCATGGTCTTGGAAATAGTTTATTGAATATGGTCTTAATATTATATTATAATCCAAAGTTGTTCTACATATAAATGGTATCCAATCATATTTTATTCAGTTAAAAAGAGATTTTTTTCTTTTTTATGGTGTAGAACACTGGTACTGTAGCTCATGGAGCAGGAGTGCTTGATCTGGCTCTGTCTAACAGTGTAGAGCGCTATGAATTTGTCTGTAAAATGATGTGGAGCACTATGCCTGGCTCTGCTCTAAGAACTTGGCTCTGTAGCTCGTAGTGTATAAGCACTGGGCTTGGTTATTTGATTGTGTAGAGCACTAGCTCTGAATAATGGTGTAGAGCACAATGTCTGACTCTGCATAATGGTGTAGAGCACCATGCCTCATTTGGTATAATGGTGTAGAGCACTGCGTTTCACTCTGTATAATGGTATAGAGCACTTTACGGCATGTGCTAGGCAGGGTGTATGAATATATGGAAGACAACTTGAGGCAGAGGGTTGTAGCATTGTGGGAAAACAGTATGTGGAGTCTGGAGTTAGTTGAAACTAATGGATGCTAGGTGGTATGTAGAGGTGTGGAAACCAGATAATGCACAAAGAATGGAATTAGCCTCAGCAGGTGGTTATCCTTTGCGGGGGAGAACAGGAAATGGATCCTGCTTCTAGTCAGAAAAGTGAAATTAAAAAGAGGTACGTCTCAAGGATGCTCCTATCGCTGTTTTTTATTTAATCACTTGAACTATTTTTGGTGAAATAAGACAGAATCTTCTCATTAGGGAGTTAGATTTTGAAAATAAAGTGCTATTCAGCATATGCAGAGGACATTATGTGCACAAAAAAAGGATTCACTAATTTTTTCAAGAAGTTGATCTATTTTCAAAGATATCTAACTACAAAATCAACATGAATAAATCTGAGATTATCCCTATCTAAAGATAAAGATTATCCCCATCTAAAAATGTGTGATAGATTTTATTTAGTTTGGAATAGAGATAAAATGAAATATTTAGTTTACAGTTCACTAATGATATTAAGGAGACAGTGAAACTTAACCTTGAATCCACTGAGGAAAGCATTCTAACCTTCTTGAGAAGTGGAGACCTTTGCTTTCTGGCTATTCAGATTAGATACAATTAATTATATACACTCTGTCTATATTACTGATGAATATTCCTGATTCCTGTTTTAATTACATTGAATCCTCATCCTCTATTTTTTGTGGAATTGTAAGAACCCTAGTATTACATTAAACTGAAACAGATCAAAATAAATGGAGGAATTTGTTTTTTAAATATGATATTTTCTTTAAAATAAGCACAATATTGTTTGATGACAATTAATGAAACTCAAATTCGGGTCTCCATGGATAAAGCTTTTAGCTCACCTTTTCCATTTAAAGTGGTGATTACAATGACATAAAAACCTCCCTGTTTCTTTTATTCCATACATAAAAAAGGCTTGCAGAAATCTAAAACCCATTTTTTTTATTGAAATGACAACATTTGGAAAATTCTCTGTATGTTATATTAAAAATATTTCACTCAATTAAAGAGTGTTCTTTTGGAAAAATAAGGAATAAAAAAGACTTTGCTCAGTTGTATCAGCTGTTTTAAAAAAAGAGACCTGGATTCCATTTTTTGAATTATAAAGTATATGTAATTTACCTAAATATTTATATTATGAATTGATATTTAAGTGACTTCTCCCACCTTCATTCTGATGAATGTGAGACACATGGCATTCCTCATAGTAATTTAACATGGCAATGAATACCTGTCAAAGCTTTGAAAATGTATTCTGATCTTTTTCCTAAAAGGAATAAACCAATCTAAGGGACTGATTTCTATGTCGTTAGGAAAGGCTCCAAACGGGATTCGGATTGAGTGAATCCGATTCGGAGCCTATGCTTCCGACCAAATTGTCCACCTTTCCGGAAGACCAAGTACGATGCGAGGAAGCCGTCCAGGCTGACTGAATTGGTTCCGAACGCGATTCAGGCAGTCGGACTCGTTCGGAGCCGTATCGTGCAGCTCAATGGGGACGGTTTCCGAACGAGCGAGTACGATGACCAATTCTGACAGCCGTACAGACTCGGTTTTGTCGAGAAAAAACGGCTGTGGGAATCAGGATTAGGGGGCCCCTAGCAGGTTCCCCTCACCCGGGGCACTACGAATCGGTCACCGGGAGTACCCATGGGTCCCCCCTTCCCATGCATGCACAGAGTGGTGGGCACCATTGGGTGCCCACCACAGGGAGCACGCTTTTACCCACCCCTTTTTTCAATGGGAGCCTGTGTTCACATTGGGTAGACAGGCTCCCATTGAATTCAATGGGAGTCCGACCGAACCGAGTCCGTAAACATACGGACACATCGTAATCGGTCGATGGGAGTACAGGAGTGCGATTCGTCCGGAAAGTTTTCCGGAACCGACTCGTCCGGAAGGCTTTCCTAATGACATCAAAATCGGGCCCTAAGTGTGAAAAAGATTGGGAAGCTGTTTAAAATATTGTTTGTTCAGCTGATGTTTGGAATAGCGTATGGGAAAGACCAATGTGCTTCAACATCACACAGCACCCTAAACATTTTATTTGTTCCTGAACAGAGCATTCTTAAATGCCTTCTTTACTGAATAAAATTAATCTTTCCCATAAACATTTATGGGTGTCAGATAAACTAACATTGGTGCTCTTTTCATTTATTCTTTGAATGTAAGAGGTTACAATTTTGTCTAAAAGTTTCAAATACAATTAACGTCTTCATTAATGCTAACAATCAATTTCATTGTTACTATGTTTTATTGACAACCATCACAAATGAATGACAGTGCCTTCCAGCTAAGGAAAGAATTGTAGATTTACTCACTATCAGGCACATGCATCAAGGTAGGATTTTGCGAGTCCTTAATTGCGATTAATAAGGAATCACAATTAAGGACTCGCAAAGCCTATGCATGTAGGAATCGCTATAAAAATAGCGAGTCCTACACATTCCTTATTTGCGAAAGTAATTTGGCCATTTTAAAAGAAAGAGAGATTATTTGGACCCCATTTACTATATTTATATGTAATACAAATTCTCATGTTATATATGGGTCGGTTGAAAATGTTGAGGTTTCTAAATCTCCTGGAATTTAGGACATGATTCCAGAAGCGGGCATATTATATAATTATGTTTCCTAAATAACTTGCTCATTTATATTGCTGATACCAATATTTGCATATTCATCAATATTGTATTTTGATTTTCTGAATTCTCTACTGACACCTAAATTCGATTTTCCCCTCTTTTCTTCTCTTCTCCCCCTTTCTTTTTTTCTTCACCATATTTTCTTTAATTTAGAACTTGGAAAAAATAGCTTTCACCATATTACTCTCAAAGTCTTACAATCTTTCTGTATTTGGACTTTATCAATGGATATATTTAGTTATGTACCCATTATTATATTTTTGCATTTTGTAGACCACATGTATAGTTGATTGTTTTTTGTTAAATAAGGGCCTGATTTTGAGTTTGGTGGATGGGATACTCTGTCATAAGCACAACAGATGTCCCGTCCACCTTATTACAAGAGTATTATATTCTAATGCACTTGTAATCAGGAGGATGGGATATCGGTCATGTTTGTGAAGAACTACCCATCCGCCAACCTCTAAATCAGGTCCTTGACTGCCAAACTTGAAAAAGTAGGTGAATAGTCATATGTGTTCAATCATGATGCATAATCTCAACATGTGAACAAACATTTTGGAAATATTGTTGATAGGGGTAGTTTTTTTCACAGTTTATTGATTGTGCAAGAGGATCGTTTACACAAAATATTCATACAAATACAGGGAGTCTGTTCCTAAAGTTAATAACATTTAGAAACAGCCTCCGTACATTTGTATGAATATTTAGAGTTAGGAGCACGGGTGGCTGGACCTTTAATAGCTCATTGTCCCTCATTCTTGATTGACTTATCGTTTACACAAGTCTTAATATTTAAGATATAATGCAGGCACCACAGACACTCCTGTACAGGTGCACTAATAATCCCCTTTTCAAATAATTTTAGTTCCTAGAATCATTTCAAAGTATGAACATACTGTATAATTCAAAAGCAATATGGATAAAATAAGGAAGACAGAAAAGATTGAAAGATTTAGAACCATTTTCGTAGGCGTTTATCACTCCAAGTAATTCCAATCCAAGGAAAATTCCATATGGATGTAATCACTCCTGTGGTACAATGTTTATCAATTAATAAGAAACCAATTCAATGAACACCCAAGACATTATCAAAGATCATATGGAGTCCCAGCAAGGGAAAACAAAAACCCTTGGAAAAAGGACATCACAATGTGACTGCACTGGCTGGTAACTATGGAATAGCATCAGCTGAGATAGGTTTATTGAATAAAAACATATTAGCGGGGATGGTCAGCCTGGAATGGGTACATGTAATATAGTACGGGTGTGCAAAATTTGGATAATTTTCTTTCCTGTAATTATGCGACGTTACAGCAAAATTATGTGAAATTATGCAAAATTATGTGAAATTATGCAAAATTATGTGAAACACAAATTCATCATTTCATGCTATATTTTATCATAAAAAGCATTCTTGCGTAGTTTATGGCATGAGGATGCATTTAATAAAAGCATCGTGAACAACAGACGCTCACGTTCTGTTGTTTCTGAGCTTTAGCTTAATTTTTCATCATGCATTGTACCATTCGCTATAAATATTTACTGTGAATGGCACGTAATTACTTGAAGCGGCGTAATTAAGTTAGCTTGTTATGCGAAGTTCCTGAAATTACACGAAGTACACTGCAAACTTGAAATTTTCCTTACAAGCAATTTATGGCCATTAAAGAAGCAGACAGAGTCAAAGCTCAGTCATGATGTGCATATTTCAACAGGCATTCTCACACATAAAGATTGACACCCAGCATAAGTTTGTGCACTTAATGAAAGAGAGTAATGAAAACATTGCAATGGTCAATATAGCAGTAGAGTGGGAGGGTAATACAGACCTAAAAAAAACCTTTATGTATAAATGCCAAATTACATCTAATCCTTTGAAGTTACCCAACATCTTGAAGAATCTCTCTGTAATTAGCCACACAGAATGCAGTGAAGGGAACTGTGAAAAAGCAGGATTAAAAAAAAGGGTTAGTTAGGATAGAACAAGACTTTGCTTATATTTTACACTATGAATACAGTTCACTTGGATCTGATGAAGGCAGTAAATTGTCCAGGACTTAGCAATGGCTTTATAGTAAGAGAAGATGGCATAAATATTAAGACCAAAATGATGAGACATGGTTACCATCAGATAGGGGGAATCTAAAAAGGATAATGTGTTGAGCCAAGTATTTATGGATGAATTAAGGTCCACTAGATTTCATTCTAGTAATATGGTCCCAGATGATTTGATTGAGAAGGAACAGAAAGAGGTATCCCTAAACTTAATTAATCAAAGGCTGATGTAACACTGTTTCTCAGTGGTTAGAAATCAAATGGAAAAAAGCATGTGTGAAAGTGATGAAAAGCATCAAGTCACATACATTTACACTGAGTGCAGTCCCTAAAGTTTGGGAAAACAACTTTCCAACAAAGATATACGTAGTCAGAGTAACAAAGAAAAGAGCTAGATGAGGAGCTATGAGAACAAGAGCTATTTGATTATTAAGGAAATTGATTTATTAGGGTAAAAGATTCTAGCATTCAGTACAGTGAGCTGATATTAAAATGACCAAAACCATACAATAGCCCGGAAATCAAGTTTAAAGAAGAAATGTCGGATGTATGGAAATTAATTGGGTAATTGAGCCATAAGTTGAAGAACGCAAGGGTAATATAAGCAGGCTGTTTCTTTCCAAGGACTTTTCTCCCATTAGGCATGGCAATTCACTTAAAAGCACAGACTGCTGTCGTCAGTGTCAGAAAGTCCTAACCTTGTACTCTGGACATCGACAGGAGCTATGCACTCTTCCATTCTGCACCACAGCCACCATCAACTTCACACAGTTAGAACATGCAGACTTAATGCCTTATTACAAGTGGGCCGGTATATTCCGACCTGTGCATAAATCCCTGTTTGTGCACGGGCCAGAATTACAAGTTTGGCTGCATTTAATGCTTCCGATAATTATCGGATGTATTAAATACCTCAGATGTCATTACATTTCAGCAGGTTAAACCTGCCAAAATTTAACTGGGGAAATTGTACGGTATTTACCGTACCATGCGGATTTTGGTGCATTAAACACCAAAATCTGCATGTTATTTCCCACGAACTCCTGATAGGTGTTCTTTATCGCACACAATAAATAACGTATCATGTGGTATCATTATTTATCATGTGTGATAAATAACACCCAAACTCATAATCAGGCCTTAATAGTGAAAATGTGGAAAAGAGAATGGGATAAGTCAGTCACTATTTATCACTGCTCTGACTTATCACTCTGCTAGACACTGATATCTGTAGATCAAGATGAATATCTAAGGCCCGATAGGAGAGGATCAATACCCTGTCAGGCAGATCATCTATCCCTGACAGGAGATAAGATATACCATTAGAGTTACTCTATATAAGCATCTCTTTGTGGTCTTGAAGTGAAGATGATATTTAAAAAACTGAAGCATAACAATATTCAGTGCTCTATAGACAATAACAGTCCTCTGTCTTTAATGATTAGAAAACTACTTTCTACTTCACAAATATATACTCTCTTAAGACGATACAGTTTAGTATCTAACTGGTCTGATTTATCAGTATCCAGGGATTTCTACATATTTAGAAATATACATCACTTAAAAGACACTCCTTGTATCTTTACTCATAACCACATGCACATCAAGAATAGTCTTTGTGCATTTATCTTCCTGTTCCTTCATTAGAAGCCACCCAGAGTTCCTGTAACCCAGTCTTTGTAATTCCATATTTGTTAAACCAAATGTTCTAAGTAACTCAAAGTTTATCTTTCATCACACCTTGAATTCTGATTACTTCCCTGAATTTCAAACTGTCTTCCAGTAATTATGAAAGTTGAGTTCTTCAAAGGTAAACACAAACCCAAGCTCAGTGTCCCCTTTGCAACTACGCTGTAGCACAATTGCCTGTCAAGGTTGCACGAAAACATGAGAGTTCCAGCCTCCATCTCAAAATAAATTGTGAGTTCAAGGAATCCTGATAAACATAGTTCCCCTGTTGATCAGCATGACTATAGCGTGCGTAGTATCCTCTCCACAAATGTAAAGACCTTCACCAGGTAGTGTAGACATTCAGTGACCACCTTCAGTCTTTCCTTCCTCGTAGTGAACTCAGCACAAGCAAGGTGGAAGTATTATACCTCCACATCCACCAAATCCTGACCGGTAAGCCACGCATCTTGATAGACATTTTCACCGAGGTGTTGCTATAGTACTCATGGTCAAGACTAATGGTTTTCTATCTAAATTTAAATATGTGCAGTTGGTCTCTTGGTATGCAAATTGAAAACAGGAAATTGGAGGCCCCTGGGAGATCGAGTCAAGATTGCAGGATATGAAGCCTATAAAAAAAGAGGTCTCCATCTGGTACTGGAAATTATTGGACGCTGAGGAGGAAAATTTGAAAGCTCCAAATTCGATCTGGGAAGGGATGGTGCCAGGGTCAGAGTTAAAGCATTTATGGCAAGTATCCCTAAAACTACTCTTTTACATGGTTAAACCTGCTAACCTAAAGAGAAATCATGTTTTCACCCTCAATAGAATATTTGGATGCCCCAAATGCGAGGTTCGCAAAAAACAGGTTCCCGGATGTAGAAGATGTGGTTGCCCCAAAGCGAATGATGAGCATATGTTTTTCACCTGTATCTCACTAGCCAGTTTCTGGCAGACTGTAAGTAAAATCATGGCTGGAATTTTAAGAATTACATTCGAGATAAGATCCACACCTGTTCTATTCGGAGTTGACACTACATTACACAATCTTCTCAATAGATCTCAGCGGTCTCTGTTATTCTATCTGCTGCTTTTTGCTAGAAGGAAGATCTGCAAAAACTGACTAAATCCTACACCTCCCTCTCCTGAGGTATGGTTGAAGGTCATCCATCAGACTTGTAAATTAGATCTTGAAGGTGCCCCTGGAAGGGCGGATACCATTTGGGCCGGATTCTTGAGAGGGGAAGGTATGGTGGCTCTCCAAAATCGATGATTACACTAACGTGCCAATGTATTCTGAGTGTCGCAGCCAGCTTCTTCGGTTGTGGTAACTATATGCACTAAGCTTGTGGCTGGTTCCATCACTCCTTTGCCCGAGATAGCCTTCTGCTTGGTGATAGGAGGACACAAAAAAAAGGTATAGTACTTGGCTTTGGCTGATGTGATGAATGATCAGTGTGCTACGTGGAGGGACTTGAGTAATGTGAGGTAACAGAAGGTTCTCTTTATCTTCTCCATTTATGCAGATGGAGTGTTTGTTGTTGGAGAGGTCTTTTGAGCATTAGGGGTCTAAGATTTTGGCTTACACTTGGGTGTTTTAGTTAGAGTGTGGGTGCTCACATGATTTCCTAGAAACATGCTGAAGTCATTAAGACTGATATCAGACATTGAAGAGGTAGGGAGAGAGTTCAGTTCAAGCTTTAGGAGGTCAATGGAGAACTTTTTGAATGATCTGAAAGTTTGTTGTTCTCTCTTGGGTTGACCTTGATATATTGTTTGGATGATAAGCAGAGTGATTGGAGTGTAGAACAGGAGAGGCTGTGTTACAGGGAACATGCTCAGAAAATTCAGGTTGAAGGTGACAAGATGGGCAGGTTGCTGGCACCGATAATCTGAAATGATATTGACAAATTGTCTGTGCAATGCTCTAAACAGTCAGGATGTGGTGATTCGATTTGCACAGCATGCAGTTAATGACATCTTTAGGGAATATTATAAAGGACTGTATGAGGCTGGGTGGATACACTGAGTGCAAGCAACAGGGGCCTTTTTTGGTAGGGATCCATTTACCCTTCTTTCTACAGAGCATTCCATGACTCTCATTGAACGCTGGGATGAATCCAGGAACATATCACCTACAAAGCGGGTACTATGCTGTGGATAAAGGGCTACTCACCACGCACTTGCTAAAACTATATGAAATTCTAAGCACAATTTTGACAACTCGCTTACAAGTGTGATCCCTACCCTAGCTCACTCTGACCAATCAGGGTTCGTACCCAGGTGAAGCACATCCTACAATTTGAGATGACTGTTCCCTTTTATGGATGGCATTCAACTCTTTTAGCAAAGGCTTGATTTGTGCTACTCTGAGGCATATGCAAATCAGAGAATGCTTTTAAAGCCACATCAAATTGCTGTACACTGAACCTACAGCCAGGGTACAGATGAGTGCCAGCATCTCAGATAGACTGACTGTAGAGGTACATCGCAGGGATGCCCGTTGTCGTCCCTCATTTTTGCATTGGCAATGAAGCCACTGGCATGGCACATCAAGGAGAACAGAAATGCAGAGGGGTACAGTTGTACGAGGATACACATAAAATGTCCATAGGATGCTGATGACATACTTTAGTACATTTCAAACCCCAAAGAAGAAATGGGTGAGATATAGCAGGTGTTCAATCATTTTCACCAGCTTCGGAACTCAGTATCAATAGGGATACACCCTGCATTTTACCTTTGGTCTACGGTGTGGATTGGGACACCATGTGGTGCAAAAGATGGGGTGCTGACTGGGCCACGGACACATTCAAGTATTTGGGTGTTAGAGTTTACAGAGACCCTACGAACATAATGGCCGGCAATTACGAATGGGCCATTTCTGCATATCGGTGTTAGGAGGCAGACTCCCAGTTTCAGTTATGGCAAAGTCACCTTGAGCAAATTGGTATTCTTTCTGAGATTTTTGTACTGCATCGCCAACAACCCTCTATAGCTTGACAAGACGTTTTGGGTCTAGATTAGAGGTCTCCAACCTTTTCTGTAACAAGAGCTACTTCTGATCGATGAAAATAGTCCTGAGCTACTAAAGACTTTGACAATTGTTGCAGTTGTGAACACATCAGAGACAGTCACAATATAGGCCACACCTTACAGAATTACTAGTAGTGGCCACTCAGATGTATGTCATATTATTAAATGATGCAAAATATCACACCCAAAATGTTGATTAATACAACATCTAATGGGGTTACTAACGGAAGTATCAGGAAAAGCTTTTTCATAATAAAATGCGTCCACATGAATAATGGCATAACAGAGCATTAAGTGCCCACTGTCACAAAGGCCCACAACTCATTATAAACTATCTCTCAAAGGACAGTTTAAGTATGTTTTGGATTTTCAACAATTTTGTTTACAAAGATCAGCAAATCAATTTCTCAAAATACTTGACTTTCTGTCAAATATACACTTTCAATTTTAAGTTAATTTTGTGTTAACACACTCAAAGAACATCTTATTGTTTTCTTGCACAGTCATCTTCTGCAATATTATTAGAGTAGACCCTCTGAATTAAGTACTGTGCTGGGCTGTGCTTCAAGGAGTTACTTCCATGGTACTGGAGAGCAACCAATAGCTCCAGAGCAACCTGTTGGAGACCCCTTGTCTGGATATATTGGAAAAGAGAAGTGGCAAATTGCTGATGCTCCTGAACTCTGGGGGAGAGGATGTAGCCTTACGGTTAGAGCGGTCGACCTCGAAGCTGGGGAACCGGGTTCGAGTCTCGGCAACGGCGCTCAACATCCTGTGATTCTGGGCAAATCACTTAATCTCCCTGGGGCTGATTCACAGAACTAACTTACGTGAAATACGTAAAGTTAGTAATTTTCGGTATTCACAGAATACACTTACCACTACTAACTTTATGTCCGCTCCCGGGCCGGAGATTCCGGCCCAGTGGCGGAACATCCGCCTCTGGCCGGAATCTCACTGCCGGATCGGAATACCCTCATTTAGGCCGCTTCAATGCTCAAACGGCCTAAATGAGGGTATTCCGGCCCGGAGGCGGAGATTCCGGCCCAGAGGCGGAAATTCGCCACAGGGCCGGAATCGCCGGCCCGGGAGCGGACATAAAGTTAGTAGTGGTAAGTGTATTCTGTGAATACCGAAAATTACTAACTTTACGTATTTCACGTAAGTTAGTTCTGTGAATCAGGCCCCCTGTGCCTAACAAAAAAAAACGAATGTGTCCATCTGTAACAAAACTGGTGCTCATGTAAAGCGCTCTGATACCCGATGCCTCGGGTCTAGTTCACGCTATATAAAACTCTAAAAAAAATAAAAGAAAATTAAAAAAATTAAATAAAAACTCTAGATGTGGACAGCGGGGGCATGGGGATCCTGTAATAAACAAATAGGACAGAAACCTGTACAGCGGCAGGGCTCTCTCAATTTGTTGACTTGTATGAAGTCAGCTGAAACCATTTGATGACCGTAGGAGAGACAATGACACGCCTGACAGTGCAAATTGTAGCCTATAATAGGTAACACATGAGATGTACAGGGCGTGGTCTCCATAATCAGGTTGCAGATATAAGTGTTGTGAATGAATCAGCCCTAGAGTGGCAAAAGGAGGGCTCATCTATGTTCTTTAATATGGGGTGATATGTAATGAATTCAGATTCACCTGCGGTTATCTCTTCAAGGCCTGAAGACCTGATTATGGACTTATAGACCTTATCATTGTCTCTCATTTTAGGTTGGTACAAGCTCTTTGTCCTGAGGAAGACCTGTTTTAAGTTTTGTTGTGGGTCGTAATGTCGACATGTTTCTACATGGTCATGCATTTGTTGTAAGAGGCATTCATCACAATCGTCAGCCATTGGTTGATTTTAACTGTCATTCATGATATATGAGGCTTTGTCATTGCAATAGGGTAGATGGAGTCCACACAGGGAAGGGCATCCTGCAGCTGTTCATTTTTGTTAACAGACTTGGGAACACATTTCCAAGATTCTACAGTGTTTTTTATTTGATACGATCAAAGGAAAAATGTGTTGTTAAAATCTGCTATTTCATTCTGTTTAGAAATGAAGAGAATGCCCACTCCATTTCAGAACTGTGAATGGCAACCTTTTAGGTTTCAGCAATAAATTGGGCTTTATCTGCTTAACGATCAAGAGCACTTGAAGATACAAAGAGAGCTATGAAGGCAAATAGTGATGGATAGAAGGCTGGCTTGTAGGAGGGTAAGAAATTTTCAAACAGGCCAATCCATTTGGCTGGAGTAGAGTCAGTCACATGTTAGCAGTAAGTCTGGTAGACTGGAGGGCTCTGCGTAGTAAGTCACATGTTAGACTCATCGCTGTATGTGGTAGCAGAGGCAGTGGAAGGTCAGTCAAGTTTAAGGGAACACCTCTCACACATTCAGGATTAGATCAGAGTTACATCCATAAATAGGTATTCTACGCCCTAGTTATTGGACCACATCTAGACAAGAAAATTAGTCCTTTTTTTAAAAAAATTATTTTTATTATTTCCAAGGTATGGGTAACAGTTCATCCAACAATATTATTCACAGATATATGAAAAGAAAAAAAAACACTATACAGGGGTGATCAATAAACAACACCATATTTCATCACATATTTTGATACAGTATACCTTAAGCATTAAATATAGCATGAGTCATATAAAAGCAATGTAAAATCAATGCAAACAATAAGAGAGTTAGGGCAAAACATACAGTACAATAACAAAGCAGCATAATAGCCCCACAGAGTTGAGCTGTCAGTGCTTGGATGACACTAAAGGGCATATAGTGACCGCTGCCAAACCATTAAATACCTTAAAACTACCTTAAAATGACATGTGTCTACATATAAACCTCATTACCCCGGGCCCCTATATATATCACTTATTTAGCACCGATCCCTCCTGTTATTCCAGGATTGGTCACCTCGTCCCTGTTCATACCTTCCATCCATTCATCCACTGGAGCCCAGATCAAATTACCCCGCTTCCGTGCCCTCCTCCCCTTCTGCTCATAGAGGCTTTTCTCAATTTTATACATGGCCAGAAAGCGCGATCGCCACTCCATAAACAGTGGGGGATCCGAGCTAATCCATCCAGATGCCAGACACATTTGTGCCATAGCCATTGCGACAAAGATCAAGTACACTCAACCGCTAGGAAGTTCCTGATCTTCACTAACCCCTAGAAGAATTACTTGGGGGGCAATATTCACATGCTGTTTTAAAATCAGCCCGACGAAGCATGCAACCTCTTTAAAATAATTAACCAACCGGGGACAGGTACTAAACATATGTACTAGATCGACTTCTTCCATACCATATCTATGACATTTTGAGTCCTGCCTCTTACCCCATTTAAATAACTTCTTAGGTGTATAATACAGGTCAAAGCTGTCTTAAAATGTTGACTTTTAATGCTAGCGGTCAAGAGTGTCTCTTCACAGATCTCCAAAGAGGTCTCAAGTATTGGCCTCTTTACCCCCAATCTTAGCTCCCATTTCCCATTCTGGAGTTCCATATCATCTGGGAGATCCTCCATTAAGGCACTATAAATACACCCAATCCGGCCACCCTAGTCAACTGTCTATTTCTGGGCATTTAGCAACTGACAGTTGTTTTTCTTTGAAAAAATGATGGAAAAAAGAAACAGAGTCCTAATTCGGGACAGTGCACAGGACCCTCCTTGGTTGTTTTTTTAGACCCTCACCTACTCTATTAGTGGCATGCTTCATCATCGGGACTCACGCTAGTCCTTATAAACTGGGGAGGGCTCAACTGTATTCCAAGGAGCTCTTTAGGTATTTATTTAGCTGAGATCATAAAAGATAAAAATACCTTAGGGGCTCCTAGGTATCCCTTAACTCGTGGGTGCCCGTGGTATATTAAAGAATAGGGGGCCTGCGGCAAATAGTGTCCCTACACCCTGTGTTGATTCAACATGTTTCAGCCTTTTAAATTATGGACTCTAAGGGTCCAAGGCTTTCTTCAGGACCATATATATTGCCCCGAATCTCCGTTATAATTTTGTGTACAGTCAAGGGTCCTATCCCTGTTAGTCAGGACACACAGTTACAGAAAACTTTGCATCTGCATTGCAATGCACCTCCATATCTCTGTTATATTTGTGCACTCAGGACAAACATTGCATTGATTTTACCAGGTGTGATCCTTTTAATTCAGTTAGAAACAGATTATGCTGGCTCGCAGAGCTCAGGCAATCTATATAGTTGTGAGCATTGTCCTCTGCTGTTGGTTGCATAATAGGCATTCATCACATTAGGCAGCCATTGGCTGATTTTAACTATCATTCATGATATTTGAAGCTCTGCCATTGCAATAGGGTATATGGATCCAGAAGGCGAAGGTAGATTGGAACAAAAGTAATTTCACAGTCCACCCTAAATACAGCAGATGGTATAAATGTTCTTCCTCCGATGGTCCCTATTCCATCAGGCTATCGTAGAAAGTAATCCATCAATGAAGCCAAGAGGGCTCCATCACTAGAACACCATCTCTAAATGAGGCGAGCAGGCTGAGAGTCTGGCGAACAGAGAACTATGTCACATTTGTAACAGAGTACACAGTCTGCCAAACTCTGAATCACACCCTAAGTCTTGCCTAGCACAATCATTGTAAATTGGCAACTGTCTTAAGCCTGGTCCATGTTAAGACAAACACTCAAGCAATATACACAGCTCACATTGCATGAGTCGCGGTTGAGGGGGGTCAAGTAAAACATAATGGGTCTCAATAAGAGTAATCCATTAATAAATAATTCCACCAACTGTTGGACATAGTCAATTGATTTGGTCATGGAGGACTTACTACCTTTGGTGGGGGTCTTACCAACGCTCCCATACCACCAGCTCAATAATGCTATTTGAAGTCTCAAAAGTAGTGCTTAATTTGTGCCGGTGGTTGCAGGTGGTAGGCAGGGCACTCACTTTTAGGGACCACAAACTATTTTCATCATCAGACTTTGACCTAGATCAGAGGTCTTCAAACTTTTTGATGCCAAGACCCCCTTGTCAAACTTTTTTAGGCGTAAGGACCCCTTTCGGCAAAAATTTCTAGAACCTGGTACTCTTCATCATCGACAACTATCGACAACCATAAATGCCCCAAATTCCCACAGCAAATATTTTTTACAGTGGGGAAATAATATTAAACAGTGGTTAGCAAACCAAAGGTGAGTGAGCGTGGGGGTGTAGTCAAATGTGTAGCTTAAAGCAAATAGCCTCATTTATGAGGAATTGGTGTAGGGCAGCGCTGCAAGTCTTCTTGCTGCGCTGCCCTGTGCCACTGTGAAAGGGTTGGAATGCACCGTACTTATGAAATACTGTGCAATCCTGTCCTTTTCCCTTGCATTGGTGCACAAATTGCTGCATAGCACCAATATAGGCGGGATGTTTTTGTCCAGGAAGGGGCACCTTCCTTCACAAAAACAATCCTTAGTGGCGTTTTCCTCTTTCTATGTGAGCTGCAGAATGCAGCACACATGGAAAGAGGAACGCCACGCAAAGCAAAGCCCATGGAACACCTCCTTGACGCAGAGTAAGGCAACACAGTGACTTGCGCTGCCGTGTCTTACTCCATATCAATGAGGCCATGCAAAGCCTTTCAGGGTGTCTTTGCACCGCCTCATAGGTATGGTTGAGAAGCTTGTGCCGCCGGAGCGTCAAAAAAAGTGATGCTCTGACGATGCAAGCCTCTCATAAATAAGCCCCAAAATATTCTGTACGTTTTTTAGGTCTTTCACCATCAGGTATCTTCATATAAAATAATGGGCAGCGTAATGAAAAATAAATGTAAAAAGTTGTTACTCAGTGGGAAATGCACTGTAGTACATTATGAAACCTCTATTAGTTAATGCACTGCAGAGGTCTATGTGTAAATCTTGATTGGTGCAGTGGAGAATAGTGACGTGTATTTTTAGTGCTACAAGGTCACAGCCTATGACAGAAAGCACTGTGAATATGCAAGTCATTATTTTATACTTGCATTACACATAGTGTAAGATAGACTGATACAAAATGTGCAAATAGTTTTACAATAAAATAGTGCTTCCAAAATGTAGATTTTAGTAATACCAGAGTGTATGTAATGCAATTTATTTTTACATAACTGTCCCTTCAACACCTCTTTAGGGGTGCTAGGGGCTGTGTAAATGCAGTTAAAATTAAAAGCAAGCACTTCACAGCCCAGATGTTAACTCTTTGCACTACCATTCAAAACAAGCATTTGCAATGCAATCGGTCTCGCCTTTGGGACCTTATATGTATTTAGCTATGCAGCACATTAGCCTGGGTGCTGAAACATCTACTGTTCTTTAACATGGAGGGAAAGTAAGCACCAAACTGCGCGACACGCCAGGCATGGGAACACATGGAGAGAAATATTGCCTTTCAGCGGGAAATGGTATAGTCCAAAGCTCTGTTTTTAATATAAAAGCAGTTCCTTCGGTGGTCATATCACTGAAAATACAAGATTTGTAAAAAATATTATCATCTACGGGTGTTTGTGGAAGACAATTTATATGGACTGGAAACTTGAGAATGCTAAAGTGATTCTGGTATTTTACTGACCTCTGCTAAAGTATATACAAGAGATCTCTAATGCTCGACCTAAAAATGCTTTTCATTTGCTGGAGTTGCCTGAACTTTTTAGTAAGCCAGAAGAAGTTGTCAACAGATAGGGGAATTGTAAAGCGGCCGCATAGTGCGAATCTCAAGGATACCAGGCTAGCACAGCATCCAAGTAAATCCTCACTTCAGTACCAATTTGATTTACTGACAGCGAGGGGCCCGAACTACCATCCTATGGTTTTAAAGCCTCTCAGACTTTAAAGCGTTTTAGATTAAATACTGTGCACTTCCTGTTTGCGTCCCTAACTGTGGTACTTGGTTTGAAAATCTCGTTGAATGCCCCAGTATAATTATAATGCACAGAGCACTTTGCCATTTTTAGTACATTGTATACTTTGCCCAGGAAAAGCCATCTTATTTTAACCTAGGTTATGGCTTGATTTGAAGATAACTAGGGCTTTACAACAATTAGCTTCAGAAAAAGCTCGGCTGACCATAATTTATTTTATTCAAAGTACTTGGAAGATACGGAAATATTATGGTGTGGTAGCATTATGAATGATGTTTTTAAGGTAAAATAAAGTAACCAGCTAAGCATCCATCTTTGTTGGAAAAAACGGCTTGAAGATGTTCACCACTAAGAACTTTAATTTAATAATTTTGACATCCAGACAGGCCTCATGATTCGCATTGGCGTGTCTGGTTGTGGTTGGTCCAGGCGCACTGCCACAGCATTAGGCCTGGACCCACCGGAGCGCAGGGGGCTCGACGGTGCCTAGCTATGCTCAGATTACAATAATCACTGGGCTAGCACGCAGGGTACCTGCAGGAGACGCTCTGCCTGCTGTGTTTGACACTATGGATTTAGCAGCAGATTGTGAAATTAGGCCAGACTGACCTCGAACTTTGTAAACAACATTATTATATATATAAAAAACAAAAGAAAATACACTAAATTTTTTTTGTTTTATTCGTGAATTTCAGATAATATAAAATGTATTAAAGGATATCTACAGCGCAGTTTTTAGCAGAAATATAGCTGTATCAAATATACATGAGAACAGCTAATCAAAATTCCATGATTCCTGGGGAAATATTTCGAATCCCTGTTCGCATTATGCAGTCAGGGAACGCGCCACGCATTCGCTTGTGAACAGCTGTTTCCACCTTGCTTCTTTCGCTACCTGCGCCGGCCCTCCTCCCGCCCTTTCATGCTCTGCTGCCTGCCCTCCTGAGTCACTGAAAGAGAATGTTTTATTTCCCTGACTTAGCGCGCGTTTCATGCGTGTCACCTGGGGGCCAGAGTAGCAGGCAGGATCCCTCCGCACTGGCTCGGAGACACAACATGTCCTCCTCAGGACTCGAGAGCAGGCTGCACTATCTGGCTTTAAAACAAGTTTACCTGGCGAGTCAGTGCGTGCGCCTGCTTCACCGCTCTTTGGCTCTGAGGTTTTATTTACCAGCATGCTGCATTCTGGGACTTGTCGTCTACGCTCACACTAATGGAATATGGTTTAAGATTGCTAGCCGATTGAGTCTTCGGGGATACCATTTCCCAACCCTGAACTTTCATTTAGCACTCAGTGCATTATGGGAGTTGTAGTCTATGTTCCGCTCAACTTAACCAAGTAAAATGATTTGTAAAATAGAAACCCAGAATGGTACCATGGTCCCTCCGATGTGGCACCGAGACAGCTGGTGACCTTAACTTAGTATCATTTCCAGGTGGTAAGGGTTTATAAAAGAAAGCCCCGCAATTTTTGTACTATTTAAAATGACCCCCTGGTCTGATTATAGAGGGCATCTGTCCAGTTTAGTATTAATTTTTAACTCAACTTTGCACTTTATTTGCATTCTGGGAATTGTAGTTCCAGAGAGCACAAAATACATGTACTGGATGCACGCCCGGGCAACTCAAGAGGTCTGTATTTTAGATGTCCCTCGACGCATTTTCATATCCCAAAATTACCTTAAAATAGCTTTTGAAAGTCAGCGAGATTACCCTGCTGGGCATGAAGGTATTTTCTAGCCATATATTAAAGTCGATTTGAAATCTGAAAGACGTGCTCGCTGGGGAAGGCAGCAGGTTCTCGGCAGCAGAGCTGGGAACTCATTAGAGGAGGCGGGTCCGTGCCCCGGGGCGGCAGAGACTGTAAGGAGCGCGAGAAAGACAGCTGGTTATTAATGCGGCAACTAGTCGAGGAGGCGCGACCTGGCGCTTGTGTGGTTTCCCTGTCCCACGCACATGAAACTGGGCTCACCAACCACACCCTGAAATCAAACTCACAGCTGGGTGAGAAAGGCACTGTGCAAACACGTCAGCTCTCCTCCCCGTGCCTATCAGGAGGCTCTGAATTCGGCAAAAGCTGCTTCAGGTTTTTGGTCTCGCGAGGTGCTTGAACTGAAGACTTCAAGGCAAGCTGCGCCTCGCGAACCCATATGTTTTGCAGCCCTGTTTTTAAACACGCCCGGAGCACTCCTGGTGGGGCAGTGCAGGCGCTGCAGCGTCTCCGGCCCCCAGCTTCTCGTGGGGAATAGCGCCTCCCTAACTACTAACCCCCAGCCGGGATTGAGCATCGGGAGCCCCAGCCAGCTCCCGATCCGGCCATTTGCTCTAGGCGGTGGTCACACATCTCCCCCGCTCTGCATCTCAAGGTGGTAACACAGCTCCTGTGCCCGCCGCGCCCTCAGCTACTAGTGCGGCTCTATAAAGTGGCCCGGTGCCGGCTCCGGTCTCCCTCCCATCTCCCTGATTCCTGGCTGACGTAACGGCTCCTGGCTCTGGTATTTCACCCCGGGGCAGAGGAGGCAGTGGAAAAGAAAAACAACCGGCGCGCGCACACACGCATCCATTCGTCACACGCTTGCCTCAATGTAAAAAAAAAAGAGATCCACGATAAACAACTGACCAGACGCTCGTGCGTCATGGCCTTTTGCCTGCTATTACACGCACGGCAGGCATGTGTTTCCAATTATCGCGCACGCGTCTGGGCATGATAATGGGAAACAGATGTCGGCCCTGCGCGCGTAACCGCCCGAAAAAGGCCACGACGCACGAGCGTGTGGTCAGCTTTTGAAACCCCCTAACATAAAGTCTTCGCCTAGCAGCGCTTGCGCGCTACTCGAGGCTCGACCTAAAAACTAATCTTTGTCATCACAAAGCTTGGAGTGATTTAATCAATTAAAGCCAGAACCAGCTCCCAAGCACCCTTTACCCTTGCATATTAACTGATAGCCACATTTGCATGTCATTCAGCCAAGAAGGCACGAAAGCTTTTCACAGCACTAAAGACTCAAGGGATAAAAATTCAGCTAATAACGATCTAAATTAGCTGTCCCAGGACGGCTGTCTTTTTCCAAAACGAAAGCAAAGGTTTTGGATTGCAGGCACAAGTGAAGCTGGGTAATGTGAGACCCCCTTTCCAGGACTTCATGGCCGCCCTCGGGGTCACGCCCCACAGATTGAAGACCTCTGACCTAGATCAACAGATAGAAAGGTAGAAAAATGGAAAAAGAAAGGAAAACAATGACAACGGGATGAAAATGAATACGACAAGTGAGATAAAGAGACAGAAGGTGTAGAGTGGTGAAAGAAAGAAACATGAGGAGAAATCAAGACTGCCAGCCTAGAAATTCTGCAAACCTAGCATTTAGAAGCAGGCTCTTATGGAAAACTTGGACCCCAGCAGTTCTTTTCTTTTTTATGGTCTGGCTTGACAGCGGACCTGACGCCAGATAATTATGCGAGCATCACTAGAGGGGCTTTGGCTCCGCCCACATGTTGGGAACCAAGAGTACATGTTTTGATTGGGCAGACGTTGTGTGCTTCCACAACAAAAGTGCTTGCTCTTCACACAGCTGTGATCATTTTGTTTATTTATCCAGCTGGCTGAGATTGAACTTTCAGGGGCACACACATAACATGGCACTGCTGTAAAAGTGTCCCAGATAACTAGTTAGTTAATGATGCTTGTCTTCCTCTGGCAGCATCACAGATGAGAGGAGGGCAGTAATTAACCTACATGGCTTGACAGTGCAACTGTCACCTAACCTTTGAACCTTCACTAACATTATTCTTTAGGTCTTTGCTTCCACACAATACATATTTATTCCCATGCTATTTATTTGTGATGCTTCACCTTACCATACAACATTCCTATAAAGCCAGACCTACTGGCATTGCCGATGCTTGTTTATGGACTGGATAGACAGTGCAGCTGTCGCCAGACAATTATGTGAGTATCACTAGGGAGTAGCTTTTGCTCTGCCCAAATACTGGGAGCCAGGAGTGATTGAGCAGAAGTTGTGCTCTTACACAAAAAATGGCTTACCCTCCAGACAGCTGTGATCACTTTGTTTATTTATTTAGCTGCCTAATCTTTAATTTTCAGGGGCAACACAGATTAATTACATTGACTGCTATTAAAGTGTCAACATCCCTTTAAAGCCAGATCTATTGGCATTGCCAATACTTGTTTTTTTTAAGCGATTAAGCCCAGCTCATAAGAGCTGTTTATACTGCACAAACTTATGCAAGTGCCTACATCACTAGGTATATGTGCACATGTATCATCACGCACGCGTGCACATACAAAATGTGGCGAGCACCATTTTTAGGTCTCGCCTACGCAGCGCGCATGCGCTGCATAGGAGGGGACCTCTTGTAATCGACTCGCTTTTTTGGCCAAAAACGTGCACGCGTTGCATTGCTTTCAATGGCAACGCGTGCACGTTTGGCGATTCCCTTGCGGGAGCGAGCTTGAAACCATCTGTTTGTAATTAACTTGCAAACAGATGGTGCCAAGGCTCGCTCCCGCAAGGGAAACCGAGCGCGGTGTCCGTGAACCGGCGCCGCGCTCAGTTTTAAACTTAAGCATTTGCAATGCAATCGGACCGATTACATTGTAAATGCTTGTTTCGCTTACTGTGGATGTCCAGTGATTCCATTGCCTGACTATTGGGGGCAGGGTGAACATCGGAGCTGAAGGTTGCGCGCATGTGTGAAGGTACGTCACACAAATACTTTCGCTGGAACCCCCCCAGCAGATGAGCCTGCTCAGCGCCATGGCCTGCCTCCTTCTCTTGTTCTGCTTACCAAATATTGAAGCCTTAAACGAAATGATACTATCTGGGTCCCCTGGTAAACAACTTCCGCTGCCCGTTTTGCAGGTAAGCAAAGAGGGGTTGTAGAGCAGTTTCGGGGAGTTCTGTGAACGTACCTGTGTCTACGAGAGTGCCTGTCTGTGTGTACGAGAGTGATTGAGAGAACGTAGACCTACGACAAGAGCTGCCTGCCGACTTTGGAAAGAGACAACCAGTTTCGGGTCGTTCTTGGCTTATCCGCTGATTTGGGCAAATCACTCAATCTAGCTTTGCCCTAAAAAATAATCTGACCTTGTGTAATGTAACTGATACTCATTCAAAGCGCTCCAGTGCCCTTTGTCCGAGTTCACTCTATATAAAAACTGCCAAAAAAGTGAGCATTTTTCACTGTGTGATTAGGGTGCGGAGTTTTGTGCCAGGCACGTCTTGGGAATTTTTATTTCCTCCCTCCTGAGGCGCCCAAAAAAAAACTTTAGTGGCTGCCGCCGATGTCCTAGGGAGGTTCAACATCCCTTAATAGACACAGGCTGTTCAAAGCTTCAAAACAATTAGCTGGCAACCTGTAGTTTGCAGGGATTTCCAGTTAATTATATGTATACTCTCCAGGTTCCCGTGTGAAAGAGCCGATACCGAGTGACACACGGCGCCCTGCACTGATAATTCTTCAGTGTCTGACAGTGGCACAAATAAAATAATATTTAATCGGTTGGAAATGTGTTGTTTTTAGAGTCAATAAGTATTTTACCAGGTAATGGGAACGATTCAGTACACAGTTGTGAGTCATTTCACGCAGGCCTTTCAGTATTGTGATCCAAGCATGGATTTTTTGGGGCAGTTTTATATAGCGCTAATTCGGGGATTAAGTAATTTGCCCAGGAACACAGGATGTCTTAAGCCGACTCCTTGAATCGGACTTAGCTCCCCAGTTCCAAAATCGACACCTCAGGCCATCACGCCACATCCTCTCCCCATGCTCGTTTTAATTTGGAAACTCACATTTAGCTCTATCGAAGCATCTCTATAGCGATCTGCAGAATTGTGTACTACTGCACAGGTCTGCAGACCGTCCACACTTTCCCCTGCTTACCCTAACGTTCCTTGTAGAAGGAGGTTTCGCACACCCATGGCCCTGCAAGTGCACCTCATTAATGCCCTGTTGGCAGGGCTTCCGTAATTAAGACATACATTGAAACGTCCCCTATATTCGTGTCCTGGACATTACAAGTGAAAATAATAGTTATTTTCGTGACAGTGTGTACAAGTAAATGATGCTGATGTTATTAATGGTTTGTTTCCCACGATTTACTTAATGTTGCATGTGTCTCTGTCGACGAATGATTTCCTTTTCCCAGATGTGTTTCTGTAGTTTTGTTTTTCTTGCAACATATCTTGATTTTTTTGGATAGCGCATGTTCATGATGGGGCACAACTGAGAGCTCTGGAGTTTAGGCTAAGGGCAGTTCCAGTTCCTAACATAGCCTGTCATAAAGGTGCTCTGACTAAAAGCTTATCCAACCATTTGCTTCTCTACAGAGTACACAGAGCGGTGGTCACCTAGATGGTAATCGTAATTGCATCTTTATGGGAAAGTGTATGAAGGAGCTATGCAGTCATGGAAATAGGGATAGCACGAAAGGAAAAGTAAGTGCAGTGTATATGTTTAAGAAAGTTGATTTTGCAGTGGAGGAGATAAAAGGAGGTACATGCAAAGGAGAGGGTGAAAAGACAGCAATGTAAAGGAAAGAGATGAAGTGTGATACATGCAGGTGTAGAAATTTCAGAAAGAGCTGTGCCAAGGAAGAGGGTCCAAGCGACTAAGAGAGAGATTGCATTGGAAAGTGATGTGAAGAATGTGAGTTGCTGTTCATTTATCTGATACTGAATAAAAATAAGTAAGTTCTAATAGGCATTGGTAAATCTGAAAGGTCTGTTTTTTTTAGATGTTTGTTGCTGGGTGATGTATTTGGAAGTACTAACGGAAAACACAGAGAGAGGTGCTACATAGTAGTCAAGGAGCATGCTTTAAGTCCAGGATTCTAGGTCACATTTGGGGTACTCCATATGTAGTATTCTTAATTACTTTACTTGGCGATGCCGGTTTGGAGACACCTCCCCGTTTTTTTCATTTCACTTAAAGCGCTGCCTGCAGGACTCCTACTATACTGCTATTCAACATACACAGCTTTTCCTATACATTAAAGTGTCTGCATCTGCAAAAAGCTGCACAATGCATCCCCTCTTGTTTTGTAGATGACCTTTCTATTTCTGTGTCAATGATCGACTCTGTTAGCACTCCTCATTTCTGCCTTACAGTATTAAGCTTATCCCATTACTGACAATCATACTGCTCAGCCAGTGTACACAGTCCTTCTTTTACTTACCCATTTCCCTCTATGGACTTTCTGAGACTACAGACTACTGGCGGAATGAATCTCTAAATTGAGCCATAGTGGTACTATGGAGGTTTGAGAAATACCTGAGGTTTAGGAGACTCTAACTCTGTCTCCCATTTCTTTTTATCTCTCTTGAAGTCCAAAACTCCTTTGCAAAATATAATATATCCAGAGGATATTGAAACTAAGCTCAGGAATGCGGCCCTCATTCCAACATACTACCCTTCTGCTTTTTAGATTAATATTCACCTCTTCAGAATACTCTTAGTTTCTGTCCGGTGGAGGGCCTGTATGTGAATCCAATCGTATCCGCAACAGCATGTAAATCCTATTGCATTTTAAGTATTATGGAATTTGTGCAAAAATTCATAGTTTTACCATCATTTATTTTGATTTTCTTCCTGCAGCCATGAAGATACTTAACTATTTCAACAGCGCCCCTCAGCCCTGCTTTTGTAACTATTTGACTATAGGAAGGTGCACCAGGAAAAGGTCCATATCCAGTATAAATATCAAATCACCTTCTTTATTAGCATAGATCAATATAAAAGTTAAAATCCAGCCAAAGCGTTTCGTTCCATACACTGCTGGAACTTCATCAGGGCTGCAATCAATCACATAAAAAACAAGCATTGGCATAGCCAATTATTCTCTCCTTTGGGACCTTATAAGTGTTTAGCCAGGCAACGGTTGATGTTGTTGCACCAAGGATATTGTGCTGTATAACTAAATACTTATAAGGTCCCAAAAGCGAGACCTATTGGCTATGCCAATGCTTGTTTAAATTTACTGATGCAAGCTGGCAGATGCCACTTGGATCGGTAAACAAAAAAATTAAATTTGACTTGACCGAAAACGCTTTTTGTAAGGTGTAGAGGCCCGCCAGCAAAAATAAGTACATAAAAAAGGCAAAGGACCTTGTAGATGGTAAGTCAAGGGAGGAGTGGGTGGAGGTGCGAGGGGAAGAAGCAACAGGGAGTGGGCATGGCTCGAGTGAGCAATGAAGGCACTTGAGGCTGACTCTATAGAGAGGAAAAGAAAATATTAAAAAGAAAAGCAAGGGAGGAGGTGGGAAAAACCATGGAAGGCTTGGAATGGGCAAGAGCTAGAAAACATGTCCACTATCATGGAGTGCTGAAAGAAAAAGAGAAAAGTAGTTCTCTGAATTTGAGTAGTGGAAGAATACAAGTCATCGAATCAAATGGATCCTAAGAGGCTATGCTCCATGGAGGGGACAAACACAAGAAGAGGAAGGCAAGCTTTTAAATACAAGCAAGCAAATGTGAGCAATAATAAAAAACGACCAATTGTAGGCAATGGGAAGGCTGCATGCCCGCTGTAAGGTTATGCCATGGTCCACAAGAGGCTTTTGCCTGCACATGGCTAAAATCAAGGGAGGGGTTTGGGAATGTAATGGTAGAGGAGATGGCCTAACGGCTAGGGCGGTCGACCTCGAATTTGGGGAACTGGGTTCGAGTCTCGGCAATGTTGCTGAACATCCTGTGATTCTGGGCAAATCACTTAATCTCCCCCTGCCTAACAAAAATGAATGTGTCCTCATGTAATGCAACTGGAGCTATCTAAAGCGCTCTGATACCCGATTTGGGTCAAGTTCGCGCTATATAAAACTCTGGGAAAAAAAAAATGGTAAAGCTTGGGTGTGGCAAGAGCTAGAAAACATGTGACCAGTGGCGTAGCAAGGGCGGGCGGGGTGGGCGTCCCCTCCGGGCGGCACAAGTTTTGGGGGTGGGACGCGCCCCCCGATCTTACCTGCGCCATCACAGACGCAGGGACCGTCACCCTCTCACCTGCTCCCATCACGGGGCGGCAAATGCATCGACCGCCACGGGCGCCAAAAGGTCTAGCTACGCCACTGCATGTGACCTCTCATAGAGTGCTGAAAGAAGAAAAAAAAAGTGGTTCCCTGAATCAGAGCAGTGGAAAAATACAAGTCATCCAATCAAAAACATCTTTAAGAAGCTATTCTCCATGGAGGGAAGAAATACAAGAAGAGGAAGCAAGCCTTTGAATAAGAAGCAAGCAAATTCAATAACAATAAAACCAAACCTTCGTGAGCAATGCGCAGGCTCCAAGCCCACTGTAAGTTTTTGGTCTGGTCCACAAAAGGCTTTCACCTACAGACAGGTATGCAGGACCTATAATAGATTGAAAATGTAAAAGCTTTGCAAAATGTTTGCTTTTATATATTTGTTCTTGTATTTTAAGATCTTTTGAAGCATTCAGTGAGTATAGGTGACTATAATATAGCCATTGTGTATAGCTATTGAAGCAGTGTCCGAGGTACATGAAAGTACAAAACATGGTAGCATTTAATATAACAGAGAGGGTGAAAATTAGATAGTAATAAAAGTCCCTGCAGGTGGAAGTCTCCCATCAACCTAGCAGCCTAACAAAACATAACGTGTATTTGTAATGTACATGTTCATCCCTTGAAGCATCTTGTCATAACAGATGTTTACTGTTATCCAACTCAGTAGTACTTAATTTATCCACCCCGGAAGGATGAAAGGCTGAGCAGGAATTTGAACCTCAATCACAGATGCCTGAAGTGGATGCATTAGTCCACGAAACCACCCGACCTGGTCACCTCTTCATTCTGGGTCAAAGTAAGATGTTGCAGCCCTCCAAGTAAGCATTTTGTGACATCATTTACACATAGGCCCGGCAAAGGGATCAATGTAAAAACAGACAAGACACCACAGGGAGGACCCATTAAAATACTCCTTACTTGTTATTAAGCTTTGGTGTTCTCTTTACATTGGTGATGAGCAGTGTTAGAAAACAGGGGAATCCAGCCGTATTCGGCAGTGATTGTTAAGCTGGATCCAGGATCGAGACTGGCACCAGTGAAATGTGTTGACTGTCTCCCAGCGCAATTTGCCAATACTTAGACATATTTAGCGTGACCCACACGTTGTGTGCTTTATGTTCAAAGCAGAAATCCTTAGGGGTGAGGGAGGTGTTTTATTTTCAGTTGCACCTGGGACCAAAACAAATGCCACACATAAAGAGCCATTAGCACTCTTTATATTTGAGTATCTCCTAGCTAGGTGGTAGGTGGAGCCTGACACCTTAATGCCATGGCTGTAAAGAAACAAAGACATTTTGGCTTGTCACTTCACAAGTGCTTTAGAGATAAATTATAATTTGGGGACAGTTCTATTACTTTTCCAGGCTTCGTATGCATGAGTATGTATGCAGTGTGAAAATGTCTAATGTATCTGACTATGAGAGATTACACTAATATCAATTTATATAACATCTAAAAGAGTGGTCACTCTGCTTCAAAGTGGGTAAAACCACAGTAACAACCTACAAGCAGGGTGTTTGAATTAAAATGCGCTTGCAAGTGAGAAAGAATAATACTTTAGTTCCAAGAATCCATCTTATAGAAATAGACACTTTGAATATAACAATAAAATAGGCATAAACCACAAGGAACAATAAATACCCCATATCCTCCAGTATCAAACCAATTATATTATTATGCCAGAGTATCTAAAAATACTACATAATTTCTAAAACAACATTCATTATTCAATTTACATCATCAAATGTAAAACAGTGAGTACGTCGAAATAAAAACCTAACAGAGTTCATAAGTAGGACTTATCTTGTATATCGCAGAGCACCCAGCTCTGTAATTAATACCGAAAATCATAGAGTTGTCAAAATCTGCCTGAGTTACACTCATAAGTTACCATACATAGAAACTCTTCAAGGACAGCGTTAGATGCTTTGCAATTGCAATGACAGTATCTAACATTTTCATTTGAAGATCTTAAGATCTGCATAATGTACCTTCCAGCATAACATTCAAAAAGATATTTCCTGAATCAGTTAAAAATACTGGGTCAATTCCTATTTGGAACTGCAGAACAGTCCTCTACATTATATTGTCGGGGAGCTTGCACAAATAGGGGATGGTGTCAGTGTCACCCAAGCTTCTCAGTGAGCGATCAACTGTTAGCTTATACATAAGGTAGGCCCTATCATGTACTAATATACCATGTCCTACTCCATTTTGGAGAGCACACTTCCTCTTAGAGTAAGGGCATAGTCGTTCTTAAAAAAGCCAATTCCTAATCCGACATTCGTTACAAATTTCAGCATGAGACAAGAGAATTCATAGGACCATTGAATAATTTCATTTCACATCAAAAAATATTACCATTACTAGATACAGTTTAAATGCTGACATCTTAAAGCTCAGAAACAAGCTGAGAGCATCAAGAATCAAGGCCAAATTCCAACCTTATGCTTGATTCACAGAGCCTATTGGGAGACTGAGAAGAGTCTTTAAGAAGAAACTTTCCACAGGCTCCCATTTGACTCGCATGCCAATAGAAAGTAATTGAGCTCCATAAAATCCTTGCTGTATTACTTGCTGTTAGAAATGGGATTTTTGGTAGGCTAGGGCATGTGCCAAAGCCAGGCAGAAACCACCACTCTAGTCAGGGCAAGGGAGTTACACTCCTAAAATAAACCCTGCTCACCCCCTTGGTAGCTTGGCACGAGCAGTCAGGCTTATCTTAGAGACAGTGTGTAAAGCATTTGCACATAACCAACAGTAATACAGTGTAAGCACTACAAAAGGACACCACACCAGTTTAGAAAAATATCCAATACTTTTATATACTTAAGACAAGACCAAAAACGATAAAAAACCACAATACAGTACTTAAAAATCTTCAGTTATCAAAATATGCTTGAAAAACAGTTCCTTGATGTCGATAGCTCCGTCCGGGGCTATCACGACGTCGTGAACAAACAAATCCAAACAGTTCTGGCTGACCGCGGCGTCGCGGGCCAGCTACGGTGTCGGGAAGACCCGCAAACAGTACCTTTTAGAAATGCAGGGCGTCGGCGACCTCTCGTTGAGCTTCCGAAAGCACGGCATCCGCAGGCGTCGGTTCCGGAGGTCGGTGCAGGAGTCGTCGGGGCCCTCGAAGTCACACGCATTGCAGATCGAACTCCTCTCTGTTGAAGTTAGGAGCGCTGGCAGGCGTCGGGTGCTGCGGTGCGAAGTGCAGCGGTGCAGCATGCGGTGCCCTCAGGTCGCGGTGCGAGCAGCGGCTCGGTGGCTGCGTCAGATGGCGTCGTCGGTGAGACCAGGGTCGCGGTGCGAAGTGAAGGCGGTGCTCGTCGCGGTGCTGGCAGGTCGCGGTGCAAGCAGCGGCGTCGTCGTTGCTGAAGCGCTGTCGTCGGCTGACGAACTGGAGTCGATGGCGCTGGCGTCGGTAGGCCAAGGCTGCGGTGCGGGGTGAGGGAGGTGCGTCGTGTAACTTTACGAGCGGTGCCCTCGAACCACAATGCAAGCAGCGGCGTAGATTTTGGCGTGGAGCGGCATCGTCGGGGATACAAAGGCGTCGTCGTGAAGTGAGGCGATGCGGAGTGCGGTGCCCACAGGTCGAGGTGCGAGCAGTGGCTCAGTGGGGGAGTCAGCAGGCATCGTCGGTGAGACCAGGGTCACGGTGCGGCATTGAGGCGGTGCCCTCTGCGGTGCCTTCAGGATACGGAGTCGGCAGCGGCGTCGTAGACGGCGTCGGGTTGCTTTTTCTTCTGTTGCAGCACAAAACACACAGTCCCCAGTGCTGAGGGCAGAAGAACTTGGAGTCTTTGCTGTTCCTGAGACTTCTTGAACAGGGGGCAAGCTCTACCTCAAGCCCTTGGAGAAACTCACAAAAATAGATTGCATAAAGTCCAGTCCAGTCCTTTCACTGCCCAAGACAGAAGCAGCCACTGCAGGCCAACACAGCAAAGTGGTAGTTCCTCCTCACAGCTTTCCCAGCTCTTCTTCTTGGCAGTCTTCTTGGTCTAAAAGAGTTCTAAAGTTCAGGGGTCTGGGCCCCAATACTTATATCCCAAAATCCTTTGATCTCTTAGGCAGAGAGTGTCTGTGCCCAGCCAGAACCAGTTCTGCCTTCTCTGGTGTGACTTCCTGGCAGGAGGTGGAGACGGCATTGTCAGAGGCAGACCAGGCCCTTTGAGGTGCAAGGAAATCTCCTCCCCCTTCCCCAATTGCAGCCCAGGTCTAATCAGCCCTTTCCTGACCCACCTAGACTATCTGGAGCCAGTCGTGCTCCCCAGCCTTCTGTCATCCAAAACCCAGACAGGCAATCCACATTCCAGCAGAGGCACACGGGATGACTGAGCAAGAAAATACCTACTTTCTAAAAGTGGTATTTTCAAACACAGAATGTAAAAATCACCTTCACTAAAAGATGCATCTTTAGATTCTGAGTTCAGGCATACTAAACTTTATTTTCCTACCTAGTTCCCAGGGCCAGTTATGTTTATAAGATGTTATAAACAAACTTCCCATTCTGTCCTATGGGGAACAGGTAGCCTTGCAATAGTGAAAAACGAAATGGGTAGTAATTCACTATCAGAACATGCCACACACACCAGGGCATGTCCTACCTTTCACATACACTGCACCCTGCCCACAGGGGTACCTTGGGCCTACCTTAGGGGTGGCTGACATGTAAGAAAAGGGAAGGTTAGGGCCTGGCAAGTGGGTGTACTTGCCAAGTCGACATGGCAGTACCAGACTGCGCACAGGCTCTGCAATGGCAGGCCAGAGTCACATTTACGGGCTGTTTGTGTGGGTGGCACAATCCAGTGCTGCAGCCCACCAACAGCATTTGATTTACAGGCCCTGGCACACGCCGTGCACTTTACTAGGGACTGACACGTAAATCAAATAGGCCAATCATGGAAACACCAATCCATAACACATTTTTACCATAGGAGCACTTGCACTTTACCACTGATCAGCAGTGAGAAAAGTGCGCAGAAACACTAAGCCAGCACAAACAGAGTCAAAACCGGGAGGTCAGAAAGCCAAAACTCAGGGGAAACACGCCAAAAGATGCCAAGTCTAACACATGTCCCCTCCAGCTGAAAGTAGGGAGAACTACCCAACCTCCTGGGAGTTCTCTTCACTAAGGCGGAAGAACCTGGACAGACCATCTGCATTGGCGTGTTCTGTGCCAGGGCGGTGTTCCACTGTAAATTCCATTCCCTGTAGGGAGATGGACCACCTCAGCAGTTTTGGGATCTCACCCCTCATTTGCATCAACCATCTGAGGGGCCTGTGGTCTGTCTGCACCTGGAAGTGAGTCCCAAACAGGTAGGGCCTCAGCTTCTTCAGTGCCCAGACCACAGCGAAAGCTTCCTTTTCTATGGCACTCCACCTCTGTTCCCTGGGGTGTAGTCTCCGGCTAAGGAAGACTACAGGCTGGTTTAGGCCCTCTTCGTTCAGTTGTGAGAGCACCGCTCCCACTCCATGCTCTGAAGCGTCAGTCTGCACGACGAATTCCTTGGAGAAGTTGGGTGCCTTGAGCACGAGTGCCGTGCACATGGCGGCCTTCAGGGCATCAAAAGCCTTCTGGCAGGACTCAGTCCAGATCACCTTCTTGGGCTGCTTCCTGGAAGTCAGCTCTGTTAAGGGGGCAACAATGGTGCCATACCCCTTAACAAACCTCATGTAGTACCCGGTGAGTCCTAAGAAGGCTCTCACCTCTGTCTGGGTCTTGGGGGGCTCCCAAGCCAGAATGGTGTCAATTTTGGGTTGTAGGGGCGCCACCTGGCTGCTTCCTACCTGGTGTCCCAAGTACACCACCGAACCCTGCCCGATCTGGCACTTACTGGCCTTGATCGTAAGGCCTGCCCTCTGCAGCGCCTTCAACACTTCACCGAGGTGCTGCAAGTGTTCTTCTCAGCTGGAACTGAACACTGCGATGTCATCCAGGTATGCGGCACTGAAATCCTCCAGCCCAGCCAACACCTGGTTGACCAACCTCTGAAAGGTGGCAGGGGCATTCTTCAACCCAAAGGGCATCACCCAGAACTGGTAATGTCCTTCTGGGGTTGAAAATGCTGACCTCTCCTTGGGCCCATCGGTTAAGGCAATCTGCCAGTACCCAGACGTTAAATCAAACGTGCTGAGGAACTTGGCAGCTCCCAACCGATCAATGAGCTCATCAGCTCTGGGGATGGGGTGTGCGTCAGTCCTGGTGACGGCATTGAGCCCACGGTAGTCCACACAAAACCGCAGTTCTGGAGTGGCACCGGGTGCAGCAGCCTTTGGGACCAAGACCACTGGGCTGGCCCAAGGACTGTTGGAAGGCTCGATCACCCCTAACGCCAACATCTTAGAGACCTCCTCTTTAATGCTAGCCTTGACCCGGTCAGTCAACCTGTAAATCTTGTGCTTCACAGGAGGGCTGTCACCGGTGTCCACGTCATGGGTACACCAGTGAGTAATACCTGGGGTCAGAGAGAACAGGGGGGCAAACCGTCCCAACAACTGGTGACAATCGCTCTGCTGTTCTGGGCTCAGAGTAGGGGAGAGGATCACACCTTCCACTGACCCATCGTGCTCCTTGGTAGACAGGAGGTCAGGGAGAGGTTCACTCTCCTCTTCCGTCCCATCATCTGTCACCAAGAGCAGGCTCACTTCGGACCTCTCGAAGTGGGGTTTGAGGCGGTTCACGTGGAGGACCCTCAGAGGGTTCCTGGGAGCCCACAAATCCACCAGGTAGGTGACATCACTTTTGCGCTCCACCACCTCAAACGGCCCAGTCCACCTGTCCTGCAAAGCACAAGGTTCCACTGGGGCCATGACCCACACTTTTTGCCCAGGTTGAAATTCGACCAGAGTGGCATTCTGGTCATACCACTTCTTCATTTCTTCCTGGCTTGCTTCCAGGTTCGCCTGAGCGAGTTTCCTGAAGCGGGAAGTTTGGTTCCTGAAGGCCAGCATGTAACTAAACACGTCCTGGGGAGTTTTCCTGGGAGCTGCCTCCCAGCCTTCCTTCACCAAACTCAGAGGTCCCCTCACAGGGTGACCATACAGAAGCTCAAAGGGACTGAACCCAAGAGACTTCTGTGGTACCTCCCTGTACGCAAAGAGAAGGCACGGCAAGAGGACGTCCCACTTACGCCTCATGGGTTCTGTTAGACCCTTAATCATGCCCTTCAAGGTCTGGTTGAATCTCTCCACCAGACCGTTACCTTGTGGGTGGTAAGGGGTGGTGAACTTGTAGTTTACATCACACTCCTTCCACAGGGATGTCATATACTTGGATATTAAATTGGTCCCCCTGTCAGAAACCACCTCTCTGGGGAACCCCACTCGGGAAAAGATCACCATTAATGCCCGGCCCACCACTGGCACCGTCGTTGTCCTGAGAGGGTTGGCCTCCGGGTACCGGGTGGCATGGTCCACCAAGACCAGGATGTACCTGTTGCCCATGGCTGTCTTGGGATCCAGTGGCCCCACAATGTCCATCCCTACCCTTTCAAAGGGCGTTCCAACCACTGGAAAAGGTTGGAGAGGAGCTTTGACCTTCCTCCCACTCTTACCACTTGCCTGGCAAGTTGGGCAAAACCTGCAATGTCCATCTGACTGCCTTCGCATTTGGGGCCAGAAGAAGTGGGTGACAAGCCTGTCAAAGATCTTGTCCTGCCCCAAATGTCTTGCCAAAGGCACGTCATGAGCCAGACCCAGTAGGAAGGTCCTGAAGCGCTGGGGTACCACCAGCACACGGGCTGACCCAGGCTCAGCGACCTTAGGCTCGCTGTACAGGAGATCATTCTCCCAGTAGATCCAATGTGATCCGGACTGATCATCAGCTGCCTGGTCTGCAGCCTGCCGCCGCAGACCCTCCAGAGAAGGGCACTCCTGCTCCTTGCAGAATTCCTCCCTGGTGGGACCCCCTTCTTGCTGCCAATGGGTCAGCTCAGAGATGTCCCCCAGTTCAGCTACCTGCTCCCCTGTAGGCACCGGGGCGTCCCCCTCAAGGTCCGCCTCCTCCCGGTCTGTGGGAACTTCAGGGACCGGTTTCCCGCGCCCCTTGCCCTTTCTCTTGGCAGGGACTTGGGCCACTGTTTCAGGCTCCAAGTCCTCTTGATCACCCTGTCTGGCCGCCATTGACCGAGTAGACACGCATGCCCACTCTGGCAACCCCAGCATCTCCAAGTGAGACCTGAGCTCAACATCCTTCCATAAGGACTGCTCCAGGTTGTTACCTAGCAGACAATCTACAGGCATGGAAGGGCTCACAACCACCCTCAAGGGACCTGAGACCCCCCCCACTCGAAGGGAACCTGCGCCACCAGACACTGGCGCTCTGAATTGTCTACAGCAATTACTTGGTGGAATGCCCCTGGGACTACCTGCTTCTCAGAGACCAGGTGACACCGGACTGAGGTCACACTGGCTCCAGTATCTCTGAGAGCTTCTACCCCTTTCCCATTGATGATCACCCAGGTGCTGTATTTCTTTGTGTTAGGGTGCACCTGGTTTCCTGGGACCATCTCCCTGTCCCCTAGTGAGACGAGGGTCATTTCTGCGGGAACCCCACCCTCCTGTGGGTACTCTTCCTCCCCAAGCGCTACACTAGCCAACACCTTGGACTGCCCACCAGTGGGTGGCTGTGCCCCCTTAGGGCACTTGGGGTCCCCCTTCATGTGGCCCACCTGGTCACATGAAAAACACTTGCGGGGGCCGGTCTCAGCAGGCTTTCCTGAAGAGACCCCTTGTATCTTATCTCCGTGGGGATGGGAACCTTTACCCTGGGTGTTAGTTTGGGGCCCTTTAGAAAACTCCTGTCTTTTACCCTTGTCCCCCCCCACTTTTCTGCTGGGGACCCTGCCCACCTTTGGCTGAGTCTTCCCCAAACGCTTTCTTGTGGACCCGGGTACTCACCCAGCGGTCCGCCTCCATAGCAAGCTTCCTGGGGTCAGTCAGCTTACTATCAACTAGGTGCTGGCGCAAATTTGCAAAACATAGACTAGACAAGTGCTCCCATGCAATCAAATTGTAGAGCCCTGATAATCTGTCACATTACTGCCCTTCACCCAGCCATCCAGTGACCGGCAAAACACATCCACACATTCCAACCAAATGTTGGCATCAGACTTCTTACTGGACCTGAACTGATCCCTGTACTTTTCAGGAGTAAGACCATACTTAGTGAGGAGGGCGTCCTTCATGTCGGGATAGGTGAGGTGATACCCCTTACCCAAAGCTATTAAAGTATCCCGGGCTTCTTCCGGAAGAGAGGCCACAATCCTGCTCCCCAATTCTCCTCAGGGACCCCATTCATGTGTATCGCTGCCTCGTAACCCTGAAACCACCTTTGTATGTCGTCCCCCTTCTTGAATTCTTTGCCTACATTCTTTGGGATGTGCACAATTCTGTCTGCCTGTCTTGACGAGTTGCTGCCACCATCTGAACTGGCTCTATTCCTTAGCTCCAGCTCTTTAAGACTTCGCTCATGATCTAAGATCATCTTCCTTTCCTCCATGGCTATACTTTTACCCTGCCTTTCACTTTCCATCCTGAGTTTCTCTAACTCGAACTTCCTTGCTTCCCGCCTGTCCTCCAGCTCCTCTGGGGACAGGCCACTGCTGCCTGGCCTGGAGGGTTCCCCCCTCCCAAAAGCACATCCACCCTAGGAATAGGCTCCCTCCGCCTCTCCACTGAGATCACCAGTCTGCTCGCTGACATGTCTGGCTGCTACCCAGGCCCTCAGCACCTTTTGTAGCTCCTCCTTCCTAGTGAGGCCTCTGACTTGGACTTTTAGGTTTTTGCAAATTGATTTCAATTCCCTAACATTGTAGGATTCCAACCTATCCTCCTCAAAAGCAATTTCCAGGGATGCAATAGATGATGCTCTTGATTCAGGCATGATGAAGTAGCAAGTTCAACTCTGGCAAGATCAAAAATAGGCCAAAAAGAAAAAGAACCAGTATGTGGCACGTAATGGTCTGCGATATGGTAGTAGTGCACACCAATCACTGTGAATCAAATGCAAACGCAAGTCCTATCCTCACCGCTGACAACCAATGTTAGAAATGGGATTTTTGGTAGGCTAGGGTATGTGCCAAAGCCAGGCAGAAACCACCACTGTAGTCAGGATAAGGGAGTTACACTGCTAAAATAACCCCTGCTCACCCCCTTGGTAGCTTGGCACGAGCAGTCAGGCTTATCTTAGAGGCAGTGTGTAAAGCATTTGCACATAACCAACAGTAATACAGTGTAAGCACCAGTTTAGAAAAATATCCAATACTTTTATATACTTAAGACAAGACCAAAAATGATAAAAATCCACAATACAGTACTTAAAAATCTTCAGTTATCAAAATATGCTTGAAAAACAGTTCCTTGATGTCGATAGCTCCGTCCGGGGCTATCACGGCGTCGTGAACAAATAAATCCAAACAGTTCTGGCTGACCGCGGTGTCGCGGGCCAGCTACGGTGTCGGGAAGACCCGCAAACAGTACCTTTTAGAAATGCAGGGCGTCGGTGACCTCTCGTTGAGCTTCTGAAAGCACGGCGTCCGCAGGCATCAGTTCCGGAGCTCGGTGCAGGAGTCGTCGGGGCCCTCGAAGTCACACGCGTTGCAGATCGAACTCCTCTCTGTTGAAGTTAGGAGCGCTGGCGTCCGCAGGCATCGGGTGCTGCGGTGCAGCTTGCGGTGCCCTCAGGTCGCGGTGCGAGCAGCGGCTCGGTGGCTGCGTCAGATGGCGTCGTCGGTGAGACCAGGGTCGCGGTGCGAAGTGAAGGCGGTGCTCGTCGCGGTGCTGACAGGTCGCGGTGCAAGCAGCGGCGTCGTCGTTGCTGAAGCGCTGTCATCGGCTGACGAACTGGAGTCGATGGCGCCGGCGTCGGTAGGCCAAGGCTGCGGTGCGGGATGAGGGCGGTGCATCGTGTAACTTTACGAGCAGTGCCCTCGAACCACGGTGCAAGCAGCGGCATAGATTTCGGCGTGGAGCGGCATCGTCGGGGATACCAAGGCGTCGTCATGAAGCGAGGCGATGCGGAGTGCGGTGCCCACAGGTCGCGGTGCGAGCTGCGGCTCAGTGGTAGCGTCAGCAGGCGTCGTCGGTGAGACCAGGGTCACGGTGCGGCATTGCGGCGGTGCCCTCTGCGGTGCCTTCAGGACACGGAGTCAGCAGCGGCATCGTAGACGGCGTTGGGTTGCTTTTTCTTCTGTTGCAGCACAAAACACACAGTCCCCAGTGCTGAGGGCAGAAGAACTTGGAGTCTTTGCTGTTCCTGAGACTTCTTGAACAGTGGGCAAGCTCTACCTCGAGCCCTTGGAGAAACTCACAAAAATAGATTGCAGAAAGTCCAGTCCAGTCCTTTCACTGCCCAAGACCGAAGCAGCCACTGCAGGCCAACACAGCAAAGCACACAGCAAAGTGGTAGTTCCTCCTCACAGCTTCCCCAGCTCTTCTTCTTGGCAGTCTTCTTGGTCCAAAAGAGTTCTAAAGTTCAGGGGTCTGGGCCCCAATACTTATATCCCAAACTCCTTTGATCTCTTAGGCAGAGAGTGTCTGTGCCCAGCCAGAACCAGTTCTGCCTTCTCTGGTGTGACTTCCTGGCAGGAGGTGGAGACGGCATTGTCAGAGGCAGACCAGGCCCTTTGAGGTGCAAGGAAATCTCCTCCCCCTTCCCCAATTGCAGCCCAGGTCTAATCAGCCCTTTCCTGACCCACATTGACTATCTGGAGCCACTCCTGCTCCCCAGCCTTCTGTCATCCAAAACCCAGACAGGCAATCCACATTCCAGCAGAGGCACACGGGATGACTGAGCAAGAAAATACCTATTTTCTAAAAGTGGTATTTTCAAACACAGAATGTAAAAATCACCTTCACTAAAAGATGCATCTTTAGATTCTGAGTTCAGGCATACTAAACTTTATTTTCCTACCTAGTTCACAGGGCCAGTTATGTTTATAAGATGTTATAAACAAACTTCCCATTCTGTCCTATGGGGAACAGGTAGCCTTGCAATAGTGAAAAACAAAATGGGCAGTAATTCACTATCAGGACATGCCACACACACCAGGGCATGTCCTACCTTTCACATACACTGCACCCTGCCCACAGGGGTACCCTGGGCCTACCTTAGGGGTGGCTGACATGTAAGAAAAGGGATGGTTCGGGCCTGGCAAGTGGGTGTACTTGCCAAGTCGACATGGCAGTACCAGACTGCGCACAGGCTCTGCAATGGCAGGCCAGAGTCACATTTACGGGCTGTTTGTGTGGGTGGCACAATCCAGTGCTGCAGCCCACCAACAGCAATTGATTTACAGGCCCTGGCACACGCAGTGCACTTTACTAGGGACTGACATGTAAATCAAATAGGCCAATCATGGAAACACCAATCCATAACACATTTTACCATAGGAGCACTTGCACTTTACCACTGATCAGCAGTGAGAAAAGTGCGCAGAAACACTAAGCCAGCACAAACAGAGTCAAAACCGGGAGGTCAGAAAGCAAAAACTCAGGGGAAACACGCCAAAAGATGCCAAGTCTAACACTTGCATAATACAGTTTTTCTGGATCACTGGCATAATATCCGAATACACAATATAAAATAACAGAAATATTGTGTCAAAAATATAGTTTTTCCAAAAATATCGATTTCCTATCCTTATAATGTTAAGCACAAAATTATTGAAAAAAATATAATTTCACACTAATATTGTTGAAAAACATATGGAAATATCGTTTAATAATATTTGAATAGATGAAAGTAGTAAATCTTAAAGATTTAAATATATACAATTAATACATGGTTAATTAAATAAATCTCACCAATATTTCATGCTATATATAAATATATACATATATGAGCACACATACATATATATGTGTATTTGTTTATGTATATATATATATGTATGTATATATATATATACTACTCCAGTGTGGCTTTGTTGGCTGCTTCCAACCGCCGGTGGTGCAGGTCAGAGGTGAATGCCCCAAACGCCTCTTTTACATGAAGACACCTCCACTCCCATTCTGAATGAAGCCCGCACTCGAACATGGATTGATCCTTTTATTTGGCAGCATGCTTACACAGTAACAGGAACGCGTTTCGGCTGTCTTGGCAGCCTTTATCAACCTGAATATGCACGATGACTTTTACACTTTTATTAACTGCTGCCTGCAGGTGTAGCTGACCACGACTTGACTTCGTCATTTAAAGGTATAGTCCTCATTTTAGTCAAACGCTCGTAGGCTGCAATACAAATAAAGTTGTTCAATTTTGAATAGAAACAGTCAAACAATTTTCGTAATACTTGTGTTTAAAATTCACATCTATTTTTGGCACAATTCAGTAAATAGTGCTTCATATTTGCTGACATGTCAGCAAATATGGAGAACTATTTACTGAATTGTGGCAGGTTGAGACACTAGTTTTAACAAATTTGCAACTTTGCATGGAATCGACAAAATTAGTTGACTGACTGCCATCTGTGAAATCATCAAATTAAATTCTGATAATGTTACCAATTTGCTTGCTGCCAAAAATAGATGTTGAACTTCGGAAGGGTAAGATTTACTATTCCCACTCCGGTCTGTGCAACAGAAGGGAAAGCATTTGAATTTGGAGGGGTTAAATTTACTATTTCTACTGTAGTCTGTGCAACAGTAGAGAAAATGTTGGACTTTGGAGGGGTTACTTTTACTATTCCCACTCCGGTCTGTGCAACAGTAATGAAAGTGTTGAACTTCGGACGGGTTAAATTTACTATTCTCACTCCAGTCTGTGCAACAGTAGGGAAAGCGTTGGACTTCGGAGGGGTAAGAGTTACTATTCCCTCTCCAGTCTGTGCAATAGTAGGGAAAGCTTTGGACTTCAGAGGGGTTACATTTACTATTCCCACTCCAGTTTGTGCAACATCAGGGAAAGCGTTGGGCTTTGGAGGGGTAAGAGTTACTATTCCCACACTAGTCTGTGCAACAGTACAGAAAGCATTGGACTTCGGAGAGGTTACATTTTCTATTCCCACTCTAATCTGTGCAACAGTAGGGAAAGCAGTGGACTTCGGAAGGGTAAGATTTACTATTTCCACTCCAGTCTGTGCAACAGTAGGGAAAACGTTGGACTTCGGACGGGTAAAATTTAATATTCCCACTCCAGTCTGTGCAGCAGTAGGGAATGTGTTGGACTTCAGAAGAGTTAAAACTACTATTCCCACTCCAGTCTAAGCAACAGTAGGTAAACTACTTCACATCGAACACATTGTAAACTTGCATACCCTATTACTTTAGAAAAAAAATAAAGCTTTAAATATAAACATCATTATTTAACATAAAATATATATACATTTAAAAAGAAATAAACAACAGTTATCCCATTAACAAAATTCATAAACAATGTAATAATTAATTTTCAATTAAAAATAATGTTTTTTTAAATTATTACTTAATTAATTTTCCACCCTATACCCCCACAAAGCTACCAAACCACACCTAAAATATAATGAAAATAAATAAGTATATAACTAAAATATATCAGTATTACATAATGTACATAATTGATAATCAATTCAATAACTAAAAATAAGTTATGAGTTAGTTGTTAATTAATTATTACTTAATTAACCACCCACCCTATACCCCTACAAAACCAGCAGCCCGAACCTAAAATAGAACTAAAATATATGATTATTACACAATTTACATAATTAATAATCAATTAGATAAATGATAATACATTGCAAATTAATTGTAAAATCATTATCTAATTAATTTCCCGCCCTATACCCATACAAATATAGCAATCCACAACTAAAATATAAGTATAATAAATAAATATTACATAATATACCTAATGAACATCAATCACATACTTACCTAAAATGAATGAATTAATTAATAATTAAATATTACTTAGTTTACTTTCCTCCTTATCCCCTATAAACACAACAACCCACTGCGACACTATAAATTGCAATTAACAATTCAATTAAACATTCTAAATCATTTAAAATTACAAACTTCATTAAAATAATAATAACAATTATACCAACAATACGAACACATAAAATTAATATATAAACTAAAACACAATAAATTAATTAAAAAACAATATTCTTTACAACTATGTTATTGAAAACAATATTTACAACAATATTCTTAACAATGATATTACTTACCTGAAAAAACAATATTCTTGACAACAATATTTCTGCATCACAATATTTTTTTCTGATATTTCTGTCTCCCGATATTTACAACTCGATATTTTGTCCAAATATCATTTTTCTCCAGGGTTCCAATGTCAGGCCCCCATACCGGAAGTCAAACCTTCTAAATGCATTGACGGAAACAAGGAGGGACAGTCTTAGAGTTGCTATATGATTATCCCATTTTAAATTATTTGAAAATGCGAGACCCATTTATTTATAGTCGAGATGCCTGCTCTAAAAGAACACTATTTAAATGCCACTTGAATTTACTTGGTAGCCTTGAAAATTCAAGATCTTAGTTTTTTCAGCATTAACTGTAAGTCTGCTAGATTCAGAATAGGATTGGAAAGCGTGTGTTTAAGCTGCAGACCAATCAGAGTATAGTCCATTATAATACATGTAATTCTGTAAACCCTCTATAAATGCCTGTCTCTAATTTCTTCATAATCGGTGATTTGTCATGCACCCAGTCGCCAATTATAAAGAAAACATGTCAGAACTCGACTATTATGAGTTATTACAGTCAAGTTCTGACGTCACAATGCCTGGTGCCAGCAGCCGAGGTGAAAGGCCGGTCAGGTAACATAACATAATTGAAGCAGCTGTTTAAAGCAACGTTGCTTTTCTTTCTTCTGCTCTATTTTTTAGCTGACAATGACAAGCAGAGAGAACATGTATTTTTGTACTCATTAGATAGAGGAAAGCTAGAATCCTTCTGCATGTTTCTACACATTACGGTCTAGAGCAGCTTTTTAAACTGACTTCTATTTAACTGTTTCTAATATATGTTTGCAAAAAATAACTAACAGGTTTTGATGTGTTTAATTTTGCACTAGAGGTTTTATTTTTATTCCTCATGTTTACAATTGTATTCTTCATATGAAAGAGCTACACACCAAGGTTTTGATTGGTTTGTGGGAAAGGTGATGGTGTGACCATTATATGGGATACAGAACCCCCTGGTGAACATGCTAAGGATATTGCATAGCCTTATAAAGCATTGGTACTCGCAAACATTTCCCCAAGGGCCAAAAAGTATGGTCTATGGCATGGGTACTCACAAACTTTCTCTCGGGGGCCAAATTTACAGTGTGGTTTGTGGCCGAGGGCCGCACCAGTGGGGGCGGGGTCAGTGGGGGAGGGGGCGGGGCTAGAGCAACAAAAAAAACTGTGACCATGAGGTTGAACACAGGCCCCTGCAGCGGACGCCTTCGTCCACTGAACCACCAGACCCGGCATACACACATCTCTCTCTCTCTCTCCCTCCCTCTCTCTATCTCTCCCTCCCTCTCTCTATCTCTGTCTCCCTCCCTCTCTCTCTGTCTCACTCACTCTGTCTGTCTCCCTCTCTCTGTTTCCCTCCCTCTCTCTGTCTCCCTTCCTCTCTCTCCCTCCGTCTCCCTCTGTCTGTCTCCCTCTGTCTGTCTCCCTCTGTCTGTCTCACTCCCTCTGTCTGTCTCACTCTGTCGCCCTCCTCCCTCTGTCTCCCTCTCCGTCTCTCTGTCTCTGCCTTTATCTGTTTGCCCCTGTCCATGCCTCTATCTGTCTGTCTGTCTCTATCTCTGTCTGTCTATGCCTCTAAATGTCTGTCTCTGCCTTTATCTGTCCCTGCCTCTCTCTCTGTCTCCCTCTATCTGTCTCCCTCCCTCTGTCTCCCTCTCCGTCTCTCTGTCTCTGCCTCTATCTGTCTGCCCCTGCCTCTATCTGTCTCTTGTCTGTCTCTATCTCTGTCTGTCTCTATCTCTGTCTGTCTCTGCCTCTATCTGTCTCTGTCTGTCTCTGCCTCTATCTGTCCCTGCCTCTATCTCTGTCTCTCTCTGTGTCTCGCTGTCTCCCTCTATCTGTCCCCCTCCCTCTGTCTCCCTCTCCGTCTCTGTCTGTCTGTCTCTGCTTCTATCTGTCTGCCCCTGTCCCTGTCTCTATCTGTCTCTGTCTGTCCCTGTCTGTCTCCATCTCTGTCCGTCTCTGTCTCTCCCAGATACCTGCCTTCACGTTTGTGCAAGACCTGTTGGGAGATAAGGCTTTCTGTTGCTGCGCATAGATTTCTCTTGGGCACTTTGTGAGCAGTGAGCTCAGAGGTGACCGGGACCTTTGCTATACTTGGCCTTGTCGGTGGACTCTGAATGATACCTTGCACAAACGTGAAGGCAGGTATCTGGGAGTCAAGACGCTGAAAATAGAGTTGTTCCAGTACCTGTTTAACTAAATTCAACACAGTGACAGAAGACTGCCGGACTGTGACCCTCCTCTCACTTACTGGACTCCAACTTCTCCACTCTGTATCTCATCTAGTGCTCTCAAGTAACCGAAGTGAGACTCGTATTGCTTTGCAAAAATTCAAAATAACTAGATTTGGCCCATCCTATATCATTTTTCTGTCTAATTCTCTCTGCAGTGGTTTAAAAGACTCCTTTACCTCACTACTTGTCTGCCCTGTTGTCCGTAGCAACGCTTTTGCTTTTTATCCCTCTGACCTTCACCTCCTGTTCTTGTAACTTTCATTCACATTGAATATTTAAACTCTGATGTGTCACATCACTGGTACATGCTTTAATTGACCGATCTTGATAATCTTGCTTAATGCTAATATGTTGACTATTCGTCCCATTTTATCTCTACCTCTGAATTGGTTAGTTCCTGAAGACTTTGTACAGTATGTTACAACTTAATGTGCCCGTACAACACTTGAATACCTTTCGCAGGCTTGGTAAGAGCTGTGTGTGCGCCCGGGCTGAGACAGCTTCCCTGGCGCACACACAGCCGCACCCGAGTACTTCACAGGTCTTTAAAAGACCATTTACTTGTTAATGAGGCTTTGTTGTATTTCACCTCTTCTTAGCGCCCCTGCAGCTCCACTCTGACTATCGATGGAATCGCCCGGCCCCCATAGAGCAGAGTCTCTTGGAGTCTGCGCTGCTGCAACTGGCGGTGTTTGCTGACACTGTTAAAAAAGCCAAAAAAACACAGGTACGATGTTTGCAAGGTCCGCGGGCCGCCAAGGAAGGCTTGCCGGGCCGCTGGCGGCCCGCGGGCCGTACTATGAGTACCCGTGGTCTATGGCATGCTTGAGGGCTGCATTGATACCAGCAGGGTGAAGGTCAGGGTGGTGTAAAGTGAGTGTGGGGGAAGCTAAGCATGGACATGGTGTGGACAACAAACAGAGCTTTCATGTGAATTCTGTCAGCCACCCTCGCTGTGACCTCATGCACCAAGAATTAAAGGCAAAGCATTAACTTTTGATGTAAAACACGAGAGGGCAAGAGATACTCAACTAGTGGCTGTATGGCACAATATGAAACCCAGAAAACCTGAGATCAATCTTGGCTTCCCCACTTGACCAAATTTTGTGATCCTAAGTTCATGTTTGAAAACTATTACTTCTAATAAATGCCTCTCAATGCAATAATATAATCACAAGTACTAAGGTGAAACACTTCGCTATGTTAATTAAATAAACTTTTTTTTAATTTTGAAGAGGGTTTACCATATTTTTACATGTTTAGTGCAAGACATCTTTAAAAATGAAGGTGTTCCTAAAGATAAGTGATGCAGTACATCTTCTTTGCTTCTGTATCATTACTTTAGTTAACGTGCAAATAAATGCTTACTCATTTAACAGGTTTCTGTATGTTAGTGCCATGTTAAGTAAACCGCCCCAGTATTCTGTTTACCAGGGGGCCACATACAAAGGTCAAAAGGGACGCATGAGGCCCCCAGGCCATGCTATGAGTATTATAAAGTGTTATAAAGGAACTCAGCCTTCGTCCTTGTTCCTCAATATCGTTATGGGACTCTTTTGTGACTTGCAGTATCCGTATAATGTACAGCAGGGGGTGCTTTATCCCTTATATAACTAAATCTTATGCATATATAAAACAATGAGCATGTGCTCCTCCCTGTTTTTGGAGAAAAATAATGAGTATCACTTAATGATGTATTGAGATTGGAGATAAAAAGACTAAAAAAGAGGGATGCTAACACTCACCCTGCCTTAAGCCGTTTTCCACCAGAGAATTCCCTGATAGGGTTCCTGAGCCATTAAGGTCTACCAGTATCCAATTATTGTATGTAATTCTTATGGCATAAATAGAAGATCCTGAGGAATTTTCCATCAACTTTTCTTTTCCCAAAGGATTCCACAGTCAGCTTGGTCAAAAGCGGCCCAGAAGCAGACAAATCAGCAGCATAATTTACCCACTGTTGCTATCACCTTCTTTGCCACTGCCCAGAAAACAATGCAGGTATAAACCATTGAATGATTTTTACCTAAATCCACCTTGTTGTTTTGGGATGATACAGACCACAAAGGCCCACACCTCTAAAGATTTTAATAACGTAAGGGCAAGTAAAAGCATAGTCCTTTGCTGAGGTATCCAAAATGGAATCAATACTATAATTTGCCAGTTCATCTTTGGGAACATTCTTATGAATAGGTTTAATAATTGCACCTCTCCATGAATCTTGTATTTTCCCTGATGATCAAACCCATTTAAAAAACAAGCTGAGGATGGCTGTCAATCAAAAGGGATCTGATTTAAACAGAAGTGCTGGAAGATTATCCGAAGTTTCAGCGCTCCGTCCATCATCTCCTTGTGTTTGCTTTGTTGGCCCTAAGTTGGCAGGGTATGCCCAGACGGGGTCCTTTGCTCACTTTGCCACTGGATTCAAGCTAGCCTGGCTGATGAGTGGTGTTACCCCAAAACCGGTCCCAGGATGCTTGTTTCCGGTCCAGGGAGGACCTGGCCTGGCAGTTCGGGCTGGACTGTTCCCATGAGGAACAGGGTCAAGACTGATTTGCATATGGCTGGTTCTGAACTGGGGTGGGGAAGTGAGCAGAAGAACAATAATGGATTTAACCGAGATCTAAAAGTGACTGGGGGTGAGTGTCTGAAAAGTTTCAGCGCTCCATCCATCATCATATTGTGTTTGCTTAAATCCATGGTACTCATAGTACGGCCCGCGGGCCGCCAGCGGCCCGGCAGGCCTTCATTGGCGGCCCACGGACCTTGCCTTGCAGTTTCCACGGCCGGCAGTAAACACAGAAGATGACCGCAGGAGCATACGTAGTGAATAGGTATTCACTACTATGCTCCTGCGGCCATCTTCTGTGTTTTCTGCCGGCCTCTGTGAGGTCAGGGCACCTTCGGGAAGCTTCCCAAAAGGCCCTTTAAAAGTCAGCTGTATGTGCTTTCAGAGCTAACTTTTAAAAGGGCCTTTTGGGAAGCTTCCTGTTTGGACAAAGACAGATAGAGGCAGAGACAGATAGAGGCGCAGAGACAGATAGAGGCGCAGAGACAGATAGAGGCGCAGAGACAGATAGAGACAGAGAGACAGATAGACAGAGAGAGACAGGGACAGACAGGGACAGACAGAGATAGAGACAGGGACAGACAGACAGACAGAGATAGAGACAGGGACAGACAGACAGACAGAGATAGAGACAGGGACAGACAGATAGAGACCGAGACAGGGACAAACAGAGACAGGGACAGACAGATAGAGACAGGGACAAAGAGACAGGGACAGGCAGAGACAGGGGCAGACAGAGACAGGGGCAGACAGAGACAGGGGCAGACAGAGACAGGGACAGGCAGAGACAGGGACAGGCAGAGACAGGGGCAGACAGAGACAGGGGCAGACAGAGACAAGGACAGACAGATAGAGACAGGGACAGACAGCTAGAGACAGGGACAGACAGATAGAGACAGGGACAGACAGATAGAGACAGGGACAGACAGATAGAGACAGAGACAGATAGAGACAGGGACAGACAGAGACAGGGACTGACAGAGACAGATAGAGACAGAGACAGGGACAGATAGAGACAGGGACGGACAGGGACAGACAGATAGAGACAGGGACAGACCGGGACAGACAGACAGGGACAGAGACAGATAGAGACAGGGACAGACAGAGACAGGGACAGACAGATAGAGACAGAGACAGGAACAGACAGATAGAGACAGGGACAGACAGAGTCAGGGACAGACAGACAGATAGAGACAGGGACAGACAGATAGATAGAGACAGGAACAGGCAGAGACAGGAACAGGCAGAGACAGGGACAGACAGAGACAGGGACAGACAGATAGAGACAGGAACAGACAGAGACAGGGACAGACAGATAGAGACAGAGACAGGAACAGACATAGACAGATAGAGACATAGACAGATAGAGACAGACAGAGAGATAGAAGATAGAGAGATAGAAGATAGAGAGATAGAAGCTAGAGAGACAGAGATAGAGACATAGAGATAGAGAAAGAGATAGAGAGAGATAGAGAGAGAGAGACATAGAGAGTGATAGAGATAGATAGAGAGAGAGAGAGAGAGAGATAGAGATAGCTAGAGACAGATAGAGAGAGACATAGCTAGAGAGATAGAGAGAGAGATAGAGATAGCTAGAGAGAGATAGAGAGAGAGATAGAGAGAGAGAGATAGATAGATAGATAGATAGATAGATAGATAGATAGATAGATGTGTGTATGCCAGGTCTGGTGGCTCAGTGGACGAATGCGTCCGCTGCAGGGGCCAGTGTTCAACCTCATAGTCACAGGTTTTTTTTTGCTCCAGCCCCGCCCCCCTCCCCCACTGACCCAGCCCCCACCGGTGCGGCCCTCGGCCACAAACCACACTGTAAATTTGGCCCCCAAGAGAAAGTTTGTGAGTACCCATGGCTTAGATTATCCAATTCACCTTCCCAAGAGGATTTCTTATTAGCAAGTATTCAATAATTAGATCTGTTTCCTGTAAAACTGACAGCTGATCACTCTTCTGCAGGTAATAACTCCACTCTTTAAATCCTAGTAGATGCAAATCTTAATATCTGAGGGCCAGATGTAATAAGAACTGGTTGCAATTTGCTACCACTTTTTTTGCTACCAGTGCAGTAATTTGCAAACTGACCTATGTACTAATAAGTTGGTTTGCAAATTACCAATTACGAATTGCTAGGGGGTCGCAATTCACCATACCTCATGAATATTAACGAGGTAGATCGTAATTTGCGACCCACAAGAAATGAGAGCCATTACAGGGATAGTGGCCTGCTGAGGCCAGCAGACCACCATGTCTATGATTGCTTTTAAATAAAACATTTTTTTAAATAGAACCAGTTTTCCTTAAAGGAAAACAAGGTTCATTAAAAAAAATGAAAAGTGTACATTTCATTTTTTAATAGTAGGGAGTGGTCCTAAGAGTAGGCAGTGGTCCATTTACCCACAATATCATCTGCCTTTTTAGGGTTGGCAATAATCAAGACCATGTGTCATGAATTTGAAGGACGGGAAACATGTACAGAAATAAGCTTTGTGTCAGCCTCTTTTAGCCATTTGTTTCTTTGGGCCCGCTCTCTTCAGTCATTGCTTGACTGATGGCCATTCACATTTTGGATTAGCCTAGAGTGCTGTTTCTTTCCCACTGTTGCTACTGCTATCTGATTGAGCATTAGGTGTGCTAGTCCTCCTTGGGGAGGGATGGACAGTTAGTGAGGCATGATGCAGACCAGTCGGACTCACTGTGATGGTCACCTACCTTGCGATAACGTTTAGTTACAACCCCCACACTAACCTACGCCAGGCGAGTGGAGACTTGGCCCTGGAGAACTGGACACGACAAAGCATGTCTAACTCCCCATACAGCATATACCCTTAACTATGACTGCGGCTCAACCCAAGCTCCACCTCCACTCGCAAAGGGCTGATTCATGGTTTAAAATGTTGTCATCATGTTCATATTTTGCCTCTCTACAGGATAGGTTGCTTTTCCATAGTTGCATCGACTACCTCCAGCTCACAAAGAGGTCTAAATATTGACATAATTACGAATAGTATGAGAAACTAGCGCACTTGAATGAGATTTTAACTCAACCCTGGTTGATGCGTTGGAATGTGAAGCAACTATAATGATATTTGATTTACCTGCAATGCGATAATTCAATAAAATACGTTTTTTTTAAAAGTGTGCTAGTCCTCCTAGAGAAGGAGTGCTTCCATTGAAACGCATGTGCACACTGTTCCCAGGCCGAGCAGGAGCCAACCAGCTCTGTAAGGCTATTTCCTCGAACATGGAAATCATAATGAAAAAAAAAGTCACCAGACTGCAAGCATGAAATTCTTTGTGATTAAATAAATGCTTATTTGAAGTACGATCTCCCTGCAAGTCATTATGGGTGCAATATATATTTTTTTGTAGCAGTCGTTTAGTCATACTCTGCTAATTGTACAAAACCATATGTATCAGCAAATGTAATGTAACATTTTAGCATTTATTATACGAATAGTCTCTGCTGTCTTCACATACAGAAATAAGATTGTTGTTCTGGCAGTAGAGCATCACGGCCATTATTTTGATACTATACTCTCGGCGATAAGGCCCCGGCACATGCAGGCCGCTCTGAACACACCGCAGCTGAGGTCTCCCCTTCCCTGCCACTGCGGGGCAATCTCTACATCAACGGCGGGGGCTAACTTTCCCAAGGAGTGAATGGGGGCCCCAATGGGGGCTCCTCGCCCCGCACTTGTGGAGGCACCCGCCGGACATCGAGGGTGCCCTCACCTACCTTCCCTGGTCTGCTATTGAGGTGTCAAGATGCGGCAGAAGCCTGGGGGATCTGAAGCGGCCAGGCGGTCATCAGGTAGGCCGCAAGGGAGAGACTCTCTCTGACTGAGCAGATCACGCTGGTCGTGCCACCCGCAGGAGCTTTCTCTTCCCCATAGCCGTGGAAGATCTACCTGGGGACAAGAAGACACATACTCACTACTTGAGGAGAGGCCAGCCGCCATTTTATACCTGGGGCTTCTGGAAGATGCCCTGCGATGTCCTATGGCCAGGGACTGCCTGTACCGGTGGACGCCAAGGTGGGGAGGAGCCCTGCTGCGGACCTCTCCTGCTGCTGGTAGGTGCTGTATGGATGCACTCAGTGCCCCGCAGCGTGGGGGAGCCATGCTCGCTGCCAGGGGGGGACTGCCTGTCCCTGTAAACAATATGGCAAAGAGGAGCCCTGCTATGGACCTCGCCTGCTGCTTGTGGAGCGCTGTGGACATCACCAGCTCGGGGATCCCTCCAGGCCCATGATCACCGCCCGTGAGTGTAACAACACCCTGAAGGCCTGGCTGAAAGCAAGAACCCAAACAATGGCGAGAAGATCATGCTGTGTAAATATGTATTTCATATTTGTCCAATCCTAACCCCTTTAACTTTCATTAAAATGTATTCTTGAGTGAATTTGCAACTTGTATATATGTAACTCTAACCACCAATATTGGTAGTAGACTTATGTACTTACTACCATTCTTATGTGAATTTAGAATGTATCTCTTTGTATCTTTGCCTTGAGTTATTTTGCAACTTGTATATATGTAACTCTAACCACTAGTATCTGTAGTAAACTTTTGTACTTTCTACCATTTTTATGTGAATTTAGAGTTTTTCTGTTTGTATCTTTTATGTAACTCATGTACTCTGAAGTCCTTATGTAATGTAACTGGTCCTTTTCTAAAGCACTCTGACACCTTCGGGTAAAGTTTGCGCTTTATAAAATCGCATGAAATAAATAAATAATTTCTTTATATATGACCCTCACCTCATGTCTCCTCTTCTCCTCACATTTCTTTGTAAGATGGCGGCGAGGATCGCAAGTGGTAGCTTGTTGGTTTATCCATGGCATGTGCAGTGATGTCAGATGCAGATACCACCTATTGTTGCTACTGCTTTGTAGATGGCAGGGCCCAAGTCCAAGGTCAGGTGTTGCCTCCTCCTGGCACAGCAAAAAGACACACCCCTGCTCACCCTGACACAGCTTTTGCTCTCCAGGTACAGCGTATCCAGGCCAGACTCGGTCACAGGCAACATCTACTTATCACACAAGCTTCCTCTCTGTTGCTTTCCTTCCTGAGCTCGGCTGCTGCGGATGCCACGTCCTCTGCCGCATCTGTATCCAGAGCCTGCCACCGCCTGCCCACTCACACAGAAACTTGGCTCCAAAGCATGAGCAGTAGTAGCAGTAGGTCTCATCTTCATGCTTGACTGCCCTGCTGCTGATGAACCCTCTGCCACCTCTGACTCGCTCAGCCCTGTGCCCAGAGCCTCTTCATCCTGACAGCCCCACATGTATGTAGAGTCTCCATTGAAACAGCGACTGACAAAGCTAAACTGTATATTATTTTTGTAGGTTGAAGCCTGCCAGACAGCACATCTGTCTGGTTGCAAACTACTTATTGGAGACATGTCAATAGCTTACTTGGAAAGCAACTCCACCCAATGGCTTTTTGTTTTGTCACTCTTATTTTCCTACCTTCTACAGAGATGTTTTAAGGCATGGGCAAAGTGGGCAATTGTCCAGGGCCCCTAACGTTCAAGGGGCCCCTGGAAAACTAAACTTTTGGCAATCTCCCTGCTGTTTGTATCTCATCTCATAACAAATAGGTCTAAATTTGGCATCATGGGCTTTAATTAATAGAAAATTGGTAATAAAAGTAAAGCTTGTTACTAACATGGGCCCAAAAATATGTCTTGCCCAGGGCCCTCAAAATCCTTATGATGGCATTGACTTCTATTCAACGGTTTTATTTGTTTTAGCCCTCTCGTGGAACATGGCCTGTTTACCATCTCTCTGATTGCCTCCCTTTATCCTTCCACAAGTGTCTGCTTTTCTGCACCTTTTTTATTTTTCTAAAAGCACTCCATGCAAGTGCATGTGTTTCCCACTTTCTCTGTGTTTTTTCTACTTTTCCCAGCAGATTTACTTTCATAATATTATAAAAGTGTGACTTTCAACAGCATTTTCCTTCGAACCACTCTCAGCATGTTTACAGTTTTATACAGAATCACCCTTCCACTAGCTCTCCTGTGCACTATTAGTTTGAACCCATTTCACCCTGTGCCGTTCCCATACTTCTACATGGACATATTTCATTTCTTACTGTTATCACTATCATAATTTAAAAACTTTAAACAAAGGTTTTCCATTAGAGTGTGTGTGTTTTTACCATTCAGGGCCTGATTGAAACTTTGGCAGTGCGGCACCGGGTCCGCCCCACCACTGCACCACCAAAGCCGTGGAAAGACCACTTGTCAGATTAGGAGTTTCCTCCAGTCTGGCAGGCCGGTTTTTGGCATTCCCACAGCGGTGCCTCAGAAAATGGGCAATGCAATGGGAGCGGCAAAAATAGTTACTGCACGGGATGGACTGATTAGTCCATGCCATGCAGGAACTGGGGTGCATGCACACAGAGGGGCACATGTTGTGCCCCCCTGTGTGCATCCCCAAGCAGCCCCCAGTGTTTCCTCTCCGCCAAGGTGTTCATGGAGTTGGAATCTCAATGTCACTGCCGGTGGAGAGGAAGCTCGTAATATGCTTGACGGGCCCGCAGGGGTCCCAACAAGCATAATGCAGCCTCCTGACCACCACAACACCACCAGGGTATGGTGGTTCTCTGGCGGCTGCGGTGGGGCAATAGTGGTCCGATTGCCCAAATCTTAATAGGGCGGTCGGGAGACTGCCGCCACACCCCCACGAGTCTGGCAGTCCGTGGACCCCCAGACTCGTAATCAGCCTCTCAGTGTGTTTGCCTACATCTCTTACCACATTTCTTTTCATAATATTATAATGAAATTATTTCATTTTCCACGACTTTGTCCTTTGAATGGCTCTTAAGCATGTTTTCACTTTTATACAGCTTGCCCTCTGAGCCGCTCTCCCAAGCATTTTAACTCCATGCTGTACTATCTCTTGTTCATTCGCTCTTACCCCCTCCACATTGCTATGTTTCCATTTCCTTCCCTCCCTGCACCCTTTGTGTTGCTTCCCCCACCAAGGCATTTTGTGTTGCTTCCACGTGCCCTCCGTGTCCCTTCCCCTACCCTCCTGTTGCTTCCACGCTGTCCGTGATTCTGCCCCCTTGGTTGCTTCGCCCCACCTGCGTTCTTTCCTTCACCAATGTTCCTTCACTCCACCTGCTCACATTACTTTTTTTTTATTACCAATCTAACTTCGATCAATAAACAAAAAGAAAAAAAGTGCTTGTTTCAATTTGTAGATGCATGCATGCTTTAGGGGCTCATTAGGATGGCGTGCGGACTTCAGTCCGCCCGCCATCCTAGCGGTAACGGGACCGCCCGCCTGCCATGCGGCGGTCCCGCACCCCTGATAATGATGCGACTGCCACAGCGGCGGTCGCATCTGGCAATTCAACATTGCGGCGGGTGCTGCTGGCTGCAGCACCCGCCGCAATGTCCAATGGCCATGTTGTGCATTTCCATGCACAACGTGGCAGGCACCGCGCGGTGCCTGCCACCTTGTGCATGGAAATGTATGGTACCCCCCAAGTGCACCCCCCACCCGCCCACCCATCCGGGGGCCCGCAACGGGCCCTCAAAGAAAATCCCCACCAGCTTTTCCATGGCGGCATCGCCGCCATGGAAGGGCCTTTCAGGACACGCATCCTAATATGGCTGGCGGTGCCTGCTAGGCACCGCCGCCATATTAGTGGCCCAAGTCCGCCCAGCCGGCAATCGTAACGATTGCCGACCGGCGGAAAAGCGGCGGACACACTTTGCGTCCGCCGCAATATTCCCCCGCCATCATAATATGGCGGGGGGTATTTCACTGTAGGATGGCGTAATGTGCCACCGCCTGCCCGTCGGTGTCGATCGTTACGCCATCCTAATGACCCCCTTAGTACGCACGCCTTCAAAATGACGCAGCTGCCGCATAGGTTTTTTTTCCCCGTTTATGAGCCATGCTGCAAAACATCAAGGATGCCATGCAGCATGGCAAAAAACATTGGCAAAAACAATAGACTCCAAAGACGGGGCCTATTGGCTTTACCAAAGCTTGTTTGCCTTGCAACTGTATCAGAGGCAGAAAATATCTCAAAACAAACGTTTGGCTTTAGACTTTAACAATACCAGACAGATTAGAGAAACACAACCTGCAACAAACTTCACTGTAGAGACAAAGAACAGTCACTTTGTCAAACGTGCGTATGTTGCTAACCAGCGTAATTATGCCAGGGCAACAGTTTTCTGGTGCTTGGTTTTTCTGCAACAAATTACCATCAGGTTAATTAATGTAATTTGTTCATGAGAAGGAATGCATCTCCCAAAAGAAGAAATCATCCTTCTATCAGCAACATCCAATCTTGTCTGTTTTAAGTGCTGGGGATCATTTTCTTCAATATTGTTATTTCATAGTCAACGTGCAACTGCTGAAATGGCCCTGCAATGACCATTGTTTCATGTTTTACTTGACAGGAATCCTTGCACTTTTAATCTAGTCTATATCTGTTTTCTCAGCAAAAATGCAGCTATTCTGATTAGAATACTGGGTGGAAAATGGTGCCAGGTGATTCACCAAACACAAGAGTGCCTAATATAGCAAAGCAGATGAAGCAAGTGCTGTGAAGAGAGGGCAGGGCATTGAACTGCTCTGTAAAACTCCTAACTTCTTTTAGCTTTGCAGAAATGTACTTAACGTTAGCCATCCTGTAAACACCTTTTCAGCTATTTGGCTCTGAAATATATGTGGACATTAAAAAACAAAAATGTGAACCTTGCCATTCATTGAAAGTTCAATTTATTTAATGGACTGTAGCTGAGAGTGTCACAGGCAGGGCAAGAAGTTAGCAGCCAGTACAATAGTGTTGTTTTCCTGTGCAAGCGAAAACAGCCACTCTCTTCTTTTTCTCCTCTACTGCCCACAAATTTGGGAACTGAGGGAAAAAATAACACAAAAAAAACTTACCTTCTGCTTCCCGACACTGACGGCCGCCTCAGTGCTTGACTCCCGGCAGTCTCTGGGAAGGCACAGGCTCCTCACCCAATCCTCTCTCGTGCTGCTCTCGTGCTAAGAAAGCAGCGACAGGATTGGTCTGAGCAGGCTGCTCTGCTGCTCAGACACTGCCTGGGTGCCTGTTGCTTTTCTCCAACCCGGCTGTGAACACAGCGGGGTTGGAGAAATAGAAGTGCGCATGTCTGTTTGGCTGGCCTGAGACAACCGGCCAAACTTAAATGTGCACTTCTAATTGCCCACCACTCCTGCCTGTTAGGGCCCTGCCCCACACACATGCACCGTCAGCCAGGCCCCTCACAGAAAAATAAAATTATTTTATTGTTTTAATATAATTTTATTTTTCTGCTGCTGACTCCAGTCGCAGCTCCTGGTGGGAGTGCTGCGGGGCGGTGGGGTGGGGGAGGGGCAGGGTGGGGGTAGTAAACTCCGGCATACGGCCAAACGGAGGTAAGTACAGAAATAAATAAATAAAACTAATTACATTGCGCGCGCTGCAACGCCAAATGGCGATGCGGCACACGCAATGTAATTAATTTTATTTATTTATTTCTGTACTTACCTCCGTTTGGCCGTATGCCGGAGTTTACTACCCCCCACCCTGCCCCTCCCCCGCCCCGCAGCACTCCCACCAGGAGCCGCGACTGGCTGACTCTGACCAGTTGGGCGATGCTCCTCCGCCATTACGGAGAAGCCGCCCCTGCTCATTCATTCTTGTTGTATGGTTTCTTAACTCACGAAAAGCATGTGGTAGCTTTTTTACTTGACTATGTATTATGCAGCTGAGGGTGCCTCACGCTGGGCAACAACTTAGTGAACAGCACCAAAGAGTTGGTTCCTCAATGCAAGACAAAGAAACCTTTCCCTCAACCCCTTCCCCTCAACGTGTTTGAGAGTGTGACGTCACAGAGCTTGAAAGGCCACCCTACACCTTTAACTACTTCCGGGACAGGGTGAGGAGCGTAAAGGTGATTTAAACCTGCAGCCTGCAAGGCTCGTTCTTTTTTGTATATCTGCTGTCAAACCCATCTTACTGACACCCCTTACAACTGTTTGTACAATGAAAACTATATTATCAATCTGTTTGTACCACAATTGCAATGTAATGTCGTGCTATTGTAATATTTATAGATCATTTTCTGAACTTTGCTGGCAGAGTTACAGGGCAATCCAAAGGATTTTGGTGCAGAAAACAAGAAAGTACTCAAAAGATGCTGCAAGTCAGAATCCTGGGAGACTTGATGGCAGGGCCCTGGGATGAAAGTTATCGCCCTAGTTACTCCTTTGGGGGAACTGGAATCCTGAAAAACTGTGGTGTGTCCTGTTATTGTAAAATCTTGTTATGGAACTTAAGTTTTCCTGAGGTAAGGGATCCAGAGGTTGAGGTGAACCCCAAAAAGCAGTTGGTAATGCATTGCTGGTGGTTGTTGGCTTTACAGGCAGGCAGTTAGCTTAGGTCATATTGTCACTGGCTGGCCTTCGATCACCTGTAGTTAACCCTTTGTCTTGTTTTAATAAACCTGCAACATACGTTTCTTCCAACAGAAACCTGGTGTGGTCTCGTTCATCTTGTCGTATTGTCTCTAAATTCTTCAAATGCAACTATTACCTGTATAACTTGACTATGGAATATTATCTCTATACTTCATTCAGAATTTCTGACACTCCATATCTGCTGCACAGATGGGTCATGGTCACACCTGCATACTTCATGCTCATTACGGACATGTTCGCACTATATAAAACTTTATAAATAAATAAATTAGTATGTGTGGAAAACAACATAGAAAAAGTAGTGACAAACCTGATTTCTTACAGTACATATATAGGAAGGCAACACTGCAAGTAGATTACACACAGTACACTGATAACACAACTAGTCTCACACGAGTGAAAAAACGACATGAAAAAGCATGCGTGGCGATACATGTGCTAAGTAGGCAAAACCGGTCCGCCAGGATTTATTTATGCTACATCATGCACACACAAATGTAATATTCCTGAGGCTTCATAAACCTGTGCACATCGACTTTTTCATACACTCAATAACCACTACAGAGAATCTGGAATTATATCTGGAATGCAGATAATATTAGTTCGCAATCAGCCTTTATAAATTGTTCAGCCAGTGTACGAGTTAGCGCCGCTGTGTGCTGATCTATGGAAACAGAATCGTTCAAATTTCGCTATAAATGCAGAAATTATTTTGTTCTAACGCTCCATGTTAATATTCCATTTCCTATTTGCTAGTACTGAGCTTGTCATCTGTACTTTCGTATAACTCCTTATTTCTAGCTGCAGGCCCCAGATGTCTCATCTCCGGATGTGCTATGCCGCGTGCCCTCATCCTCCCAGCCTCATTTGCAAAGCACTCTTTCAGCTGGTTATTTTGTACGTGGGGAAGACAAAATTGCAACATATATCGGATGCTGTCATTTAGCGGGAAATGCAACTTGTTCTTTGGTATGTGGTAAAATATTTTCACTTTTATAAGTTGGGCATAGCGAGTGCGGGTTAGTCTTGGCTGTAAAATAAAAATACACCACATTAGCACTTCAATTTAAGCAACACAGGCAAACAGGTTAGCTGGATATGATTTTTATGTTAAACCATTTGGAACAGAAGGCATTCTAAACATATCTTCTTGCCATTTCGGAGCTGGAAACGTTCCCACTTTTGGACTGAAGAACGAACCACCGCTACAATGGCCGCCCCCTTTGCAGAATATCTGCTCACGTGCCTGTGCGTCGCTTCTCAAAGCTCACTCCACTGTTATCCCCTTCCCCGCTATCTCGCTCTTTTTAAAAGTCATTATTGTGAGCGCGCTGCCTACTTTAGATAACAATGCCTGCCTTATCAAGGCTACTTCCTGCCGCCCATTGACTGGTCACCATCTTTGCACCTTCCCAGCTGCATGCTATTTTAAGCAGGCACTCGCACTTTTTTTGGCACTGGCCAAGAGTGACATTTTTATTTTATTTTTAAATGTGATTGTTTTAATATATTATGAAGTCTGCATGTTTAATCAAAATAATTAGTCAGCTTTTAAATCCATTCTAACTTTAATAAACAATCTAAGGTACTTACACGCAAAAAAGACCATCATTCGGCTAATATACACATCTTTCAGTTTCTCACACTTGGAACATTGCTTAATGACCCCTGGTCTCTGTGTTTCCGAACATGTTTCAGGGATGAATGGCAGGGAAGCGTTTTTAAGAAAATACAAAATAATGTAGATTTTAATGAATGTGCAGTAATAACGTGCAAGCTTAAATGAAAGAAAATGTATATAAAACATGATAAAATGTACACAGCTTCCATACTTACACATACAAGGCATCAAACAGCTAAAGTAGAACTGCTAAAAGTCTAACTCACTTAGTGATGCTTAAACACTTGAAATATTTCCTAAGCAGGAGATGAAATCATCTAAAAATGTGACTATAACAAAATGTTTAATTTTTGACCTCTACGTAGAAAGGCTTTTACATAATGAAGTTAACATTTTATAAAGGTTCACATATTTCTGCAGAATATTTCTGCTTAAACAAGCTTACTGTTGCAAATGATTAGAATGTAGTCTTTTTTAATGAAAAAGTATGCAACCTTACATGTAGAATCAGCATTTAAACTTGATTTTGACTCTGACAACTAACTTGTATTTCCTTTTCAGTGCATATTTACTGCAAAATGTTTACTTTTGTTAAAGAGATGTTTCATCTTTTATATAGCCATTGTGTAGATATTAGATTCCAAAGGGTACAAGTATACCTGGAAAAGTGTAACGGACTATTGTTCTCTCAGTGATATGATGAGGGGTGATCCTGTTCCCAGGAAAACTTCAGACTGATTTAATGGGAGAAGTCGAGAAGAGAATCAGTTGCAGATTTTAAAAGAATGTGCTGTTTATTTAAGTGCATGTTCCTAGAGTAGGTTATGCCATCCCATTATTGCCAACTCTTTTATCAGACCTCTCTGGCTATTGCGATTTCCCTTTGCCCCAGACTCTATGCCACATTACTTTGAGACTCTACTGAGTTTCATGAACTTCCCTTTTTGGGACGTTCTGCTTGATATTTTTGACTTATGAAGCTGAATTTGCTGAAGCTTTATGCTTACTCTCACTCTCTCGATATAGAGCTCTTTATGAGTTTTGACTGACTCCTTTCTCCCATTCTTAGAATAGGGATTCTTTCCTTTACGGAACACTCTTATTGCTTTTATTGATTTTACATATTGATTTGACATTAACAAGGTTTTATAACACTTATTGATGAATTTGTTGATGACCTAATAAAGATGATCTACTAAGAGATTTCCAATTAATAAAAGCCTTAAACCTTTGTCCTCACTATCTTCATTGGCTCACAAATAATATTGATGATTACAATTGTTAATATACTCAATGCTTTGATTTTCTCTTCTTGCCACAACATCCAAAATCTATCCGCCTGACAGAGCGAGAATTAGACCGAATGATGGCAAACCCGAAACTTTAAATTATACCTGATTCTCGCTCCAGCATTGGTATTCAAAGCCAAACATCCATTTATCACACATTCGCAAATATTGCTCTCGAGTTCCGTACAAGAATGACGCGCAGTAGAGTAAAAATAACCATTAGGCATGTAGGCTAGTCTGATGGTAATGCTCTCAGACAAGGAGGTTTTTTCTGTCATGTGAAGTCTCACCTGTAGAGTTCATTTTAAAGTACTATCTTCAGCTCTTAAGGAGTCAATAGGGTAAGAGCTCTATGTATAATTCGATAAGAATTAGCAGCTTATCAGCGTTACTTCCTCCTGGGGAAGCTCTGGTCTTCCTGGCAGCTGTCTCTCTCATTCACAGAGGCAGGCTGGACACTAGCACCAGGTAACAGAAGGAAACAAGCATTGGCATAGCCAATAGGTCTCGCCTTTGGGACGTTATAAGTGTTTAGTGAGAGCTATTGGCAATGTTTTTAAGGTATGTTGTAGAGGGAGGGTTGGGGTAGAGAGTATCGTGCCTAGATGGTGTTTGTAAAAAGGAGACAACGATAGTGAATCATTTGTCAGTCCCGAGGCCGGCTCAACATCCGGTGATTCTGGGCAAATCACTTAATCTGCCTGTGCATAAAACATCAATTTTACCTCTTCCATTACATTTTAATGTTAGGATGTACGACGTCTATATACGGAGGACTAATAGTACGAAAATGAAACATAATGATCATAAAAATGAAGGAAATTGTTGTCATTGTGTGCACAAATTTAAGCGCATGTATTATTGTGAAAATAAATCTTTAGCCTTTGTCACAAAACGCCAAACGTTCGAAGGGCTGTTATTGGCACAACAAAGTCATTTAGCACTGGCGCCACGTCACTGGTGTCCTGTTTATGCCTGTGAAGGGGTAGGGAAGAGTCCGTCGCTTGCCCAGCCAATTAAAAGCTTGTTATGTTGTGGAAAGTCAATCGCAGCATATTGTTGTGGCAATAAGAGGCACGTTGGCAGCACTGCGCAGCCAGTCACATGTTAGTGTAGCATCTGTGGAAGGTATGTACATTAAGGGCGGAGTCAGTCAGTCTGAAGTTGTGCCGTAAAATTCCAGGAGGGTTGGGGTAGAGAGTATCGTGCCTAGACGGTGTTTGTAAAAAGAAGACAACGAGTCGAAGGGAAGACGCTGTCTTTGAAAGGCATACAGCACTGGACATTCAGTCAGATTGCAAGTGAAAGAGAAAGCACGGTAACCTGACCCACGAGGAATGCAGCTGCCGCCCTGCGCGCCGCTGCTCGCTCCCGAGAGCAAAACGCCGTGGGAGTGAACATTAAAAAAAGAGGTGGGACATGCGCCCGCCTTTAGCCATTTGCGTGCTTTCATTTTTGAAAGACACACGCAAAAGCCAACCATATGCGTGGGGGGAGTCAGACCCACACAGAGTAGTTTAAAGTACTTACAAGAAGCCTTGCAGCGCATGCGCGCTGCGCTAGGCTCGACCTAAAAACGAGCTTTAATAAAGCCAATAGCTCTCTTCTTTGGGACTTATTGGCTTTGCCTGTGGTTTTAACCACGCTGCACAGCATCCCTGAAAAAAAGCTAATAAACAGGAAAAACAGACTATGAGGCCAGCTGCATCATTTTGCAGGAGTGCGTACCAAGCAAGCACAGGCCTACAAAATGATGCATTTTTATTGTTTACTGACACTAGTGGGGGAAGTAACATGGAGGGTGTGGGGAGGGAAGCCGAAACAAAGAATCTTGGAGGGGGTGGAAGAGAACGAATAAGAGAGAGTGCTATGTGGAGTTTAAGGGCACAAGAGAGTGGCTCGAAGAGAAAACCTGTAAAAAGTGAAAGCATATGTAAGAGTGGCTCAAAAGACAAAGGGCCTAATTTAGAGTTCGGAGAATGGGATGCTCCATCCCATATGTGACAGATATCCAGTTTGCCGAATTACAAGCACATTATATCTAATGGCACTTGTAATACGCCTGGCATGATATCTATCACATTTGTGACAAAGCATCCTGTCCTCAGAACTCTAAATCAGCCCAAGATTGTGGAAAATGAAATTTTTTGATAATGTTATGAAAAGAATTGAGCTGAAAGAAGCACGCAAACAAACTGAATAGTAAAAACCCATGTACTCTCATTGAATGCTTATGAAAATAATGGTTTAAGTATTTTAAATTATGATAGTCAGTGCTTATTTTGAAATAGTGGTTGCCCGTGGGGGTTTCTGGCACTATTTTTGGGGCCCGGCACTTATTTTTCCTCAGACATTTCCAGAGAACATGAGAGGATGGAAACACAGAAGGGGGAAAGACAGAGGAATAGAGAGAATGAAAGCCAGTCACAAAATGAGAAAGCAGTAAATTGCACGAATAAGATAAAGTGGCATGGAGTATCTGGCAGTGGATTAAAGAGGCCTAAGGTAGATTCTGGACCATGCAGCCTTGGTATTTGGAACATAATATTTAATAGTGCAGTCGGCGGACTTCTGAGCAGCACTTTGGGCACTGGCACTCATTGTTTTACAAATTAAGCACTGAAGATAGTGTTAACAGTAAGAAATTGTATGTGCACATAGAAGTATAGGAAAGGCTCTAGATGAGATGGTTTAAAGCTGATAGTACACTGGAGAGAAAGTGGAAGGGCAAATGTGAACAAACCAAAATGCACTGAGAGTGGCTCTAAGGAAAAAGGTGTTGAAGTAGAACTTTTATAATGTAATGAAAAGAAATGTGCTAGAAGTGGGAAAACAGAGAGAAAAGGGAAAATGCATGCACTCAAATTAAGTGCTTTTCAAAAAGAAAAAAAGTTTCTGAAAAGTAGATCTATGGGGAAGGATTAAAGGAGCCATAGAGAGAGATGGTAAAAAGGGTATACTCCACGGGAAGGACAACAACTAAATGGAAGGGCTAAAAGCAAAAAAAAACATTGAACACAAATCACGAAAATAAGAGTGACAAAACAAAAACCAAATGGAAAGCAATGGGCGGAGTTGCTTCCAAGGTCAGCTATCAATCAACATGTCCCCAATAAATCTTTGTAAAGCATAAAATGCAGGTGGAATACGTCTCAAAGCTTTTGAGTGACAGAACATGAAGATTAAAGTAAAATATAATTATTGAGGCTAAAACAGGGAAACCATCCTACTCCAATGTGACTGTGATTCTTAAAGTGACCCCTCTAGAACCAATGGTAAAGCCTTGCAAAGGATCAAGAAAGGTGGCCACCAGCACTGGGCAGGATACATAGGTGGCCAGATCTTAGGCATTTGACCAAACAGAAATGCAAAGAATAGTCTTGAGTGGTCCAGGACTGACATGAAGTTCTAGTCAAAAGCAGAGTGGAAGACTCACGACCTTCAATACATAATTTTTCAGCCTGTGTTGTAGAGAAGGCTTTTTCACCATAAAGATCCTTGCACATGAAATGATCTACTTTTGGATGATTTGCATCTGTGAGGAAGAGGAGGCAGGATGGTTAAAGGTGTGCAGTGTCAGGCATTTTGGCAGCTGGAAAGGCTGGAAAATATTGAAAAGGTATCCAAATGCACAATAGTGCAACACTTTGTGAAAGCGGCACATCGAGACATTTCTTTGAATGGAAGCCACTGTAAGGTCTTGAGAACCTCTAGGATGATATCAGGGTACCTCTAGATGATTTAGCCTAATTTTGGAACTTTTGGTGCTCAGTAAGTCCCTTTTTTCATAGTCCAGTGTATATGGCATTTCAGTAGTTTGGCCAGAGAAGACCACTGAGAGAACAACAACTTTGTTTATAATTTCATTCTTTTTAAGTTGTATATCTTATAATACTTTTGCAGTGTGTTAAAGTTCTCATGTAGTTCTGATGGGTAATCTGGCTAAAGGGAGATCCACTTAGCAGAGACGGAAACATGCCAGGACCTATGAAAGAAGATTTCAATTTTTTTTTGATTTGTCTCTAATATGCTAATCAGAAGGCAATACTTTGTGAACATACATGAAAAGTGTCTGGCATCTGGTTCAGTTAGGGGGTTGCATTTTCTATTACTTGGGCAGGGGCGGAAGAAACACGGAGGAAAGGGTGGGGGTGGAAGCAATACAGATGGCATGAAGGGGGTGGAGGAAACACAAAGGGTTCGGGGTGCAGAAGCAACACAGAGGGTGCGATGGGGGACAGCAACACAGAGGGTAGGGAGAAGTAAACAACATGGAGAGAGCAATGTGGAGCATGGGGGAAAAGAGAAGCACCAAGGGAAGAGAGAGCAACATAGAGCTGGAGGGGAGAAGCACATGGGCATGAAAGCAGTGCAGAGGGGAGAATCACAGAAGGGCATGCGCATCATAGAGAGGGTTAGGGGAGAAGACCATGGGTAATAGAGCACAACACAGAGTGTGGTGGAGGGGGATGTGAAGTAAATGACGGAGACAGCTGGAAAACACATGCACACCCATGAAGTTCTTAACCAAGATGATAAAAACAGTGCTTGAGAAGTCAGCAGTTGATGGATGCAAGTAATCGGGCCATGCTCCAGGGGAGGGACAAACACCAGAAAATGACATGTAGAAATTCAAAACTATCTGAAGTAGATGAAATTACTAAGCACATTTAAAGATCCACCATCTTGTCACAAGCTACAACTAGTTAGGATGATTCTTTTTCCGTGAGCAATACTGTGGATGAAACCTCTGTGTGCAATGTTAATGCAAGCAACTATAAATCAAATAGCAAAAAACTACTTATTATCATTGTTATAGATGTGGCTCCAAAAAACATACTGGTAATAATCCAACACATCTAGCAATAAGAACACATTGCAATAACTGCAACAAATGAAGATAAGTAATGTGCATGTTGAAGAATGGGAAGCTAGATTGAGCAATATAGTTCTGACTTTTGATTCTGGAAAGCGTGAACAAACTAAAAAAAAAGTACTAAAGGGCCGTTGTGTGAGTCAAAAATTAGACATATGTGTTCGACAGGGATGGCAGACTCAGGAGCACCAATAACCTTTCTTTCTGGTAATGCCTATTATAAACGTTGGTCGAAAACAATCGGTTGTGGAGCACAGTTATCAACCCTAAGCATTAGTTGACCATGGTATTGAAATGTTAAACTATTTCATTAGTTCTTTAGAATGTTTAGGAAGAAAGATTCAGACAAAGGTGTATGTGGCTACAAAAGGTCGTGAATTGTTGTGCTGGAAAGATTTAGCCAAACTAGGTCTGCTTCTTAAAGCAGGTTCAGATAATCTCACAGTCTTGGGAGACATTGTAGTGTTATCTATGGAAGTCAATGATGATTTGAGTAGACAACTGATGTCCAAATTCCCAATAGGTTTCATAAATAGTGTTGGCACAGTAAAATGTTTTGAGCGTAGTACAAAATTGAAAGAGAATGCATTTCCTACTGTTCATAAAATTAGACCAATATCACTAAGTGTACACATGGATTTAAAAAAAAAACCTATTGGGCAATTTATGTTCTGAAGGTGTCATTGAACCCACAGACTCTTCAGAGAGGGTTTCTACAGTAGTCCTGATAAGGAAAAGGTCTGAAGATTTGCGTTTGTGTGTTGATCTAATCTTCGCTCCCTGACGAAAAATGTAGTGTTTGATTATTATACTTTGCCTCGCATACAAGAAACGCTAGCCAATCTAGGGGAAGCAAAGCATGTTTACACCACAGACCTGCATTCAGCCTACCAACAGATTTCTTTTTCCAGTGATTCACATGAACTCACCACTTTTAAAACTCCATTTGGAGCTTACAAATATCTGTGATTGCTATTTGGTTTGGCTTCCATAGCCAGTATATTTAAGAAAATGCTGGACCACTTGTTTTGTGACTTAACTAATATGCTAGCATTTCAGGGTGATATACTACTTTTCACAAAAAAACCTGAAGAACATCTGAGGGTGCTTGAGCAAGACGTGCAAAAACAGGAGGATAATAGTATGACTGTCAGACCAGACAATGTAAATTATTTGGCTGAGAAATGGATTATCTAGGACATACCAGTTTGTCAGAAGACATCAGATCATAACTTTGCAATCTTGATGCAAAAAGCCCCTCCACCAATAGACGAGGATTCCATTTGAGCCTTTCTTTGGCTCTGTGAATACTACGCTCGCTTTGTTCCTGGTTAAGCTTTAGTAGTGCAGGCTTTTTAGGACATTACTCAAGAAAGGAACAAAGTTTGAATGGTCATGTCAAGTAAATGAGACGTTTGATCACAAAACCAGTGGCAGAAGTTTCCTCCTTGAGCCTGGAATTTTTTTTAGGGCAGATTGCCTTTCAATGATGCTCATGGAGGAGTCTATGTCAGAATGTGATAAAAAAAGAAGACTGGGTGTGCTGTGGTACCTGTTAATGCATTTCAGAAATGTGATGGTGTCTATTCTAAGTATAAATTGAATTACGTTTGGGGATATTTACAATCAAATTAAAAGAATCATTTTTGTGTGATGCATTCTCATTTGTTCAATTTTTCACAACTACAGTACATTGTTTTTTATATACAAGAAAACTGGAAACAATAGGTATTTATATGAGTATGCCCTAATCCCAGCCCACCTGACAAATGGTCACTATAAATTGCTCATAGTTAACCGCTTTCTCTTTGAACCTGATAGATCGTTTAATACATTGTGCAAAGGTCAAAGACCATTCTTTGAGATAAGTTTCCACAATTTCCCATTAAACTAATAATTCATTAATTAGACACCATATGAAACTTCTTGACATTCCCACCACACAATTTCTACACAGAGTGCTGCACTGAGTACACGACCGATGTAGTTTTTGGTTTTACTCACATTTGCAGTGGACACTGTTGTGAAGCACCTGAATTTTTGGAACTGGACTCACCTGATTTGCGTGACAGGATGGGTATAAACACGTGTTGGCTGTTTTTTCTAACCAATGGCTGTTTGCTCTCTGACTTGAAGACTGAGGGAATAAAAACCTATCATCACCAGATCTCTGATATCTATCTTGCATTTATTTGATTAATGTGTCTGATTAGCTTGAACTTATTTTTATACTTATGGAATTGAATTTAATACAAAAATGATTCCCTTAATTTAATTGGAAATATCCTCGAACCTTGACATAAATTTTACCAAACCATTGTGAGGGGTGGGGTTCATGCCCTCAAGAGAATACTTACAAACTCTCTTGTAATTCACCTAATACGGCTCTATTGGAATACTTGGACCTGAGGACCCCTGCTTCACTCCTAATGACTTCTTTTCTAAGTATGACTGGATCAAGGCAGCCGAATGTGATGCTATTTTGCAACACATAATGGCGTATATCAAAGAAGGTTTGACTCAAAACAGGAACTTATTGGTGATCTCAAAGCCTTTGCACAAGTTGCATTTGAGCTCACAAGTGAAAATGTTATTTGCCTTGGACATGAATTATTTGTATCACCTGTAGGACTGAGTGCTCATTTGATCAAATTCACACATGAGGTCCATTTAGGTATAACAATGACATGCAAGAAACTACGTCAATGTTATTGGTGGCCATCTAAGGATGCCCAAATATGCAGCATGCCAAGTTCTTGTACTGAATGTTTAGTTTAAAAGAAACACTGGAAAACTCATGAGAAACCTATGTTACCTGTACAACTTGCAGAGGGACCTTCGGAGAAATTAGCTTTAAATTTTTCAGGCCCATTTCATTTGCTGTCATGTGACATGAGGTATATATTTGTACTTGTATATCACTACCCTAAATGAATATACTTCTGTTATGTGGACTCTTCTAACATCAGAAATGTTATTTGTTTTCTAGAGAAAATATTTTCAATTGAATGTTCTCCTAAACAAATTGTAACAGATAATGGCACACATTTGATTTCTTGTGAGATATGTAATTTTCTGTCATCGCATGATGTGAAAAATCCTAAAGCTGCTCTAAATACTCCTCCAATCAATGGTCCTGTAGATCGGTCTAACTGTCTACTCAAAGAGGGCATTCAAACATAATGGTCTGCTGGGATTAATGTACGAGAATATCCTGAGCAATAAACGTTCATATATCACATCTCCACACTCTTTGACTGCTTTAACACCTTTTAAATTACTGAGGGGCAGACGGCAAAAATGCAAATTGCTGCCTGACTGGTTAAAACGATTGGATAAAACATGTCTGAGAAGAGTACTGAGATTGGCAAAGAGGCAATTTGTGTAACGGTAAAAGACAAAAGGTGAGACATATTTTGAACTCAAAGTGGGAAATTAGATACTCATCAGAAAAACATTAATAATTTCCAAAGAAGAATCTACATTCACCAAGTCTGTTAAAATAAACAGGATCATGAAAGCATCTGTTTTTTACAGGGGAAGGGTGATGGAATAGGAGTAATGTTCCTCCTGTTTCTGATAAACAAGCAGACATCATTATACATTCTGCCATGGGTTTAGGGACAACTAGCTTTGTCTCAAATTATCCAATGTTGACTACTGAAAATTAACTCCTTCATCTGCCATTTCCAGCCACTGAATTGAATCCAAGACTTGTCTAATGAGCAGGAACTTTAAAAAAACTTTGGTGATAACATACTTAGTGTGGGCATAAATCATAGTCAATGTTTAATTAGATTATCTGCTAAGGTTGCTGATTTTAATATGTCATGAATTCTTTTAAATTTTAGGTAATCTTTTAGTATAAAAAGGGAATTGTATGTAGTATTCTCATGTTCACTTGTTCCTGCCTGCATACCAATGGTATCACCCTGCAATCTGATTGATGGTTGAGGAGCACTCCTGGCGTTCTGGGTATGGTAGGAAGCTGGGCTTGTGCCTAAGCTGGAAAGTCGAATTCTTGCACTGAGTTTTTATTATTCGTATTTTGAAATAAATCTCTTCTACTATAGCCAGAAGACTCGTGGTGTGTTTTCCCACACGACAACCTGCTAGAACCATCCACATCTGGCAGCACTTCCTCAGAATTATGTTAGTAGCAGCATTCCATCAAAGAATATGTCCTACCCAGATGACTAAAAGTCTGATTTAGAGTTTGGCGGACGGGTTTTCCATTCGCCATATTACAAGTGCATTATATAATAGGAGTAACCTACACCCGAACTCTAAATCAGGTCCTAAGTTAGCATGCTACTTTGTTCCACAAGACCAGATTTCACTGCTCATTCAACAAAACCTTTTAATAATGACGATATTAACCAAGTTTGCTTTCAGTGAGAACTGTTGTTGTAATGGGCAACTTTGAAATTAACCGTACTGCAATCAATGATTAAAAAAGAAGCAACACGACTTTCGATTTCGTTTTTTAGGTCAAACCATACCAGACAGCGCAGTTGTTTGGTTTGCTAAAGACATCTTGGGGACCATTCAGAAAGCCTCCCGGGGGAATGCATTCTGCCATTTGCTTACCATTGGCTTTGTGTTTTGTATCTCACATTTTCTGGCTTTCTATATGCTGGCTTTATTTGTTTTAGGCTGTCCAGGGGGAGTGCGTCCCTCCCAAGGAGCAAAGCCTTTTGATTGTATTCTTCCACAATGGCTCCTTTCTGTAAACAGACCTATAAATCTTGTTCTTATCTTGTCACATTTGCTGTGCATTCAGAGACCGAGGTCAAATGTCAGGCTCTGTCTTCCGAGGGAGCTTGGTGTTTCCTTTCCTTTCTCTGACTTGAAAGTGAGAGGATTTATGTGACAATCTTGCTGGATACTGGGGGTAGGAAAGGTTTTTTTTCAAGCACACAACAACATTTAAATGAACTGTGCAAGTATTTCAGAATACATCAGAATTAGGAACACAAATGAAGCACATTTTTTTGTTAATTCTGAAGTGTGTTGGAAACACATACTTTAATATGATCAAAACAAATCATTAAACTGAGTGATGCCATTTCCACAAATTAGAGTTTATGCGCTGTATAGTTTTATTAGTAAAACTGTATGTCTGTGTCAACGTAATGGTGATTTCAATTGAAAATGGGTTGTCTGCAATGGCAGTGTTCTACCTCACCATGCATACTTCACTCTATGCCACTCCACTCTACTCTGCACCTCTCCACGTTGCTGCACTTTACTCTGCACCACTCCAATTTACACCACTCCACACCACTGCACTCTACTCTGCACCACTCCACTCTATGCCATTGCACTCTACGACACTTATCTCTACGCTTCTCTACTCTACTCTGTACCACTCTACTCTATGCCAATGCACTCTATGCCACTCCAGTCTAGGCCACTTCTAACTACTTTGCACAACTCCACTCTACACCACTCTACTCTATGACACTCTGCAACACTGCACTCTATGCCACTACAATCTATGCCGCTGCACTCAATGCCAATCCACTCTTCGCCAATGCAATCTACTCTATAACACTTAACTCTATGCCCTTGCACTCTATGCCAATCCACTGTACACCACTCTAATCTGCTCTGCACCACTGCGCTCTATGCCACTGCACTCTACACCATGTTACTCTACGCCATGTTAACCTACGCTGCTCTACTCTATGCCATTGCACTCTACTCTGCACCACTTCAATCTACACCACTTCACTCTACTTTGAAAGAATCTATCCTACGCCACTCGACTCTACTCTGTGCCACTCCATGCCACAGCACTCTATGCCACTCTACTCTAAACCACTGCACTCTACGCCAATGCACTCTACACAATTGCACTCTACGTCACTGCACTCTACTCTGCACCACTGTACTCTATGCCAATGCTCTATGCCACCCTACGCCACTGCATTCTATGTCACTCTACACCACTGCACTCTGCGATACTCTACTCTGCAACACTGCACTCTTCACCACTGAACTCTCTGCCACTCTACTCTGCACTACTGCACTCTATGCAGTGCATCACTGCACTCTGTGCCACTGCACTCTGCGCCACTGCACTCTGCATCACTCCACTCTACACCACTGTACTCTACGTTACTCCACTGCACCACTCTATGCCACTGCACTCTCTGCTAGTCCACTCCAAAGCACTGCACTCTACACCACTGCACTCTACACCACTGCTCTCTATGCCACTGTACTCTGCACCACTCCACTCTGCACAACTGCACTCTACTATTGTGACGAGGAGCCCCCCTGTGAGACCGATATACCGGACACTGTTCAGGAACATTTTCCTCCTTACCTTTCTCCCTGTCCCCTCCTCTTTTCGCAGAGCATGACACCGGAGCGGCACTGTGTCTTAAGACCGTACCGGCAAGAGACTCCCCACCCACTCACGTGACTAGGTCAGATGACCTTTTTGGATTCAAAGCGGAAGGAGAGGAGCGTTTTAAAACCCCGACGGAAGGAGCGAGAGAGGTGAAACCGGACTCGAAGGAAGAGAGACACAGAGTGCAGATCTTCTTCGTGACCCCTGGTTCAGGAGACCTGTCGGCATCCGGAGTTGACGAGACACCTCTACCCGAAGAAGGACGCCGAGAGGCTTTCCCAGGAGGAGTTTCAGACGGGGAGCCGGACCCTAACCGGCAACACGCAGAGACCAGCCGCGGCCCAGGAGGGTCGTGGCTTCACAAGGTACGGGGACAGCTAGGGGCAGTGTGGGGCAAGGCCGCCTGGGAAGCCAAAGGAAGGGAGATGGGAGGAATACCGGGGCGCGCTCCTGAGTGCTAATCTCCGTTTGCGCTTAAACGCTGCTACTACTGAAAACGCGACTGATTCACTGGTGCTGGGGTCATGGTGCTCATTCCCGTCACTTTCCCTCCCTTGTGCACTTAATAGGAAGAGAGCTGACGCCTTACGGGGTGTTTTCTTTTTGTTTCCCCTATGTTTGCCGCTGAACCGCTGTGAGTGTTCACGGAGGATCCGTCGAAGGAGAGACGGTTGCAGTTTTCCTCCATTCTCTGACAAGAAGAGAAGAGAAGACGTCTGGTTACAACGAAGAGACCTTAAAAGCCTTATTGTTTTTGTTTTGGTCTGGAGTAGTAAACGAAACTGTTATTACTCTATCAGTGACTCCCTGTCTGCTTCTCCACCACGCCACAACTATGCACCACTCTAATCTACACCACTGCATTCTATGCCACTGCACTGTACGCCACTGAATTTTATGCCGCTGCACTCAGCGCCACAGCACTAAACATCAGTGTACTCTGCAACACTCTACGCCAATGCACTCTACACAAGTCCACTGTACTCTACTCTACTATGCAGCACTCTACTCTATGCCACTTCACTCTACAACACAGCACTTTGCTCTGCACCACTGTATTCATCAGCACTCTACTCTACATCACTCGACTCAAATCCACTCTATGCCATTGCACTCTAAGCCAATGCACTGTACGCCTCTCTACACCACTGCACTCTACTTTGCAACACTGCAGTCTATGCCAGTGCTGTACTGTACATCACTCTACTGCCCCACTCTACATCACTGCACTGTCTACTACTCTACTCTAAGCCGCTCTACTCTAAGCCACTGCACTCTATTATGCACCACTCTCATCTATGCCACTGCATTCTACAGTGCTGCACTGTATGCCACTGAAATCTATGCTGCTGCACTCAACGCAACTGCACTCAACATCACTAGGCTCTGCAACACTCGATGCCAATTCACTCTACACCAGTCCACTCTACTCTATGCCACTCCACGCCACTGTACTTTATTCTACTCTACCGCACTCTACTCTGTGCCACTCTATGCCACTCTACGCAACACCACTCTATGCCAATTCACTGTACGCCACTCTACACCACTGCACTCTACAACACTCTTCTCTGCAACACTGCATTCTATGCCACTGAACTCTATGCCACTCTACTCTGCACTACTCCATTCTATGTCAATGCACTCTATGCCACTCTACTCTGCACAACTCCACTCTGCACCACTGCACTCTACGCCACTGCACTCTACCATGCAACAATCTAATCTATGCCACTGCATTCTACAATGCTGCATTCTATGCAGCTGAATTATATGCCGCTGCACTCTACTCCACTATACCCTGCAACACTCTATACCAATGCACTCTACACCAGTCAACTCTACTCTATGGCACTCACTCTACACCACTCTATGCAGCTTCACTCTATGCCACTCAAATACACGACACTCTCTGCCACTCCACTCTACAACATACTACTCCACACTTCACCATTTCACTGTACGCCACAGCACACCACTCTCTTTTACCCCACTAACTTTTAGCCATGATGAACAGTAGCCACGCTGGTCAACAACACAGCTAAAACACATTGGCAAAGCCAATAGCTCTTGCACAGGCAAGACCTATTAGCTTTGCCAATGCTTGTTTTACAATGATACGGCAATAGCAAATTATTTGCTTATTATACAAAACAATTTAAAACACAAATCAACAAGACAGGATAGGATAGGTAATCCAAAGAAAGATTAAGCACAGTGAGTGCCAGGTAACAAAGAATAAATAAATATATTTTTTTAAATGACGGACTTGTTTGTCTTAAATTACTAAAGTTACAAGCTAATAAAAAGGTGGCCCATGCTACATTGTCCTTAATTTGTGTGTTTTGGTACTGGAAGATTCCAGACCTACAGAAAAATCGGGTTGCTGCCAGAAGTATATTATGTTCAAAGTTTTAAACCTTGATATATTTATGCATTTGTATTGAAATGTTTAATATAGTACACACCTAGCACCCCAGTGGGCATCGGAGAGCTCCAGAATACAAATGAAAATTGAAAAACAAAACAATAAAAACAATTTTGAACAAGAACAATGGCTAATCTCCATCCACTTCCCAACCTTGGTAGACAAAAACAAAATTTAAAAAAAGAACTGAAGAGACAGCCCACACGACCCATCGCCACATCAAATACAGCATGCGAGTGAGATACTTAATTTATGCAATGAAAAAATAAATCAGCAATTACAAAATATTTAGAGACAAGACTAGTTGTTAGCTCCTTTCTAACCCCTATTAAAGAACGAGTTAGCAGTACAGTAGTGGGAGGTTGTTACACAAATAAAGACCAAAAGAAAAACAAGTGTTAATGTTAGACCTGACTACCTTAGGGTGGTCTTCCCCCAAACATGTTGCCTGTTTCCCTCCATTTTTGCTGAAATTCATTTTTGTTGGCCTTAGGACTGCTACGCAGTGCTAAAGTACTTGTGCTCACTCCCCTAAATATGGTAACATTGGTTTACCCATGATTGGCATATTTTATTTACTTATAAGTCCCTTGTAGAGTGGTGTACCATATACCCGGGCCTGTAAATTAAATGCTATTAGAGCCTGCAGCACTTATTGTGCCACCTACTCAAGTAGCCCCTTAAGGCATGTCCTAGGCCTGCCATTGCAGCCTGAATACAGTTTTAAACTGCCAATTCGACTGGGCAATATATCCCCTTGCCAAGCCTTAAACTCCTCTCTTATTGCATATAAGTCACCCTTAAGGTAGGCCCTCGGTAGCTGAAAGTGCAAGATGCATTGTAATTGAAAGGTTGGACATGGACTTTTAAGTTTTACATGTCCTGGTAGTGAAAAACTCATACATTCATTTTTTACTTCTGTGATGCCTACCTGTCCCATAGGATAACATTGAGTTCCCTTATTACATTTAATAAGTGCTAACTTTTGATTGGGGACAGATAGCATTTCATGTTTGGTGTCTATGAAATTGCAATTAAAAATCCTCTTTAATGGTAAAGTTGGATTTTAAATTACAATTTTGAAATGTGTCTTTTTCTTTCTCGCCCTAAGTGCGCCGGGTATGCTCAGACGTGGGTCCCGGGCTCACTGTGCCACTGGAATCAGGCTATCCTGGCTGAAGAGGGGTGAAACCCCGAAACCGGTCCTAGGATGCTTGTTTCCAGTCCAGGGAGGACCTGGCTTGGCAGGTCGGGCTGGACTGTTCCCATGAGTCACAGGGCCAAGACTGATTTGCATATGGCCAGGTCTAAACTGGGGTGGCATGGTGAGCAAAAGAATGATGGATTTAACCCAGATCTCTTGACTGGGGGTGAATGTTTTGATTTGTTCTGCATTCCGTCCATCAATTGTGTGTCTTTTGCTTTCTCGCCCTAAGTGCGCCGGGTATGCCCAGACGTGGGTCCCGGGCTCACTGTGCCACTGGAATCAGGCTATCCTGGCTGAAGAGGGGTGAAACCCCGAAACCGGTCCTAGGATGCTTGTTTCCAGTCCAGGGAGGACCTGGCTTGGCAGTTCGGGCTGGACTGTTCCCATGAGGCACAGGGCCAAGACTGATTTGCATATGGCCAGGTCTAAACTGGGGTGGCATGGTGAGCAAAAGAATGATGGATTTAACCCAGATCTCTTGACTGGGGGTGAATGTTTTGATTTGTTCTGCATTCCATCCATCAATTGTGTGTCTTTTACTTTTACAAAGCTGGCATTTTCCTGCCCTCTCCTATTTGGTGCCTGTCCTGGGTCACATGATGGGGTGTAGTTAGCAGATAGACTTTGTGAATTGGTCCCAGACAGTCACACAATGGAGGGATATGGTGTGCCTCAATGGGTCATCTGTTGGCAGGGTGGGGACGCAGCTGGGCACAGCCCCACTTGCAACTGCATAGTCTGTGCTCTGCCTTCCCACAAAAGTCATGTCCCCAATGAATTGTCTATTCAGCCAGCTCAGAGCCAGGACAGGGAAGTCAGGAAATTACAAGCACTTCAAAGAGAAATCTCTAGAAACTTCTCCTGCTTCAAAGAAGGCACTAGGTATAATAATAGTGGCCTCAGATCACTTTTCACTTCACTTTCTGGGCCTGCGAAGAGACTCTCAGAGGACTGCTTGCTGCTGTGTGCTTCACAAAACTGCTTTGCTGCACCTGGAAGGACTGCTTTGCTGCCTGGAGCCTCCCTTGAACCCTCAGAGGCTTGTCCTACTGCTTGAGCCCTACCTCTTCACCGGAACCCAGGACTACCAGAGTGACTCCAAGGACTAGTTTGCTGGCCTCCTGTTCAGAGCCACAGGGACATCTACACCTGGACCCAGCCTGAGTGCGTCCTAACCCCCAAGTGGTGACCCTCCAGTCCTGTACCCTTTGTGGTGATGCTAAAGATGTACAGATAGCCAAGGTCCAAAACCTGGGACTTAAAGGTTTTTTTAGCTAAAAACTGCTCTGTGAACCAAGAGAAGTCCAAGACCAACCTGCACGTCTAACAGCCCATGGTGCATCGCCGACCAGCCTGAGTTTGCAGCAGCTCCCGCTATGTTCTTCTCTGTGGCAGCAAATCCTGTTCAGCAGTCCTTCGCTAAAGGGGTATCCGGCCTCCTGAAACTCTCATCGGCTACAGCCTCCTGCCTCGTTCTGCTGGAGATTTTTGATTTCCTAAAAAGCGACTAAGTCCAAATTGTATTGTATTGTAACTGCATTTATATAGCACTCACTACCCCTGACGAGGCGTTGAAGCTCTTTTTCGGCGGGTAGCACGCTACTCCGGAACCCATAAAGGATTAGTGTTGAATTTGTATAGTGAAATATGAAAGTAATTTGAGTGGTGGATATGTTAGTCAGTTATTTTGATTCAGAAGGATAGCAGAAGGACAGAAGAGGGAAAAAAGGTTTTAATTTATATAGCACTTGTTACCACTGATGGGGTGTTGAAGCGCTTTTTTTTGGCGAGTAGCACGCTACTCCTGAACCTATAAAGAATTAGTGTTGAATTAGTATAGTGAAATATGAAAGTAATTTGAGTGGTGGATATGTTTGTCAGTTATTTGGATTGAAAAGGGTAGGGGAGGGATGGAAGAAGGAAAAAGGTTTGCATTTCTATAGCGCTTGTTACTCCTGATGGGGTGTTGAAGCTCTTTTTCGGCGGATAGCACGCTACTCCGGAACCCATAAAGGATTAGTGTTGAATTTGTATAGTGAAATATGAAAGTAATTTGAGTGGTGGATATGTTTGTCAGTTATTTGGATTGAAAAGGGTAGGGGAGGGATGGAAGAAGGAAAAAGGTTTGCATTTCTATAGCGCTTGTTACTCCTGATGGGGTGTTGAAGCGCTTTTTGGCGAGTAGCAGGCTACTCTGGAACCCCTAAAGGATTAGTGTTGAAAATTAGTATAGTGAAATATGAAAGTAATTTGAGTGGTGGATATGTTATTCAGTTATTTGGATAGAGAAGGGTAGCGGCTGGGTAGAAGAGGGAAAAAAGTTTGCATTTATATAGCGCCTGCTACCCCTGATGGTGTGTTGAAGCGCTTTTTTGGTGAGTAGTACGCTACTCTGGAACCCATAAAGGATTATTGTTGAATTAGTATAGTGAAATATGAAAGTACTTTGAGTGGTGGATATGTTAGTCAGTTATTTGTATTGAGAAGGGTAGGGGAGGGATAGAAGAGGGAAAAAGGTTTGCATTTATATAGCGCTTGTTACCCCTGATGGGGTGTTGAAGCGCCTTTTTGGCGAGTAGCACGCTACTCTGGAACCCACAAAGGATTAGTGTTGAAAATTAGTATAGTGAAATATGAAAGTAATTGGAGTGGTGGATATGTTATTCAGTTATTTGGATAGAGAAGGGTAGCGGAGGGATAGAAGAGGGAAAAAGGTTTGCATTTATACAGTGCTTGCTACCCCTGATGAGGTGTTGAAGTGCTTTTTCAGCGAGTAGCACACTACTCTGGAACCCATAAAGTATTAGTGGTAAATTAGTATAATGAAATATGAAATTTGAGAAGTGGACATGTTAGTCTGTTATTTTGATTGAAAAGGATAGTGGAGGGATAGAAGAGTGAAGGATTTAGACTTTTCTTTCTTTTTTTTTGGAGGTCATAGCAGTAGGAGGAGGCTTGGGATGAGTAAAAAGGGATGAGGAGGGGAAGAGTCAGAGGGAAGAGTTTATAAAGGCTTGTTTTGGGGGATCGGTATAGTAAAAGAGGTGGCAGATGGTGCAAGGAGGGGTAGAGTAGGGGAGAGTCTAGAAACGGTTATTTTGGGGATCATAGTAGTGGTATGGGGTTTGGGATAAATGAGAGAGTGGATGTAGAGGATATATTGATAGAGGTATAGGGTGAGAAATAGTCCTCGAACACCGCCTTCAGGCTTGCCCCACTGAACTTTACCTTCTCGGGAAATTTTTCTTGAAAATTCTTCTAAGTCTGAAAATAAGTGGGAACTGGGCCTAATCAACCTTTTATCCAACCCGTGCTCCATCGGGGTCGGCCATGTTTTTCGACTTTGACAAGGTTTCACGTGACTAGATGTCCGTGGTTGGGGCTTTCATCTTTTAGGCATCAGTTTTTACAAAAAAAAATTAAAACTTCTACTGATGGGATTTTTGTGGTTTTTCTCTCAAATAATTTATTAAAGTTTTCTAAATTCATGTGGAATTTTTCTTCTGTTGGGCTTTCACATTATTGCTGTTTGTGTGCTGCATAGATACTATACACATATCCTCTAAGTTAAGCTTGACTGCTTTTTGTGCCAAGCTACCCAGGGTTAAGCACGGGTTAATTTAGTGACTTTTTGTTATTCACCCTGACAGGGATGTGGCTGTTGCTTGACCAGGGTTAATACCCCAGTTAACCAACAACCCATTTTTTTACAGTTAGAAAAGCCAATTACTCTGGAATTAGCTGCCAGCCGTTTGACTTTTTCAATACTTCTTTTGCCACCGTTTTTATGTTGTGAGAGGTTCTAGGTCCTCACCAATACAAAAAATACATTGAATAAAAACAAAAATATTTTTTTGATTTGAAAACGCACACATTGTCATAGTAGTCTCAGCCACTGAAAGACCGAACGGATTCTTTATTTCTCTGCCCTTTTATGAGGAAATGTTAAAATGGTGTTCCTGATGGTGGAATCGCTTCTGGCTTCCCCCTAATGAACACTTCCATGATTCATATCTGGTCTCAGGAAGGAGTGGCAGTTAGGGGTAGAATCATGGGGAGTGAGTGGCAGTGAGGGAAACAGTCATAGGATGGCAGAAATTGGTGGGAATCTTGGAAGCATCAGTCCAAGGGGTATGAGGCAAAGGACAGGAGTCACAGCGGCATGCGAAACAGGGGCACGCTTTCGACGACAAAGGTGGTTCGCTATATGCTTTATTTTATTTATTTTTTATATTAACTTTAATAGGGACTTTTTTATTTTACCTTCCCTTGGGTGCCTAGGTAGATGCTGATTTATTTCTCATATCCTTTTTAAAGTTTCTTTAATAAAGTGTTTTAGTGATACTGTAACATTGTTGACGCCTGCAATTTGAGTGTTTGGCTTATGGGTGATTTATTCTTGTCTCCTTGACAAATAATAATAATAAAATGCTTGACACACACGGGTCCTATTACAGATAGGGCACACTTTTCGTGTTTGCACCACGGCACACCTTTAAGCAGGTGCTGTGGGTGCAAAGAGGGAAAGTGCGCCCTGTTATTTTGAAACGCTGCCCTGAGGGTAGCCATGAACTCACGCTGTCCCCAGAGCAGAGCATTCACGAGAAATACAATGCATTTATTTAAAAGCTGCTCCATGTTTTTGTGAGCAGGCATCAACCCGCTTGCACTTTTAGAAGAGATTAGAATTCCCCTTGTAGGCGGGTGCATGAGTGACTGCACACTCCTGCAAGGGGATGTCTGGGTGGTCCATGGGACCACCCTGTCATCCCTACTTTTTGTGACGCACTTTCAGTGCACCTCCTAAAGGCATGTTTGCCTCTGTGCTGACGTCAGTAATAAGGCGCAGGTGTAGAGGCAAAGAGATTCCCTCATTTGCATGGAGCCACACCCCTATGCACATTAGGGAAAGCTCTCTAATGATAGCGCTGGCACTACATATGTGCTTGCACTATTTTCATTGCAGAGGGGCTGCACAAGCATTTGCGTCCCCTTCTGTAACACCAAAGTGAACCAATGGCACTCAAAGCGGGTGCAAACGCCCATTGGGCCCCCAGGGCACTTCTGTAATTCTGCTCCTGAAAGGCTTCATATTTAGAAACATCACTATTAAAGCGGGCACCTCAATGAATGTTTTTTAATGTTAGTTTTTTTATTACGAGTCTATGGAAGTGGTTGCATCTGTTTTTTTAATGATATTTCATGGCATGTGCTTGCATTAGAAAATTAACCCTCACACCAACGAGGCCATATCTATTGGCTTTACCAATGCTTGTTTACTAATGTGATTTGCAAGAGTAACTATTTCAAACAAAGGAACAGGCACTGACTCACTGAAAACTTATGCTTCTCACTCAAGTAGCATGGTGAAATATGACAAACAGCCTCATACAGAAGGCAGCGTGCCTTCAAATAAATTTGAGTTAGAAGCGACAGCCCATGAGACTTGCTAAAGATGTAAGAGATGAAATCTTTCCTGAGCCTTTAATTAATGGGCTAGAGATTTGCACACAGATCTCAAAAGATGCAGGAAAAGCTGAGGAAACCTAAGACGTTCGGTTCCATAAATATAGAGGAGCATGAAGGACTGCACAGCCACAGAAACCTGAAATAAGATGTTTTGAGTTCAAAGTAGTTTTATTAAAGAGATAAAGAATAAAGGTACAAAATATGATGATCAAAAAGAAAACACAAAGGAAGAACTAAATAAATAAAACAAAAAGGGACAGGGGATGTTCAATCAATACAAAATATCATGCAAACATGGCGATGGTGAAATGACTAGACAACCAAATAGCAATATAAATCAATAAAATAATACAATTTGTACACAATGCATAAGAACTGAGAGTAATAAATGCATACATATATGATATAACATGTTAATAAATAAAGAAGTAAGGAATGTCATGGAGGTCGGGGAACTTCTTGTTGAACAGGAGTCAGGGAAAAAAGAGCGTCTAGCACTGGCATCAATAAACATTGTAACAGTCGACCATAGATTCAGACGTTTTATAGCTAAATGAATAGGATGAACAAGTGTTGTGTCTAATCTGTGATTATAGCATACTGCGTACCACCATGCTTGAAATGATAATTTGGTCAAATGTTTCCAATTTTTAGTAATTTGCGACAGCCAACAATAAATCAACAATCTTTATGTTAAAAATGTAATCATCCCAGATGGGTGATAGGCTGCCCAAAAATAAATGAGTAAGAGAAAAAGGGAAACTGGATTTGAAAAATTAAATTGATTTGACCCCAAACATTTTTCCAAAAGGTGTGTACAAGAGGACACATAAAGAGTAGGTGTGTCAGATCGGCAGAAGGGGAAGAGCAAGACCAACAAGTATCAGGTGTATCAGTGTAACTTTTATGCAAAATAACCGGGTGTAATAAAAGCCTATTATAGATAAAAATTATTGTTTGTGTGATGTTAGCCACCCTAGAAGATTTTCTAATTTTAGACCAGACTTTATTCCAAAGAGAAATCGGCCAATCAACTCCAAGATCTTCTTCCCAGGAAAGTTCAACTTTAGTCTTTTCTCTGTCCAATGGTGAAGAGCGTATGTGAGAATAAATAGTGGAGGCCTTAGGAACCGAGAGAAGAAGAGTGTATAAGCTATTGATAGGGGGAGGATCAGGGTGAGGATGAGATAGAACCTGAGCATATGCATTTGAAAGGGCTTGTTTGATAAGATTATATTTAGAATGGAATGATAGGGGCAGATCAAAACGTTGACTAACTTCCGAAAACGGTTTTATCTAATTTTGAGAAAAAAGTTGGTGCGTCCAGATTAAGCCTTTGCGTCTCCAAGATTTTCAATAAAAAGGTTTATCATGGATCAATATGAACTTATTGTGCCAAAGTGAGGACTTAAGAAAGGAGTTTGGGTCATTAGGGGGAGTAGTTGGAGTAAATTCAAGAAGCTTACAGGTGTATCTAAGAATAGAATGTGGTCCGCGAGTGAAAGAAAGAAACTCTTTGAAAGAAAAGGGAGAGATATATGAACGTTCAAGATCATCCCACAAAGGACATTTCGATAGAGAATCAGAGAGCCATCTCGAGGCTTGACGAAGTAGAAAAGATTTTTGATAAGTAGGGAAATCTGGAAAATTAACTCCACCTTCTGCTTTTGGCCTTGATAATCTCATCAATGACATACGGGTTTTTTTTTTTGTTCCATAAAAATGATAGTAATATGGAATTTATGTTTTTTTTTTACATTTGGAGGGAACAGGAATAGGAATATTGGAGAGAGTGTATAAATTTATTGGAGTGAGCATCATTTTAATGGTGTCTAGACACCCCCACCATGACAGATATAAGGGGTGCCATTTAGTTGTTAATGTGGAGATTTTTTGTATACAATTCTCCAAACATAAAGAAAGTGTTGTTGGAATTGAAGGGGAGAAAAAAAGCCCTAAATATTTAATGTGATGAGAGTTCCAGGTGAAACCTGAGGAACTAAAATCCTCTTTAAAAGTATGTTTGGTTAAAGGTAAAATCTCACATTTGTCTATATTCAGTTCATAACCTGAAACGGAGGCAAAAAGCTCGACTTTTTGAAGAAAGGCAGGGACAGAGGATTGCGGGTTGGAAATAAGTAACAATACATCATCGGCATATGCCGCCAACTTGATGTGTTTGTCATTGGCTTGAAATCCCTGTATATCTCCATTTTGACAAATTTTGGACCGAAAGGGTTCTAAAGCTAAATTGAAAAGAAACGGAGATAAAGGGCAACCCTGGCGAACACCTCTTCTCAGGTCAAAATAGGGGGATGAGTTACCATTAACAAAAACACCTGCTCGCGGATTAGAGTAAAGAATCGAAATCAGGTAGATGATCTTTGGACCAAAACCAAACCATTTGAGTGTTTGGAATAGGTAAGTCCAATTAACGCGGTCGAACACTTTCTCAGCGTCTAAAGCCACAGTAGCCAATGAATGGGATAGATGATGAGATTTGGATAAGATATCAAAGAATAAACGAGTATTGTCTGAAATAAGGCGGCCTTTAACAAAACCGGATTGTTCCGCCCCCAATAATTGAGGAAGGAAAGATTCTAGACGAAGGGCCAGAGCATTAGAGAAAGTTTTGTAGTCGATGTTAACAAGTGAAATAGGTCTGTAATTCTTGCAGTATTTTAGATCTTGCCCATCTTTAGGAATTAAACAGATTAAAGCTTCCAAAAAGGACCCAGTAGATTCTCCCGATTGTGAAAAAGAGTTTAAGAGAGTGATTCATTTGGGAAGAAGGAGTGAAGCGAAGTGTGTGAAATATTCCACTGTGAAGCCATCTGGTCCTGGAGCTTTATCTTTCTTAAGAGATTGTAATGCAGTTAGAAGTTCTTGTTGTGAGATGTCAGATTCTAAAGAAACAAAATCTGGTTGAGTAATAGAGGATTTATGAATACCTGAGAGAAATTGTGAAATATTAGATTCCGATGGTACAATTTCTGGTGTGTATAATGTTTGGTAGAACAAAAGAAATTCATTCAATATCTCTGAATCTTTGAACCGTAGTGTGTTTTGTTCATCCATGATAGATTCAATGTCAAACTTATTATGTTTAATTCTTAAGTAGTTCGCCAAACATTTCCCAGCTTTATTCTGACCACCATAGAACTTTGCACTAGATTTTAGCAAAAATAGTGAGACATTATTAAGCCTGGGCGTAGTTCGCGAAGTAGCGCTACGCGAAGCTACGCAAAGTGCAGTTCGCACTACGCGAGCTACGCGTAGCACTACGCGAACTGCCTAGTGCACTGTTCGCAATTATTGCACAGTGCCGGATGCTTGTCCGCACTGTGCAATCATTGAAAACGGCATCTTGCACAGTGCGAGCTGTCTTTTACTGCCGCTCGAGTAGATTTTTACTTGAGCGGCAGCTTTCTAAACGCGGACTGGTAGTTTCTCATCGCGAGCGGTCGCGAGCATACGCGACCACTCGCAATGAGAAACCTGACCTCCCTGCGTTGAAAATCTCGCTGGGAGGTTTTTTTCCACGCTCGCGATCGGCAACTTGATGTTGCTGATCGCGAACGAGGAAAAAGTCTCGCCGGGATGTCATTTTGCTTGCTTGCGGTCGCCAACTTGACGTTGAGGACCGCGAGCAAGCAAAAAATGACCGCTGCACTACGCTACGCTACGTGTGTTTGCACTGTGCTACGTGCAATTCGCGTTGTGCGAAGTAGCGCAAACTTCGCAAACTACGCGAGCGTAGCGTAGTGCTTTGCCCAGGGCTAGACATCAGTAGATTCCTCATTGAATTGAAATTTTGCTTTAACAAGTTGAGATAGACAATCTTTGGACTTTGAAGAATAATAAGAGTGCTCCAATCTCTTTATTTCGGTCAGAAGATCTCTAGTAATTTTGCGTGCATTTTTCTGTTTTCTGGAGACATAGCCAATAATAAAATCTCTGGTGGCTGCTTTGAATGCATCCCAAATTACAGAGAAGGGTAAGGTATCAGTTTGGTTAAGGGAGAAATAGTCATTAAAGAAAGAAACAAAAGAGGAATTAACATTAGGGTCTAAAAGGAGTGAGTTATTAAAATGCCACCTCCTAGGTATATTGGATTTTGGGACTATATCCAATTGAATGGAGATGGGAGCATCATCAGATATTAGAATAGATCCAATATCAGCCCTTCTAAGTGATTGGGAAATGTTGTGTGAAATAAAAAAAATAGTCAATTTGCGATTGAGTTTGGTGAGCCGGAGAGTAAAATGTATATTACCTCGTAGTAGGGTTGCAAATTCTCCAGGCATCTATAAGTTTATATTGTTGAATGGTCTGAATAAAAAATTTATGAGCTTTATGCAGTTTAAAAGAAACCGACGAGTTGCGATCTATAAAGGGGTCAAATATTTGATTACAGTCACCAGCAAGGATGAAATTATCATCAAAACAAGATGAAAGTTGTTGGGATAGATCAGTCCAAAACTTGGGGTCACCATTCGTGGGAGCGTAAATATTAAATAAAGAGACCGGAGCACCTCCAATTTGTAATTTAGTATATAGCCATCTACCCCCTCATCAGAAAGTTGAGAAAGTAACTTAGCATCAATTGATTTATGACAAAGAGTTATTACACCATTGCGTTTACCATCACCTGGTGAGAAAAAGACCTCTCCAACCCAACCCCTTCTCAATTTCAAAGCTTCCGTTGCAGATAAGTAGGATTCTTGTAATAAAACAATATCAGCTCCCAACTTGGATAAAAGTGATAAAACACGTTGACGTTTGATGGAAGAATTCAGACCTCTGACATTCCAAGATATAATCTTCAAAGGCATAAAAACGACAGGGGAACAACTAGGAGATAAGGGTCAAAACAGACCATCGAAGAATAAAGGATAAAAAGTATAACAAATATGACAAACCAACCATGTGAGTGTAAATAAAGACAATCTAGAATATTTAAGAAAGATGAATATAGATATGAGCATGGGACGAAGGACCAAAAAGAAAAGGATAGACAAGGACTAGAAGGTGGAATAAAACCTAGATATAAGCAGAAAAAGGAAAAAGAGAAAACAACATACCTACACCTACGTACATCCAAAGAAGGTGGGGGGGTGAGACCACATGGAGTCGATGGCACGCCCAGACTCGACGGGACGTAGAACGCAGAAGGACCACATCACTTCATAAAAGGGTAAGGGAATAAGGTATGGACAAAACAGTAACAAACCTGGTAGGAAGGAAACAAGAAAGAGAGAACAGTTATCATAAGAAATGAATAAAAACTAATAAATACTAATGAATATAATGACATTACAGGATAAATTGAGAACAGATGAAATGATCAAATAGTAAACCTCATAAAACTTATAATCATATGTAGATACTTAAAATATTGGAAGCAAGAAGAAAAATCGCTGCTGATGATGAAAACAGTGTCACACATTACTGGATGACAAAGATCCAGAAAAGTCCATGGACTCTGATCTACAGGAGTTGATGAAGCTCTGCAATTTGATAGGATCCTCATAGGTCGTAGTTTTGTTCTTATAAGTAACCTTGAAGAGGCACGGATGGAAAAGACCGTAGCGGGCACCTACGGCACGTAAGTCAGGTCTCATATTGAGAAATTCTTTGCGTCTGTTTGCAGTGGCTTTTGCGTAATCTTGAGCAAAGAATAGAGTGGAAACTGACCAAGAGATACGTTGAATTGATTTGACTGCTGAAAGAATTTTGAGACGGTCAGTGTATTCGAGAAAGTATATGATAAAACCTCTTGGTCTCTGAGAAGTGGTTGTCCCTGCGCGTTGATTACCAAGTCTATGGGCACGTTGAATGTTAAGCAATGCTCCTTCAGGTAAATGAAGCAGTTTAGGAAGGAAGGACTTAAAGAAAGAGAGAGGGTCTGAGCCCTCTGAACCTTCCGGCAGACCATAGATTCAAAGATTGTTTCTTCTATTTCTATTTTCAAGGTCCTCGACCTATTTTTGGAGTGAGGAAACTTGATATTGAAGATTGTTAACCTTCTCATTCGTGTGAGAATAGGAGGATACACTTTGTTCCACAGAGGTAAGATGATCATTCATCTGAGACCAATTCTCTGTTAGAAACTGCAGCTTGGTGGTGGTTTCCTCCATGAAGGGACGGAGAGCACGTATCTCTTCCAATAGCATGTCAAGAGAAACAGGAGAAGAAGGCTTTAATGGGGTAGGTGGGTCCTTCTTCAAACGCTTGGTGGTGATTTTCCCTGCTGCAGGAGCACAAGAGCCCGGAGAAGGCGAGATCTTGGCTATAGAAATCGATGAGTCCTCCATTTTTGAGAATTCAGAAAACAATTTTGAATTCTTAATAAAGGACTGTGAAGAGCGTGGCGCAGGAGGAACCAGTTTTTTCAAACGTCCCATATGAGGTTAAAAATAGTGGAGCAATACGTCCCAAATATAATAGAAAGCAAACAGGATCAATCTTAGGTGCGACGTCGCAATGAAAACGCTACCAGCAATATGTCAGGAAACTGCCCTTCAAAACATAGGAAAGGATGCCACGTCGCTCCCAGAGAGATATTATGGAGAGGGTTTTGGCAATTTATTCAATAAGAGGGAGCGAAAAGGGTTATGAAGGGGCAGCCTGCACACAAGTCCAGTAAAGAGAAAAACATAACAAAATGGCTGACAACCCTTGTTATAAACTTGCACAGTAATTGCACCTTTCCAGTCAAAAAGAGTCTCTCCTGTTAGAAAATATAGCAGTTGTATGAGTATTTCAGCCTGAGAGAGCCCATGAAGCATAGGGTAATAAACATTTCTCACCAGACAGGCAGCTGGAGCGTAGGTGAAGTGCTCAAAATGGCGGCAGCAGTCAGCGTGGCTTTTCAAGAAAGTGCGATGTGGAGGAAACAAGGACGCGCGCTTCCCAAAGAGCTCCGAAAATGAGCACAGGGAGTCGGCGCGTCTTCCGCCCTCCGAAACTCCTCACGAAGGACCGGTAACTCAAGTGAAAAGGGTCATGAAGGGGCATCCTACACACAAGTCCAGTAAAGAGAAAAACATGAGGACAAAATGGCTGGCAACCCTTTGATATAAACTTGCACATCAATTGCACCCTCCAGACAAAAAGAGTCTCTTCTGTTAAAAGACATGGCAGTTGCATGAGTAACTCAGCCTGAGAGAGCCCATGAAGCATAGGGCAATAAACATTCCTCACAAGGCAGGCAGCTGGAGCGTATGTGAAGCACTCAAAATGGCGGCCGCGGTCAGCGCGGCTTTTAAAGAGAAAGCGTTGTGAAGGAAATAAGGATGCTTGCTCCCAAAAGGGCTCCGAAATTGCGCCCAGGGAGTCAGCGCGTTTTCCGCCTTCCGAAACTCCTCACCAAGGACCGTGAAATCATCTGGGAACTCAATCCATCCGCGTTGTCCTCGGGAGCCTCACGGAGGCGCCGCCATTCTCCGTTGGCGTCAAGCCACGCCCCTTGAAATAAGATGTTGAGATAATTTACCAAGTGACATTTTGTAAGTAGCAACTTCAAACAAGTTTTGCAATGTAGTATTAGAAGGCTAGATTGGAATCAAGGAATATGTACCTAAGACCAAAGCAGTCGAAAACCTGCTACCAGCCACAGCATAAGTCTATTGATTAAGTACAATAACTGCATTAGGAGAAGGAGCTAGGGGCAACACTCTCATGAAGACCAAGATAAAATACATTCCCATAATCCCGGCAAGGGACAGGAGCATGGTGGCTCCGATCACTGCAAAAAGCCGTTCCTGTGGCAGAAATGGCAGGTTTTTCTGCCTCTTGTGAAGCTGCAAGAAGCATGGTGATTACACTTTCCAGACCTGAGTCTCAAATGAGAAGTCTGGATAAAAATTGAGACCCATGTTTTTGCCACAGAAATTGAGAATGCAGAGGCCCTTTGGGGCATTGTAGTCCAACAGGAGTGGTCTCCACGCACAATCACTACCTCTGTCTTCTCACCATTGATCCGTAGCGCGTTCTGGGTCATACTGCACTGAATGACAGTGGGGCGCTTTCCCAGTTAGCCAAGAAAATTTATAGAGAACTTCAGCTTGAGTGGGGTGTCACCTGCACATGCAACCAAATGACAGAATAGGCTCTCTCAGTGGTTGGGGGGGGGTGATTAAATAGATCAAAGACAGAGTAGGTTCATATAGCACCCCAAAGATCACATTCTTCACAGCCAACTGAAAGGGAGGGTGGGGCATAACCTCACAGCTCTTCAGAGCAGAAGCAACCAGCCTAGACAGTCATTAATGCATACCGCCTGAGGCAGCTGATCAAAACATATTTATAGGATTATAAGAGAGACTAAGGGGTCGATTCCGATCTCGGCCAGAAGCTCACCTAACACCATTCGCCCGGATAAAAACCCAGCCAAATGCGTGTTTCCCGACCGATTCGAACAGTCGTCCGAACGAGCAAGTACGATGCGCAGAACAGCACAAATTCCGAGCGAGCCGTACTTACCCATTCCAGCCCCTGTTCCCCACCCGAGCCGGATCCGTAAACGCCGAATCGAGTCGCACGGAAGCAAATACACAGCACATTCCGGCCGGACTAGTACGATGCGCCTTCCGTATGCGCCGAACCCGTCGCTACGTCCGGCACGTCAGAGCATCCGGGAGAGCCGCACATAAGCTCCGATTTGCGCCACAAGACGATTCACGGCTACGAGACAAACAAGCCAGCGACGAGTACGAGTCCAAGCAACGAGAAACACGAACGAGACGAACCAACCATGAATCCCATCGCGCAGGTCCTACCAATACTCTACATCTATTACCGGAACAAGTACGGACACGTACGGCGCAGAAGGTAAGTCAAACACCCACTACACAACATATGTCACACACACATAGGGATGACGTACACTAGCAACAGCAGAACCATAGGGGCGGGATGGCTATCACCAATGTCATACACACCCATAGGGGCCTGCATGCCTACCACTACCACCACCCCTACCCATGGGGGGCTGGTTGCCTGTCACTACTACCATCCCCACTCATAGGGGGATGGATGCCTACCACCAACACCACCCCTACTCAGGGGGTGCTGGATCCCTACCACTACCACCACCCCTACTCAGGGGGGGCTGGATGCCTACCACTACCACCACCCCTACCCATGGGGTGCTGGATGCCTGTCACTACTACCATCCCCACTCATAGGGGGATGGATGCCTACCACCAACACCACCCCTACTCAGGGGGGGCTGGATCCCTACCACTACCACCACCCTTACTCATGGGTGCTGGATGCCTACCACTACCACCACCCCTACTCAGGGGGTGCTGGACCCCTACCACTACCACCACCCCTACTCAGGGGGGGCTGGATGCCTGTCACTACTACCATCCCCACTCATAGGGAGATGGATGCCTACCACCAACACCACCCCTACTCAGGGGGTGCTGGATCCCTACCACTACCACTACCCCTACTCAGGGGGGCTGGATGCCTATCACTACCACCACCCCTACCCATGGGGTGCTGGATGCCTGTCACTACTACCATCCCCACTCATAGGGGATGGATGCCTACCACCAACACCACCCCTACTCAGGGGGGCCTGGATGCCTGTCACTACTACCATCCCCACTCATAGGGGGATGGATGCCTACCACCAACACCACCCCTACTCAGGGGGCGCTGGATCCCTACCACTACCACCACCCCTACTCAGGGGGGCTGGATGTCTACCACTACCACCACCCCTACCCATGGGGTGCTGGATGCCTGTCACCACTACCATCCCCACTCATAGGGGGATGGATGCCTACCACCAACACCACCCCTACTCATAGGATGGGTAATGCATGACACAACCAGCATACTTCAACATAAGGAATGTCAGAAAAACACATCCCCCCAACACCATGACAAGCGTGTGTAGACTGTGTCAAATGCCTACAACACTGAACATGACATAGAACATACAATGTGACCCCCTATCACATGTGTCACACATGAATGTGTGTGGCCTCCACAATGCAAGCAGACCATGACCACTGTGGCAATGGGGTCTAACACCCCATCATCACAGTGACCAAAAGGTAAGTGTGGGGTCCATAGCTGAGGCACATTTTGAACATTGTGGCAATGGGGTGTAATCCCCCATCATCACAGTGACCAAAAGGTAAGTGTGGGGTCCACAGCTGAAGCACATTTTGAACATTGTGGCAATGGGGTGTAATCCCCCATCATCACAGTGACCAAAAGGTAAGTGTGGGGTCCACAGCTGAAGCACATTTTGAACATTGTGGCAATGGGGTGTAATCCCCCATCATCACAGTGACCAAAGGGTAAGTGTGGGGTCTATAGCTGAGGCACATTTTGAACATTGTGGCAATGGGGTGTAATCCCCCATCATCACAGTGACCAAAAGGTAAGTGTGGGATCCACAGCTGAAGGAAATTTTGAACATTGTGGCAATGGGGTGTAATCCCCCATCATCACAGTGACCAAAAGGTAAGTGTGGGGTCCATAGCTGAAGCACATTTTGAACATTGTGGCAATGGGGTCTAAACCCCCATCATCACAGTGACCAAAAGGTAAGTGTAGGGTCCATAGCTGAGGCACATTTTGAACATTGTGGCAATGGGGTGTAATCCCCCATCATCACAGTGACCAAAACGTAAGTGTGGGGTCCATAGCTGAAGCACATTTTGAACATTGTGGCAATGGGGTGTAATCCCCCATCATCACAGTGACCAAAAGGTAAGTGTGGGGTCCATAGCTGAGGCACATTTTGAACATTGTGGCAATGGGGTGTAATCCCCCGTCATCACAGTGACCAAAAGGTAAGTGTGGGGTCCACAGCTGAAGCACATTTTGAACATTGTGGCAATGGGGTGTAATCCCCCGTCATCACAGGGACCAAAAGGTAAGTGTGGGGTCCATAGCTGAGGCACATTTTGAACATTGTGGCAATGGGGTGTAATCCCCCATCATCACAGTGACCAAAAGGTAAGTGTGGGGTCCACAGCTGAAGCACATTTTGAACATTGTGGCAATGGGGTGTAATCCCCCATCATCACAGTGACCAAAAGGTAAGTGTGGGGTCCATAGCTGAGGCACATTTTGAACATTGTGGCAATGGGGTGTAATCCCCCATCATCACAGTGACCAAAAGGTAAGTGTGGGGTCCATAGCTGAGGCACATTTTGAACATTGTGGCAATGGGGTGTAATCCCCCATCATCACAGTGACCAAAAGGTAAGTGTGGGGTCCATAGCTGAGGCACATTTTGAACATTGTGGCAATGGGGTGTAACCCCCATCATCACAGTGACCAAATTGTAAGTGTTGTCATGGAAAAAGCTGCAAAAGCCAAACAGCATGGATTCTCCCTGGTCACAGAACAACAAACACATCAGTGGCATAGTACTGCTTGTGTCCCATAGCAACATAGATTGGGTGAGGCAAACAGTGCAGTGCAAATAATACATACCTTTGGCCATGTGCAGACAAACATCACCCATGGGGGCTGACACTGTCAACATTCATCAATAACACAATGACAGAAGTGACCATCATAATGCAGACCCACATATCTGCACCAATGGGCACACAAATGTAGATATCCTGTGGAGACTGTAGATGTGAGGTGAACAAATACCATACCATGCCAGCAATGGGACATACAAACCATGATCACTGTGCTGACTGATGACCTAGGAGTCCCAGGGACAGCAGGGGAAACACACCAAATAACATACAGCCAATGGCACACTAAAGATATGCCAATGCAGTGGTGCAGATGCACAAACACAAACATGCAGCCCCACACTGCATATCAAACACAACAGGTGAGGGGGGGTGGTGCCAGTGTCCCCAGGCAACCACACAACACATGAGGATGCCTGAATCACAATTACACAGATGTGCATACAGTGCCACACAAAAGTAACTCATGGATCCGAATCCCCTATGTGGGCAATCAGGCATTGTTAGATGAGAGGGAGCCCAAATTACACATGTCACACAAGCCTGTAGGAACAGCAACTAACACAGCAAGATACAGACCCACCACAGCACCACCCCCAGGGTCCCCACATTGTGGTGACACTGGCCTGCATGATAATCCCACTCTGATGACAAAGCTAGATGTCGTTCACACTGTGAACCACAGTCATGTGTCCTGAGCAACAAACTACCATCACACCTACACAAGCACAAATCAATCAGCACGGCCTGTCAGACAAGGCCAATATGGAGGCAGGGGCCTAGCCGTGAAACAACTGTCATCTGCACACACTCAACACCACACACTTTGATCTCCACCAATGTGCAGCAGTGAAGCTCACATGGACTGGTGACATTGCACATGCACCCATGACAATACCAGGGGTGGTGGTGGGAACTAAGGTGCAGACACCCATCACACATGGCCAGTCAACAAGACTCGTGAATGTCTGACACACTGCACAGTACGCCGTACATGGGCATGACGTCAATACCACACCAACCAATGGGATCCCGCCCACAGTCACACACCAATGAAGAAGCCAAGGTCACCCACAAAGAACACACATAGACAACTACCAACATTGCAGCTCCGACCCTGAGGAGTGGCAGCAGTCACACACACAACGTGTCACAATCACTGAAAGCTAACACAAACTGTAAATTACATGACTGGTGTAACCAACAAGTGCCAAGGGGAATCCTGACTGTGTCTCATCTGCGTTTGCCCACAAACTCAGCCCTGACAGCAAACACACCTATGGGTGACACCCTGATGACCAGTAATGTGCCATGCACCCACATCCCAGAGAAGCCAGGGAGAAGACTTTGGGGGAACATAGGTCAACTCAGCAAGCATCACAAACAGGAACATCACTAGGGATCCCAGCCTGCCTAGCAAAATGGAAGTGAACACACACAGACATGCTCACACAACACACACCTTGGGCTCAGGCAATGTCACAGAATTACACACTGCCATGAGGGGACTCCACTCCTGTGTAAGGAAAGCTGTGCCATACGTAGTCCCAGTAGGGCTCTATCATGTCAGCAGAACACTTGGTCACTCAGTCAACAATTAGCACAAAATGAAGGCTCCCGTCATATCAGCCTGGGCATGGGAGTGTCACCGGAATCATCAGCACAGATCCAACACACATGTATAGCAAGTTGCACTGATAACACAGATGAGTCCCTCCCCATTGATGCCCAAACTTGCATGTCCAGTGGAGATGGTCACACGGTCAGGGAAATAGACAAATAGAACAATGGCAAGCACAACAGATGTGCAGGGGTGTAAGCCACAGATGTGATATTGCAAATAAAAGTAGGGAATCCAATTGCCAAATCTTGAAAACATGACACCCTCATATTGCTGCAAAGGATGACATGGATACACAACAGGATAGGACACATTCCCCCTGGACCACATGGGGTCCTGCACAGTAACACCTCATTTTCCTGACATCAAAAATCACCATCACTGCAGCAAGGGCATGGTTAGCATCATCAACATCATGTACATCTGAAGCAAAACCACTAGAGAACAGAAAGTAGCTTTATTCCAGCATATGTGTGTGAAAAAGTGAAAGTCCAGAAAAATAACAAAGGCCAATGGCCAGTCCATTATCAAAGTCCAAACAGGGTGACAGTGGCAGATGTCACCCTTTGCATGCCTGCACTGCTACACACCAGGGACATTCCCCTCGGAGGGGCATACAGGGGGACCGGCCAGGCACCGCAGGGACAGGATCAGGGCTCACCAGAAGGAGGCAGGCAAGGGGTGGTGGGTGCTGGAGAGTCACTGACAACTGCAGTGGAGGTGTCTGACATGGTGTGTGCCGGCACAACTGGGGGGCATGAGTCAGATGGTGTAGGTGCCGGCACGACTGCAGTGGGCTGTGCAGATGCAATGGACAGGTTCCCCACTGTAGTGCCCAAGTCAGACGGGGTGGTAGTGGACTCCACTGCAGTGCCTATCTCCAGGGGAGTAGAATGGGGTTCAGGTAAGGTGGGCAGGACAGAGGGGGAGGACACGGTCTCCACACCAGTGGCACAAACATGCGCAGCGGGGGTGTGGTGCTGGAAGAGCAAGTGGTAGGGGGAGAAGGCCGGATCATTTTGGGGATGGTGTATCTGTGGGTGGGGGAACCTGGGGCAGGGTGTGGTGGGGGAACCTGTGGAGTGGGGGCCTGAGGGATGGAGGAAGGAGACTTGGTGGTTGAGCTGCAGGGTGGCGGAGGGGTCTTGCTCTTCCGGGTCCGGGGGGACTTGCGGATGGGGGCCTCAGTCTGTCTGTGCCTGGGGGAGGGTGTCCGGGGATGAGGGGCACTCCCCTCTGTGCGGGTGGACTTCCTCTTCCCCCTGTATGCTGGATCAGCTGGATCGGAGGGGAAGAGGCCGAGGTCACAGAGGAAGAGCCGCTGTGTAGGTGGGGTTGCAGGTGAGGCAAGGGAAGGGGCCTTGGAAGGAGAGGTATCAGAGGACTGCGGAGTGACTGTGGATGCCTGTGTGTGTGTATGTTCCCCATCCCCTGTGGGTGTGGTATGAGTCCCCTGAGGATGCCTGCGTGCACGTTTTGTTTTTGTAGTGGGTGTGTCTGTGCTGCTCGTGTCTGTGTGTTTGGGTGATTGTGCAGGTGTGCATGTGCTTGGGACAGGTAGGGTGCCAGGAAGTGTGGATGGGGCAGAGGTAGGAAGGGTGAGGGACTGTTGGAGGAGGGGCACTGCTGCCATCAGGGAGGAGTCCATGGACCTATTGCTCCTCTGTAGGGCAGACATGCCCGATGAGATGCCCTCCATAAACGACACCAGCTGTGTCAACAGATTGGTATGGGCATGGAGGACACTCAGCATTGCTGTCTGCCCTACATGGAGCTGGCGAAGTAGGTACACAGACTCCTCACTCAGGGCAGCAGGGGACACAGGTGCAGGGGCGGCGGTGCCTGGCACAAAGGAGACACGTTCCCGAACACGGGAGCCTCCACGGACCTCTGGAATGGGAGCCGATGGGAGGGCGGTGGTGGTGGTGGGGCCAGCCATACTAGCTGGGGTGTGGTGGCTGCTGACACCCGCCTCCACAAGGGAGTCATCCTCCGAGCTGCTGTGGTCCTCAGCTGAGGTGGATGGTGCTGAGGACTCCTCGGTGTGGCTCCCCTCGCCCTCCGTGCCACTGGGTCCCTCCGACCACTCATCGGCTGCTGACCCAGTCTGGCTCTGCGGCTCCTCCTGGTCCGTGGAGCTGTCCCCTCCTGTGGCCGTGGATGTATCTGCAGACAATTAGGCAAACAGACAAACATCAGTCACCTGCACTGACCGCACACACCACAGTAAGTACAGCACATTACAGAGCAAGCCCTGGCATCCTCAGTTGAACATTGCCAAAAGTGCACAAACAGAGTAGGAGAAGCCAATTGTCAGTCTGATGGTCAACCATGGCACTCACATCCCTCCTGGCCTTGCACCCATCTGTCTGGTGCCTGTCGGATGGCAATACCCCAGTGTGGACACATGCACCACCCACACAGTAGTTGGACAGTGCAGAGAACACGGTGAAGTATGTGAACATGCCCACATCACAACTCTTGCCACTGAGTCAGTACAGGTGTCCGGATAAAGGGATGGCCAGAGTCTATTTTGAAATGCATGTGATGCATACCAGCACCAGACACCATGATGCACCCATGTCCTGATAGTCAATGCCACAATGGGGTGCATGTAGCACATGTCACTCACCTGCAGGATCACTCTTAGGGAGTTTAATGCCATGGCACAGGCATGCCTGCAAAGTCATACATCACTGTCTCCAGTCACATGGGCAGGGCAGCCAGCCAACAACAGTCTGCACTGTGTCACAATCCTAGGTCATGGGAATGCAAGTTCTGTAGCTGACAAGTGCACATGTCCATCCCCCACAAACCACATCATCTGAACTCTTATTTGTCCACGTCATACCAATTGGACATATGGGAGACATGAAACACAATCCTCGGAACCTGAGCACCTCACAATCTGCTGTGAATGGGAGACAGCTGCCTGAACTTCACATTCGCATACCCCAGTCTGCACAGTCAAGTGATCAAACACCTATATGTCACACAAGTATCGTCTCCTATGGTCACATCTCCGGTGGCATGCTGAGCTCTAACCGATAAACACCCCAGTAGTCCTGACAACAAAGCCACAGCACAATGACACAGAGGCAGACACCTGAGGGAACATTCCACTGAGCACAACGTGTCAGCTGATACACGGGAGTGGTAGTACAGAGTGTATTGTATGGCCTGGAGTATGCATGACTGTCCTGCTCCACGTGGAAGAGGGATGAGCCCTGGACAGTAGGCAGGTGGCTAAGCATGTGTGACACACTTGATATACATACTCCAGAGGCCCAAACATTGTTCCCACCCGCAGCATGGGGGGGTGCCAAATACCCCAGGCACATGTGGTGAGCCAGATCAGCAATTGGAGCACACATCAAAGTCACACGCAGATTACATGTCAGAACTCAGGCATTGTGTGAGCAATTGACCCACCCATGAAGCCCACCACAGAGTAACGGGAACAAATGTTGTCCCCCACCTTCAGCTAAGCAAAATGCAAGGACACAGTACCCAAGTGACACAATTTCCTGACTGCAAGGGCCACACCTTGGTATCAGATGAGGAGTGGGCATGTTACAATTGAGGGACATGGCTCCTGGACCACAAGACTGATGTACTGTGGAAGTTTAACCAGGCCAGAGGAGGGCACATAGCATGTCAGACAAAGTTCACAGTGCAGTCATGGACTCACCCCCTCCTTGCTGCTGTCTGGCCTTCAGCTGCCCATCCAGGTCAGGGAAGACCACTGCCAAGATCCTGAGCATGTGGGGGTCAGGGTCCGGTGTCCGCCCCTCCTGCGAGGAGGCGACAGCTTCAGCTGGACCCTTGCGATCCTCCGGGTCCAGCCCCGAAGGTCCTGCCACCTCTTCTAGCAGTTGCGGATCCGGCGCTTGTAGACCCCCACGAATCTCACTGCCCGGACGATGGTCAGCCAGATTTCCTGCTTCTGGTGGGCGTCAACCTGTGAGGATGAGAAAGTGAAAAGGCCATCACTACACATGCAACATATCCGTGCATCACACAGTTGGACATACATGTCTCAATAACAGGGGCATATGATGTACACAGGCAGTGCAACTATAGCTATGTACAGTTTGCCAGCAGTTACCACATGGTATCATTGCCTGGGAAGTCAAACCTTGTTGGAATGCACTGTTACTGTACTATACCTGTTCAGTGCATGTGAATACACACTTTGGGGGGGGGGTGAACTACTCAGTGAGCATGCTGGCCAGTGGTGTGCACACTGTAAGCCTTGCTAGTCAGACAACATGCACAATTAGTAAGGCATTGGACAGCACACTGACCTGCTCCCCTGGTTTGCCATACAGCTTGCTGTACTCTGGAAGGAGGCTGTCCAGCAGGGCCTGGTTCTCCTCAGTGGTGAAGGCTGGGGCTCTCTCCAGAGTACGTGCCATTGCAGTAGCCAGAGGATGTAGAGACAGCAGCAGTGTTGGTGGCAGATGTCGTCCTGGAGCATGTAGTGCAGGCAAGTGAGCCCTCAGGGGAACAGCCAGCATTATATGTGTGCTGCAGAGGCAGATACTGTCCCATGTGTCCAAAGTGATAGGTCCAAGTCGTTTGCATCTTCTGAATCTGGCCAATCCATGGATTTGCATCACTTATACACGCCCACTGCATCCTTCAAAATTTCAACCTCATGACACCCATGTATTTGGAACATTGTTGTGGCTGGCCAACTGAATTCACTGCATCAGACTCGTTAAAGCTTCGTAAACGCGTCCGTTGCCATGCCAGACCCTAGCCAATGCGTGCGCACCGATCGGTCCATTGCTGTACAACGCGTATTTCGAATACAACGCGTACCCGCTCACATCATATGCAATGGCCAATGCGTGCGCACCGATCGATCCATTGCTGTACAACGCGTACCCACTCACATCATATGCAATGGCCAATGCGTGCGCACCGATCGGTCCATTGCTGTACAACGCGTACCCGCTCACATCATATGCAATGGTCAATGCGTGCGCACCGATCGGTCCATTGCTGTACAACGCGTACCCGCTCACATCATATGCAATGGCCAATGCGTGCGCACCGATCGGTCCATTGCTGTACAACACGTATTTCGAATACAACGCGTACCCGCTCACATCATATGCAATGGCCAATGCGTGCGCACCGATCAGTCCATTGCTGTACAACGCGTACCCACTCACATCAAATGCAATGGCCAATGCGTGCGCACCGATCGGTCCATTGCTGTACAACGCGTACCCGCTCACATCATATGCAATGGCCAATGAGTGCGCACCGATCGGTGCATTGCTGTACAACGCGTATTTCGACTACAACGCGTACCCGCTCACATCATATGCAATGGCCAATGCGTGCGCACCGATCGGTCCATTGCTGTACAACGCGTACCCACTCACATCATATGCAATGGCCAATGTGTGCGCACCGATCGGTCCATTGCTGTACAACGCGTCACTGTACAAGTCACTCGCATATGTCACCATGGTTGTCACTGGTGCACGTATGCCAGCCACATTTACTTGCCAGGGACTCAGGGGCCCACCTGCAACACCACAGCCTGTCCACACTGTATCCTGAGGCATGTCAGGCTGCATTACCTTTTCTGTGTATGTGGGTCAACATGTGGTTTTTTGGGTGGCACTTGGGGGCAGCCACTCCTAGTCTGTGCACATGTTCATGGGGACAGAATCCTTTGTGTGTTGTGCACATGACCACTGTGGTGTGCAACGGTTCATTTCAGAGCATGTGGCATGGTCACATTTCCAGGTTGTGTATGTGTATGTCATGTCACACACCCTCTGAATCCCATGTGGGAAGGTATGTACGTCACAGTGATGGCCCTCCAGAGTCTGTGTGCATGTTGTGTTTGAAATGTCTCTGATTCCATGTGCACAATGGGAGACAGTCTCCACATCCACGTTGTTTGTGCATGGACTTTGATGTTGTGCGTGTGTGTGTCACAGACATGCATGTCTGTCCTGCAGAGGCAACAGGGACCACTACCTGTGGGGGTCATGGTTGTTTTGCTGGGGTGTATTCATGATACGCCATGTCATGCCAGTGTCCATGTGGCAATACAGGGTCCCTGGGGATCCGCCTGTAAATGAGCTGTGATGCCTGGGGCACATCTGTCCTCACATGTCACTGTGGTGTGTGTTTGGAACTTGACAGCAGTACATGGGTACTGTGACACAGCCTAATGATGTCCCATCGCACAACCTGGAACTTGTTGTCAACACATGTTGAACAGTGATGTTAGATGTTGGCCAGGTTGGTGCCATACATGTCCTTACAGAACGGCACACACATCAGGTACTTGTGTCTTGTAATGAGGTATCATGTGATGTAGAGTATGGTCAATGCCACATATGTGGGGTGAGTGACAATCTTTCTTTGTTCACCTATGCACTGCAGGGCGCCAGCTGTCCATAGACCATTCCCTGACCTTGCAACCATGGTTGAATGGGACTGCATCCGACGGTACCGCTTCAACAGTCCGCTGATTGAGGAATTGGTGGTGCGTTTGGCCCCACATTTGGAACCTGGCCGGCCATACCCTACAGCGCTGACCCCCAAGGTGAAGGTGATGGCAGCCCTACACTTCTTTGCCACCGGTACCTTTCAACACACTGTGGCGTCTGCTGGTGGGATGTCACAGACCATGTTCAGCCGTGTGCTGCGCGATGTTTTGGAGGCAATGTTGAGATACCTGAACCAGTACATCTATTTCCCCAAACGTCAACAACTCACTGACGTCAAGAGTGACTTCTATGCCCTGGGGAGGATGCCGCATGTCATTGGCTCCATTGATGGGACACATGTGGCTTTGGTACCACCACAGGCACATGAGCAGGCATACAGGAACAGGAAACATTACCATTCGGTCAATGCTCTGGTGGTATGTCTTGCAGATATGAGCATCTCACATGTGTGTGCCCGTTCCCCCGGTTCTGCACACGATGCCTACGTAATGAGGAGTAGTCGCATCCCGAGGATGATGACACAGATGCAGAACCAGAGTGCCTGGCTTGTCGGTGTGTAGTGACTTTGTACCATTGTGTGTGTTTGGCAATGTTGTACTCCACCCTCTTTTCCAACCCAGCTAATGTGCAATTGTCTGTATGTAGGTGACTCGGGATACCCCAACATGCCGTGGTTGCTGACACCCCTCAGGAACCCTGTGACACCAGCCCAGATGCGCTACAATGAGGCACATGGCCGGACCAGGAGAGTGATCGAGCGGACATTTGGTGTCCTGAAGAGCCGCTTTCGCAGCCTGGACAAGACAGGAGGGGCCCTCCCATATGCCCCAGCAAAGGTGTGCAAGATTGTCATTGTCTGCTGCATGCTACACAACCTGGCAGTGCGGAAGGAGTTGCCTCTCATCCTGGATGACGATGACCAACATCCGCCACCTGTGGAGGATCCTGGCCTGGGCCACGATGCCAGTGATGATGATGATGATGAGGGGGATGTCCGCACACAGCTCATCAACAACTTCTTCAGCTGAATGTGAGTATACAGAGATGTCATGTCAATGATTTGAGTTTGCATGATATGTGTTGGTGGTGCTCTGTTGCTGTTTGAGTGTGGCCATGTGCTACTTGACTGTATGCGTGCAGCACTGTGTCCTTACAGGTGGTCTGTACTCCCCAACAGTGTTGACATGCTAACTTGGTTTTGTGTAGGTATCTTGTGACATGTATTGGGCATGAGTATTGCAGTTCTGTCCTGTTCTTCAGTGCTTTTGACAGTATGTCATGTCTGTCCTCCACAGAGTACTTTCAGAGTTGTTTGGTCAACTGTGATCCCCCGACACCATGATTCAACTTCCAGGGTGGAAGCAGTCGTTTCCCTACAGGTGATGTGCCACACACCCCTGGACTTTTTTCTTCTACACTTGGTGACTGTGTGGCCCCTGCCACGTGGGATTACCTTGCATCTGTGGTGTAAACAACATGTTGCTGATGTGTAATAAACATGTGCTTCCGTTTGGAATGTGCGTTGTCTGTGGTCACACATCTGACTGACATTTGCTTACTGCACCTGTGGTCTAGTTAACACAGACTCTGAATAGGTGTGGTGTCCGTGCATTCCACTGTATTTCCTGGCAACATCATTGTAGGCAAAGAGTCAGATGGCCCTGATGTGTATGTGTTGTGTAGCCCTAGTTGTGTGTCTCCCTCATATGTGTCACGTTGCCATGACTCACATGACGGTGTAGCACTCGCTGTAGCAGTTAGCATGCACAGTGTCATTTTGCAGTACATCATCTCCTTGACAGACACCACGTTGGAATCACAACAGAGGCAAGTATGGTGTATTAGTGAGTTTATTTCCATACATGTGTGGGGATAGTGCACAGGATGGTGGGTGCTGTACCTTGTGTTCGGAATCCAAAGTTCCCAGATGATTTGGAAGTCTTGGTAGATGAAATGTCCAGAGTAAAGTCCACAGTTATGTGATACATTGGTCCAACTTAAACACCCCTTGTCATGTGGGAGAGTTGGGTTGCATTCGACAGGGTGAACAGTTTGCACACAAAGGAGAATGTCCAGAACAGATGTTGGGTTCCTGGGGGATGTGCGTGGCCATCGGCCTCTCAGTTATCCGTCCTCGGACGGCCCCTCTTCTTTGGGGGGGGACCCTCACGTGCAGGCTGCTGCGGTGCAGAGGACTCTCCGCCAGAGTCATCTTCCCTCCCTGTGGCAGTGTCAGTTGTTGCAGCACCAGATGTTGTGGGCACCCAGGGAGGTGTGGCCATGTTGATGCTCATCTGGCGGAGGCATGTCAATATGTCCCTATGCACCGCTGAAAGTTCTTGCAATGTGTCCACTTGGACTCCATGCGAGACATGTGTGTCTCAACACGGGACATGTGGGAGTCCAAGCGGGCATGATGGGCAGCCTGCTGCTGTTGTATGTCCCTGAGGATCCCCACTACCTGGCTGACCTCTCCGGTGCTAGTCTGGTACGCATCAGCAATGCGTACCAGTTGGGGGTCATCATGCAGTCCAGACCCCTCTGCATACAGCGACCTAGGTCTCCCACCCCTCCCACCACCCCTGGCGACACGTGCAGGACCTGCGGTGGCACGCACAGGTGACCCTAGGCCCCCTTGGAGGTTGTTACTGGTGTTGTTGTCCGTAGATCTACATTGGGCCTGGGTCCCTGTGCTGTCGTCATCGGTGCACCTTGGTCTGTCCGTGTCGGCGGGGGTGGTCTGTGTGTTGGCAGTTGTTGGAGGGGTGGGTGCAGGGGGTGCAGATGTTGGTCCTGCTGGTGCTGCATGATGCCTCACACCGGAGGTGCCAGGTAGTTCTTCGCCATCCGAGGTGAGCAGAGGCTGTTCCACACTAGTGAGCTCGGTGTCCCCCGGAGCCTGGGACAGGGACTCCTCCTGGTCTGCTGCTGTGTCCCCATCATCACCTGTTTTTGGAAGAGACACACAATGTATGTTATGTTTCTACGGGCATCAATGGTTCACACACCTGACAGTTGTGACTGTACCTCTGGATGCGGGCCTGTACATTGCATTGTCCTAAGTTGTCAGAGTCAGAGGTTGATATTGGTGTAGCACATTGTCCTGCATACTTTGGGCATTTCTATATGAATGTTGGGGTGTGTACATGGTCTGCATTGGTTGTATTTGGTGGACATCCGGCCCTCCTTCTCCCCCCAGCCCAGTTATCCCACCATGAAGCATGCCACCCTTGCAGTGTGTGCAGGTTGACTCTCAGGATGTAAGTCAGTGGTGTCCTGCTGTTGCTTGGTGCCCAGTTCCCAGCAGGGCCTTGTGCTCCCCACAGCAGTACCCAGTGTCGGCCATCTTGTCAGTTGTTTTCCACTCCCTGTGATGTGAGCATGGTTCAGAGTGGCGTTGATGGGCCAGTTGTGAGGGTGAGCAATGTCTGTGCCTACAACTCTCATCATGCTATTGCCTACACCCCCCTTCCCAGCATGCCCATACTTCCTTCCTTTTGACTCTGCTTCCCTGTGGGTTGGTGTGCCTGTGCTGACAGGATGGCTGACAGTGTTGTCCTGGCTTTAGTTTGCCTACATGTCCCATGAGTGTCCCTGTGCTTCACACAGTATAAGCCAGGGTGGTGGTTCTTTGTGGGATGTTTAATTAAGTTGTGAGGCATTGCATTCTCCCAGGTGAGTTGTGTGGAGTTTGTGTTAAGGGTGTATGTGAGAAAAGCTGCTTGTGACTATGGTCAGACCTGTCAGTCCTCCTTCCCACCCAGGCAGATATCCCACCATGGAACGTGCTTCCATTGCAGGGAGTGCAAGTTGTCTTTCAGGATGTCAGTCAGTGGTGTCCTGCTGTTGGTTGGTGCACAGTTCCCAGCAGGGCCTTGTGCTCCCCACAGCAGTACCCAGTGTCGGCCATCTTGTCAGTTGTTTTCCACTCCCTGTGATGTGAGCATGGTTCAGAGTGGTGTTGATGGGCCAATTGTGAGGGTGAGCAATGTCTGTGCCTACAACTTCCATCATGCTATTGCCTACACCCCCCTTCCAAGCATGCCCATACTTCCTTCCTTTTGACTCTGCTTCCCTGTGGGGTGGTGTGCCTGTGCTGACAGGATGGCTGACAGTGTTGTCCTGGCTTTAGTTTGCCTACATGTCCCATGAGTGTCCCTGTGCTTCACACAGCATAAGCCAGGGTGGTGGTTCTTTGTGGGATGTTTAATTAAAGTGTGAGGCATTGCATTCTCCCAGGTGAGGTGTGTGGAGTTTGTGTTAAGGGTGTGTGTGAGATAAGCTGCATGTAACTATGGTCAGAGCTGTCAGTCCTCCTTCCCACCCAGGCAGATATCCCACCATGGAACGTGCTTCCATTGCAGGGAGTGCAAGTTGTCTTTCAGGATGTCAGTCAGTGGTGTCCTGCTGTTGGTTGGTGCACAGTTCCCAGCAGGGCCTTGTGCTCCCCACAGCAGTACCCAGTGTCGGCCATCTTGTCAGTTGTTTTCCACTGCCTGTGATGTGAGCATGGTTCAGAGTGGTGTTGATGGGCCAATTGTGAGGGTGAGCAATATCTGTGACTACCACTCCCATCATGCTATTGCCTACACCCCCCTTCCCAGCATGCCCATACTTCCTTCCTTTTGAGTGGACTTCACTGTGTGTGAGTGTGACAGCAATGGCAAGATGGCTGACAGTGTGGTCCTGTTGTTTGTTGGTGCACAGTTCCCAGCAGGGCCTTGTGCTCCCCACAGCAGTACCCAGTGTCGGCCATCTTGTCAGTTGTTTTCCATTCCCTGTGATGTGAGCATGGTTCAGAGTGGTGTTGATGGGCCAATTGTGAGGGTGAGCAATATCTGTGACTACCACTCCCATCATGCTATTGCCTACACCCCCTTCCCAGCATGCCCATACTTCCTTCCTTTTGAGTGGACTTCACTGTGTGTGAGTGTGACAGCAATGGCAAGATGGCTGACAGTGTGGTCCTGTTGTTTGTTGGTGCACATTTCCCAGCAGGGCCTTGTGCTCCCCACAGCAGTACCCAGTATCAGCCATCTTGTCAGTTGTTTTCCACTCCCTGTGATGTGAGCATGGTTCAGAGTGGTGTTGATGGGCCAATTGTGAGGGTGAGCAATATCTGTGACTACAACTCCCATCATGCTATTGCCTACACTGACTTCACCAGCATACACAGTATTCCTTCCTTTGAGTGATCTTCCCTGTGAGGTGGTGTTCTAGTGGTGGGCAATTATCTGACTGTGTTTGTTAGTTAGATTTGTGCCACTGCCTAGCTGTATTTGTTGTTGGGTTTGTACATGTCATGCCACAGTTACATATGACTATGAGATGGCATGTATTGTGTTTATCTAACTGACATACACATCTTGGGATGATTATGTTTTGTTTGCTGTGTATTTGCTAAGGGTGCATGGTTTGACTATCCCCTTGACAGTGATGTGTGTGTATTGTCCCGCAATATTGTGTATATTGGTTGTGTACTCACCAGGCTCTGGGATGTTTGATAGTCCATAGGATGGTAGGATGGCCCGCACCTTCTCCTCCCAGGGCCTGAGGTATACATGTTTTGCAGGAGGGCCACTTCCGGTGTGTTGACTCAAGAGGTAGTCCTTCTTCAGTAGGTTCTTGACCCTCCTGCGCACATCATACCACCTGTTCTGGATGTCTTCCTTTGTGCGCAAACATGGTGATTGTGCGTTCACCCTGTCGACGATCCTCTCCCACATCTTGGTTTTCTGCGACATGGGGGTCTGTTGGACCAATGTGCCAAGCAAGTGTGGCTCTACCCTGAGGATCTCATCTACCAGGACTTCCAATTCACTGTCTAGGAACTTTGGATTCTTCTTTGGGGGCATGGTGATGGGTGGTGGTGGGGATTGATGTGTGGGTGGTTGTGCAAGTGAGGGTGTGTGAGTGTAGGTTTTGCTGGGTGTATGTGAGTGTGCTATTTGTGAGGTGGTGAGGGTATGTGGCTTGTGTGATGTATGAGTTGTGTGTGTCTGTGGTTGATGTGTGATGGTGTTCTGTGGTGGCAGGTCAGTAGAATTTGCAAAGGATCATGGTAGGGATTTGTGGCCTTTATATGGGTGGAGTTGGGGGTGTGTCTTTGTTCCATGTTTTTCCCCCCCAATATTTATTGGCTTTGTCATTGCTTGTTTGGCCCTTTTTTTGGTGATTTTTCATTGGTGGTTTCTGGGCATGTAGGAGACGTTCTTCTGACGGAGTCGGACACTGCAGTTGGCTCGTGCGAGCTTCTCCGAGTCTTTCACGCGATGTTTCTGCTGGATTTCATGTGCGGCGTACGCGTCGGTCGCGGTGTATTAGGTTGCTTCGGCTGGGTTTTGTATGCGTGTCGGTCGTACGGCTTGGGCTCCGTGCGACTCAGTCTGTTTTTGCACGCATTGCATCGTACTGCGCGGGTCGGTGTTCGCGGGCACGTTTCGGTCGGGTTGATTCCTGGTGCGTGTCGGTCGGTTGGATTCGCGTGGTTTTCCGGCCGGGTAGCTGTTTTCCGTGCGGTTCGGTCGTTCGGCTTGTGTTCCGTACGAGTCGGTCGTGATTCACATGTATTGCATCGTACTACGCGGGTCGGGCAGCGCCGGTACGTGTCGGTCGGGCAATTTTCCCGTACCGAGTCGGTCGGTACGTTTTCCGGCCCGAATCGGAATCGGCCCCTAAGTACCTGATTTCAAGTTGAGTGGTAATAGAAAATCTCTAATTTACATAAGAAATGCTGAATCCATATAGAATCACAGGAATTCATGCTGAAATATTTGCATAATTATCAGGAGGATGGCAGCTTAACTTAGCAGAGACTGAACTGGTAATAGAAAAAAAAGCAAAAATTGACTTAAAACTGTGAAAATAAGGTAAAGATGAGAGCACAGTCATGAGTGCTATTTGTTATATTTTTTGTTTGGTCCCACACTGAATACTCAGTAACTCAGTGAGTAATTGGGCTTTGAACAAAGGTTTCAATAACAAAGGCAGACATTATAATTAATGTAATGAAACACGATCAATTCAGTCATCATCATCAAACCAGCTGCCCACTCCTCCTTCTGGAAGCTCTATAGAATCATCTGAAAAAGTACTGATAAAAAACAAACTATGTTTTCTAGATGCCCCGCCCATTGAGTTAGGCCCAGAGCAGCATTAAAAATGCCTCGTAGCAAAATCAACCAAACAGAGGATATTTTCACTGGAATGTCCATAAATGTGGAAAGAAGTCTCCACAGTGAGGAGGTTGCCTTGGCCTCAAATAAGAGTGCAGTGGTTATAAACCATGAGGCATACAAGACATCAGTGGATAGAACCTAGGAAAAAACTGTAACAGATTTTGGGCCGGGTGAATGATGTCAGTAACCTCATAATCAACAGTGTTCCCAAAATGCTGAATGGAGTCCCAAAGTACTTCATGGAGCAAATGCCTTCATCGGCTAAAGAGGCGGTGGGTCACAACCATGTGTGGCACTGAGCCTAAAATTTGTCAAGAGGATGACCATGTCCGATTGGGACTGATACATCCACTGCATTGTGGTAGGATGTGGAAGTAATCATTTACCAAATTATTTGAGAAGGTGTCAGCCACCAGTGACTCTTTCTACTATTATGAAGTCACTTGTGTGACTGGGCCCAAATCACCCTCATAAATAAAAATGTGTTGAGGTTTTGGTGGGTTTACCCTCTACCTTTTGTGACAAAAATAAACTTGCACTGTTCATGAGCCCATTTGCCGTGATACTCAAGCAAACATAATATTATTTCTTGTCTCAAGTGTCGAAACTATGCATCTACCTTTCTGCCATAATTGTCGGAGGTCTTACATTGGCCTGGACTTTGGTGTGTTGTCTATGATATTCCTTATTCTCTCGCCTGTTCTTTATTTTCAACTCTGCAGAAAGTCCGTTAAGATCAAACAGTGACTGTATAAATCTGTATTGGTTTCTCTCTATTTTCCTTCAACTTACCTCTTTAAAGCTGTGTGTTCAGTTTTTGTATTCCAATCTGGTCTTCTGTTCAGTTTTATGTAACAAAATCGAAACCTGAAATAACAACCAACAGATATGACGTGACTATAACTTTGACTCCCAAAATATTATCCAGGTAAGTGTTGATTTAATATGACTAGCTCTGGCTTCGGAATACTTCAATATTTTGGGGAACAATATTAAGATCTTGCGACACCTCCTTTATGAAATATGTTTTTTATTATTCTACATACTAGAATGCAGTGCTATCTTGAGATTTTGTATGCGAAAGATAAAAGGGGGAAAGTTAAATTAAAACTAAAATGTAACCTGATTGAATGAATATATGCACTTCCTCATGGCGCAGGTTTGTTTGCTTCATGAGTGAAATTATAGAGGATCTTATAAACAGAGAATGGTTCATAGTAACAGTGGTCAGAATGAATTTTTACAGTATCATAGTATTTTATGGTCAGTATTTTGTGCACTTTGCATTAAAGGACCTCACGCAATGAAGCATGTATAAATGAATTATGTGAAAAGCGAACTATGCAAAAATATTTTTCATTTACGGTAATTAACAAAGGATGTTGGTCATCCAAGGAGGACTGGGAAAGACCAATATTTCTGCATGTGCTCTTCGTCACTATAAACAAATAAACAGTTTGACACCCTTCACCCACCACCCCTGCGTGAGGGTCAGTACAAACCTAAATAAGCCTTCTGGCCTTGCTTCTAATAATTATTTTACTTTATGTGCAATGCGACTGGTAGATATAACACAAAGAGCTTCAGAACTATGACAATTGTGACCAGGGAAACATGACCCTAAAGGTCATGTTGAGAGTGAGTCGTACCATATTAATATTGTGGAATGTCAACAGTCTGTCAATATAGTAAGAGGAAACAAATACTACAATACTTAGGATCTTCTATGCTAGATAAATAAGTGATAGAGATATGTGTCACCGCAAATCCGTAGTCAAACATGCATTGCCATTGCCAGTAGGTCTGGTTTATGCATGAAAATGACTTTTGTGTCACTGATGGTGTTAGGTGCTTAATAAGTCATCATATAGGCCCTCTGACACTTGTCTTTGCACTCATGCCTCCATTCATCCATCAGCTGACCCATTCGTGCATTCACCCTCTGACACAACCACAATTTATTTATTTATTTATTTATCCATTTATAGAGCGCATGGTTACACCGCCGGTGTGTCCCCGCGCTAGTAGCAGACTTTCAGATGGCAGGAGTTGAAAGTAAGGCATATAACACTCAGCCCGTGGGCATGTATCAGGAGGTCTCGGGAGTCTATTCTAATTTACTGGTGGGGAAAAGCCAATAAAACACATACAAACTCAACAACATATGCAAGATAAATGACAAAATAAGTAGAAAAAAGAAAACATGCTGCCGATGAAACACAGCTGGAAAATAATTGCAAAAAAGTGACTAAACCTAGCAGTGGGTGTCTGTCTTGAAGTGGTATTGTACATAGTCTATCGTTTTAAATTTCCAGCATCGCCGCCACGTTTAGAACCAACGTGTTGGCTTTCTTAGAATGGAAAAACAATGGTACACTATAGAAAATAGTATTTCATAATGGTCGCCTTGTTTAGAGGAAGTGACCACGAGGGATGCAGCATTATTCTACACTCTAGAATACAATGCTGTCTTTAGATTTTGTATGTGAAAGCCAGAAGGACGAACACTAAATTAAAACTTAAACGTAAACTGATTTAATGAATATGTGAAGTTCCTCATGACACAGGTTTGTTTTCTTCATGAGTTAATGTTATGGATATTTGTAGAGCGCATGGCTACCCGAAGGCGTCCCAGCGCTAGCCGAGAGAGAGGCAGCTCACGACAGCTTAATAGGAGGGGTTTTGAAAAAAACAAGTTTTCAGAAGTTTACGGAAGGGAAGGAGATTTGGTACCGATCGGAGGTGGAGGGGGAGCGTGTTCCAGAGCCTAGCGGAAGTAAAGCGGAAGGAACTTCACTTTTCATCCTGTTGATTTTAGGGACCGCAGCCAGGTAGAGACTGGATGAACGAAGGAGTCTATTAGGGTGGTAAGGGGAGACGATGGCTTGAAGGATGGGGGGGGGGGGCCTTTCTTCCAGAAATATTTGTGGGCAATACATAGAGACTTTATTCTGTCCGCAACCGGGAGCCAGTGCATGGTTTTCAGAGCAGGCCGTGAGGGGTGGCTGTTGGGAATCATAAAAAGCATCCATGCTGCACAATTCTGGAGGACTTGCAGTTTGTTTGTGGTAGTCCTAGGAGCTCCTAAATACAGAGCATTTCCATAGTCGAGGCGAGAGAGGATTAAAGCCTGGACCATGAGTCTTCTTGCTGAAGTTACAGGGGATCTCAAAAACACAGAATAGTTCCTAGCAACAAACATGTCAGAATGATGTTTTGCAGCATCATAGTATTTTATGGTCAGTTTTTTGTGTATTTTGCATTAAAGAACTTCACGCAATGATGCATGTATATACGAATTACGTGAAAGGCGAACTATGCAAAAAAAAAAAAATTCATTTACGGCAATCAACAAAGGTTGTTGGTCACCCAAGGAGGACTGGGAAAGACCAATATTTCTGCATGTGCTCTTTGTCACTATAAACAAATAAACAATGTGACCCCTTTCACCCACCTCCCATGCATTAGGGTCAAGGCAAACCTAAAAAAAACTTCTGATCTTGCTTCTAATAGTTATTTTACTTCATGTTCAATGCTACTGGTAGACATAACACAAAGAGCTTCAGAACTATGACAATTGTGACCAGGAAAACATGACCCTAAAGGTCATGTTGTTAGTGAAGTCGTACCATATTAATATTGTGGAATGTCAACAGTCTATGTCACTATAGTAAGAGGAAACAGCTACTACAATACTTAGCATCATTGATGCTAGATATATAAGTGATAGAGAAATGTGTCACAGAAAATCAGTAATCAAACAAGCATAGGCTGTAGGTCTGGTTTATGGATAAAATGAGTTTTCTGTCACTGATGATGTCAGGTGCTCAATAAGTCATTATATAGGCAATCTGTTACTTGTCTTTGCACTCATGCATCAATTCATTCATCCATCCACTGACTCATTCTTGCATTCTTCCTCTGACAAAACCACAATAAAACACACACAAACTCAACAACATATGCAAGATAAATGAATAAATGTGCCAGATATATATTTAAGATCTGAACCACGTTTTATTTGTGTGTCCTGTGTTACAATATTTGTCTGCAGTTTTTAAGGCCTTTGTTTATTAAATATAACATCCATTCTGCACTGGAGGCATGCAAATTTGTATTGTTTCCAATGAATGAAGTGATATGCAATAAGATTTATCAATTCTTCAGATCTTTTTTGACGTCTATTAAGGAATAGGTGCATGTCAGGTGGGCTGTTTAGAAAATCAGTTAGATCTTTTCAAAATATTTATTAGGACCCTGATGTATTCCTGGTGGTTGCAATACCTATTTCTTAAGGTTGTTTTTAGAAAATTGTATTTTTCTCTTTTTGCACTTTGTATGTTGTACTATGCGTGTTGCACCTTTGTGGACAGGCTATTGAATATATTTATCATGTTTCTATGCTGTACTTGTTCTGTTTTACTATAGTGCACAATTTCCCCTTTTAGTGTTGGAAACAAGCATGCGTCTATGTCAGATGGCATGGTATATAGTATAAAGTGATTTAGGGTCATGGAAATTGTTATGTTTATGCATTTTTGATCATGCTCCGTATGCTGCCTTGTTTAAAGGTTGCACCTATCGAGGTTGCACCTATCGAACTGCACTTTCACATCTGCCGTTATTTAACTAACTGTACATGGTGCTATGCATGCTGTCACTTTATACGGTAATCAGTGTTTTTTAAATGATGTATGTGTTAGCTTGGATATTCTTATTGACTTTAAAACATATTACGTATTTTTGTTTTATTATGTGGTTATGTTATGGGGACCTCCGCAGGAGTTCCATATCATAATGAAATAAAATCTGAACTGAAAAAAGTTGAACTGAAAAAAGTAGAAAAAAGAAAACATGCTGCCGATGACATGCATCTGGAATATAATTGCAAAAAGAAACTAAACATAGCAGTGGGTGTCTGTCAAGAAGTGGTATTGTACATAGTCTATCGTTTCAAAGTTCCAGCATGGCCTTCATGTTTAGAACCAATGAGTTGGCTACCTTAGAATGGAAAAACAATGATTCACTATAGACAATAGCATTCCATAATGGTCATCTTGTTCAGAGGAAGTGGCCACGTGTGATGCAGCACATTGTGGATGCAATGAGCAACTAGAATGCTGCCAGTTAACACTGCCTGGGGAGCAGTGGCGGCTCCTCTGCTATGGAAGAGGAGCGTCGCCTCACTGCTTTCTCGCAGTGCGAGAAGCAAAAACATAAAACTGTAATAACATTTAGTTATTACCATTTTATTGTTTTTTTTGCCGGCGGGCGGGTGGGCGGGGCTGCTCTGCTTACGGAGCAGGGCAGGGGAGAAGTGGTTTGCCCACTCCTTAGTGTGCAATGACTGTTTGGTCGGCCCTCTCGGACCACCCAAACCAGTCATGCGCACTCCCCTGTTCTTCATGCAGACTGCATTGCAGCCTGCGTCAAGAACATGCCCACCCGTCCAGCCCCTGGCTGAGCGTCGTGTCACGGCGCTCAGACAAATCACAACGCTCCATTGGAGCGTTGTGATTGGCTTAGGGGAGGGAGCCTGACTGCCTGCTTCCTGTTTTGACCTGGAGTCGGACACAGACGAGCAGGAAAGAAGACGCGGGACCCGGCAGCAAGGTAAGTTTTATTTATTTTTATGTATTATTATACGTTTTATTTATTTTTATGTATTATTTTTTTGAAGTAGCCCGCAGCCGAACCCCCCCCCCACCCGCAAGCCGCGCCGGCCGCCCCTGCTGGAGAGCCGTAGTATTCTCTTAAGAAAAATAAATAGAGAAGAAGCAAAGAAACGCAAGGGGAACTAAAGAAGAGGATATTGAAAACTAAAGGACTGTCCTACCAGCTCTGACACTGAAGAACACTCATTTATAGGTGATCAGAAAATGCCATCATTCATTGCCAATGAATGATGAAGACTAAACTATTACCCCATGTGGTACGCTGTCAGGGAAGGAAGCAGAGTGTAAATGACACCTAGGCAATGGCAGAATAGGTCTGAACCCAAGGGCTGATATGTATCTGTATGGATATATATTTATGTATGTTACAATTGAAACAAAAACTGAGGCGGTAATCAGATGAACATTCACTATTAGTGATTATGCATCCAAATGTATTGTCCTATTCTTAATGCATAGTCCATACTTGAAATGAGAACTTTTCCATAACAGTGCACAGTCCATTGATAATTGTTAGTATTACAGAGATGCTTTATCCAATCTTGAAAAACAAGAAACAATTCTTCACAGGAAGCACGTGTTTCGCAGACCCTCTGCTTTTTCAAAGCAGGTAAAAACATACACAAAACAAAGATATAAGAACTGTCAAATTAACTCATGTGATACTTCGATACAATAACATGAAAGAAAGTGCACATAAAAGCCCATTTGCGGGCGAATAAATGTGGGTGTGTTCTATGTGCACTTTCTTTATGTCGAGCCTCTGATGAGGGCGGATGCCCAGAAACGCGTCAGGCAGTAATGAGCGACATTAAGGCTGTAAGGACACCGAAGCGTTAAGTAAGCTTTACCCGTGAATAGTTGCTGGAGAGTGCAACCTCACTTGTGGGCAAGTTTGGAGCTTTGATATAGATATATATATATATATGTATATATATATATATATATATATATATATATATATATATATATATATATATATATATATATATATAAAAAAAATTATAGGCCCATTATAGGTTTACTTTGAAGATGTACACGAAAATAGAATTCAAAAGTGGTAGATCTGGAGCAGTCTGAGTGTTTGACGAAAATAGGGTTGTAAATATGCACAGTTAGATTATTAATTTGATCACATGCACACACAATGTTTTTAGCAAACAGGGCACTTTAGAAACTATGTGGTCACATAATTATAAGTATAAAACAGAGGCAAATGGATTATTAAGATATTGAATGTGGAAATTGCGTAGAACTGAATCTGTCGATGAAAATATCCAGTACTATGTAAATCGAAAAATGAAGTGAAGAGATAGGATTTTGGCCCATACAGGGCCGAATGACAAAGGTTAAAAAGGGAAAGGTATTTTCCAAGTGGCGAGAAAGCAAAAGACACACAATTGATGGACGGAATGCAGAACAAATCAAAACATTCTCCCCCAGTCAAGAGATCTGGGTTAAATCCATCATTCTTTTGCTCACCATGCCACCCCAGTTTGGACCTGGCCATATGCAAATCAGTCTTGACCCTGTGCCTCATGGGAACAGTCCAGCCCGAACTGCCAAGTCAGGTCCTCCCTGGACCGGAAACAAGCATCCTAGGACCGGTTTCGGGGTTTCACCCTCTTCAGCCAGGATAGCTAGATTCCAGTGGCACAGTGAGCCCAGGACCCACGTCTGGGCATACCTGGCGCACTTAGGGCGAGAAAGCAAAGACACACAATTGATGGACGGAATGCAGAACAAATCAAAACATTTTCCCCAGTCAAGAGATCTGGGTTAAATCCATCATTCTTTTGCTCACCATGCCACCCCAGTTTGGACCTGGCCATATGCAAATCAGTCTTGACCCTGTGCCTCATGGGAACAGTCCAGCCCGAACTGCCAAGTCAGGTCCTCCCTGGACCGGAAACAAGCATCCTAGGACCGGTTTCGGGGTTTCACCCTCTTCAGCCAGGATAGCTTGATTCCAGTGGCACAGTGAGCCCAGGACCCACGTCTGGGCATACCTGGCGCACTTAGGGCGAGAAAGCAAAAGACACACAATTGATGGACGGAATGCAGAACAAATCAAAACATTCTCCCCCAGTCAAGAGATCTGGGTTAAATCCATCATTCTTTTGCTCACCATGCCACCCCAGTTTGGACCTGGCCATATGCAAATCAGTCTTGACCCTGTGCCTCATGGGAACAGTCCAGCCCGAACTGCCAAGTCAGGTCCTCCCTGGACCGGAAACAAGCATCCTAGGACCGGTTTCAGGGTTTCACCCCTCTTCAGCCAGGATAGCTTGATTCCAGTGGCACAGTGAGCCCTGTGCTCACTACACCACTGGATTCAAGCTAGCCTGGCTGAAGAAGGGTGATGCCCTGAAACCGGTCCCAGGATGCTTGTTTCTGGTCCAGGGAGGACCTGGCTTGGCAGTTCGGGCTGAACTGTTCCCACAAGGAACAGGGTCAAGACTGATTTGCATATGGCTGGGTCCAAACTGGGGTGGTGTTGTGAGCAAAAGAATGATGGATTTAACCCAGATCTTTGTGACTGGGGGTGAATGTTTGCATTGTCCAGCATTCCGTCCGTCAATTGTTTCTTATGCATTTGTCGCCCTAAGTGGGAAGGGTATGCCCAGACGTGGGTCCCATGCTCACTACACCACTGGATTCAAGCTAGCCTGGCTGAAGAAGGGTGATGCCCTGAAACCGGTCCCAGGATGCTTGTTTCTGGTCCAGGGAGGACCTGGCTTGGCAGTTCGGGCTGAACTGTTCCCACAAGGAACAGGGTCAAGACTGATTTGCATATGGCTGGGTCCAAACTGGGGTGGTGTGGTGAGCAAAAGAATGATGGATTTAACCCAGTTCTTTGTGACTGGGGGTGAATGTTTGCATTGTCCAGCATTCCGTCCATCAATTGTTTCTTATGCATTTGTCGCCCTAAGTGCGAAGGGTATGCCCAGACGTGGGTCCCGTGCTCACTACACCACTGGATTCAAGCTAGCCTGGCTGAAGAAGGGTGATGCCCTGAAACCGGTCCCAGGATGCTTGTTTCTGGTCCAGGGAGGACCTGGCTTGGCAGTTCGGGCTGAACTGTTCCCACAAGGAACAGGGTCAAGACTGATTTGCATATGGCTGGGTCCAAACTGGGGTGGTGTGGTGAGCAAAAGAATGATGGATTTAACCCAGTTCTTTGTGACTGGGGGTGAATGTTTGCATTGTCCAGCATTCCGTCCATCAATTGTTTCTTATGCATTTGTCGCCCTAAGTGGGAAGGGTATGCCCAGACGTGGGTCCCGTGCTCACTACACCACTGGATTCAAGCTAGCCTGGCTGAAGAAGGGTGATGCCCTGAAACCGGTCCCAGGATGCTTGTTTCTGGTCCAGGGAGGACCTGGCTTGGCAGTTCGGGCTGAACTGTTCCCACAAGGAACAGGGTCAAGACTGATTTGCATATGGCTGGGTCCAAACTGGGGTAGTGTGGTGAGCAAAAGAATGATGGATTTAACCCAGATCTTTGTGACTGGGGGTGAATGTTTGCATTGTCCAGCATTCCGTCCATCAATTGTTTCTTATAAAAAAAAAAAAAGAAAAGAAAAAAAAAAAAACAATTGTTTCTTATGCATTTGTCACCCTAAGTGGGAAGGGTATGCCCAGACGTGGGTCCCATGCTCACTACACCACTGGATTCAAGCTAGCCTGGCTGAAGAAGGGTGATGCCCTGAAACCGGTCCCAGGATGCTTGTTTCTGGTCCAGGGAGGACCTGGCTTGGCAGTTCGGGCTGAACTGTTCCCACAAGGAACAGGGTCAAGACTGATTTGCATATGGCTGGGTCCAAACTGGGGTGGTGTGGTGAGCAAAAGAATGATGGATTTAACCCAGATCTTTGTGACTGGGGGTGAATGTTTGCATTGTCCAGCATTCCGTCCATCAATTGTTTCTTATGAATTTGTCGCCCTAAGTGGGAAGGGTATACCCAGACGTGGGTCCCGTGCTCACTACACCACTGGATTCAAGCTAGCCTGGCTGAAGAAGGGTGATGCCCTGAAACCGGTCCCAGGATGCTTGTTTTTGGTCCAGGGAGGACCTGGCTTGGCAGTTCGGGCTGAACTGTTCCCACAAGGAACAGGGTCAAGACTGATTTGCATATGGCTGGGTCCAAACTTGGGTGGTGTGGTGAGCAAAAGAATGATGGATTTAACCCAGATCTTTGTGACTGGGGGTGAATGTTTGCATTGTCCAGCATTCCGTCCATCAATTGTTTCTTATGCATTTGTCGCCCTAAGTGGGAAGAGTATGCCCAGACGTGGGTCTAGTGCTCACTACACCACTGGATTCAAGCTAGCCTGGCTGATGAAGGGTGATGCCCTGAAACCGGTCCCAGGATGCTTGTTTCTGGTCCAGGGAGGACCTGGCTTGGCAGTTCGGGCTGAAATGTTCCCACAAGGAACAGGGTCAAGACTGATTTGCATATGGCTGGGTCCAAACTGGGGTGGTGTGGTGAGCAAAAGAATGATGGATTTAACCCAGATCTTTGTGACTGGGGGTGAATGTTTGCATTGTCCAGCATTCCGTCCATCAATTGTTTCTTATGCATTTGTCGCCCTAAGTGGGAAGGGTATGCCCAGACGTGGGTCCCGTGCTCACTACACCACTGGATTCAAGCTAGCCTGGCTGAAGAAGGGTGATGCCCTGAAACCGGTCCCAGGATGCTTGTTTCTGGTCCAGGGAGGACCTGGCTTGGCAGTTCGGGCTGAACTGTTCCCACAAGGAACAGGGTCAAGACTGATTTGCATATGGCTGGGTCCAAACTGGGGTGGGGTGGTGAGCAAAAGAATGATGGGTTTAACCCAGATCTTTGTGACTGGGGGTGAATGTTTGCATTGTCCAGCATTCCGTCCATCAATTGTTTCTTATGCATTTGTCGCCCTAAGTGGGAAGGGTATGCCCAGACGTGGGTCCCGTGCTCACTACACCACTGGATTCAAGCTAGCCTGGCTGAAGAAGGGTGAAGCCCTGAAACCGGTCCCAGGATGCTTGTTTTTGGTCCAGGGAGGACCTGGCTTGGCAGTTCGGGCTGAACTGTTCCCACAAGGAACAGGGTCAAGACTGATTTGCATATGGCTGGGTCCAAACTTGGGTGGTGTGGTGAGCAAAAGAATGATGGATTTAACCCAGATCTTTGTGACTGTGGGTGAATGTTTGCATTGACCAGCATTCCGTCCATCAATTGTTTCTTATGCATTTGTCGCCCTAAGTGGGAAGAGTATGCCCAGACGTGGGTCCAGTGCTCACTACACCACTGGATTCAAGCTAGCCTGGCTGATGAAGGGTGATGCCCTGAAACCGGTCCCAGGATGCTTGTTTCTGGTCCAGGGAGGACCTGGCTTGGCAGTTCGGGCTGAAATGTTCCCACAAGGAACAGGGTCAAGACTGATTTGCATATGGCTGGGTCCAAACTGGGGTGGTGTGGTGAGCAAAAGAATGATGGATTTAACCCAGATCTTTGTGACTGGGGGTGAATGTTTGCATTGTCCAGCATTCCGTCCATCAATTGTTTCTTATGCATTTTCCAAGTGGTACATAATTTTGATAATGATGGAGAATAACCTTGTAGAAATGAAGCCAACATGTGCAAGATAATATGGAAAATAGCAAGGATCGGATTCACGGCTACCCGGCCCACACAGGGCGAAATAATGTCTTTATAGGTGGAAAGTGATTTTTAAACCATAATTATTGCCAATGAGCATAGATCAAGTTCTAGTCCACCTAAGAAAAAACATAAGAGAAAAGATGCATTAAGTCACCCTTTTAGCGTGTAAACTACAATAGATGTACCTGATTTTAAATGATGATTAATTTTAATACCATTGTTGAATAATGACTTTTTCAATGTTTAAATTTTACATTGAGGGATAATGAATTTAATATTGAGTGACAAAAACATTTCTATGTCTGCAAAAAAATCAATTTTAATAATATTTTAATGCAAGTAGACGCTTTTCCGTAAAGCACTTTATTTCAAGTACTTTAGCACATCGACACTTCAATTATATGCGTTTCAAAAGGGGCGAGCAAATGGAGATTTTATATGTTGTAAACATTTAGGTATGTAATGCAAACTATCAAGAGATGTAATTACAACTATACTCTAAAATGGCTGCCTCATTTGCATGTTAAGTAAGAAAAGTCAGTTTTTGCTTCCTATAGCATATGCAATGCCGGAAGTGACGATTAGAGTAAATTAAATACAAATAGGTGGTGATTTATCAAGAAACTGACATTGACAAAGGCCGCGCAGGCCAAAACGCATTTGTCAGATATGGTGGTGGAGGAATAAGGGATTGCAAAATCAACTCCCGAGTGTGCCGCGTTCTTCCATGTGGAAGGTGTTGTGAATATATATATGTATATATAAAAACTGTAGTGCACATTATTGCACAACAGCAAAACATACAAAAAAGAAAAAACATGCACATCTCACCAAAAGAATCTAAATTTTTCTTTAGCATTTACCATTGGCTTGATACGAAAACCAACACAGGCCTATTCAAGTGCTCATAAACTGGCAACTATCATGCATACAGTTATTAAATTACACAAACGTGTGGAAGAATACAGTTTAGAAAACAATACACAACCACCCTCAAAACCGCCAACAAAGTTATCAGAGTGTGTGGCTAACACCAAAACCTTTACCTTGTACAGTAATCTGTTAGATTACATGTCACAAAATACCTGAGTACAGCTGCGACAAAATATGAAATCGACTCACTTTTAAAAGCCGACTGCCTTTAACAAATGCTTACACGCTAACTAAGCTAGACCTTCTGCCTTTGTCATACCTTTTCATAATGAGCAGACCAGACCTATGACGTAGCACCTAACGTTTCCCATTGCCCCAATCAGGCCTACATCTTGTCACAACAATCAATCCAGGGCTACTATTTTGAGTGTAAGCTTTCCCACATGATAAGCATCAAGCGCAGTCATTAAATTACAAAGATATATACAATTACATTTGGCTAAGCAAAATTCCTTTCTAAGATGTCCTTACAGAGCAAATCTTCTCTATCCGTGGGTTCTCATAGGGTGGTAACCAACACCAAATCCCTTGCCTAAAGTAGTAATCTGTGATAACCCATGAAACAAAACCCATCTCTGCAGATTTTAGTATAAAGTAAAAGCAACCCACCCTCAAATGGATTGATATTAACATATGCTTTTCACAATAAATACATCAGGCCTACTGTTTTTATTGTAACATTTCTTAAGAAACAGATCATGCCTTTATCCATGGTCATTGGCTTTCCACCACATCCAACCCAGTCCTGCTGTAGTGAGTGTAAGCTTTGTCAGACGTCAAAGTCAAAATAATCTATATTCGGATTTATATAATCCCAAAAAGAGATAAAATATTACATTCAGCACAACTTATTAAAATAAAAACACAATATACAAATCAGTTACCAGTACAAGTAAATAGGTGCTTATGCAAAGTCTTATCCAACTCTGTTCTGCACCAGGGAACCATTTTTAACTCATATCACTTAAATGATTAGAAGTGCAAATAGTACTTGTGCAAAAAAATGCATAGTGCAAATTGGGGGCTAATCAATGGTAACATAAGTAGATAAAACAATGCTTTGATTATACATAAAACCAATTTTAAAAAAGAAAGAGTGTTTTAGCTATTATAGTTCATATCCAGCTTACAATTCAGGTCAAAATGTTCGATTACTCATGTTCATATCTTATATTGTCCAGGTGGGTCAAAGAATTTCCTCTCTTGATTACGAGCATAATAAAGATAAAAACAGCCTAGCAAATCACTTCATTCTCTAGATTACTTAAAAAAATTAAAAGCATCCTGGTGAACCATAAGTCTCATTGGTAAAAATAGGGGACGCAACAGACGTTTTCTAATGTCTCTGTACAATCCACAAAACAGCATAAGATGAATAGCTGACTGGGTGGGCGTCCCATCACAGGGGCGATTAGGTAAATTTTGTTGACCAAGCACCCCCCCCTTTGGGAATGCAACAAGATGATAGAGAATGCCCAGCTGTAACCATGTTAAATAAAATCTCTGTTGGGGATCCATAACCATTATCAGGTACCACGCACTGCCTGGGTGACCGGCCCTTGCATATATCTGGCCACAGAGTGCTTTTGAAATTCTATAGATTCTTTATCTGCCATTTTATTTTTGATGAACATACATTTCATTTCAAATTTACTGTAAAGGAGAATATTGGCAGGATTAGTTACAGAAACTTCGTCATTGAGTTATTTTAATAGACCGTCAAAATTAGTTAGCCACGGGCTCTTATTGTGATATTCAAGCGTGAGGCAATCATGTATAAAATCCCTAGTAAATTTTGCCCCAAGCTTATTCCAGATATTATGCCAACAGGTAGGCATATTCAAGCAGATGGTATCTTAGAGATAGGGCATATCTAGCTCTCTATGGGTGTGTCAGAAGTCACAAAGTTAAACACAAGCACTTTTTTCAGTGGAAGCATACAACCTCTTCCCTATCAAATACTATTCCTAGGGGAACCTAAGCCCCTCTCTCAGTAGTACTCTGACCGCTCTTTTTGTAGATCATATAAGGTATGGCAAGAACTGTGCTATCAAAAAAGACCTAAAACGAGACTTGCTCCTGAAGGATATGCCTTTAAGCAGGGAAAATGGAAAGAAGATCAGAGGCAGCTTAATTTAAATCTCTGGCATGCCGTCTCCAAATGTTAGAAGTGGCGACAATGACTGCATACTATGTTTATCATTTGCTTTTCTTTTTTAGGATTTGATGTGGCATATACCTAGCTCCACAGAACAGCAGATTGATCAATAGATAACCCCTTTACTGCAGCAAGAAAATTTCAAACATAAGGTCCTGCATACAGTAGAGTATTGTGTATGTGGGGTTCATGTGAAACCAGGTAACAGAAAGACAGATGAGATGGGAACATGTATTGGAGAGGGGACATATCATTTCCTCTCCAATATTACCTTTTCTGACCATCATCTCAACATCAATGGCACTACAACACCTTTAACTCTTTTGCCACTATGCAGTGCACCATTACCTCATAAAAGTTAATTAATTACAATGCAATTTAAGTTTCTGTAATTAGATACAATTACAATAAAATGAATAAAACATCATCTGAATTATTATAATAAAATAATGCCCACAGTAAGGGTTGACATTAGTATTATGATTAAGGAAAGGGCACTATGGTAGAAAAAAAACATACATTAAACTAATGATATTTAGATGTAGGCAATTATACCAACTTATAATGAAAACGAATATTTACCATTGGTGAGATTAAGATAAAGTTAAGATATGACTTAAGCCTAGCATCAGGTTTCTTGGAAAACAAATTAAATATTTTATTGAAATACAATTAGATACATTTTAATTAATATAAGGAGCTATTAAACCATTATTTTATAAACAAGTGCTAGGCATGGCATTGCAAGGATTAGTTTTAGGTTATGGTGGTTTTCTGTTGAAAAAACATTCAACTTGATTTAATGCAAACATTTTTTAACCGTGATTAGGGTTAAGAAAATGGATAACTTTAGGGATCAGGTAAGAGCCCATTAATTTTTTTAAAACATTTCAATTTAAACTGAATTTTTGTTTGTAAAAAATAGCGTTAGCAACAAGAAAGCTAATAATAAATGTATTTCATTTCAATTAATAACTTTATTCTGTTACAATTATTTAATGTAGGTTAAGGTTAAAGTCATCGTTAATGTAGAAGTATACTAATATTTTATTTTAAACTAAATAAAAAATGTAATTACTACTACATAATACTTAAAAATCAAAAAGGAATTGGCAATGAATAGGGTTAAACATTAGTGATGCAGCAAAGGCCATAAGAAGGAGCAAACTGAAAAATCAATGATAAATGTAGCCTGACGGTAATTGGAGATGAGGTAAAATTGTTGAGGTAGTGGCACTAAATATAATGGCACATACCCAAATGAGACAGTACATTGTGCATGTTTTACATTAGACATTCTTCTGTTTAACATTACACAATGACAAGTATTTATATTAATCTGCACACAATTACAATTTGAGACACAAAGGGATAAAATGATTTGTTCACGATCATATGGTTTTTGGCCAACAGCCAGCACTAGAATTAGAAACCTGGGAACATATTATGGAAACTTTACACAGGTGCAGAAATAATTGCAAATCCGGTTGCATCATTTCACCTGCTTGTGTAATAGTGAGTAAAGCAAGCAGCATTTAATCTAAACAGACGTTTTCCATTTAACGCTAATTTCCCAATGATTAAGTAAAGATAATTGGGGAGACGATATTTTCCACTTTTCAAATGTGCACATTGTGACTAAGTTGAAAGCAAAATTAATTTTGTTAATACACATATAGCAAAAGAAAAGGGTGATCACTGTTATAGTTAGGTGAATTTTTCAGTGACAACATTAACATTTTAAAATTATTTATGAGAAAACGGTGTACGGCAGGGGCACGAGTTATAGTTTCTTGAGATAACTCTAACTTCTGAATTTCTATGGTTTTGTGTGTGTAAATTCTGAACCTAACTATAACGTTACTTTAACCTTTGGTTTTTTTCAATGAATATATATATATATATATATATATATATATGTCTTCTTCGGTGTTCCTCCTCGTGAACACCCGATCCGGCGGCACATTCAAACAGACAGCAATCCACTGTTCAGGTTAGTTTTTCAGTTCATATTTTATTTGGCATAAACAAAAGGCATTCCATAGTCCTTCAATTCATTAAATAAGACCGATGCGTTTCGGTGATTTGCCTTCTATATATATATATATCACTAAAAAATCAAAGGTTACAGGGACGTTATAGTTAGGTTTAGAATTTACACACACAAAACCATAGAAATTCAGCATTTAGAGTTATCTCAAGAAACTATAACTCGCGCCCCGCCTTGCACAGTTTTTCATCAATAATTTTACTGCAAATGTTGCAGTGATAATAATTATTTGATAGAAGATATCATCAGTGATGTAATATGTGGGGTAATTAGCAGGGCAGGGCAAGGGTTATAGTTACCTTAGGGCACGAATTATAGGGCCAGATGTATCAACGCTTTTTGCGTTCGCAAACTGGCCGATTCGCAAATGCAATTTGCAATGTATCAACATTTTTTGATTCGCAATATGGGTAATCGCAATTATTTGCGATTACCTAAATTGCGAATGCAGTTAGGGAATCGAAATTTGCGATTCCCTAAATGCAATTTTTGTAGCTATCGCAAATTGCGAATTAGCATTAAGGAATCGCAAATTACCACCAACTTCAAGTTGGTTGTAATTTTCAAATTCCTAGAAAAAAGCACTTTTTTGCATTTTTCTAGGTGCCATGTGGCGTTCATACATGCCCTTAGGGCATGTATGTGAGCCACATGTGCACCCATGCATATTTCAGGGGTGAAACAGGGTGTCCTTTTGGCCCCCTTGCACCCTTGAAATTGCATGCGCAATTTGAGAGTACCTATTGGGTACTCGCAAATTGTGCATGCAATTTCCATTCATTTCTATGGGCCTTTAGGCCCATAGAAATGAATGGGAAGCCATTCCTTATTTGGGACTCGCAATTTGCGAGTCGCAAATAAGGAATGCATAGGAATCGCAATTTTATTTGCGAAACCTACATACATTGCATTTTGCGAGTCCATAATAGCGAATCGGTGAAATTCGCTATTAAGGACTCGCAAAATGCAATGTTGCTACATCTGGCCATAGTTTCTTGCAATAACTCTAACTATAACTGCTGAATTTCTATGTGTGTAAATTCTGAACCTAACTATAAGGTCCTTGTAACCTTTGGTTTTTTAGTGTATTTCTAAGGTTTTTTAAATTTTAATTCCTACCTATAACTTCTCTGTAACCTTTGGTTCCCCTTGGTACCTGGCCCGCCCTGGGGGGGGGGAAGGGGGTTAAAAAAACAAGCATGCAGGACCGCACTTGCTTTTTTTCCGATTTTTGCCATGGATTTGCAAATTTGCTGCAAAAATTAAAGAAAATCCCCCAATTTTTTGGCCCCTGTTGAGGTCCCTCTGGGACCTCACCACCAGTCCTAGGGTGTCAGAGTATTCTTACACTGCCCCCTTTTGGGATTTGTTTTGCATTTTTTTTTTATTCGAGTCCCAAGATGGCTACCAACACTTCCTAGTTGAAGTGTTGGTAGCAAATCAGATCTCACCATGAGATCTGTCTGATCCGTGGACCCCCCTCATCCCTAGATATCTTTAAATCTTTTTTCTTTAATAACGCCAAAACTACTGAATGGATTTACACCAAATCACAAAAAGATATCTTTCTTGACCAAGATCTAGCTTCCTGTCAAATTTGGTGTAATTCCGTTCAGCAGTTCAGGCTGTAGTTGTATGTAAAACCCCTAAGGGAAAGTGCATGGGGAAATGCATTTTGAGCCCCCCCCCACCTTTTCTCAGCACCTGCTTGATGAATCACCCCGCAACTTTGCAGATAGCAACTGAAGTGACTGGCAAACTAGTTTTGAACATTTTGTGGAGATTCTTAAGACTACTATACTTATCCTGTTTCTTCCTGGTCTCCTCTCAGCCAGAATAGCCAAAGACTGTGTGTCCAGCTGAAACCATAATGATTCAACCACATTCTATGGGTCAAGAACACCACACTTTATTCGGACCAGACACCAATGGGAGTTGATCCTGACCTGAAAACATCTTCCACTGGAGCTGATCATGGGCTGGCAATTTGAGCCTCATGGATGATCCACACAGTTACGAAGTCATTGGTAAAGGGTATGTACACCATGCCTGGCAGCAAGATATCAGGGCTGTTCACTTGCACTTATTCTAATCTTGATCACTCTAGTCAGTTTCTCCTTTGTGGATTATTCTCCTGCTTCTTAGGCCAGCTCCACAATCATGAGAGTACCGACAAGCTGGCCCTGGGTTGATATTTTTCCCTTCTTTTATTGCAAGATAATTTTGGTGCACAGCTACACACCTCAGGCAAGCAGGTTTTTTTGTGTGTGCAAGATAAGAATCTTTTAGTAGGTACCATCTGGAGAGGAATAGACAGCACACAGCAAATAATGTATTTGGTTAACAGAAGCTATGCATGATTCCAGCTTCCATACATGGGGATTAGCCTGAACTATTACGTTATTAGCCAATGAGGACAGCAAGCTTTTTCACAGACTTTTTCTTGCAAATTGGGGGTATCGGTTGGATGGAAAGGGATGTGTTTTTGAGACCAAAGCCATTAATCCAAAAAATAATTACTTTTAAGGACACTACAGTTATGTCTGGTGGATGAGGTTCAATTTCACAGTTTAGCTTTTTGACTGTCAACTACAGCTCTCAGCCAATTACAGTCATATTACCATAAACATTTGGCTATGGAGAAGGCCTGGTTATGCCTGACTTCACAGATGTCTCCACAGTGGCTTGATGGAGTTAAAAGCGTCTTATATGTCAAGTAGCACTGATATGCTATTACTAATGCAGACTTGAACATGTGATTATTATCAGGCTGACGGACAAGCAATTATGATTCTTTTGTTAGACACAAGCCTGCTTGCAAGGGCCGGTAAGGAAGTAACCCTTATGCCAGGAGGTAATGTAAGCCTCAATGTAATACTGAAGCACACAAACATCCTTTTGAAAATAACATTTGCGCTTTTACCAAAGTTTAAATAAATCAATCAGTATCCTGTCCGTTGATGATTCTTTCAAGAATTTGGCTAAATAGAGATGTAATGAGTTAATTGTTATGATCCTAAAATGCATTATTTTAGAAAGAAAAATCATAAAATACATAGTTGTCCCTTGAGTGAGCTTTTTACAAATGAATACATGTTCCTTGTGACTGGGGTGAGGGGAACAATGTTTTTTGCCTTGCCTTTGTAAACATTCCACCCTCATTTGCCCCCCTCTGCTCCCTTTGGAAGCACAAATCATATATATGATCTAGTGCATCACATAAAAAGCCTACCTTCTGCAACAATCTGTGTTTTTACATAGCAAACTATCAGTGTTGTGAAGTCTGTGGCCCATGTGTTCAGCTAAGATCCCCTGACCAGATGCGGCATGTAGGGCACGGGGTCTGTGCAGAGCTTACCAAAACTCAGGGGTCAGTGGTCCTCAGGGACATGGCAGTCAGCCCGTGGAGCTGTGATGCAGCCTTTCATGCACTCACAAAATGGGGGTCGTTTTTCTGGCGTCTCGGTCTTTGTTGTAGCTATTTTGGATTTTCGATATTCGGCCCAATCCAAGATGGCACCTCCAAAGGCTGTTGTTTTAGGCTTCCAAAGACAATATGGCAACAGTTACCTCCTGGGACCATGCTGTCTCTACCTGGCCACGTTTAGGTATTCAATGGGAGGAGGTCAGCAAAAAGTTGTGTTGCAGTTTTTTCTCTGTTCCTGTACATGCTCCTGTGGTAGCCTTAGCAGTGCACTACTGTATCCCATCCTGTGCCTGTTGCTGCCTCAGTTTGTTATTCTTCTGTTTTCTTCCACCTGATGTGCAGATTGAAAGCCTCAGCCTTTTGGTCCTCATTTCTAATGCGTCTTCTGCTAATAAGAGCTTGCAGCACAAACTCCAGGTACTGCAGAACGCTCTGGCAAGACTCATTCTAGACATTCCCAGAAAACAATCGGCCAGAAAGGGTCTAGAGCGCCTGCACTGGCTCCCCATTGAACAACGCATTCGCTTTAAATCTCTTTGTATGGTTCACAAATCATTGTATGCTCTCTACCCTTCAAGGTTGAAGACTATGTTCAATTGGCATTCTCCCAGCAGACCACTATGTTCTCTGCTCCACATGCAACTGGCTGTACCAAGAACCAAGAAGAAGAAGTGGGGGGATAGGGCATTCTTGGTGGCAGCAAGCAAACTTTGGAATTCCCTACCCCTTGCTCTCAGATCTATCCCCCTTCTGCTCCCCTTCAGAAAAGCCCTTAAAACCTGGCTGTTCACAGTCTAGCTGTTAGCTGGAGTTTTTTCTGTCTTCTTCCACTTTCCTGGGTATGTACGGCTGGTCTCCAGCACCTTGATGCCTTCGGGTGACTGTTGCGCTTTATAAATATCAAATCAAATCAAATCTTCTTCTGGGTTCCTGGAGGATTTTTGCCACTGGCTTTTTCCTTCAACAATAGTGATTTCTTCTTAGATTCACCTACAGGAGGCTGCATTTGGTACAGAGACTACAGAAAGGAATTGCCCCTTCTTTGGGGGTCAATATTTCATGGATTAACAAACGTCCATCGTTGCCAGCTATTGACAGATTACGATGCCACAAGATCCCAGCTTCTTCATTTGCCATGAATCCCATCTACAATAGAACATTCAGCAACACAACCAAGAAGTAATGTCTCTGAGACATTAGAATGCTGCCAAAAAAACAACCCCTGATGTCCGCGATGTTCCAGATCTACCATTAGTACCTCCTGGTGCCTTAAGTTTCAGTAGAAGGTGAAGGAGTTTTTGGATGGTACGACGGTACACGACACCTTCCGCCCCACTCAGTTTATGCTGGACAAGGTGGATTATTTAGTTATCTGCCTTGTCAGAGATGTGTTATCTTGGCCAATGTCCATGGTGACTTCCTCAGATCCCTTTTTAAATTACTACTCCTCACTCCTGGATGAATTCTGAAATTTTTTTTATCGACCTGCCTTTGAATAGTCTGCAGAAGAAGCTCTTTGCGATATTCAGCAAGGCTCTCAAGAGGTGGTGGCATATATTACCCATTTTTGACAACTGGCAAATGAAGCACAGTGGGTAGAGCACACATTTTCACTCTATTTAGATGAGGCCTTAAGGAAGAAATGAAGGAAGAGCTAATACATGTTGCTCACCCAACCATGTAAATGAAGCCATAGAGATGGCATTGCATACTGAATTCTGTTTGAGGAAAGGAAAAGAGAGAGTTGGCTTAAGATCCCGAGTCTTCCCATTCCTGTCATCAGGTTTGTACAGTCTTGGAAATGGGATAAAGCAAAGATGAAGAAATCTATGGAAAAAACAATGCAAATCGACTCAGTTGCAGAACCCTTACTAGAGAGAGAAAGGCAAAGACATCAACTTAAATCATTATACCTTTATTGTGCAGTGGATATCTGGTTAAACAATAACTAGTCCAGCCAAACAAGCAAATGGGAAGTATATAAAGCCAACCCAGGAGAGAAAGGAAGGACTGGGTAGCCAGATTCGCCCTCAGGTTTCAATGTCACAATTCATTCCAGAAGCTGATAACCAACTATTCCTATTTCCAATTACCTTGCATCTGGAGCAAGACAGGAACATTTCCATTATGGCTTTGCTAGACTCTGGTGCTACCGGAAACATTTTAGAGTGGAATTGGGCTCAGAGTCATTGATTCCAAGACAATCCAAGGTGAAGGGTGAGTCTACCCATACTTTTATTGGTACCCTGTTAGTTTCTGGACCTCTCATTGAGTGGACTTCTCCCTTAAAGAGACTGCATTCAATCATCATCAAGAAACACAAAGCTTCGATTTAATTGCTTCTCCAAACCATCCGATAATTGTAGGATTTGCATTGTCTTTGCCTTCATAACTGTGGCAATGGGGTGCAGGTGTTGCGTACACAAGGCCCGTAAGTCCAAGTTTGTAAGATGTTTATTTACACAGAAGGTCCCATTCAACCACCTCAACCGCTGCATTCCTTCTCCTCAATCTAACCTTCTTTCACTACATTTCATCATGACCTAACCACATTCTACACAACTAGCATCATATATTACACACACCCCTTTCCACAAAAGCTTAAGTCATTATCCCACAAATATATACAAGGAGTAAACAGAGAAAACAGGGCAGAGAAATAAGTAACCAACAGAATACAGCATATGTACAAAGTAAAATGTATAACATTGAAGTGCAAGGCAATAAATTTCATCTAAAATAATCTCGCAAATAAGGAGGTGGTAACACCTTCCTGTTGGACCATCTCACAAGAACGGTTGCTTTCTGCCCAGCTGAAGAATCATGATGTTCATGATTATCACCAACAGACGACTTCCCTTTGAAAACTACCACTCTGTTAAGGCTCAATATACAGTAGTTTTCTGTCTTGACAGCAATGGTGAAAGTCTTCATAACCCTCAATGGTTTGGATCATCGTGAGCATCCCTCCTTCTTGAATGGTTTCCTGATCAACACCCAGACCTAAACCCTCACATTTATTCTTTTTGCAGATCTCTTTTCATCAAAATGTTCTTTGAAAAGCTTCAATTTTCTTCACCTCTGTCACTTTCCAGTCTTTCTCCAGTTTCACCTTACCCAACTTTGACTCCATGCCACTGACCCACGTAGGTGCCACCAGTGTATTTGGTGGTCTGCCTCTGAATAACTCAAAAGTAATTTTTCCAGTGATGGATTGAGGAGTGATCCTGTATGCGTCAACCCTTTTGACAACCTCTTTTCTCCAATTTAGGCCATTGTCCTTTGCCATGACAATGGTTTCCTTCAAGACTCTGTTGAAGCGTTCGACCATGCCATTGGTTTCTGAGTGATATAATGCACACTCCTAGTGCCTAATCGCATTGTCTTTCAAAATGTTTTCCATTTCCTTGGAAACCAATTGTACCCTATTGTCTATGAGTAAAATGTTGGGTATGCCTGCTTGCTCCCAAACAACTCCTTCAAGCATCCCACAACATGCCTAGTTTCAATTCCTCTGGAGAAGAAAACTTCTGGCCATCTAGAATACATGTCAACAGTCACTATCAGATAGGTCTCACAGCCTTCCCCATGTATGGGACCCAGAATGTCCAAGGCAACTTCCTCCAAGGGTGAGTGGGACAGTTTCTGATCACCATCGGTTGTTCTCTCGGCTTCATGGCTTTTTCACTTACTGTACATTGCACACACTCCAGAACCACTCTCTCAACTTGAGAATCCATGCCGGGCCACCAGTATGTTAATCTAAGTCTTTTTTTTTGTCTTTGGCATACCTTGATGACCAGAGTGTGCAAGAGCAATCAGCTCTTCTCTTAACACACCCGATGGGACAAATCGCGCACCCCTAAACATAAGACAATGTTTTTCAGACAATTAATCTCTAACATGGCAAAATTATTTGGCCTCCTCACTTCCTTTAGTTTTTGTACACCGCCGATCCTTGATCAAAGACAAGCCTTCTAACATTACTTTGTCTGACCCAAGTTCACACCACCACTTCTCTTCTGTTATGGCAGCGTCATCAATCTCGCAAATCATTGAATTGTCTAATTCTGTCTTATCAGCCACAGAATCACCTCTATCATTCTCACCTGTTGGTGCTAATTGTAACAAAGAGACTGCTACCCTATTCTCCACACCCAGTATGTACTTCAGTTCAACACTATACTCTTGCAAGGCAACCATCCAGGTTGTTATTTTGCTGGAGACAGATTCTTTGCCATTTTTCTTCAAAAGTTCAACCAAAGGTTTATGGTCTGTCCCTTCTTCAAACGCACTTCCCTACAAAAATTTTCTGAGTTTTCTTACAACCCAGCACACTGCCAGGCCTCACTTTTTATCACTGAGTACCGCAATTCAGCATCTTTCAAGGCCCGAGACAAAAACAAAATGGTTCTTTCTGAATCACATCCTCCTTATTGCACAACAGCACCTAGGCCTTCATGCTGGCATCAGTGGTGAGACTAGATTTACACTAGGGATAAAAATTCCTTAATCTGGGTGCCAGACTCAATCTTTCCTTTATCCCCTTGAACTCTGCTCTCACGCATGTCATCCAACACAAATTCAACACCCTTACGGAGTAAATTCCTCATATTGATGCAGATTTCAGCAAACCTCTTTACAAATTTATTGGAATATTCTGCCATCCTCAGAAATCTCATCAATTCTTCTTTGTTAGATGGTGACTTAAGTTTCTGTATGGAATTAACTAGATTTTCTTTGGGAGTGATTCCTTCTCCCGTGATGGTATGACCCAGGTAATGTATGGACTCTCTGCGAAATTTGGACTTCTCTACTTTGATGGTTAAATTAGATTTACCAAGTCTCTCCAACACCAGTTTCACTCTTTCATCATGCTCAATAACATCCTTTCCAAAAACCAATACCTCATCTTGATAAATCCTTATTCCTTCCAGACCCTTCAGAACCTTCCCCAATGCTCTTTGAAAAACCAATGCTGCAGATATTAATCCAAATGGTAACCTTGCATATCTAAACATTCCAAAAGGAGTAATAAAAGCATCCCCGGATACCTCATCAAGATCAATCTAATGGTAAGCTGATGTAAGGTCAATGGTGGTATAAACCTTTGCTCCTCCCAGTAACATTAGTATATCAGAGATGTTATGCAAAGGATACCTGTCTACAATTACATGGTTGGTCAGTTCTCTAAGATCAACACATAAGTGTGAATTTGCCTTTCTAGCTACAATCACTGGAGCTAGCCATTCCGTCCCTTCTACCTCTTCAATTATGCCATCACGTTTATGTTTCCCCGGTTCCAATTTCATTTCTTCTTGAACCGCGACAGGCTCATTGCGAACTTTACCACACACTGGCCTGGCTCCATCCACCAGTCATATATGGTGAGCATAGCCCTGTAAACCACAAAGCTTTTCTTGAAAAACCTGTGGGAAACCTACTTTCAGTTCTTATACAAACACATTGTGGATACCTCCTGTATACTCACTTCATTCACTTTAAACCCATCTTTCAACAGTATAGGTGGAAAACTGTTTGGATCAAGCATGACCCCACAATCCTTTTGATGGAACCAGTTCAAAATGCTGTCGCCTTTTTGTGAGACATAGATCTTAGGAGTAACATACCGTTTTTCATACTCTATCAGACCCCAGAAGTACCCATGAAACTTAATTGGTTCACCACTATAAGCATAAGGTTTTATAACTGGCTTAAACAAATTGCCTTTCGTTTTGAGTTTGCCAAGATAAAAAATTTGGGAAACAATTGTAATCTTTCCTCCAGAGTCAAAAAGTACCTTGGTTCCTTCTCCTTCTACACATATTTCATCCACAGGACAGGCCCCTTTCTCACTGTTTACGTGCAAAACAATCTGTCCACAATTAAAATCAGCATTTTTGCTGCAAGTCAACAGTAAGGAAGGGACCACTCCTGTGGATGAAATATGTGTAGAAGGAGAAGGAACCAAGGTGCTTTTTGATGGCAGCGGTAGGTTATATTTAAACATTCACGTCAAATATTCAATCTCTCGACGCGCCTCGTGTCAGACAGCACCAGACCGGTGCCACGCGGACCGAGGTCCCCTTGATCTGTACACATTTCCAACAAAGCACCCAGATCGAGTCTGACACAGGAGAGGAGCTGCAGTTAAGTAACAAAATAAGTGTCTGTGGGATCCACAAGCAAGATATAATTACCTTTGTTTCTTTATGCGGGAACCCTTAGCTCCATTGAGAACTCCGATGTTGAGACCTTCTGCATCCCATCCTCACTGCCAGTGTGGCAAATGGATGCAGGTATTGAACATATGAAGCCCGTAAGTCCAAGGTTGTAAGATGTTTATTCACATAGAAGGTCCCATCCAACCGCCTCAACCACTGCCTTCCTTCTCCTCACTACAAACTTCTTTCACGACATTCCATCATGACCTAACCACATTCTATACAAATAGCATCATATACTGTAACTGAAGCTGTGTGAGAGCCAATGCAATAACCATAGAAGAATTCCCAAAAAGTTTAAGAGGAATGGCTTTTATTGTTGCAACTTTGGATATAATTCCCCCAAAAATATTTGTTGATCTGTTCTCCACAGCTGATGCGAAGCAGTTGATGCACACCACTAATGTGACTGTGCAATAAATCTTAAACCTGGGTCAGAGATGAGTGGGTGGAAGACAGTCTTCCGGACTCCCTAAGGGCATTTTGAAAATAGGGCCATTTCCTTTGGCCTTAGCAATGCCCCTTCTGTTTTTTCAGCAGTTTATAGACAGCATCTTCTCTTACGATATTTTAGTCTTCTCAAGATCCTTGTCCGATCACCGCAGCCAATGTCCAGGAGGTTCTGATTCAGTTACCTTTAAATCGATTACCGTGAAAACCAGAGAAGTGTCTATTTACGACACAAGAAGTTGAATTTTCAGGCTATGTTGATTATCCTCTGATTTTCATCCCCAGAATAAAGGATTAATGGAGAGGACCAATCAGGCTTTAGCGCTATATTTAAGGTGCTTTTGTAGTGCTTCTAGTAGTAACTGAGTGTGATTACTTCCATTAGAGGAGTTTGCCTATAATAACAGTGTTCATAGCACCATCAAGTTGTTTCCATTTTATTGCATGCAGGAATTTCACCCCAGGGGTTGCTAAGTAACAGGTGGCAGTTCCAGCAGCTTCTGAAACAATACATCATCAGGCAGAGGTGAGACAACAAGTAGCAAGAAATATACAATTAGCTCAAAAGAGAATTAAATTACAGGCTGACAAAGCCAGTCAGAACCTATTTATCTAGTTGGAGATAACCATACCTTATCTGCACAATTATTACCTGCAAAGTCTGGTCGAGCTAAATTAGGCCCATGATTCTTAGGTCCTTTTCCTATCACACATAAGATGAATCCTGTTTGTGTTTGTTTAAGACTTCCAAATACTTGGAAGATACATCCTACTTTACATCTGTTCAGATAAAATCCTTAGTTTATGATTCTTTCTCTTGAGTTTCTCCTCCACCTCTACCCATTTATAACGAGTGTTAACCAGTCCGCAGCTCACGTTTTCCACTCTCTGAGATACCCTTTTGGGAGACAGTGCATGGAGTCCATGCCAGGGCTTTCCATGACTCTGGGGTCAGCAGTCCTCAGAGACATGGAGGTCCGGGCAGGGAAGCTGCAGTGTGGCGTTTCTCGCACACAGGTAATGAGAAACAGTCTCTCTGGCATTTGAGACAGTGTGCGCCATATTGGATTTTTGCCATTTGGTCTCAATCCAAAATGGCACATCCATATGCAGTTGTTTTAGGCCTTCAAAGACAATATGGCAAACACTATTTCCCTGGGATGTGCTTTCTCTTCCTGGTCACATTTAGGTATTTAGTGGAAACAGGCCAGCAAGAACTCACTTTTGCACTAAAAATAACACAACAAGACCAACCAGCAAAATCTCCAGAATCAGAAAACCTATTAATAATTTACGGTCCAAAAACTCCAGATTTGGGCCAAACCAGGACTAGTGTTCTGGTACTTCTGTGGACCTGAAATAAAGTGGGTGGAAACATGCCCAGAAATTTGGGGGAAAACAAGCAGAAAAGTGTGTGGCAATACAACTTTTCCCATCTTCCTTCCCAATCCAGGTAAGAAAACTTTGAATCTCTCATTACAAGTGTGGTAATACCAGGTGTGGTATCACTGTACTTTGTTACTAGGCCTTATGTGATAGAGGGGTGAGCCAGGAAGAAAGAGGAGGGAGAGGGAGAATGGTAGAGTTGGCTTCCCTTCAATAATAAGCCTTGAACATGAAGGTTGTATCATTGGGGAAGTGTGTTACGCCGGTGTGTTACAATTGACACAACCGTACAGTCAGAAAAATGTCAAACTCTAAGCTAAGCTTACCTTAAAAAGAGAGATGTTTAAATAAAACTATGCAGTAACGTCATAATTGCAGAACTGAGAAATTATCCATTAGAAAATGCTGCTCCAAAGCAATTGAATCATACTGCTGCTCAATGTTCGAAACAGGGTAATGTCTAACAGGAATTGCTGTTGAATGTGCTTTTGAAGTAGATATTGTCTATGGGAGTGAGAATCCAGCAAGGCAATGAAAAGCCAAGTCAAATGGTTTGAAGAATAAGGAGGCGTGTGCATTTGTTACAGAAACCATTGAGGGGCGTCTCACTGTTTCAAAGTGTAGCAATGGTGCAAAAGAATTTCATGTTGTTGTAAATTTCCAGGTGTTTTTCAATAGCACTTATCTCTTAATGAACAGCTTGACCCCACAAAACCTAACTTGCAGGGCTCTTTTCCACACCCTTGGATCAAAAGGAAATAAGCCCCGAGATAAAAGCAGGACCTCGGGGTTAAGTCCTCTCCAAAAGTCCCATAGACTTCTTCCATTATTAGCTACCTAAGGAATGCCTTGGTTCTTCCAGCTAGCTATTCTGTCAGTGGGAATCAGCCAGGAGATAGACTTGTTATAGTACTGAAAATCAGTTCTTGGTCAAAATTATAATGGCCGTCTCTTTCCAAGATTCGGGGGAGGTCCCATTATACTGTACACCCCTGAAAAGATCCAAAAGCATGAGTATTATACCTGGTCCCAGAATTTTATATACCTCAAGAGGTATCCGGTCAGGGCCTGCCGCCTTCCCTGTAGCCATTCCTGAAAGTGCAAGTTGCACTTCTTCAAGTGTAATTTCTGCCTCTAACTCCTCACTCGTATGCCTATCCAGCCTCTCTCCAATGTTAATATCGGCAAGGCTCTCTGTCATGCCTTGAGATACCTCCTCTCTGCTTTTATTACCGTCATCTTGATACAGGACCTGATAGTAATTTTGGAAACCTCTAATTATGTCCTCTGGATAAGTATAGGCTTGCCCCCTATCCTAATCATAGATATAGCACTAAAAGATAACTTCTGCCTAGTACAAAGCGCTAGTCTCCTTCCGACTTGTTCCCCTGTTTCATAAACACTGTTTCGATGAGATTGATACTCTTCAGCAGATTTCTGCGTTAGCCAGTTGGTTAACTCTGCTTTCAGTGCGATTATTTGCCACTGAATTTGAACTCCCTCCTGTCCCTGTGCTATCAGTGAAATATGCTCTTCTTCGGCCCTAGCTAGATCCCACATCAATTGTTGATTCTTTTTTTCCTGCTGCTTCCTTGCCCCGATAACAAAAGAGATGGTTTCACCTCGGAAAGCAGCCTTAAAAGAATCCCATACGGCCCCCCTGCTAGCACTGAACCTATTTATATCAAAAATTATTGTGCCCACTTCCTCATATATTCAACATATGCACTATTTACAAGAAGTTTCCTATCAAAGGTCCATTTGCTCCGTAATCTCTTAAAACCGGCAATATCAAGTTCTAGTATCAGAGGGTTATGGTCTGAAATTATTTTAGGAAGTTTTAAAATCTCGGCTTGCCCTACAAGATCTTTTGTGCAAAAAAAATAATCGATCCTAACGTATAATTTATGTGGACAGGAAAAATACGTGTAACCGGGGAAGCCATTGGATAATCCTTCTTCCTATCGGCCGATCTCTTTGATCAACTCCGACACCAAAATTTATTCGAAAATTTTGGCCAATCGGCTAGGAGGGGTCATAGAGCATCTGGTATCCCCATGGCAACACGGGTTTATCCCAGGTAAAGGCACAACGGATCATACCCGTAGGGTTATCTCTCTTTTTGATATTATAACCAGGGGGGGGGACCAGATGGCTATGATCCTCCTGGATGCTGAAAAAGCCTTTGATCGGGTGTCTTGGCAGTTTCTATGGCAGATATTGGAATTGAAGGGCTTTGGCCCTCGGATCATAAAGGCTATTAAGGCAATGTACTACCAGCCAAAGCCCGACTTCAACTTATGGGGAGGGAATCTGGTAGTATTAATATATCTAGAGGGACTAGACAGGGCTGCCCCTGCTCCCCCATTTTATTCGCTTTATATATTGATCCCCTAGTTTCTAAGTTGCTACAGACCCGGAAGATTAAACCCATAATTACCGGTGGTTTTGAAACAAAAGTATTGGCCTACGCCGATGATATCGCGGTGTTAACCCCTAATCCTGCTGAGGCAATAGTAGAGATCAGTAGGATTGCTGAGGATTATGGTCTTTTATCGGGGTATGCGCTGAATGCTGGGAAAACTATAGTACTATGTAATGATAACATAGTTTTCAATGATCCCAAGAGAGTAACATCCGCAGTGTACCTCGGGGTTCGAATAAGTGCTAAGGTGGACGAGATCTGTAGGATTAATTTTGATCCTTTGATAAAAAATATAGGGGATGAATTAAGGAGGGTTAATGGGCTACACTTATCTATTATTGGGAGAGGGAATTACCTCAAAATGACCTTGTTACCTAAAATACTGTATTTGTTTCGGGCAATTCCGCTGGCTCTAGACGACAATCTATTAAGGGCATTGGAATCAGCCTTCTCCAATTTTATATGGCAATATGGGAAGGTTAGGAGAGCTTTGCGGTATTTAGCATTACCCCAAGACAGGGGAGGACTTGCTGTTCCTAATATCACCCTATATTATTGGGCAGCACTTATACATCAGATGACCACCCTTTTATCGGTGAACCATACTAGGGAACCAGTACAGGGCATTAAAATACCTACAATTTATGAACTATCGATAGGGAAGGAAGCCTCAGGGCTGCTGCTGAGACAACTGGAACCCAGTTACTATAAAAAGTACGGTTTAAAGTGATATATAGCTCCTGGAAAATTTGGAAGCAGGTTTCTAAATTTATGGCAATTTCTAAATTTTCTAGATATACCCCCCTCTGGCGCTCGCCTCTATTGCCATACCTGGCCAACGATGATATGGGGAAAAAGTGGGAAAAATATGGAGTAAGAACAATAGGGGATTTTTGTGGGGGAGAACATGATTTTCAATTTTTAAGGCTACAACGGGTGTTTGACGTTTTAGACAACCATTATTTTAAATTTGTCCAGATTAGCAATATTCTTACTTTATGGAGTCCTAGGATTAAGCTAGACAAGATTCCACTTTTGGAAGCTGTAACCAGGAATCGAGCAGAATCAGAGATTTTTATAAAATACTTCTTGACAAATGTCCCGACGACCTGGAAAAAACTGAAGCATCCTGGGCAATAAAACTGGGAAACCCGGATGTTGATATCTATATGAGCCTCTCCCTAACTGCCAAAATTTTCTTATCGTCAAATTTAAAAGCTCAACTCTATAAAACTATATTTAATCTCTACTTTACTCCTGCTAAACTTTATCTTTGGGGCAAAAGGGCTGACGTTAAATGTCCTAGATGTGGGTCAGGACCTGCCACCTTGATACATATGTTATATGATTGTGATAAATTGGCTCCATTGAAAGAAGGCCTGCTGGGCTTTTGGGAGGAATTATTTTGTCTCAGACTAGAATTAACCCCCACTTTGCTGATTCTTGGACACGATAGTACTCTGGGTCTTAATAAGGAACAAGAATATGGTGTGTTTCTGGGGGCAGCGGTATTTAGGATACTATTAAACGCCAGGTGGAAAGATGCTGAGCCACCTAGCTTTCATATGTGGCTGGCGAGGCTCCTCGGAATTTACAAACAAGAGCTGGCAATTTATGCCTGTAGGGGTAGACAGGCCGGAGCCCGAGGGAGGAGGATCTGGGCTCATATGGCCAAATGGAGTAGAGTCACAAGGAGGGAGCTGGGGGCGTAAAACCAGCTGTATCATATTGTTAAAGCCCGGTCAATGTGGCCATGGCCGCGGCCTAGGCTCTCTTTTTGTTACATACTTTGTATAATTCATATCAAATTGTATCCAAATAATCTGCTGTTCTATGTAATCTTCCCATTGTAATATTTACTAATATTTATTTGTAGCTATCACTCTCTCTCTTATTTGCTGATTTCTTTTGCTTCTTGGTCTCCTTCTTCTTTGAATCTTATGTAAATTGTAATTATATTTCTGGATATGCTTAATAAAAAGAAATTAAAAAAAAAGAAAATCAGTTCTTGGTGTATGTCTTGTGGCAGAAAACCCATGATAGGCATGTGTGTTACAAAGTGTTAACATGGCAGGGACCGCGTATATGCTCTATCCAGCCTCTGAAAAACAAAGTAATTCTACCCCTTTCTGCTAACATACCAGTATTCACTCTATGCACTTGGAGTCACAAGGTCCAGCTTGCGACCGCAAGGTGAATAGAACAGGAAGCTTATAAGAGTACTGTTGTAATTTAGCACTTGCTCTTAGCAGTGCTTGTTACTTTACTTCCTATGACATATGTAGCATTCTATCCCTTTGTTGTGCTGCGGCTGCGGATTTCACCAACGGCAGTTTGTACTGTGGCTGGCGAAGGTGGGATCACGCTCCGTGTGCTCTTGTCAACGTGAATAAAGCGGTCTTCAAACTCTGCCAGTGTCCATGTCATCACCAAATATTTGGCGACGATCACCAGCCACATGTGGTGACACCATCAGAGCACTACAGCATGACCTGTGTTGTCTGTGAGGCAGGGCAGTTGTCGGCTTGTTCAAGGAGGGCGCTGCACTTAATTCTGAGGTGAGAAGCTGCCGCTCCATGCTCCTGCACTCCCTCCTTTCCGGTCACCCTGATCTTGTCGACAGCTCTTTAAAGAGCCTCCGGTGGCGCTGTGACGCCGTGATCGGCCCTATGATGAAGAGAATGAGAGCCGCCGGTTGCTCTCGTGCTACTGTAGCCTGAGACCAGTCGAACTTCTTTTGTGCGCTCTACCGTGAACTGTTGCCCGCAAGGTCCCACGCCCTCAAGCAAGTCAATTTGCCTACGGCTCTCCGAGGCACCCCACCGGCCCACAGCTCCATGATCCTGTGAGCCCCTGTCAGACATCGTTCTACTGTGGCAAACCCTTTGATGTTCTTTGAGTGCGCTGCACCCCACACGCTGCCTGCAACGTTTCAAGGAGATTATATCACACACTCCTTACCAGCGTGTTGTGGCCTCTTCTCTTCTCTCGGCTGGAACAACTAAGCTTCCTGCTGCTGTCTGAGTCAAGTCCTGAGTCACATGACCCATTAGAGGAAAAAGCCTGCTGCTACTGCTTGATTAGTGCATCTCTGTAACCAAAGAACTGTCTTCACACGCCCTCTGCTGGCCAACCTTATATTTGCATCCGTGATTTTTAAATGCATTTATTCTGGTTTTCCTTCACTGTTCACTGGAATACAACAGGTCTACCTTTTTAGCTCTATTTTGTTTTTCTTTCGAGACTTTGCAACATGGCTGTGTCATTCCACCCCCATTTCTTTTTCAACCAGGGCAACCAGCAATGCAATGGGAGGAATGGATTGACTTGTTTGATAACATCATAGCTCTAGATGGCCTTGAATTTTCACCTGAAAGAAAGAAAGCATTATTATTAGGTACTGTTGGCAAAGAAGCACATCGCATTTTCAAATACTCATCTCAAATGTTGGGGAATGATAATCAACCTGTTGAAGATGTTTTTACGGAGGCCAAGCTTCGTCTCGAGAAGAGGTTTGCCAAAGAAGAGAACATTGTCATGTTGCGCTACAAATTCTACACAAGGCTGCAAAAGCCTGGTGAAACTCTTGATGAGTTTGTCTCTAGTTTACGAGAGCTGTCAATAAAATGCAAGTTTGGTCAGATGACTGATGAACTCATCAGGGACCAACTGATAGTTCATTGCCACAGTAAGAAAACACAAGAACGTCTTTGGGCCGCAAAGACCCCACCTGGAAGGATGCTATTTCCATTGCAAAAGTAGTTGAGGATTCAGAACGTTGCATGAAGGAAATGAGCAAAAAAGAGGGCATTGAGGGAGACGTAGCAGCTATTGGGAAAAAAGAAGAACCCTACAAAGCCTTCATCAACAAGTCAAATCCCAAGCTACAAAGAACGTCCATGACTAAGGGGTGTTCTAGGTGTGGCAGTTCTTATCATTCCAGCGATTCAAAATGGTGCTTTGCCACAAAGCAAGACTGTAGGAAGTGTGGGCGCAGAGGCCAATATGCCCGCATGTGCAGAGACTTCAACAAATCCAGGATTGCTGTCACTGAAGAGTTCAGTCTCGACGGGGACTGTGAGGACCGCGTCTTAATGGTTCTGCCCGATATTGGCCAATCTGAAAGGAAATGCCGCCCTAAAGCGTATATTGGAATCCTAGGCAAACAAGTGGAACTGATGGTTGACTGTGGCTCTCTGTATACAATTGTGCCGAAGTGGATGTGGGAGAAAGAGTGGCCCCTGTTCCCACTCTTACCCAAGGACATTGACCCCAGGGGCTACCAAGGAGAGAGGATTGTTGTCCTTGGTTATTTTTCCTCTCCTATTATTTTTAAGTCCAGACAAGTTGGGGGCAAGATCAATGTTGCAGAAGATGGGCCCCCCATCCTGGGTTGGAGTCACCAGTTTGACCTCCATATCGTCATCGACCCGCATGCCCCAGGCCATGTCTGGTGTGTGCCTGATGTAACCACCACCGAACAAATCCTAGCTGAAATGGTTGATGTATTCAGGGAGAACCTTGGTGTCTTGAAGGGTTACACACATAAGATTGTTTTGCAGGAGGGCACTATCCCTGTCAAACACAAGTTGCAAAGAGTTCCAATTGTTGTGAGGGATGATGTTAAAAGGTTGTTGGATGACATGCTTAAGCACAGGGTAATTGAACTGGTTGAGGCTTCTGAATGGGTCTCTCCGGTTGTTATCACGAAGAAGAGTGATGGCAAGCTCAGGTTTTGTGTGGACCTTCTTAGCTTAAATCAACACGTGGTAGCTGACACTTTTCCTCTCCTTAACATCAATGAACTGTTGCTTTTGCTGAAGGGTGGTAAGTACTTTATTAAACTTGATCTGAAAAGTGCTTTCCACCAGATCAAGCTTCACAACGACTCGAAAAACCTCACGGCTTTTATAACTATGAAGGGCACGTTTCGCTTCACAAGATTACCTTTCGAATTGTCCTCCACTGCCAGCGTTTTTCAGCGGATCATGTCCGAGGTTTTCAGGGGTTTGGATAATGTAAAGTTTTACCAAGACGACATTCTTGTTTTTGATGAATCAGTTCATGATCACAACAAGACGTTGAGGGAAGTTCTGAGCAGGTAGAGGGGTGCTGGCTGTACTCTCAGGAAGGATAAATGCAAGTTTCTTGTAGAAGAAATTAAATATCTAGGCCATACTATCTCCGGGCAGGGTGTCTGTCCCAAGTTTGACCTATTAGAGGCGATTAGAGGTACCCCCACTCCTAGTGACAAGGACCAGTTACAGTCCTTCATGGGCCTTATTGAGTATTATGCCAAATTCGTTAAGTGCTTTGCTTCGAAGACCGAAGCACTCAGGTTCCTGTTGAGAAAAGGGTGTTCCTTTGTTTGGGGTGATAAAAAAGGATATTGGTGAGGCTGATATTCTTGCTCCCTTTGATACCCATCTCAAAACCTTTTTGACAGTTGACGCGAGTGCTTGTGGTCTGGGAGCTGTGCTGTCCCAAGTGCATGCTGGTGTTGAAAGAACTGTGGCTTTCGCCTCGCGCTCTTTGTCCGATTGCGAGCGCAATTATTCGGTTATTGAGTGTGAGGCTCTAGCAGCAGCTTGGTCAGTTGAGCATTTCAGGACCTTTTTGTGGGGTGTTGATTTTTGTATTCGCAGCGACCACAAGCCCTTGGTCAAGGTGTTGAGCCCTGGTGGTGCTGGTAAAGGCTCTGTGAGGCTCGCCAGACTTGCCTCTAGGCTCCAAGAGTATCGTTACAGTGTGACTCACATTCCTGGATGGAAAAACGCCCAAGCCGATTGTTTGTCTCGTTTGTCCTTAAAGGGCATGGGCGAGACTGTCCCTGGTGGGTCTTGGGAGCTTGAGGGGGCTGTGGCTTCTTTGTGTGATATTGAGGAATATGTTGGCTGTGTTTTTTCATCTGATGATTGGAGCCATTTTATGGACCTGGATGTCACTCTCAAATGTGTGGAACGTATTTTGGTTCAAGGAGAGCGAAGGGAGAGCGCTTTAGTCCCTTCTGTTAGACCGTTTGTGAAGGTCTTGGACGAGTTGAGTATGAGTGACGCCAAAGTTCTCATGAGAAACGATAATTTTTTCCCTCCCGAGGGCCTGAGGTCTAGGATTATCAGGCTAGCACACGAAGGCCACCTGGGGCAAACATTGACTAAGAGAAGGGTGCGTGAGAATATCTGGTGGCCCGGTATGGATGAGCAGATTACATCCTGGGTTGTTGGGTGTGACGTTTGCAAGGAGAGTGAAAAGAGGCTCAGGACAGGTAATCAAGCCTTGCGGGGTCACATTGAAGACCCTGGTGTACCCTGGAGTACCGTCTGTTTAGACTTCATTGGGCCTATGCATGGTGTGGAGGAGAGGTTGAGGAACGCTTTGGTTTTGATTGACGTTCATTCTAAGTGGCATGTGGTTAAATTTATGTCTGACGTTACTACAAAAAGGAGCATTGAGCAGCTGAAGTCATTTTTCATGAAGAGGGTCTACCCCACATTCTTGTCACGGACAATGGTACCCAACTCGTTTCGCATGAGATGAGAGATTTCCTAAGTAATTGTGGGATTATTCACCACCGCACGGCGCTTTACAATCCTCAAGCCAATGGCATGGTGGAGCGTGCCAATCGCCTTGTGAAAGGTACTATTTCCATGGCTTTACAGTGCGGAAAGGATGTCAGTGTGATGGTTGGTGACATGGTATGGGCACATCGCACGACTGTCAACAGTGCAACTGGGTTTACCCTGTTTGAAAGAATGCGTGGAAGAAAGCCGGGCACCAAACTGCTGCCTGCTTGGCTTGCTTCTCCCAAACATACCTCCAATCACTTTGTGGGGAGCAAGTGTGACCGCAGAGCTGTCCGTGCTGGTGACTGGGTCAAGGTCAAACATGGCAGACCTTGCAAAGGACTCTCTAAGTTCTGGGGTCCTTTTAGGGTTAAGCATGTCTTTGATAACTACGTGCTTCTCGACAATGGCAACAAGTGGAACAAACGCAAATTTGCTTTGTACCATAAAATAGAGGGCGTTGACGCCTCGGTCAGCTAACCTAGCCCCTCTCGCTCTGGCAAGCTTTTTAATGGTTTTATGTTGATGAGTGATGCAGAGTTGTCCTCCAGTGTGTCTCAGACCAGAAGGGAGACTGGTGCTGGTGATGCCTCCAATTCTCTGTCTCTTGATCTGCCTTCTGATGTGGGTGTCAGAGTTGCTCGATCTCCCAGGTTCCGTAGACCTCCTCGTTATTTGGAGGATTATGTTCAAACTTGAGATCTATTTTCTCTTCTTCTGTTTTGAGTGCTTAGCTTCTCCTCTTTACCTCGCCTTGCACCTTGTTTCCTTTTCTTTTTTGTTTTTCTGCTTTGGGTTGTTTGTTGTGGGTAGAAGGGAGGGAGGTGTGTTGTAATTTAGCACTTTCTCTTAGCAGTGCTTGTTACTTTACTTCCCATGACATATGTAGCATTCTATCCCTTTATTGTGCTGCGGCTGCGGATTCCACCAACGGCAGTTTGTACTGTGGCTGGCGAAGGTGGGATCACACTCCGTGTGCTCTTGTCAACGTGAATAAAGCTGTCTTCAAACTCTGCCAGTGTCCATGTCATCACCACAAGTACCTACCCTCTGTTTATACACAGCCTTATTTGGGTTTACTACCTGCTCCCTGGCCAGTTGCTATCTTTAATAGACCTTACCAGAAATGTTTCTCTTTATGTTTACAGGATTAGGTTTGAGTTATCAAAAATGTGTTTATGATCTTGGACTTCACGTGTAGAAATGTACAAAAAAAACAGGTGAATTTCACCAGCTACTTTCCACACAGAAAGAATAATTAACTGTGATGCCTAGATGTTACACCTTCAGAGACTATATGACTGCTGGTCGCCTACCATAGAAACATGATTGTGTGGCATATGCCTTGGAGTAGACAATTTATCTTTCTTCTCCACAGCATCCCTGGTATATTGGTATCCAGGCAATTTGCCTATGTATGGTAACCTTACAATGCTTCAGTGTTGAGTATATTGTTACCATCCCATGCCAGCCGCACAGCCAGTCAAAACGTAGCAGACCATTGCCAGGTTACAGGGGCTGTGCTGAAAAGCAGAGAAGTTACCATTTTAACCCCACACCGTGTCACTCAGTGCTGTACAAGGCCTTGGAAAAAATCGTCTACACACAGTGAAAAGTCAGAGTTATGGAATAGAAGAAAGAAAAAATCATGGGGGTGATGCATGCCCAACGGGCCTAAGAGACGCGAAGTGAGAAAGACAGGAATTGGGAATGTGAGAGAGGAGAGTGTGAGGAGAGTATGAGATATGGTGTGAGGTCTGATTAAGAAAAAGTAGCCTCGTGTAAGGGGAAGATGAATGTGAAAAAAAAGGAAAAAGATCTAGAATAGAGTGAAAAAGGCAAATCGTGTGTGATTGTGTGTGAGAGAGAAAGGAAAACTAAGGAAAGGGTAGCATAAGAGGAGTGCGTGAGAGAGAAGGGTGCGAGAGTAGATGATGTGTGGAAGAGATGGGTGTGAGAATTGACAGTGTTAAGGGAGGCTGGCAAAACAGGTAAACGATGGATGTAAAGACGTAGGAGATGGAAAGAGGTATGAGTGAGAAAGGAGAATGTTGACTTAGGAGAGTGGTGTAAGAGAAGAGACCAATCGGGTACTGTGCGTGAAAAGTTGAAAAGGGTGGGTGTGAAAGAGGAGGGTAAGAAGACGGAGTGAAAAATAAGAATATGTGAAGTGTTAAGTGGAGGATGGTGGAGGGTGGATGAAATAATTGTGTCAGAGACAGTCTGTGGTCGGAGTGGTTGAATGAGAGAGGGGTTCATGAGGGGTAGATGGCATTACATCAGGCTAGGATAGAAGAACGTAAGGGGAGGGTGTGAGAGCGGATGTGTGATAGTGGAGTTAACTATATATTTTGTAGCGCTAGATGATTCTTACAAGTCCATCAAAAATGATGATTATGAGCAGAGCACGCTTTTGCTGGGGCTGTCTGTTTTTTAGGGACACTGGTGGGGCTGCGAGGCGTGTTGCTCCACTTTTCTCTTGTTTCTCCATAAACATTTCTTTAAAGTAAGTCTTTATCATTTAACTCCACACTACATCAGTTGCCCTTATGTACCGCTTCCTCCAGGAAATGTACTTGCGCGGACGCTGTGGTCATTTGAGGACCATCCTTTGTTCCAATTGCTTTCTTTGCCTCTAGTTTCTGTTGTTTACTTCCAAAAAGAAAACATCCTAGGCTTGTCATCTTTGAGCTTCCGTGAGGTACCTTGTAAAACGTGGATAAGTCTCCAAATCGTCGCCATAAATGTGTAGTGGGCTGGCCCCACGTGTTCAGGTGACAAAGTAGACGTAGCCGAGTTGTAGTTGATGTAGTTTATTCAGTAGTTGCAATAAGCTGGAACAGGCCCCACCAGGAGCAGCCTCCTAGCTGCTCAGCCCATCTTCCCAACTGTCTCACACACACCCAGGTACCCAAGCATTCCACTCACACTAACATTCTACGCGGAACACTCACACTGGCTGAGCAGCTAGGTACAGGATGAAAGGGAACATATTAACATGAACAGAGGATACTACAGATAGGTTTGAGAAAGGGTGTGTGATGGCAAGTGTTAAGGCAGTCGAAGAGAGGAGTGAGAAAAATTAGGGTATGAGACTGAGGTGAGAAGGTATGGAGGAGTGAAACAGAAGTATGAGAGGGACAGGTGTGAGATGAAATTGTAATAAAGAAATGAAGAGAAACTTCTGATAAAGAGATACATGAGAAGAGAAATGTGAAGGGTGAGAAGGGAGGTGTGTGTGTGTGTGTATGTGCGTTCTCGTGCGTGCTTCTGTGTGTGTGTGTGTTGCAAAACTGAATAAAGAGAAGTTGAAAGAAGACCACAAGGACAGAAGAAATCAGAATGAGACAGCAGAAGGATGAGGGGATGAAAGTGAATGGAAGAACATTTTGAACAGGTTTGTTATGCAAGGATGGAGGGGTAGCATTACACCAGGGCCATTACATCAGGGCTATTTTGCACTTGACAAAATATGTCATTTAAGAGATCACTGATCCTTATTATAACGTGAAATGTTATGTTTGCTAGCGCGAGCAGTTAAAAGGTAACAATGTTTGTCTTTTTTATCATAATATACCCTCCCCCCCTCCACCCGGACCCTGAGGCATTCTCCCGCTCATTTATATGTGCTTTTAATTTTACTTACTGAATTGTATGAAAAAGCAACACAAGGCAAAGAAGTTACTGAACTTTCCTTCAAGATGCCCCCTTGTGATCTTCTCACTAGATATACCTGGCTTGCTTGCAATCTTTTGGACTACATACATTGGTTGTGCTAAATTGAGAAGTAACATTGAATATCATTTTGGTCTCCACTTCCTGAAGGTACTGCCCTCACATCTCACTTAAATGGTTTTGTTGGATCCTCAAGGCGAAACTCCTCGGAATTGGAATGATGCTCAAAGTGTTCCACCTCCCGACATCCCCAAACTCCGAAAATAGTACTATACAGAGTTTTAGGGCGATTAGGCGAGGGAAAGGGGAAAGGAGCAGCAGGGAAAAGAACCTGAAGAAGACAAGAAAACATTTGTTAGAACGGCTCATTAATGTCTACACTCATATGTGTCTCACTAAACGCAGTCATACCTGGAAGACAAGGAGTTGACAGCTCCACCAAACTTCAATTCCTAAAGCAAGCTTCCAGTCTTTTGTTTCCTGCTTATGCCTGATAAAAAAAGTAAAGAATCAACTTCTTTCTGTTGCCAGACCACATACACAGATATACACTGTTCTTTAGGCATGGACGTAGCTCTCAACCCTCATTCATACATACCTCCAACAATAAAGGAAAAGTAAAGAAAAATAAGGGAAGCGGGGAAATGATCCGCACAGAAGAACCCTCTTCCTCCTTGTCACCATCAAGAGCAGGATAGATAGTATTTGTCTTTTCATTCCTCTAAATGAGGATGAGGAAAGAATCTTCGCGTACACCTTTGACGCTAATCCAAACAGTAAGGTTTCAAAAGCAAGATAGTCCAGGAAAACAATCAAATGGCGGAGCTTAATGTCCGGGCACTTCCTCCCTGGAAGCAGACGATCTCCATTTCCTTGGGCCAAACTGAACAATATCCAAGAACAGAAAATCGGGCCCAACGTTTTGGTTGTGATGTGGGAATTCTTCTTCCGGTTTCCCGGTCTTCCGACACACCCGCTTTGGTGTGCAGAAGCAGAAACAGATTACGAGGCTCCCCGCACTCCGTTGAGGGGAAGGGTGAGTCCAAGATAGAAAGCAAAATAATGCGAGGCAGGACGCTGTCTCTGACGGATAACTTCTCCGCCCACGAGGGAAGGTTCTTCCTTCCCAGAGACGGATCCTCCGATGCCAGCACACGAAAACTCTGGTGAATTGAATTACACACGCCGTCTTGCGTGCGCTGACGTTTTATATCCAATGAGCCTCAGAGCGCTGGGCCTCATGGGACATGTAGTTCTTCCTACCCGGAAGTGCGGCGAGGTAGGCGCTGTCACCTGCGATCCCTGACAGGTTTAGATCAGGGTTCTTAACCTGCGGTTCTGAGACCCATGGGGTCCTGTGAGCCTTACGTAGGGGGTCCATGAATGCTTATAACATTAAATAATATTAACAGATTAATAAAGTGTATATAAAAAGCAAAGTGTAAAACTGAACATTTTAAAACATTATTTAAAAATAAAAGAATTTGAAATTGGAGACTAAAAATTAGGTATGTATACAGATCATTGCAGGGGCAGTGCAAGAGCATCAAATAGACTATAGTATGGACCGTGGGTGGCCTCATTTGAATTTAGAAAACCTCCAACCTCCATAGTTAAATTTTGATTTGTTTTATATTTTTTGAGTATTAAAGAAAATATTTACTAATTTGCGAATGTGTTTGATGAATGCTTGTTGTATATATTCTTCTCTATTGTTTTGCAGCTCATATCATCAAAATTGTTTACACAAGGGACCCTGACTAACAGTAATGACTCAGTGAGGGTCCCCAGATCCCATTAATGATTAAGTGGGGGTCCCACTAAAGTCAAAAGGTTAAGAACCACTGGTTTAGGCAGTTCAAAATATTTAACATTAGACATGAAAATTGGGAGAACATTTGTTTTTGGGGTGCGCAGTGAAAACATTTCACACATGAGTGAATAGGCACGGACAAATGTGAAGATCGCTGGTTTAGATTTCATAACCCATAATGCATCTAAAGCACATAATGTGATCTAAGAATGCATGTTTTTTCTATTTCTATTTCTGGCGTGCATCACTGAAACGTCTTTATCCCTCTCATTTTGTGCTGCTGGGCTTCAAACAGAAGCAGCTGCTCTGGCTCTAGACGAAGAGGATACAGTCATGGGGTCGGATGTGCAGCAATGGGGCGGCATTGCTCAGGAAGCCAGCTCCTCTGTACCAGGGCACCCGTGGCAACTGCCACGGGACAGGAACTCGCCAGCAGAGCTTTGGTGGATCCTGTCCGTATGGCGTCCTGTAAATATATCCCAAATCAAAGGCTGCTCGGGCATCTGCAGCCTTTGATATAGTGTTCAGCCAACTTCCTGGGTGTGGGAGGTTGGGTGAGTTAATAATTGGAAGAGAGAAGGGAAGTGAAGGAATAAAATGGGCGCTACTGAAATTAAGCCACAGGATCACAGCTGGCTCGTACGGGAACCGAGGACTGTATGTGTAACTTTCCAAAATGAACACTTTATTTAATCCAGGACACCGAATATTTTATTTCAGCATGCTAGAAGTTAAAATTTACATATGCACACCTTATGATCATTCTTTGAACTGCAGAGACAAACTGAGATGAGAAAAAGTTTACTTCCTCACAGATTGCGTGGTACAATTACTTTAAATACACATGGAAATGACACTCCTAAGAGACAGAGACCTCCTCAATGTGAGTTTACCTTGCTGCACAAATGTAACCTCTTGCATACTGGTTTGGATAATTACCTTTTTAAAACAAATGCACATGACAAAATGACATAGCATGAACAACATAAGCAGATGCACAGAGTGTAATATGCTATTTATTAACATTGTTAAGGGCTTTGTCTCAAAACAATACCCATTCAGGCTTAGAGTGCCACATAAATTATGCAAAAAAAAGGCAGAAAACTGTGGGAAGTTTCCAAGTTTAGGCGTAGAGCAGCTCCTATGTAGAGCATCCTACAACACCAGCGACATTCTAAAATCTGCTCACCTCAAATGTCTGTTTTGCCATCCAGGCCGAGCTAGAAGGGGATAAAGTTGTTTGCTATTTATACAGCAAAGTCTCTAAGCATAGGATTTGCTAGTGCCATCCATGCCAAGCTGTAAAATGCCAAAAGCCTCGTACCACTCCAGGCACAGTATTACAGCTTTGGATTGGTAAAATATCGTCCAAGCTAACCTGGAATGAATAAAAGCAGCCCTTGACATTTCAGGTTAGCTTGGATGGTATTTTACCAATCCAGTGTGGCATATCCCTGATGCCCTACCTCACATTTCAGCCTGCAGTTTCCTCGGAATCGCTGATGCACGACACATCCTCGACGCAGGTATTTGCACTGCAAGCCCCTCGTCAAATGCATCCTTGACGATGATGCAGAACTTCGCTTCGCAGCCCTGCGGCTTCTTCAGAACAACTGGTGTGCGATGCAACCTCGATGAAGGACTTTGCATCGCAAACTCCTCGCCAACGACGCAGGACTCCTCGGCTCTTCGGAACTGCCGCAGCATGACGCATCCTTGACGCAGGATCTCATAACGTTCCTCCAACCAGGATTTAAGGTACTTTGTTCAGCGGACCTAACTTGGTCCCTGTATCAGGCCTGCACTCCATCGCAGTAAGCCTGGGCTTGTGACTTTGTCCTGGTCCAGCGCAACCAGATAACCACAGCTGGCGTTTTGTGCTTTTATCCACTATTTTCACTTAAAGCTCTAAAATTGCATGTACCCGGTTGTACTGATTGGATTTTTGTTGTTTTGGTCTCAAATTATTTATTAAATTTTACTCTATTTTTCTAATTTGTTGTGCATTTTTTCATGTGTTTTCATTTTATTACTGTTTGAGTGCTGCATACATACATTACACATTGCCTCTAAGTTAAGCCTATCTGCTTTTGTGCCAAGCTACCAGAGGGTTAAGCACAGATTAATTTGGGGTTTGCTTGTGTTTCACTCTGACAGAGAGCCAGTAGGTTGTTATAGTCAGAACTTAGTTTCAATGGGAAAACCATTTTTTGTTTTGCTGATAACGCTGGTGCCGTTTAACGAATCTTCACAAATCTTTCAAAACTAGTGTGCCAGTCACTTCAGCTGCTGTCTGGAAAGTTTCAGGGTGACTCGTCAAGCAGGGGCTGAGAAAAAAGGAGGGTGGTCCCAAAACATGTTTTACCCATGCAATTTCCCATTGGGATTTGAGACACAACTACAGCCCGAACCGCTGAACGGAATCACACCAAATTTGGCAGAAAGCTAGATCTTGGTCCAAAAAGAGTGCTTTTGTAATTTGGTGTAAATCCGTTCCATAGTTTTGGAGCTATTAAAGAAAAATATTTATGTATATCTAGAGAAGTGGATCCACGCGCCGACAACAATGCTGTGTGCTGTGATTGGCTGGCTGCACCCTAAGAGAAAAGTTGCGGCCACAATTTTGTCAATCAGGACACGGTGCCGGGGGGGAAAAAGTGTAAATAGGATATAAGGGGTGAGTATAGAGGTATTCTGACCCCATGGGACTGATGGAGGGGTCAGTGAGCGATCCCTCATGGGCAAAAATTGACCAGAAATGTTTTTGGGGAGCATCCAAGGATCCAGTGTGGCGCTCAGCGCAGCCCCCGTGTGAATCTGTGATGGATCTGTGAATATGGATCCCAATCAACAAAAAAATATGGCCTCTCACAGGCCCACTCACATTCTCACTCACACACCCACTTACACACCCACACAACTGCTCTTGTAGCCACTCACACACCTGCTAAGAGACCCAGAACACAACCCACACACCCAATCACAGACCCACACAGGCACTCACACACCCACACACCCACTCACACACCCATGCAACTACTCACACACCCATTCAGCCACTCACAGACACACTCAGAGACCCAGAAAACCACTCACACAGCCATACAGCCACTCACACACCTACTCAGAGACCCAGATAACCAATCACACACCCAATCACAGACCCACACAGGCACTCACAACCCCACTCACACACCCACACAACTACTCACACACCCATACAGCCAATCACAGACCCACTCAGAGACCCAGGAAACCACTCATACACCCACTCGCAGACCCACACAGCCAGTCACACATGCACACACACTCACCCACTCACAAACATACCTGCACACCCACAAAAACACTCACACACCCATACAGCCACTCACACACCCACTCAGAGACCCAGAAAACCACTCACACACCCATACAGACACTCACACACCCACTCAGACCCAGAAAACCACTCCCACACCCACTCACAGACCCACAAATTCACTCACACACCCACTCACCCACCCACATACACACCCAACAGCCACTCACACACCCATACACAGGCCCACACAGCCATTCACACACCCACACAACCACTCACACATGCACTGGCACACCCAGGTTACAGAGACTTTATAGTTTGTAAATAGCATTAAAAAAGTAGAAATTCTTTGAAAAAACCAAAGGTTACAGGGAAATTATAGTTAGGAAATAGCATTAAAAAAAGTAGAAATTCACTGAAAAAAACAATGGTTACAGGGACGTTATAGTTAGGACATAGAATTGAAAAAACTTTAGAAATTCACTGCAAAAACTAAAGGTTACAGGAACGTTATAGTTAGGTTCTGACCTTACACACAAAAAACCATAGAAATTCAGCAGTTACAGTTATCTCTAGTAACTATAGCTCGTGCTCTAAGGTAACTATAACTTGCGCCTTCATCATGCACTGCTAATTATCCCATAAATTTCATCAGTCATGACATCTTCTGTGACATCATTGATAACATCACTGCAATATTTTCAGTGAAATTATTGATAAGAAAACTGTGCATGGCGGGCGCAAGTTATAGTTACCTTAGAGCACATTTTTTTGTTACTTGAGATAACTCTAACTGCTGAATTTCTATGGTTTGTGTGTGTAAAATCTGAACCTAACTATAATGTCCGTGTAACATTTGTTTTTTTACTGAAAATATATATATATATCATATATATAATATCACACACATATATATATGGGATCATTTCGTAGCAAGAATATTGCTTCTTGAAAAGGGATTATCCCAGAACTGCCCATACTGTATCTTCTTCCAAAGATACATAAACATCCCACAGTCCCCCAGGTCGACCTATTGTATCATCTATAGGGAATGTATTTGAAAACATTTCCAAATACATTGATCATTTTCTGAGAGAGTACGTTACCCTATTACCATCTCATGTCAGGGATACAAAGGATTTCCTAAACAAACTAGAGGGCATCATCTGGGAAGAGGAATATATCCTCATCACCATGGACGTGAATTCATTATACACCATCATTGATCACGCCCAGGGGATAAATGCATGTATGCATTTCTTGAGTATGAAAAATATAGAGTATCTTGAGCATACCCAGATGCTTGCAGAAATGATGATGATGTGCCTGACGAACAACATCTTTATGTTTAACGGGGAACTGTACAGGCAGGTGCGCGGCACGGCTATGGGTACGTGCTTCGCACCTAGCTTTGCGAATCTCTTCCTAGGAAAATGGGAGGAGGAGATCCGCAGAGAGGTATTACTTCAATCCGATTTTGATAGAGTAGTGGTTTGGCTGAGGTACATTCACGATCTGTTTGTCATCTGGAAAGGCAGCAAATTGGAAGCTGCGAACTTTATTGAGAAACTCAATATCAACGAGTATAACATAGAACTCAGTCAAAACATGAGTAGAACCTGCATTGAGTTCCTTGATGTTAAGATTGAAGCTCGACATGGTAGGCTCACTACAAGCCTGTTCCACAAGGAAACGGCTGGGAACAGTCTTCTTCATGCCCTCAGTGGTCACCCAGATGCCCTGAAATGGAGCATCCCATATGGAGAACTGCTGAGGGCAAGAAGAAACTGTAGCAGCGATGAGGCCTATCTCATAGAACAGGAAACCATGCTCAATAGATTTAGAGCGCGTGGGTATCCAGAGTGGGTACTCAAAAAGGTCACCCTCAAAATTAGTGGGGTTAACAGACAGGAAACTCCTGAAACTCCCAGGAAAGAGACCGACGGAAATAACACCAGGGTAATCATGACATTTAATAGACACTCCCAAAAAATACACAAAATACTGGCTGACAACTGGAACATCCTTAAGACAGATACCATTGTGGGATCCAGCTTGAGTGATAGACCTCTGATTACATACAGGAAAGGCAGAAGTCTAAAGACATGTTATTAAAAGGGGATATCACAGAATCACGCATGGCTAACTCACATAATCTTAAGGGTTTTTACCCATGCGGGCATTGCAAAGCCTGCAGCTATAGCCATATGGTCAAGGAATTCAAGGTACCATGGTCTAAGATGAATAGGAACATAACCCAGTTCCTTATGTGCAGCAGTAGTTTTGTGATCTATGTCCTTGAATGTCCATGCAGACAGAAGTATGTGGGTAGTATGACCCATATGGTCAAAAAGAGGGTCTTAGAACATCTTAGGGCCATTACTAACAAAGATGCACACTACCCCATTGCCAGACATTTCCAGGAATATCACCAATCCAATAGCTCTCTCCTTCGTTTCTATGCCATTGAACAAATCAATATGGGACACAGAGGCGGGAATAGGGAACTAGCTTTGCGTAAAAAGGAGTCGAAATGGATACTGGAGTTAGAAACCAGATTCCCTGGAGGTCATAATCTGGATGAAGAGTTAGCAACACACCTGTATGAAGAGTGATTAATAGCATTTATATGAACTTTTTGTCCTTCCATTTTACTGTTCTGATTTCTACTCCTCAATAGAACATTGATTTTATAAAGTATTCACTAATCAAATTTATAATAGGTGTAGTCACGAATGAACAGTTCAATGCTTTCTTGTCTTGTTCCCTTCACAGGAGGAAAGGAAGGGACCCACTGCACACGACGGACACTTCACGGGTTCCCTACCCTTTTCTTCCCCGGGCTCGGGTTTGCACTATGGACAAGATAAGAAACATTTTAATTGTTTCATTCACTTTGGATTTATAATTATCATGAATAGATATGAAGTTGTTTTCACATGTGATGTTTATCATGGTTCATGGGGACTGCTCTATGATTAGCCACTTGGCGAGAGAAATAGCATCTAGCTGGTGTTTGTTTTTCATTTACTAGGCCATGGTGTTAAAAACATGCAAGATATAGCCATGCCCAACACCTGTATTGGAGTTCTTTTGTTAAAATGCCTCTAGTTAACAAGGTTTGAAGGATACTCCTTCTATGCTAATTTTCTTGACACACAGAGGAAAAACGCCACTTGGCGAATGAATACATTAAATGGATGTCTTCATATAGGCATGTTTTCTCCAATAATGACTGTTAATATCTAGTCCGTAATATTTAAACAGACCGGGCAATTTTTCACGTGTATTTTGAATCATGAATTTTCAGATTCAAATTTGCAATTATGTACAATCAACTGTGGTTGACTATATGCATGTTTCAACTTTACATGAACTGCTATTTATATGCCATTGGTTAGATAATACCTTTGCTAGTGTTTTACACACTCCAAAATGGCCGCTGTTATAACATTATCACTGTCACCAGTATGAGACGAAGTCCTATGTCTATGTCTTTTGTTTATATCTGCACGATTATTCTGTTGGCTCAGCGTGTGATCAAGGCAAATCTTTGCCGAAACATGTAACGTCTGAGGAATAAAATTCTAATTTGCACTTGCAGAGGACTTCGAGTGTGCGCTTTACTTGAACACTTTATGCAAAATTACATCCGGCTGTGGTTCCGCCTGCACCGCGCACCACCTGACGACGGGCTCGGTCCCAGGAGGAACCGTTTCCTTTCTTTGATATATATATATATATATATCCAGTCCAATCCCACTTCCGAAAAAACGGGTCCGACACATGCTCAGTGGCAAAAAAGGGTTTAATGCAAAGGGTTCCCAGTAAAAAGTCCTGTTGTTATGGTGAAACGCTGGGCAGACGTGTTTCATCCTTGCGGCTTTCCTCAGTGCCCGCTTCACTTTGATAATGTTCTGCCTGGGGGCTCGTATTTAAAGGTAGGTAGATCTTCCCTCATTGGAGCAGACAACTCCTGGCCCCGCTCTCTCAGCCTTTGACTCCGCCACTCCTGCTGTGATCCATCTCGGGTTTTCATGTCCCACGCTGTGATTGCAGATACAGTGATCTGCTTTTTCATACACCCAGTGGTGTCCCATTGCTGGCTGCGTGTTGCAATCATCCTCCGGCAGTCACGGCAGGGTGCAGGGATGTCATCTCCATTTTGAGCCACCTTAAAGCAGCACGCTGCTGCTTCTTCTCTCCCCATACGGTCTCAAACTCAAATGAGTGTCTAAAACCAACTGGGGGGGCGACGCGCTATGTCTTCTAAACATCAAACCACACTGATGCAAGCCAGGCGCGTAGCTCCAGAACGAGAGGCGTGTCGGCAAATCGGTGCTTGCTACCGATACAACATCCAGTCCAATCCCACTTCCGAAAAACGGGTCCGACACATGCTCAGTGGCAAAAAGGGTTTAATGCAAAGGGTTCCCAGTAAAAGTCCTGTTGTTATGGTGAAACGCTGGGCAGACGCGTTTCAGCCTTGCGGCTTTCCTCAGTGCCCGCTTCACTTTGATAATGTTCTGCCTGGGGGCTCGTATTTAAAGGTAGGTAGATCTTCCCTCATTGGAGCAGACAACTCCTGGCCCCGCCTCTCTCAGCCTTTGACTCCGCCACTCCTGCTGTGATCCATCTCGGGTTTTCATGTCCCACGCTGTGATTGCAGATACAGTGATCTTTATATATATTTGAGAAAGGCTGGGATCAGCCGAAACGCGTCAGGACAGACATCGCGCTGTGAAAAATAAATAAACTATTTCTTGCCCACCTTTGCTCTTTTTGTGGGAGTTGTTAAGGAACAGGGCATATATATATATATGCCCTGTGGAAGCCTGCGGCTAAAAATGCGTAGGCCAGTTTTTGTTAGGATGCACTTGGTGTAATGAAGTATATGCAAAATAATCCGGTTTTGGAAATTGGGCTGGACGTGCCGTGTTCTGTTTTTTAAAACTGAGGGGAGGTGCTGTGAATGACTTGGTGAAAGTCTCTAGAAAAACAGAATATATATATATATATATATATATATATATATGTATATATATATATATATATATATATATATAATATCACAGACCCTTGGAAATCTCAGCACTATTATCAAGTGTTTTAAACACCTCTCTCAGCAGTATCCATTTTTGCAAATTCATTATGGTAAAGGAATGAGTCACTCTGACTGGTTTCAGATATATGAAGGATGGAGATCTTTGAGACTGCTCAAAATAAGGTGTACTATGTGAAAATATTCGATCTATTGGTGTATGAGTACTGTAAAACAAAGTAGTGTGAACAAAACCTGGAACTGTAATGTGATGGTGTCATGCAAATTTCATAAAGAAGAAACCATGGTGAATATGCACTAGCAGGCTTTTTAAATTAGGGTTGGAAACAAAGAGTCCATATTTTTAACCAGAGCCCTTCCTCCTCAGTTGAGAAGCTGTCATGGACAATGTGCCATACTGAGGAAACGCAAGGTGACACTGTGTTAATAGTATTAAATGGGGGTCTTCAATTGACCTCTGACCTGCTCATACTTTAATCCTCTCCCTTCCTTTCTTGTTCCAGCTCCAACATTTGTTTAACTTTTCCCTACCACTGGGCAGGTACTTAATGAGTTTAGGTAGCAGAAGTCACCCTGATGCCTAAGAAGCCTAATGCTTACCCCAATCCAGCAAACCTATGCTCCTACCATTGTGTTCCCACATGTGACCAAAATCCAGAAATCTTATATTTCTATTCAAATTTGGGGCTTTACATGCTTCTGGGTCCTAATCATCATGTATCATGGAGGCACTGGATCAAATGGAAGGTAACTGGCTCAAGTAACTACAGACAAAACTGAGAACCTGATCATTGGTCAGATTGTGAAACTAAAGGCTACTGTCTTTTGATTCTGTGACCTCGGAATTTGCTCTCTTTCATTGCAGTTGGTACCGAAATGACAGTCAAGCTGGATGCGTAACTGTCCATGGTTGCTCATATCTCTACCATTTCTACTATTTGTATCTTCCAGCTTATGATCACGGCAAAGCCTGCTCTATTTCACAGGCCTGTGTCATACCTCTGCTGCAACAGCTCCAATCATAGCTAGGTTAGACTACTGCAATGCACTCTGCTTGGATCTCCCCAAGTATCTTCTGCATCAGCTCATAGGGGCTTGGGATACAGCTGTTCAGCTTGTGCTAGTGCTCCCCTTGTCCTTGGAGCTAGATGATTCTCCTATACTTTGCTCGCCCCACTGGCTGACTGCCTATTAAGGAGAACGTTTTGTTTAAAATACCATGCAATGTCTTTGACGCCCACTACAATTCATCAAGAACAAAATGATTGGCACCACCCTAAGTCACGCTTTGCTTTGAGCTAATTCTTCTGCCTTGACTTCCCTTAGTTAAGAAACCGATATAAGTGTTGCACTGCTTTTTCTGTTCTTGTCCTACCCGCTGGAAAAAGAGTGTCTCTCATAACTGAACCTCCTCGTCAACACTTTATAATGCTTTTAAAAACCTGATCTTCTTCCCTTCCATCATGTTACCTAGTCCTTCCTTCTTATAACTTTTCTCAATGCCCAGAGCCAACAAAAAAGAAACACCAGCGTGCATGTATTGTTTGGCTTTGCGTATACATAACTAAACTTCACTTCGCAAATATAGCACCACAACAGGAATTTTACTTCCAGGTATATAACGTGCTTGCTTAAAAAGTGCAACATGCCTCAAATGCTTCATCAGTAGTGGGCCAGTATCTACCAAAGACATGTTAATGCATAGAATATAGCAAAATTATTTGAAGCAACGTGTAACTTTAACATCAATCAAGCCTATGCAGAGATAGCCACGCTCTACGTAGGCAATGTAAGATTTGCATCCTTGTGCATTGTGGCACTTTATTGTTCTAACATATATCAGATAACAAATCATTTTCGATAGTTTATGCCTTAATAAGTCATTAAACAGTTGAAAATCCACATTTTCTTAAGATTATAAAATGCAAAAAAGTCACCTCAAATCCATCAAATATTAATATTAAAAAAATAAAAATCAGTGGAGATGATATATACAGCTGGAGGCAAATCGGGTTTGAGGGTTTCTGGGACAACACCCGAGAGACTCTGACATAATATCCGGTTCGGTCCACTCCACTGTACGCCAGTACTCTCAATGCCACTCTAATCTACTCTGCAGTCTACGCCACTCTACTGTCTGCCACTGGGTTCTACCATGCACCACTCCACTCTACTCTGAAACAATGTAGTCTATACAACAGCACTAAGCAGCACTGCACTCTGAGCCACTGCACTTAGCACCACTCTACACTGTGCCACCCACTCTACCCTGTGCGACTCCACTCTACCCTGCACCACTCCACTCTGCACCACTGCACTCTAATCTGCATCAGTGCACTCTACATCAATGCACTCTACACCACGTTACTCAAACTCAATGCTCTGTATGCCACTGCAGTCTACACCAATCTACTCTGTACCACTGCACACCACTTTACTCTACTCTGCAACACTTTATGCCATTGTACTCTATGTCACTGCACTCTACGCCACTCTATTCAATCCTGCACCATTGTCCTCTACACCACTGCCCTCTATGCCACTCTACTATACACCACGGCACTCTAGGACAGTCTATTCTGTAGCACTGCACTCTCTGCCACTGCACTCTATGCCACTGCACTCTACTCTGCACCACTCTAAACCAACGCACTCAATGCCACTAAACTCTACACCACTATACTCTGCATCCCTCCACTCTATGCCACTGCACTCTACCCTGCACCACTCCCCTCTACTCTGCACCACTGCACTCTCTGCCACTGCAGTCTACTCTACACTACTCTACGCCAATGCACAGTATACCACTACACTCCGCAGCACTCTACTCTGCATCACTCCACTCTATGCCACTGCACTCTATGCCAATCCACTCAAAGCCACTCTAATCTACTTTCCACCACTTCACTTTATGACACTGCACTCTCTGACAATGCACTCAATGCCACTGCACTCTACTCTGAAACGATCCACTATATGCCACAGCACTCTACTCTGAAACGATGCCACAGCATCGTTATATGCCACAGCACTCTACGCCACTCTATTCCACTCTGTGCCACTCCACTCTACGCCACTGCAATCTACCGTGCACCACTAAACTCCATGCCACTCTTTCTACACCACTACACTCTACGCCACTGCACTCAATGCCAATGAACTCTACACCACTTTACACAAAACCAATACACTCTATGCCAATCTACTCTGCACCACTGCACTGTATGCCACTATGCTGTACTCTGCAATACTCTACTCTATGCCACTGCACTGTATGTCACTCTACACCAATTCACTCTATGTCACTTTACTCTGCACCACCCTACACCACTGCACTCTACACCACTCTACTCTGCACCACTCTAATCTTTGCCGCTGCACTTTATGCCACTACACTCTTCTCTGCACCACTCTACTCAACGCCACTCTATAACAATGCACTATATGCCACTATAATTTACTGTGCACCACTGCGCTCTATGACACTTCACTCCACATCTCTCTCCTCTACTCTGCACTGCTCTACTCTATGCCAGTGCACTCTACCCCACTCTTCTATGCACCACTGCACTCAATGACACTATACTCTACACCCCTCCAGTCTAGGACACTCACTGTACTATGCACCACTCCACTCTATGCCACTCCACTCTATGCCACTCCACTCTACTCTGCAACACTGCACTCTATGCCAATGCACTCTACGTCGCTGCTCTATGTCACTGCACTCTATCTCCACCACTCCACTCTACCCTGCGTCCTTCCACTCCACTCCACTCTACGCCACTTCACTCTACTCTGAAACAATCTACTCTATGCCACTGAAATCTATACCACTCTACCCCAAGCTGCACTAATCCACTCTGCGCCACTCTACTCTGCTCTGCACCATTTTACTCCACTGCACACGACAACACCACTCTATGCCACTGCACTCTACCCTACCCCCACTCTACTCTAGCCTGCACCACTCCTGTCTACGCCAATCCACTCTACTCTGTAACAATCTACTGTATGCCACTGCACTCCATGCCACTGCACTCTGCGCCACTGCACTCTACTCTGTGCCACTCCACTCTGCGCCACCCCACTCTAAGCCACTGTATTCTACGCCACTGCACTCTAACCTGAGCCACTCTACTCTACTCTTCACTACTCTACACAATGCCACTGCCCTCTATGCCACTCTACTCTAAACCCCTGCACTCTACGCTGATGCACTGAACACCACTTTACTCAAAATCAATGCTCTCTACGCCGTTGTACTTTATGCCAACTACTTTGCACCACTAAACTCTACCCCACTAGACTCTACATTGCAGCACTCTACGCCAATGCCCCTATGCCACTAATGTTACCCCACTCTATTATGCTCTGCCCCACTGTACTCTATGCCACTGCTCTCTGCACCACTCTACTCCGCACCACTGTACTCTGCGCCACTGTACTCTGCCCCACTGAACTCTATGCCACTCTACTCTACACCACTGCACTCTACCCCACTGCACTCTATGACACTCTACTCTGCAAGACTGCACTCTCCGCCACTGAATTCAAAGCCATTCTGCTCTGCACCACTGTACTCTATGCCACTGCTCACTGCACCACTCTACTCTGCATCACTCTACTCTGCGCCGCTCTACTCTGCCCCACTCAAATCTACGCCACTCTACTCTACACCACTGCACTCTACCCTACTGCACTATATGACAATCTACTCTGCGAGACTGCACTCTCTGCCACTAAACTCAAAGCCACTCTGCTCTGTACCACTGCACTCTATGCCACTGCACGCTACACCACTCCACAGCATTGCGTTCTATGTCACTGCACTCTATGCCACTCTATTCTACTCTGCACCATTGTACTCTAAACCACTGTACTCTAAGCCACTGCACTTTACGTCATGCTACTCTGCAAGACTGCGCTCTCCGCCACTGAACTCAGTGCCATTCTACTCTGCACCACTGCACTCTACGCCACTGCACTCTATGCCAATCTACATCATTGCACTGTATGTCACTGCACTCTACTCTACTCTGCACTACTGTAGTCTATGCCACTGCTCTCTGCACCACTCTACTCTGCACCATTCTACTCTATGCCACTGCACTCCATGCCACTGCACTCTACTCTGCACCCCTCAACTCTAAGCCACTGAACTCTACACCATTCTACTCTAACCCACTGCACTCTACACCACTCTACTCTGCGCCTCTGCACTCTACTCTGCATCACTCCACTCTAGTTTGAACCATTCCACTCTACGCTACTTCACTCTACTCTGAAACAATCTACTCTATGCCACTGCACTCTATGTCACTGCACTTTACACCACTGCAATCTACTCTGCATCATTCTACTCTATGCCACTGCACTCTACGTCACTCTACTCTATGTCATGGCACTCTACGCCAATACACTCTACATCCCTTTACTCAAAATCAATGCACTCTACGCCACTGCACTCTTCACCAATCTACTCTGCACCACTGTACTTTACGCCACTTCTCTCTAGGCTACTCCACTCTATGCCATTCCACTCTCCTACACTACTCCAGTCCATGCCACTCCAATCTACAGCAATCTACTCCACTCTAAGCCACTCTACTCTACAATACTCTACTCCAGTCTGAGCAACAAACTCTATGCCACTCTACTCTGCTCTACATCACTCCATGGCACTCTATGCCACTCCATTGTATGACACTCTACTCCAAGCCACTCAACTTTACCTTACACCATTCTATGCCACTACATAACACTCCGCATTACTCCACTTTATGACACTCAACTCAGCGCCACTCTCTTTTACCTCACTAACTTTTAGCCATGCTGAACAGCAGCTACGCTGGTGTACAAAATGACTAAAACATATTGGCAAAGCCAATAGCTCTTGCATAGGTGAGACCTATTGGCTTTGCCAATGCTTGTTTTAAATTGGCATTGAACTAATTGGTCAGGCGAAAGACATAACTGGAATTGGATAATGAGTAATCAGCAAACTGCTTACCAGGGGGGGAAAGCTGTTTATTTGTTCCCTGTCAACCAAATGCTACCCAAGCCCTCCACTAGATTTCACATTTCTACTGTGCATATTTTTGTTTGGGATTGGATTGTTGCCTCCATTAAATAAAATTTCATTTCAATTTAAACGCATGTAGAGACCTCTTCTGCTAAAGTACTGGACATGATATTAACAACAGTACGAATATATGAAATACAAAAATTAGCCAGATCCACAGAGCCTCAAGAGAGAAGTAAGGCAAGTAGAAAACAACATGGTGAACATCCATCCAGCCTATACGACAGATGTGCAAAGCCAAAGCAGATCTTTCATGCCAATTAAGCAATAGCTATGCCTGTTGGGCATCCAATACTCACTCATGTTCCCGGCCAAACTGCGCACTGTAGACTCTAGACTCACTATTTTCTTCCGGACACCAGCCAAGGCTTGGGAATGGCTGGAGACCAAGGGTGCCACTCCCTCACCACAAGATTTGCAGAGACCTAGCATCAGAGGGCACCGGAGGCCCAGGTGACAGCAGCATGGGACTTCCATGGGCAAACCCTCAGAGGAGCAAGCAGTGAAAGAGTGAGCGTTGGCGATAGCTGAGTTGGAATCCCAACATAGTCGGACCACGAGCTCTCCCTAACACACTGAGGACTCACCAGAGATTGAGCTGACTTACGCTGTGGATGCCATTCCTCTGTAACTCTGGCCCGGTCCGCTCTTACTCCCAGGGCAGCAGCAGATCGTGTCATCTAAAATAAGAAACACTTTATCCTTTGTTGTTGCTCCCAGTAATGAGTGAGTCTCTTTTCATGAGGGGGAGGGCTCGCTGTGACTGTATTACGGATGAGGCATGGTCGCACTACTCTACACCTTATGGGTAACCCACCACCATCACCCGATGAAATTATCTACACTTGTTACGTTATGTTATTTGTATTTGATTTGAGACTTGTTTCTGTCTTGACCTGGGGACTGGAGTTTGGAATTTATGTTTCTATTTTCTTTCCTCTCTTGTGTGGAGAAACAGTACTGCAGTGCAGTTGGGAAGGGGTGATAGACAAGGCTGCGGGCATGGTGATAGCAACTGATTCTAACCCTACATATAACATACTGACCTGGAATATGCGGGGGAGGGCTACAGCCAAACACCCACATCAGCTGGCATATCCACTTGGCCTTCTTACAGGAAACAGATGTGGTGGCCACGGAGCTCCTTAAGCTAAATCGCCGCTGTAGAGGCCAGCTTGTTGGTACCTCTTGTTTGGCATATGCTAGAGGGATACTCTTGTGGGTGGCACCTACGGTACTGCCGGCAATGACGTGCAAAATGGTGGATCCCAGAGGGCACTATGTGGTAGCAGAGGGAAAGCTGGATGGTGTCCCCATTGCACTAGTACTGTATGTCCCTAATAATGGACAAACACAACTTCTGGAGGCCCTGACCCCCACAATGGTACAGGACTTAAACACACCAAGTATTTGGGGTGGAGATTTAAACTGTGTGCATGACACTACTATGGAAATTCTAGTCCCCCCCACTGGGCCTCGCCCTTGCAATCCGCACCACATACACGTTTGCCGATTGGTTGTGACACCACCGCCTGCAAGACATATGGCACACCATGCATCCCCTAATGAGGGAATAATCTTATTTTTCCTCTGTCCACCGACTACACACCAGAATAGATCTCCTCCTCTGCAACCCAAGCATGATTCCATTTGTCACATCTACCAAATACTTAGGCCACACGTTCTCTGACCATGCCCCCCTTAAGCTTAAGATGACAGTATATTGGGGTAGGCGGCGTACATCGATACCCATCAGGAGGCTGCACACACACACACCCACCCTGGTGATAGACAAGGCTGCGGGCATGGTGATAGCAACTGATTCTAACCCTACATATAACATACTGACCTGGAATATGCGGGGGAGGGCTACAGCCAAACACCCACATCAGCTGGCATATCCACTTGGCCTTCTTACAGGAAACAGATGTGGTGGCCACGGAGCTCCTTAAGCTAAATCGCCGCTGTAGAGGCCAGCTTGTTGGTACCTCTTGTTTGGCATATGCTAGAGGGATACTCTTGTGGGTGGCACCTACGGTACTACCGGCAATGACGTGCAAAATGGTGGATCCCAGAGGGCACTATGTGGTAGCAGAGGGAAAGCTGGATGGTGTCCCCATTGCACTAGTACTGTATGTCCCTAATAATGGACAAACACAACTTCTGGAGGCCCTGACCCCACAATGGTACAGGACTTAAACACACCAAGTATTTGGGGTGGAGATTTAAACTGTGTGCATGACACTACTATGGAAATTCTAGTCCCCCACTGGGCCTCGCCTTGCAATCCGCACCACATACACGTTTGCCGATTGGTTGTGACACCACCGCCTGCAAGACATATGGCACACCATGCATCCCCTAATGAGGGAATAATCTTATTTTTCCTCTGTCCACCGACTACACACCAGAATAGATCTCCTCCTCTGCAACCCAAGCATGATTCCATTTGTCACATCTACCAAATACTTAGGCCACACGTTCTCTGACCATGCCCCCCTTAAGCTTAAGATGACAGTATATTGGGGTAGGCGGCGTACATCGATACCCATCAGGAGGCTGCACACACACACACCCACCCTAAACAATGACACATTTTGTGAGACTGTGGGCATGGAAGCCACCCAATACTTCGACAAAAATGATGGAACTACAGCTGATAGAGGGGTGGAGTGGGGCACCTTTAAGGTGGTCATACGGACTATGCAGTGAAGCTCACTCTACAACATGCACTTATAGACAAAGAAGATGACATACACCAAATGGAGATACAGGCAGGAGAGAGCACAGGACGGATAGGCGAGCTCTCGGCCTCAGGGCTGACCATAGGTGGACAGACTGGGTAAACTGGACTATGCTGAACATGTTGCAAGGCAGCATGCGGAGGGGGACAGGCATGGAGGGTACTGGCCTGGTGATGTGCACAGAAGGGGACAGATGCCACTGAACGCTATTAAAACCCAGACTAGAGTTATCCTTAACACACAGGCTGACATTAACACTGCCGTCTTCTATTACTACAGTATCTTGTATCAAGGGAGGAGGAGACAGGAGGGGCCCCCACTGCAAGATTACTTAAATAGCCTACCAATCCCATGCCTAGATCCCCTACAATGCCAAGCACTTGTTGAGCCGTTAACGGTTGATGAGGTATGGCTTGCAATTGATCAGATGGCAAATAATAAAACCCCGGGGAGAGATGGGTTCCTTATGAAATTCGATTCGACGTATAAGGACACTATTGCACTGCAATTACTAAGGTGCATAACGCCTGCATCATTGAGAGAGGCGCTGATAGTGGTACTTCCTAAACCAGACGAGACCCGCTAAATGTGCAATCATACAGACTACTCTCTCTACTGAACATGGACTGTAAGATAAGATAATCGCAAACCAGTTGATGCCCTGCCTCATGGCGCTGGTCCATTACTACGAAAACATCTTTATTACTGGGAGGAATATGGTTCTTAACTTGCGGTGTCTTCTCAGGCTCATGGGGGACCACCCTCTGGGGTTGCCTCCACACCTGGTGATCTCCTGTGACATCGAAAAAGCTTTTGATACGGTGGACTGGCCTTACCTCTAAGGAGTTCTGCTTAGGATGGGCTTATGCCCAGAGATGCTGACATGGATAGGGCTCTTATATACAGACTTGATTGCTCGGGTATGCATGGGAAAGGAAATATTAGCAATCATTTCAGTGGGCAGGGGCACCAGACAGGGCTGCCCGCTCTCCACGCTCATATTCGCCCTCGCTATGGAGCCATTATCCCCAGGTCCCTCCTGTCCTCGTCCCCTTCATTAACAAAGTGAGATAACCCTATCTCGCTGACAGAAAAAAAGAACGAAGGAATGCTGGACCTACCCCTCCCCCTCCCTCTGGGAGTACATAAGAATACCTATCCCAGCAGTCCTCCTGTTCTTTTTTTCTGTTTCTACTGATGGTAGAAGAACGTTGCAGGAGCTCGGTCGCTCCTGCTGTGTTGGACTTACGTGGTTGTTGCTGGGCAGTTTCTTCGTGCCTGCGCGGATTCGGCTCCCTCCCTGCTGGGCTTGGGGGGAGTGGTTCTTGCTCCTCTGCCTCTTGGCTGCAGGTGTCCTTGTTTTCCGCCCCTCCCGGTTGCCGGGCTTGTTGGGAGGCGCGGCGTGTCTCTCCCTCGGGAAGGTCGAAGTTCCTGGTGTCCTTCCGGGTCACGTTGCCTGACTTCCAGGTGGTGGGGAGAACCGGTAGTCAGACGCTGCTGAGCCGGGCTCCTTCATGATGGGATTTAGGAGCCGGCTGGGGTGAGTACCGCATAGCGGTCTGTTGCTTGCTGTTCCTTTGGTGTTTTTGGTGCCTTGGGGGTTCCGGCATCTGTTTTTCTGCGGGCTGGAGTCTGCTTTCCTGTTTTCCCCTCCATACCTTCGGCTCTGGGATGGGCAAACATACCCGCAAAAGTCAGCATAGGGAGCGCTCCTCCTCCTCTTCCTCAGAGTCCTCTGCCTCCCCTTCTCCGACCAGGCCTAAGCGCCGCAGGGAGGGGGATGATGCGAGGATTAAACATCTTATTAAGGAGGCTCTCCGTGAGATGGGGGGTGATGAGGCTCGTCCTAAGGGCCCTGTGCCGGTGCCTTCTGGTTCCTCTGAGTCTGAGTCTGAATGGATGGGGGACGCGGAGCACAAGGGGAAGTACATTGACAAGGATGTGTTGCCTGTTTTGCTGAAACATGTCAAGTCTAACATGGGGTTTCCGGATGAGGAGGCTCCTAGCACATCAGGTAGTCCCTTGTTGCGCCAGTTTCAGAGCACTGCTGCTGTTGATGTCCCTGTTCATCCTTACATTCGGGAGGTCCTGAAGAGGGAGTGGATGGATCCCGATGGTATCATGCTTCCTCGTTTTATGGCAAAACTTTACCCTCTGCAGGATATGGCTATGGACTTGCCGGACTCCATTCCTATTGATTCCTTTGTGGCCAGTCTTGTGGGTCGCACTTCCTTGGCCGAGGATGCTGTGCTGAAGGATCCAGTTGATAAAAAGGTGGATGCTTCCCTCAGGAAGGTGTACTCTGGTTCTCATCTGGCTCTGAGGGCTGGCATTTATGGTACTTATGTAGCGCAGTCTCTGCTTTCCGATATCAAGTCTCTGTATCAGTCAATGGATGATGCTACCGACTGTTCGGGACTTCTGGAGCATATCGAGCGGCAGGTGGAGTTCCTCTCGGATGTGTCCTTCGATGTGGTGCGGGCCTCTGCCCTTTCCAGTGGGGCGGGTGTGGCTGCTCGTCGCAATCTGGTGCTGAAGGACTGGAAGACGGACTCTGCTCAGAAGGCTTGCGCGTTGCGCCTGCCCTTTCAGGGGACCATGATGTTTGGTGAAGAGTTGGAGGACAAATTGCATAAGTTGTTTAAGGAGAAAAAGCACTCTTCTTCCTTTAAGCAGTCCTCTACTGCTTCTGTTTCCTCTAAGCCTAAGACTTTTTTCCGCCCTTCCTCTCGTAGGCAGTTTTCCAGGGGCCAGGGGAGGTTCTCTTTGGGTTGGGGGCGGGATCGGAAGGTTAAGTCCCCCCCTCCCAAGCCTCGTTCCTGACTATATGGCTGGGGATCCAGGATTATTGGTCGGAGGTCGGCTGCGGTTCTTCCTGCCGGCTTGGGTGCAATCATGTTCAGACGCCTGGGTGTTGGACATTGTTCGTCATGGTCATGTCATCGAGTTCTCGGATCCTCCTCCGGACTCGGGGATTCGTCCGACTCCTTGGCCATCCTGCCAGTCCAAGAGGGCCAATTTGTCTCTGGGGATCAACTCTCTTTTGCAGAAGGGGGCAATTCAGGAGGTCCCGCCTCTGGAGGTGGGCAGGTGGTTTTACTCTCTGATATTCCTGGTACCCAAAGTGACGGGGGTTCCGGCTGGTCCTGGATTTGAAGGCCCTGAACAAGTGGGTGATTTGTCTGCCTTTTCGTGTGGAGACCCTGCAGCGGGTGATTCCGTTGGTGCTTCCGGGCAATTTCATGTGCACCCTCGATCTCCAGGACGCTTACTATCATGTCCCAGTTCACCCTTGGTCTCGTCGGTTCCTGCGGTTTTGCGTTCAGGGTCGTCACTTTCAGTTTCAGGTCCTACCTTTCGGCCTGAGGTCTGCTCCGCGTGTGTTCACCAAGGTTGTGGCTCCATTGGTGGCTTCCCTACATCTTCAGGGGGTCCTGGTTTACCCTTATCTAGACGATTGGTTGATTCATGCTCCCTCTCGGTCCCTGTTGTTGGTGGCTCAGGAGGTGGTATGCTCTGCATTGAGGGATCATGGGTTTCTTCTGAATCTTCCCAAGTGTCAGCTGACCCCCTCCCAGGACTTGACTTTCATTGGCACTCGCTTTCGGACCGATCTCAACAGGGTGTTCCTACCGGTCCCTCGGGTGGTGACCTTGGGGTCTCTTGCTCGGAGGTTCTGGGTGGGGGGTTCCTTTCCGATCCGCCTTTGGTTGCGGCTTCTGGGTCTCATGGAGGCGACGGTGTTTACCGTGGCCTGGGCACGTTTTCATCTCCGTCCTCTGTGGTTGTACCTTCTGGCTTATTGGGATCCTCTGTCTCACAATCTGGATTATCTTCTTCCTGTGTCCCCTTCTGTCCTCCCTGCCATGCTCTGATGGACTGTGTCGGACAATCTGTTGAGGGGTCTGCCGCTGCAGCCCTCTCCTCCTGCTGTCCTGACTACGGATGCCAGTTCTTTCGGGTGGGGTGCGACCTTGGATTCTCTGTCTCTTCAGGGTCGTTGGTCCCTTCAGGAGGGTCGTCGCTCTTCCAATTGGCGGGAGTTGACTGCGGTGTTCCGTGTGGTGATGGGGTTTCGCAGCCGGTTGCTCAATCGCAATGTGGTTGTGCGCTCCGACAACATGGTGTCGGTTGCTTACCTGAATCATCAGGGGGGTGTCAGGTCCTCGTCCCTGAATGCAGTGGTGGTCCTCCTGTTCTGTTGGGCGGAGGAGCATCTGTTGTCCCTGTCTGCAGTTCATATTCGGGGGTGGACAACGGGGTGGCGGATGCCCTAAGCCGTTATTTCCCCGCCTCTCAGGAGTTGTCTCTGACGCCGGTGGCCTTTCGGCTTGTGTGCAGGAGGTTTGGTCTTCCTTATCTCGACCTCTTTGCTTCCCGGCTCAATGCCCAGCTGCCCCGCTTCTGCTCCCGGGGTCGTCAGGAGGGTTCCTGGGGCGTGGATGCCCTGACCGTCCCTTGGCCATCTCGGCTCCTCTATGCTTTCCCTCCACTGGCGCTGATTCCCCGGTTTTTGGCTCGCCTGAGCCGGGAGTCTCGGGTGGTGGTGGTTGTAGTTCCGTTTTGGCCTCGGAGGTCCTGGTTCCCCACTCTGCGGCTGCTGGCTGTGCAGGGGCCCTGGTTTCTTCCTTGCTCTCCGTCTCCTCTGCGGTCTGCTCCGTTGCTGTCTCTTCCCCGGGTGCGTCTGTCGGTGTGGAAGTTGAGAGGCAGGGGTGGTGTCAGCGGGGTTTCCCTGACCATTTAGCAGTGGCTCTTCAGCAGTCTCGTCGCCCTTCTACCTTGAAGTCTTATGGCCGTCATTGGGGTAATTTTCAGCGCTGGTGTCTGGCTCTGGGTTTGTCCCCTTTGGTGTGCTCTTTGCAGGAGGTGCTGCAATTTCTTTGGGAAGGGTTTGAGAAAGGTTTGGCAGTTTCCACTTTGCGTGTTCAGTGGGCCGCGGTTCGGGCCTTCCGTTCCCTTTGGGGGAATTTGTCTGATGTGGAGGATTTGGTTTCTCGTCTCCTTCGCAGTTTTTCCTTGACATGTCCTGTGGTGCGGCCTTCCTTTCCATTGTGGGATCTGCCTTTGGTTCTGCGGGCTTTGGTGGCTCCGCCATTTGAGCCTCTGTCTGAAGTGGACATCAAGTTTGTTACGTTTAAGGTGGTTTTTCTTGTTGCAATTACCTCGGCTCGCCGGCTGGGGGAATTGGGGGCCTTGATGGCCCGGGAACCTTTTTTGTCCTTTTCAGCTGATGGGGTGGTCCTTCGGTTGGATTCCGCTTTTGTTCCGAAGGTTTCTTCTCAGTTTCATCGTTCCCAGGAGTTGGTGTTGCCTGCTTTGGAGTCTGCTCTTGACTCGCCTGATGACCTTCCTTGGTCTTTGTTAGATGTTTGCAGAGCTTTGCGTGTCTACTTGGATCGCACTGCGTCTTTTCGGAAGTCTGACTCCCTTTTTGTTTCTTTTGGGGTGGCCTCTCGTGGTGGGAAGGCTTCTTCTGCTTCCATTGGTCGTTGGCTGAAGCAGGTCATTGGGTTGGCTTACTCTCTTTCTGGGTCTCCTCCTCCTGCGGGGGTTCAGGGGCGGTCTACACGGGGGTGGCGGCTTCCTGGGCTGAGGTTCGGGGGGTTCCCCTGTCTGAGATCTGTCGGGCGGCCATTTGGGCGTCCTCTAATACCTTTGTGCAGCATTATCGTCTTCAGAATTTGCTGGGGGATGATGCTAATTTTGGTTTGGGGGTACTGCATGCAGTGTGCTCCTGAATTTCTGGTTCTGTTGTTCAATAAATCGCTGGGTTTTGCTATTCTGTTGGTCCTGGTGGTTTGTTGTGGATGAATGCCGGTGTTTGCTTGGGTATTCTCACTTTGTTAATGAAGGGGACGAGGACAGGAGGGACCTGGGGGTAATGCCCTATTACTTACCGGTAATCTTCATTACTCCTGGTCCCATTGTCCTCGTCCCCTTCATGACTTCCCTCCCTCCCTCCCTGTCTTTCCGGCCTTCATCTGGGCTTGGTATTCTCAGGAGGAATGCTGGGACAGGTACGCTTATGTACTCCCAGAGGGAGGGGGAGGGGTAGGTCCAGCATTCCTTCGTTCTTTTTTTCTGTCAGTGAGATAGGGTTATCTCACTTTGTTAATGAAGGAGACGAGGACAACGGGACCAGGAGTAATGAAGATTACCGGTAAGTAATAGGGCATTTGCAGATATGTTCTGACAACCAGGCCCACAGTGGGGGATACCGAACGTAGACACATGGGAGGCAATCTCGCTCTATGGGGATGACGCCTTAGTATATCTGAGAGATGTGCATAGAAAGCTACCCCATGTGATAGAAGTGTCGGATGAATTGGGAACAGCTTCTGACCTGAAACTGAACTGAGCTAAATCGCGCCTCTCTCCTATCCGAAAAACCACAGAATTGGAGAGGGACGAACCCCACCACATGGCGTTACCATGTCAATGCAACTCCTTGCGTTATCTGTGGATTAACGTTTACCACTCAGATGACAGCCTCATACAAGGTAACCTGGGGTTGGTGATGGCCGGCGTGCATTGGTTCCTAGCATTCTGAACGTCCATGCTGCTCTGCCCATTCAGCAGAGCAGCAATAGCAAAAATGCTGATACTACCTCAACTGCTCTACCATTTTTCGTCCCTTCGGATACCCCTCAACTGACGTTTTATTTCTCCAAAATGCAGTCTGTTCTTTCTGACTTGATATGCGGTAAAGGGAGGAAGAGAGTGGTCCTCCACAAATTGTATGCCCCTCTAGAGAGAGGGGGCCTAGGAGTCCCCTATTATGAGCTGCACTATGCGGCAGCACAGCTACAGTGGCCTATCCGCTGGCTGCCAATTGCGCCAAACCCCAAAAGGCCTCCGTACTATATACTGGGACATACTGAAGTGGCTCATGGACCCACAGGGAGGAGCCCAGGACACGTGACGCCTTGTCACAATAGTCAAACGTTGCTGGTGTATTTATGTATCAGGCGGTGCCCCACACCATATGCTTCTGTGGGCGCTCTCAGCTTTCGCACAGTGGTGGATTGCCATTGTACACAACCGTGGCAGAGGCGGCCGTTCTTACCATAGGTGACCTGTACTAACACAAAATATTGTTGATCTTTCAAAACCCCAGAGAACATTATGCTATTGATGAGGGCCAGTTTCTCACCCATAATGCCCTGACAGCCACGATAAAGACTATAGTTACTACTGGCTCCTGTGGACTAATGGCAAGAAAATCTCAATAAAATAACGCACTATGGCAATGTAATGGGTTATTGTGATGTCAAAAAGAGAAGGAGTCGAACATACCTTAGATTAGTATTTCATTCATTATTCTTGTTTATATAGTTCTTTGAAGCAAAATTACATTCATGACATTTAACAATCAATTGATTGTAGTGAGTGGTGTCCCAGTGAAAAAAAGGAACCTAAACAAATAAACCTAAATAATTTGTGACATATTACGTGACATATATACAAGGTTTCCTATATTTCATGAGCGACCATTGAAAGATATATATTATATAAACCACGCTTTTATACAATGATAAGTGCTGGCTTGTAATGATTCGCTTTGAAAAACTGTTGACGGCGTTTCGACCCTGTGTGCAATGTAGGGTCTCTTCAGGACCTAAGATAGTAGGGACACCTGAAGGAAGGGTTTGCGCAGCCTCGTGTGGAATTTGTGGCACCGTGAGTAAAGTGAAAGGAAGGATACTCACATGGGACCCGGTCGGGCACCCATGTGAGGGTAGCTGTCGGCTGGCAAAATTCGGTTAGCACAATAGGAGGATTCGCAGGTATGGAATAGAAGGGCACGGTGAGTGTGCAGATCAGCCACGAGCCAATAGGGTTTTAAGTAGAAGTAGCAGGCTTCTTCCTTGTGTTATGGCTCTTGATAATTATTTAAGACGGCTATGCGCCTCTTTGTGTCGCCAGTTGATAAGTAATGGGGGGTCTTACTCAAGAATCAGTATGTTCGTGCCTGCATCAAGGTCATTGAACCAAGGCAGACAGACAGATGCTGTTCTGCTCCACAGATATCCTTGATGCAGGCACGAACATACTGATTCTTGAGTAAGACCCCCCATTACTTATCAACTGGCGACACAAAGAGGCGCATAGCCGTCTTAAATAATTATCAAGAGCCATAACACATGGAAGAAGCCTGCTACTTCTACTTAAAACCCTATCGGCTCGTGCTTGATCTGCACACTCACCGTGCCCTTCTATTCCATACCTGCGGAATCCTCCTATTGTGCTAACCGAATTTTGCCAGCCGACAGCTACACTCACATGGGTGCCCGGCCGGGTCCCATGTGAGTATCCTTCCTTTTCACTTTACTCACGGTGCCACAAATTACACACGAGGCTGCGTAAACCCTTCCTTCAGGTGTCCCTACTATCTTGGGTCCTGAAGAGACCCTACATTGCACACAGGGTCGAAACGCCGTCGACAGTTTTTTCAAGCGAATCATTACAAGCCAGCACTTATCATTGTATAAAGCGTGGTTTATATAATATATATCTTTCAATGGTCAGCTTTCATGAAATATAGGAAACCTTGTATATATGTCACGAATATGTCACAAATTATTTAGGTTTATTTGTTTAGGTTCCTTTTTCACTGGGACACCACTCACTACAATCAATTGATTGTTAAATGTCATGAATGTAAATTTGCTTCAAAGAACTATATAAACAAGAATTATGAATGAAATACTAATCTAAGGAGTGTTCGACTCCTTCTCTTTGACATCACAATAACCCATTACATTGCCATAGTGCGTTATTTTATTGAGATTTTCTTGCCAATAATCCACAGGAACCATTGCTTTGATAATCATTTCAGTACCCTGGTTCCAAGTGAGTAGGGTTCCCTTGTTGTTTTTCTCGAGAGTTACTACTGGAGCATGGAGGGGCAGGCGAGTGGTTACACTGATATATAAGGGACTGTTAAGAGTCCTGAGGCCCGAATATACACACCCCGAGGAATAAATGGGCCTTCTCACTCATACAGAAGCTCACAGACAGGTGGTGGTCCCTTGCACTAGAACAGGTCCGAAGGATCTCCAGGAAACCGTGACTGAAGTATACGCAATTCAACAATCTACACCAAACATATCTCACTCCTGCACGGCTATACCATATCTACCCTGGAGCGGACCCGAAGTGCCCATGATGTACATGTTCGGAGCCAGACTTTGACCATATGGTGTGGGCCTACCCAGAAATACTGAACAGAAGCAGTGAGGACTAAAGGGGACATTATAGGGTGCAGACCCCTTTCATTGTCTGTTGGTGCTGACTCCTCGCACTCCTAAGAACAAATACACCACAAAATGTGTAGAGTTGGCTTTCATTCTATTAAAATGCCATATAGTAATGGGATGGAAACCTGCAGGCGTGCCACCGCCCCTCCCCCACCGCCATCCCATCACTGTGGATGAGAGATTTCCTCAAATAAGCCACCGCCGAAATTACAATCTGGCGCTCACTGCCACTGCAGCGGGGGAAGCAGCACAATGGGACACATGGGGCACATATATAGACAAACTGGCAGCGAAGACGGAGGAGCAGCCACCCTCAGACCCGGCATTGGTTGACCGGCACCCCTTGGTGCATTCAGCAGTAGTAGGCAAGAGTGATACATAAATAACGGACGACTGTGGACCCGGGTGGGCGCCCCCTAACTCTTTACCCCCTCCACACACGAAGAGTGCAGAAGCCCTCGCTCCAAACCACCCTATGGGAGCAGGTGTCCTCTCCCCCCACCTGCCCACACACCAAGATAGACACTGGACTGATGCCCTGTACACAGGGCTTTAAGTGGGGGAAAAAAACTGGGGGTGCTCTAAAAGGGGTGTGGCCAACCTCTTAAAGGGGTGTGGCCTATCGAATTAGGGGCGTGGACAAAATCATGGCTAAAACACATTGCCAAATCCAATTGCTCTAGCATAGGTGGGAGCTATTGGCTTTGACAGTGCTTGTTTGTTATACCACCATGCGTTTTGGACTATCCTTGTGTGTACAGTGAGCTTTCATGCTTATTTTGGACTCCTTCTTTGAAGATATTGTAGCAATCTGGAGTTCAGCCAAATGGCCCATATTCCTGTATTAATGACTGATATGTGTTTGCCAGGCATTCCTCTCTGCTCTCATCTACGTGTACATTTGAATTAGTAACCAGGTGTATTGCCAGAGGCGGCTGGTCCATAGGGGCGCCGGGGCAGCGCCCCACTAGGCTATCACGTAAAGAAACTGCTCACTGAATCGGGCAGCAAAGCAAGAATGTAAGCAGACGAATTGACAGCTTTGACAATTCGTCTGTTTACTTCCGGCCTGTGCTGGCAGCTGCTTCACAGGTGAAAGTGCGCATGAGTCGACAAACGCACAGCGCACGCACGCGAGAGCAGCAGGAGTCCAGAACTGGACTCCGACTGCGCATCTGCCAGAAGAGCGCTTTTGGTTTTCAGCTCCCCACTCCATTCACGATACATTAGGTATGCTGCGCATGCCTAGTGTAGTGCAGGAGTCTGAAGATGGGATCCTGCTCGGGCGGTGACGTACAGTCGCCCTATGCCCTGTCACATGCCAGGATACAGCCGAATCAGTCTTCTGATATGCCAGTCAACTTCAAGCAAAGAGCGGGGAGAAGTTAGTTCAACTAACGTCTTGTGAGGAGACGGGATGCGACGTGGGACCGGAGCGGGAGATGCCTGGTAAGTTTATTTGTTTTTATGTAATCATTAAATGCCTCCCGCCGTCCCTCCCCCCAACAGGCGCCTGCCAATGTCAAGTTCCTGGGAAGTCGACGAGGGTTTTGATTTGTGAGGCGCTAACTTGAGCAGCAAGTGTGGTAATAAACCAGTCTGATTAACAAATGAAATTGCAAAATAGGCGCGGACGCCTGCACAAACTAAAGGATTGGAATGTCACATTTCGGTCATATTAGTTTATCAACCCCGACCCTTCTCTGGTGGCCATGCAGCATTCTGGGTACACAACGGGAATGGGCGCTCACAGCTCTAAAAACACTGCAAACAGAGACTCTGGCATATTGTTGCAAATATCAGCTGCATGCATGGCATGTTTTGTTTGAAAACGGAGTGTTTTCATTTCAATCCACCAGCAGACACCATGTCTTGTAATATAATATGTGTTGTGTGTGATTCACTCGTATAAAGCGCTCTGATACCAAGGTGTCCTGCAGGCGTTTATGCAGGTATTTACAGGGCTTTCACGTTTTGTATTGCAGCAATACATTTTCCTCGTCATATTTTGATTTGAAATGCATCCATTGTTTTGTGCAATTGCGTCCTTAACATAACAGGGAAGGCAGCCATTAAAATGTGCTGAAGTGGTTTCCCATCAAATAGTGACAGAAAATATCCACATTACATAGTACTTTAGATAGTCCCAATAATATATCAACCGAGAATTTCCCCATTATATTGTGCTATAGATACGTCCCATGATATGTGTGCCATGGGACTTAACAATCAAAACCTAGATATGTGGCACAGGAGCGCTGCACATAGTCATTTGGAAAGGAAATAGCTGTAGGCCAAGTCAGGGAGCAGGCAGACAAACATTTAGAATTGTACAGAGGAGGAAGCAAGGGTGTCTAGAGCAGCAGCTCCATTGCATGAAAACAGGAAATTAATGTAAGGAAATAGTGTCATCATATTGATGTACAGCACTGCACAGTCAATGAATGTATTTATTGTATAGTTAAAACCATTACAAGTGTAGCAGTGTGTTCAAAAGTTAATGTGGGCAAATGATAACATCAGCATACGCAAAGATTGTCCTCTATAGCTCATCAAAATTGGCAATTTCTCAAATGATAAATAATTCAATCGTATTGCTTTATTAACCTTCCTGCTTCCTCAAATTTGATGGAAAATGCACCATTTGTCCACTCTTTTTCAAAAATTTCTCCGGGGGAGACCCCCCCCCCCACCAAACTCCCTGTAGGTTGGTCAGGCTCGCTCACTACGTTAGCTTGCCGGAGTGCAGTACGACAATAATTTTACGCCTCACCACTTTCAAATGTCACCAGCCACCACTGTGTATTGCTGATAGGCCGGTTTGTCAAACAAACTTTGTAAGTGTAGTATATGTACGAGTCCCAGGGAATACTTCCAAATATTTGGGGAATGTGATAGTATCGGGGATGTTTTGTTAATGTGTTGTCCCACATCCAGAATGTTTGCACATTCCACTATCATGAGACTTCGGCGGCAGTATAGTACCGTTAGTACACACGTGTGTAAGTGGACTTGTGAAACGCAGACCTAGTTACAGAGCAGAGGAGTGCTGGCCATGGGCAGGGCCCTGGTAGCAGAGTCGGATTGGGATTATAATTAGGCACGGGCACCAAACAAAAAAGTAGCCCCCGCTTGTGGATAATAACTTTTCATAAAATGTTGCTTAGTTAGTATCAGGGGAGTTATTTTCCTCTCTCTTAATTTCCTTTTCTCTTCCCTTCTTTTTGTCATTTTTCTACGCTTTGCACATCTCACTTTTATTTTTGTCTCCAAACTGCTCGTTCCATTTTGTTACTCCCTTCCCTTTGTCATTTTTGTGCCAGGATGAATGTTTTTCACAGTAATGTTGTGAAAAAAAATTTTTTTGAGTTGTCAAAGTTTTCTTTTTGCTCAATTTGGTTGTTAGCCTTATTTTTTTCATTTTCTCTCAATCAACAACGGGAGCGCCTCACAGTTTTGAAGATGACATGTGGAAGGAGACATCCAAGGCTCATCTGTCTGCTGCTGGAGACGAAAGTAGAGCCTCTTAAATGGCCACCGTTTGTAATCTGGCTCCTTGCAGGCACAACTCCCTTTTACTCCACCCCCATTAGTGCTAGCTGTGATGCTCAAAAACAACATCGCCATTCCCCGAGGCTTAATTGTCGCGCTCAGTGACATGCTGTGCCTGCTCAGTTTAGCTCATTGTCCGACAGCACATGACAATGAGCACCCAAGCTCTGTACTTGGTCCCACTGAGGTCTCACCTCTATTTCTAGCCTGCAGTGGCCTATGCCAACAGCCAAGGCAAATGCTGGGAGTTTATTTGCAGCTGAAAAAAACCACGGCCCACCAGCTGGCCTTTATCACAAGCCCCTCGGACAATGGCCTGCCAATCCGATCCTGCCTGGGAGTGAGCTCCTTCACAATGAATGTGGGCACTGGGTGTTAGTGGGCTGAGTGCTACAGTGCACTAATGAGAAGTGAGCAAATGAGCATGCACACATCCATGTGCATGCTCTCACTGCAGACCGCAAAAAACGGACAGCCTATGCTAGGCAATAAAACAGAGCCCGATAGGGACCCGTTTCGAGCCCTCCTTTGAAAAACCCGGCCCACTTAAAGCCCTGCCTGTAGAGGAATGACCATGAACGCATTCCACACAACTGTGACTGTATAGGTTAGGCCTCGTTTGGGCCGAGTCTGATTTAGTTATCAATATGCCTCAGTAACCTAGAGAATTGCGGGAGCACTCGGAAGTCAGACAGATCGAGACGTTCCTTATCGCTGCTCTAGATGTCAGATGTAAACAAGTGATGCTCCTATATGTACGTGTTCTACTCTAATACACTAATCAAGAACTACTGTGGCAAAAAAATATGCTGATCAAATGGAGAGTTTCAAAAGTTAAAAAGTAATACGGAATGTTCCAAAAATGCAAGCTTCCCAACAAACTTTCTTCAAGACTTCCTGTTTGAGTTTGGCTCCTCTCTTAAAGATGCTGGGGTCTCCTGTGGGTCTTTATTAGGTCATTGAGGCACGACTCTCCGTGTAAAACTCAACGGCACTACTAGTGTCCCTGCATAGGTTTCTTGTTACCCTGTGCCCCGCGCCTCTGGAGAAGACGCGCGCCAAGACACACTTCACCTATGTTTGCTCTGGTTTGGAACCGGCGCCACTGGCTCATGCTTGGATGCCGCAGAGCCCAGGAAAGAATGGGCCAGATAGGATCTCCAGACCACAGCTCATCCATCCTGCGGCTCCCAGGCTTCAGGGGTGTCTGCCAGGCCTGCGGCGATGACGCGCCTCTGGTGACGTCACCCACCCCCACAAGAGCAGCAAGGGAGCGCGCATATTACTACCACGCTGATAGCGAAGTTTTATGTTTATCTTTTTTTGTCTTTGTGGGTTTTTTTTTTTTTCAGTTTTATATAGCGCGAACTCGACTCGAATGTATTGGAGCGCTTTACATGAGCAGCAGTTATATTACAAAAGGACAGATTCATTTCTTTTTTTTTTATTGTAGGCACGGGGAGATTAAGTGATCTGCCCAGAATCACAGGATGTTGAGCAACGCCAAGACTCGAACCTGGTTCCCCAGTTCCATAGTCGGCAGCTCTGGCTGTTGGTTACAAAATCTTTACTCGCGCGCTTCTGTTTTGAAAGGTTTATTACACTTCGAGCCAGCACCCAGTTCTGGATAGGATGAAGATTATTGTGTCCGCCAAATCAGTAACATGTCACTTCGTTTCTGTACTTAAGAAAACGACTATGAGTTGTATAAATAACCACGCGTTGGTTTTGGTTTATGTCCAGTCGTTCATAGTTCCCCTGGTACCTGTAAATATGTCTTTTCCACGCCCATGCATTTCATTTCTTGTCAGCTTTCATATATTAACCAGCTTCTCTTTAATCCCCATAGTCGAGCCTCTCCTCACACGGAGAGAGCTGCGCCCTCATTGGCTGTTCGGGCTCCGCTCCTGCCCAGAAAGGAATTTAAAGATGAATTTCGGACCGGTGGAGACCTGTTCTGTTTTTTCAGCAAGTTTTCTGGAAACGCCAGGTACTTCTTCTGAAACAGTTGGGGGAATCTTGTCGTTTTCCACAAACTTTATCCCTAAACACATGGCAGGCTAAGATGAATTCTCCTCAGTGAGGGGCAAATGGAGGCTGTCTCTCTGCACGTCATTTCCCGCACCGTGCCCCCAACACGGGTAAGAAAGAAATATCATAGAGAACAGTGGAATGAGACATTCGAAATGACAGCAAGAAATGGGGTATCGCGGGCAAGGGGGGAGGGACAAAGAAAGAAGATCCAGGGTTGATGGGGACAAAGAAACAGAGAAAGAAAGCAAAGAAAAAGCCTGGAAAGGAGGGAAAATGGAATACTAAAAATGCCTAAGAGCATCAGTGATGCAAAGATGGCAAAATCGCTAAGAGACGAGATTGAATGCAAACTTGTGGGAGAAGTGTTTAAATCGTGTAAAACGTTTGAGTGTAGTGCATGTATGTATAAAAGCGAACGAACATTTCTGAGACAATCGCCGAGGGCACTGTACTCCCGCGTGCGAAGCTGCACATCAGGAAATCCTTTTTCTTTTTCAATGGGTTGTCTCTGGGTGGCAGAAGCAAGTTCCCGGTCGTTATAATTCTAATAAAACAAAAGCTGACAGTGTTTCCTCCCATTTGCTACCCCTGATGCGCCTGTCATTAGGGGATGTTTTATCGAACGTTCGCTATTGCCGTGGAAAGAAGTGTGTCTGTGCGATCCTATCAGAAGGGCTGACACTTAATGGCAGAAACTGCAAACAAGAAAGGCTGGGGACGAAGGGACCTAAAGAACACTAGTTGCAGCATTAGCCCCACTACAACATTAATGCAGGTCTGTATTGAATTTATTTAATCCAACGAACACAAGAAAGAAGGAAAAGACGAACGAAAGAATACATGGAAAGCGAGGCTTGAATACTATATATAAATATCAATTAGAAACATTTATTTCCAGAATACGAAAAGGAATTACCCAAGACATCCCATACAAGCCTGTGCCACTGCAAAAAAAAAAAATTAAAAAAATCAGATTCTATTTTACATTAATAGAAAATAAAAGGTTGTGATAACATTATCACTTTAATTGTACATCTTATTAATGGTTATATCAAATGAAGGCGAACACGCGCTCCAGTTAATTTTAGGGCTTTATTTGAAATTTTTATAGAGTTAGAATGACTACTCTTCTCATAAGGTGTGTCGTTCACTTGCGAACATGAACAAAAATGTTCGAGACACACTTTAGCAGAATTACATTTTTCGTATTCCACCAAGCTGTGTGCACACCTATGTAAGGAAGTCACGTCTCTTTAACGTGCACAGATGTGTGTACAGGGCTCTTCATTACACACCAAGAAATACATGTAAGCATTGCTTTTTTTATCTGTGTACAGGGCTCTTCATTACACACCAAGAAATACATGTACACCTTGCTTTTTTATGTGTGTACAGGGCTCTTCATTACACACCAAGAAATAATGTAAACATTGCTTTTTTATGTGTGTACAGGGCTCTTCATTGCACAAAAAGAAATACATGTAAACATTGCTTTTTTTCTAATTTATTTTTCTTAACATATGCTAAAATGGTGACCTTGTATAATAGAGATAATTTAGAATAACAGGCACCGTTGTCTTCATCATTTTTTGTTTTTGTTTGAGTTTATTAAGAACAACATTGTAGTAAGATACTACAAACATGAAAAACAAAGGGAACAGCAATACAATGAATTATATTTTAAATCCTATTTAACATAAAGGTTATAGGAAAAACAAGAATATATGAGAATTATAACTATCACGCTGTGTGCAAGAGTCGTCTTCATCATTTGTTATTCCCGTCGTCTGCCTTCCTGATATGGTAAACTTTTGGAAACTGCGAACGGCTTGTGTCTGAAGGCGGATGCACAGCCATGTGCCAGCGGAGGGAAGTCTTCGAGGCGCTCAACGACGGTCCACTCCGAGGAACGGACGCGGCTTTCATGTAGTTTTCTGCAGCGTGTTGACCCCCCAGTGTAAATATTCGGCGAATGTATTTTTCGAGTCTTTCCAGTGCGATTTGGGGACACACGGGAGGAGTACACCGTCCGTGGGCCCTTTGTTGGCGCTCTGAAGTCGCCGAAAGCAGCACATAGCGCTACCTGTAATAACACACACACATAAATAAATGGGAAAGCGGGCTCAAGGGCGCTGATTGGGGCCACGTGCGCCTCTTCCTCTCAACGCACGAGCCAGGAATGAATCCAACGGACAAACGAAGGCGCGCGGAGAGGCAACGCGCGGGACCGTTTAAAAGAATAGAAACGATGATTCGCTTTTAATGTGACGGAAACAGCAGAAATCAACCGCCAATTCACAGTAACTATACACTTAAGACTAGGATCGTTTTACAGGCTCAGCCTCTCTTGATATTTGCTTTTATGTGTACATGGTGTGTTGCATGGTGACATCATGGGGTTTAAGACATGAACTGTAACAAACATAACAGAACATCCTGCCAGAGCTGAGCACAGACATATTTTGTGGCCGAAAATGTTCGAAGAAGAGGATGAGACGGCCACAGGGTGCCAGCGCGCCCTTTCCCACCCTGCGCCCCGTCAGCTGAGCTCTTCTAGTAGGCTGGACCCCCCCCAGGGCCGCGCGCCTGCCAGCCGGCTCTGCACACCCCTGGAGGCGAAGACCATACCATGTCCGCTGGGGGAGGGGGAATCGTCGCTGCTGCAATTCTGTTATTTGTATTATTGTTCCCACAGGTCTAACAACAACAGTGATCATAATAATAATGTTTTGTTCTTATTATTATTATTGTTTCGTTTTGATGTTATAAATAATAACAATATTGCCTTTTGCTGATAATAACAATACTACTATTACTACTAATATTAATAATAATACGATTTATATAAGAGTTACAATATTATTGTTATTTTTATTATTATTATTAACACTACTACTACGGCTGCTACTACTACTATTATTATAATAATAATTATTATTATTAGTAGTAGTAGTATTAACATCATTAATAACAATATTATCGTTATTACCATTATTATCATCATCATTTGGAACTCCACATCAATCCGCTATCGCTTCCCCCCTGCTTTCAACCTTGAACTAGGCACCCTTGTAAAACAGATGTTCCATGAATCTGCTCCCGAGTAGGTGTCCTTTCTGCGCCCCCGCCTCTGAGCGGTCTCTCTGCAGACCCTTCCTCTCCTGCCCCTCTTCGTCCTTTCATGCTACCAAACCAGAGCAATACACTGGCGGCTGCTATATTTACTAATCTGTACATGTTGTGCGGCTCTTCTCTCCCTCACAAGGCATCATGCTCGTATCATTTCTGATTACGCCTCCTGTTTCTCCTCTGGTGCCCACTGGACCTCGCACGCATGCCATAAAACTACACTTCTTTAAAGTCATTATTCACGCTTGAGTAAAATAGACCAAACACGTTTCAGTACTTTCCTGAGGGTGTATGAACCCATCGCCTCAGATACGAGGAGTTGATGTACCATGCGCTTTACTCGTAATCTGCAGTCAAGCAAAGCGTCCCATATTCCAAGGAGATATGGCCACTGTTTACATGAAATTCTTCATTTTCCATTTTATTTGCCTCACCTGAGAGATGTGCCTCCTTAGTATAACTGGGTCGAATCTTGAAATTCGTCCCCGTCCCCACCCTCGCACACTCCCTTCCTAGGTGGTAGCAGTCCCTTATTTCTGTCCCCATTAGTCACTGGATGATGCTTGGGCCTCGAGCCATGTTTACAAAAGGCCTGATCTATAAAGACATCCTTTCACTGACTAAGGTGATGATCCTGAAGAACCCAGTCTAATGTCCTAAGTGAAGTCATATGGTGTGATTGTTGATGCTGCTTTGCTGCACCTTGCACTGCTTGCTCGGGAGAGATTGATTCCAGTTTGTTAGACCCCGTTGCCTTTTGTGGTCCACCTAATATTACTTCCGTCTTGTCACAAACTTTATGTTCTTACATTACGTCTATATAGTGATGCAATATTTTTGTCATGCAACATGTTGTAGGTGATAGAGCAACCACTACCCACCATGGTGGCCAGATGCACGAAAGATGATCATCATAATCATCATAATAACAATAAGTAGAAAGCACGGCCAATGAAAATATGCATCAGTATTCTGTGGTTGGGGCTTCACAGTCACCTCAGATTTCCCTTTATTGGAGCACTGATGTTTTGTGAGGCTCAGGAATTTCCATCAGGACAATTTACAGGTTTACTTTGTGCACCCAATGGTGTCATTGTGCTATCAGCAAGTATAATCATTATTATTTTATAATTTTCAAATTATTCTGTATCCATACTGATTGGTAATGGTGCAACACCTATACACAGAACTGTAGATTATGCCTCATTATGGACTGAGTGTGACATCACCACTGGAGTGATTTTAATCTTTCCTCTCGGGTTGCACTTACCAGATCAAACTTTCCTTTTTCATGTACAAAGCCACAAACATCATCTCTGGGATCCCACAAGCTCGGCCCTGACTCGGATCTTTTTTAGTTGTTAGGGTCTTAGAAGCGTACAAACATACAAGTAGACATCCACATGTTTGGGGACAATATCATGACACACTGAACACTTAAAAAGAGGACGTCGGTCCACCAGCAAGACGCCACCTGCCTAACGTAAGTCAGGAGCTCAATGTATCTCAACTGGCTCTGTCTAAAAGTTACCAGGAGTCACTGAACTCCTACACATTGGCTCAGAAACCTGTCAAAGAAGCTCTGCTGCAATTGGCTTCCTATCCTGGACCCCACACCTACTCAAGCAGATTCTTCACAATCTTGTTGTCCTATCCCGCACCGCACTGTCCTTTATGTGCCATGTCAACAGCGTGATAAACAGAGGATGTGATCACCTGTCCCTTCGCATTGAGTGTTTTCTGCTTCTGCCTCTTCGGAATGCCCCAGATCTCGCTGTGGTCATAACGCGCCTTCAGAATTGCGCTGTGATTTGTTCTTGACTCATTGGAAAGACTGTGTGCAAACTAAAGAGAGAAAGCAAAGCCACAGAGCCAGGCGCTCTATCTCTATCTCTATCCCTGCTCTGAAAGCACTGCACCGGCTCTGGATTAAGAATGTTTGAAATTCCACGACCCTTGCTGTGTGCAAAAGCTTTGCATTGCGTGCAACGTGTACCTGACAAGACTGTTTTTCCTCTAGCAATAGACACACACATAAGGAAGGCCTGCCTAAACAAACTGGCTCACTCGACGAGGTTCCAGTATTTTGGGGAGGGGGAGGTTACATACAGAAGGGACCACCCTTTGGAGCACCCCTCCTCACAACTCTGTGTAGAAATACAGTCTAGGACAGGAATAAAGCCTTTGGTAGGCCCTCCATACGTCTATGGTGACAGTTTTTAGTTCTATGTGACTGAAGCCTCTTTGTCAAGAATCACCAGAGAGGTTGGGCTGCCATGTCCTGCTCATGCACAGATCTGATCAATCTGTCCTGCCTACCCTTACAGCGCCCACCATCCTGATACCCACTGCAACCCTTCTTCACATACCACCATCCCAAACACATTTATTTGATGCTGGTCTCAAGGTCCTGAAATAGCAATATAAAAACAATCTAATATATAAACAAATACACCCATATTTACAAAGCATTGACGCAGTGCAGGGCAGCACGCAAAGTTGCTGAGCTCCGTTTTGTGAATTGGAGAGAGTAGAACTGCTTTATATAACAAGACGAGGGAGTGAAGAGGTAGTGTCGTACACGGACACTATGGCGGATACGTCCTCCTCTAGTACTTAGTCAATAAATCAAAGAAATCCACCACATGGGACTAGCTGTGTTAAGGAAAATGTGTTATTCATCCGGGTATGGATGCACACAGCATTTGCTTAAATACCCCTCACACACCAAAAGGGCCCTTGGTGTCATGCTTCATCATAGGGGTCTTCCCCTCCCGCTGCGGGATGGGGCGTGCTACGACCTACGACTACGCGGGAGCACTGTTTTAACAATACTATGTGTAGTGATGGGGTAGTGAGAGGAGGGGTCGGGAGTGAATATGGGTAAGTGATTTAAAAAGGACCTGGCCTCATGGACTTAAAAGAAACTTTAATAGGTCGTCGAGGCTGGACCTGTTAAAAAGGTGATGCGGAGATGTCCTGCCAATAATGTGCGTATGCTCCTATAAAGTCAACATGTTTCGAAGCAAAGCTTCTTCATCAGGACTAAGAAGATCCCCTCAGTATCCACTATGTTGAATTTCCCAAATGGGTGTGCTATATACAAAAAAGTGATAAAAATGAAAAGTGCATGAATTATATGCACTTTATACGATACCCAATAGTACCATGTAAATGTTAATCTGAAAGAGAAAGTACAATTAATAGCGCTTTCCCATGCGCAAACGCTCGAGATCTGCAAAAGAAGGAAAGTTAAAAAAGGCGAAAAAAACCACATGGTGCCTGTAGCGTGATCTTAGTGCTATCAATACCGTGGTCTATCAGTGTGAAGACCTGTGGAAGGAAAAAGGGACACACAAGACACATACATAGAACGGAAATCACACACTCTATTTATGTGGCTAGGGTAATTGCTTTAAGATTCGTGAATACATAATGTCATCAGTCACCAGATAATACATACTATGTAATGTAGGAGATAAAGCTCCATGAGCCTCTTGTAACGGGTGGGGAAGAATGTCGCCAAACGTAGTTCTGTTAGTAAAATAGGAAGGAGAGATTCGGTATATCTCATGGTCCCAAAACTGAAAACACACTCTCCAACAAATGTGCCTTACAGTGCTGGCGATGGTCAAATGCCTGTAAGCACAAATAAATATATTCCCCAACGGCTATGCCGTACTTACGTTATGATCGACTCAGTCTCGCCTCGAAATAACGCCAACCCGCGGCTCCCTGATGGAGAAGGAACCGCGGGAAGGTACTATTTATGCTGTCATTAATTGGCCTAAGTTGTCTGCACCTGCACAATAAGAACGCCCTTTCTCCCCTGGAAGTGAAAGGTACTTCAAGTTCCGGCGGTGTCTAAGCGTAAGGTCAGGTTGTCATAGTGACGCGTATCTATGGGCGGAAAAGGGAAAAAAAGTGTGTTGCTACCAACGCTAACAGCTAGAGCGCGGCGTTGTCGCGCTGGTTTTGTTAATTAAAGGTTGAGGAAATTATTAGTTCAGAAATCGAAACCGGCGCCCGGGTTGGAGTTTGAGCGCCGTGGTATGGAAAAGGATCTCAACACATGAACTTAGGGATAAAAGCGATCAGATCCTTAAGTTCCTCATTTAACAGATAAACTATAAGAGGATATCCCAGAATCTATATAAAAGAATCGTATTATAAACCTGGGAAAAAGGTTCATGTTGCCAAAGCACTACTAAACTGGTGCTGTTGAGTTCATCTAGGAAAAAATAAGGGAAAGGTCTTCAAAGTTCAAAGAGATATATTCAAAAAATAAAAAGAGAATATATAATCAATGTAGGGCGCTCCAAAGACAGTCGCCATAGGTGGTGTCTGGCGAATTCACCATTGAAAACTGTGAGAATTGTAGACTAACGGAACATGCTCAGTGATTAACGTTTTAGGGGGTTACATTACGAAAGGTGGGCCCAAGGAATATCGTCATTAAGGCCAGTGATGTTGGTCCCCAAACGGAACACCCATCTTTGTTCTTTTTCTAGTAGATCTCTCTCATTTCGGATTTGTTCAATAATGGTCCATTTCAAGTCATCCACAGTATGGGTCATGGTCAAATAGTGGTTCGCCATTTTTGTGGTACTTTTCTTTCAGCGTACATTACTCTTATGTTCGCTAATACGGACTCTCACTGGTCTTGATGTCATGCCGATATATTCCAGTCTGCATGGGCACGTGATGATGTACACCACATTTTTGCTATTACAGTTTGTAAATTTTCTTTGCTCCCAGACCTCTCCATTAGTGAACGTGATATTTCTGCTTCTCTTGGTAAGGCTACATGTGCTGCAATTCCCGCAAGGGTAATGTCCCTGTAAGGGTGCGAGGTTCAGATAAGGTGGACCCCTCTCCTGCATTGGTCGTGGTCTTGTATGAACCAAGATATCCCTTAAATTTCTACCTCTTTTATGGGAGAACATTGGATTTGGAAAGTTGAGTTTACCACAATTTAGTATTCTCCAATGTTTATTTATTATTTTAGATACTTGGTTTGAGTGGCTACTGAAGGTGGTTACACAGATAGGTCTCGTTTCCTGTTTTTTTGGGGGATGGTTTTCCAGAAGGGCGTCTCTATTGTTGTTCCTTGCTCGCTTGAGCCCTTTCTTCACAATACGTTCTGGGTAGTTACGTTTCAGTAGTTTGTCTTCCAGATCAGTGGCCTGTATCTTCAAATCAATGATTTCAGAGCAGTTTCGTCGTAGACGAAGGAATTGTCCATACGGAAGGTTGTCCCGCAGGTGCCTGGGGTGGAAGCTATTATATAATAGCAAACAATTTTTCGCCGTAGGTTTAAAATGAGTCGTTGTTTTCAGACCACCACTTGCAGGATAGATATTGAGGTCGAGAAACACCAGATTGTTGCTGGAGGCTGTGTAAGTAAAATTCAGGAAAGGGTTTTGCTGATTGAGCCATACCATAAAGTCCTTTACAGAGTCGGTATCACCTTTCCATATCACTAGAACATCGTCAATGTACCGTTTCCAGACAATGATGCGGTCCTGGAATGGGTTTTCTTGATGTAATATTCTAGTGGTCTCCAAATGGTATACATATAATCCGGCCAGACTTGGGGCGAAGGTGCTGCCCATGCTGGTCCTGTGCTTCTGTAGATAGTGCACCCCTTCATATTGGAAAAAGTTCTTTGTCAGTGCTAGTGAAATACACTCCATGACTACGCTGCGTGGTGTCTGGTAACCCCATGTAGTGGTGTACAGAACTTCCTCCATGATTCCCAGAGTTTCGCCATGAGGTAGGCTAGTGTAAAGGCTCTCGACGTCGAGCCCGAGTAGAAGATGTTGATCTGGGTCAAAGTCAAGGTCCTTTATTAGTTGTAGTACCGCTTTAGTGTCCTTTAGATAGGTGGCTGTTTTCTGAACAAGGGGACGGAGGAAAGCGTCGGCAAATTTAGAGAGGGGTTCAAGTATGGAGCCAATCCCGGACACAATCGGTCGTCCAGGAGGGTATTCTAGGTTCTTATGAATTTTCGGGATGGTATAAAAGTATGGTGTTCTTGGTGATTTTTGTATAAGAAAGTCAGCTTCCTTCCTGGATATCCAGTTATGTGTTATTGCTTCTTCGACCATTCCTGCAATCCGTATTCGTATTTCCTCAGTTGGGTCATCAAGCATGATTTCATAGGGGCACATGCATCAAGGTAGGCTTTTGCGATTCCTTAATTGCGATTATTAAGGAATCGCAATTAAGGAATCGCAAAAGCCTATGCATGTAGGAATCGCTATAAAAATAGCGATTCCTAAACATTCCTTAATTGCGACTCGCTAATTGCGAGTCGCAATTAAGGAATACCTCCCCATTAATTCCTATGGGCCTAGAGGCCCATAGGAATGAATTGGAATACATTCTCAATTAGCGATTCGCAATTAGAGAATCGCAAATTGAGAATGCAATTTCAAGGGTGCCAGGGTGTCAAAATGACACCCTGTTGCACCCCTGAAATTGTGATGTGCACCCATGTTGCGCACACACATGCCCCAAGGGCATGTGTGTGTGTAACCTAAAACTTAAAAAATGCATTTTAGAGCATTTTTCGAAGGTATTGCAAATTACAGACAAGTTTGATTTGTCTGTAATTTACGGTCCCAAATAGCGAAATCGCTATTTGAAAGTGCTTCTAGCATTGCATTTAAGGAATCGCAAATTGCGATTCCTTAAATGCAATCATAATTAAGAATTCGCAATTAATTGCGAATTCTTAAATTGCGCATAGGAAACTACTTTCATGCATCTCCAAAGGCCAATTTGCGATCGCAAACGGCCGATTTTTGCGATTCGCACCGTTTGCGATCGCAAAAACCTTTGATGCATGTGCCCCATAGTTCCTTGGGTCATCCAGTAGTTTCCTACATTCAGTGTCGTAGTTGTGTGTCGTCTGAATTACGATTGCACCCCCTTTGTCGGCAGGTTTTATTACCAGATCGATGTTATTCGCTAATTCTTGCAATGCTTGTTTCTCTCGTCGTGTCGTGTTCTGGAAGACGGTTTTGTCTTCAGTTGATAGACCTGCTACCTCCTCCATCACTGCTTTTTCAAAGGTGAGTAATTCAATTGGTAGTGTGGAGTCCAGAGGTGTGAAGGTGGATTTGGGTCGTAGTCCTGTGTCTGATGTCTGGTCCTCTGGTGCTACAATCGTTTCTTTTAAGAAGAAGGCACGGAGTTTCAATTTCCTCATAAATTCCTTTATTTCGAGACAGAGTTTAAATTTGTCCATCTTGTTGGTGGGGACAAAACCCAGGCCCTTTTCCAGGACACTCAGTTGTGGTTCCGTGAGTATATACTCTGTCAGGTTCACCACTAATTGTCCCTCCTGCTGGTTGTTGGTTGGTTCAGTGATGCCGTCATGCTCCTCGTTGCCATCCTGGCTGCCTCTTCGGATTCGTCGTGCCAGTGGACTTGGTTGCCTCTCCGGTTCCTTCCTCTCGGGGGGCCATGGCGCGGTCCTAAAAAATGAGGCGGAGGTGGTCCGTAATAGTTGTATTCTGGTGGTATTGGGTTCCAATGCTGGTAAGGTCCCCCCATCGGTGGTGGTCCATACGGGTACTGTGCGTAGACCGGGGGGCCTTGGTACTGGCCCCATCCCCTTCCTCTGGGTCTAAATGTTTTCTGGTGTTGTATCCTTCCTCTCTGGTTCCTCTGGTTACTCCCGCGGCTTGAAAACGAATCGCTGGAGCCTGTATCGGATTGGTCACTGTCCGATCCCTGTTCGCTGTTGGATCTCTTTGCTATATAATCATCACGTATATAGGGCCCTTTTGGTGTGTGAGGGGTATTTAAGCAAACGCTGTGTGCATCCATACCCGGATGAATAACACATTTTCCTTAACACAGCTAGTCCCATGTGGTGGATTTCTTTGATTTATTGACTAAGTACTAGAGGAGGACGTATCCGCCATAGTGTCCGTGTACGACACTACCTCTTCACTCCCTCGTCTTGTTATATAAAGCTATTTCGACAGCGTACAGCTGTGGGAGCAACCCAGAAACTCTGGGAACTGAGTGATAACGGCCAATGTACCGCATATCCTCTTTACTTCATTTATCTATTTATTTTTCGCTAAAAGAGCGTATTTCTTCACAGACACACACTACTGCATCAGATCTAACACACTCGATTATATCCGATTACCATGGCGGAGGCAGCAGGCCTCACATTTGATGAGGAGGAAATTGACAGAATCCAAGCTGCTCTGAACCCTTTTGAAGGTTTAAGTAGCACTGATCCTGGTCCTAGCAACGCAGACTGGGATGAGTTGGCGAATCTTAGAAGAACGCAGATAAAAACAGCATTGCATGGTCTACTGATGACCGAATATCTCAGAGCCAACGCAGCACCTCAAGGCCTTATAGTTCGGAACAAACCTTTCATATTTCAGCACGACAAATCCTTCAAAAAGGATTGGTCCCTTATTTCATGGCACTGCACCAGAGATTGGCTGGTCCTTATCGTCAAGACCGCCACGAGATTGGCACAGGAACTCAAAGTCGACATACAGAGACTAGAAATCCAACTTAAAAGCTACCAATCGCACACAGCATTAAAGAAAAGGTTGGTGAACTTAATCAGCAAATGAATGAATATGAGATCACTCTAAAGTAAAGCAAATTCAAGAAACTGAAAAAAGACACAGCAGTCTTCAGCCATGAGCGTGTATATCCCTATATACGTGATGATTATATAGCAAAGAGATCCAACAGCGAACAGGGATCGGACAGTGACCAATCCGATACAGGCTCCAGCGACTCGTTTTCAAGCCGCAGGAGTAACCAGAGGAACCAGAGAGGAGGGATACAACACCAGAAAACATTTAGACCCAGAGGAAGGGGATGGGGCCAGTACCAAGGCCCCCCGGTCTACGCACAGTACCCGTATGGACCACCACCGATGGGGGGACCTTACCAGCATTGGAACCCAATACCACCGGAATACAACTATTACGGACCACCTCCGCCTCATTTTTTAGGACCGCGCCATGGCCCCCCGAGAGGAAGGAACCGGAGAGGCAACCAAGTCCACAGGCACGACGATTCCGAAGAGGCAGCCAGGATGGCAACGAGGAGCATGACGGCATCACTGAACCAACCAACAACCAGCAGGAGGGACAATTAGTGGTGAACCTGACAGAGTATATACTCACGGAACCACAACTGAGTGTCCTGGAAAAGGTCCTGGGTTTTGTCCCCACCAACAAGATGGACAAATTTAAACTCTGTCTCGAAATAAAGGAATTTATGAGGAAATTGAAACTCCGTGCCTTCTTCTTAAAAGAAACGATTGTAGCACCAGAGGACCAGACATCAGACACAGGACTACGACCCAAATCCACCTTCACACCTCTGGACTCCACACTACCAATTGAATTACTCACCTTTGAAAAAGCAGTGATGGAGGAGGTAGCAGGTCTATCAACTGAAGACAAAACCGTCTTCCAGAACACGACACGACGAGAGAAACAAGCATTGCAAGAATTAGCGAATAACATCGATCTGGTAATAAAACCTGCCGACAAAGGGGGTGCAATCGTAATTCAGACGACACACAACTACGACACTGAATGTAGGAAACTACTGGATGACCCAAGGAACTATGAAATCATGCTTGATGACCCAACTGAGGAAATACGAATACGGATTGCAGGAATGGTCGAAGAAGCAATAACACATAACTGGATATCCAGGAAGGAAGCTGACTTTCTTATACAAAAATCACCAAGAACACCATACTTTTATACCATCCCGAAAATTCATAAGAACCTAGAATACCCTCCTGGACGACCGATTGTGTCCGGGATTGGCTCCATACTTGAACCCCTCTCTAAATTTGCCGACGCTTTCCTCCGACCCCTAGTTCAGAAAAAAGCCACCTATCTAAAGGACACTAAAGCGGTACTACAACTAATAAAGGACCTTGACTTCGACCCAGATCAACATCTTCTACTCGGGCTCGACGTCGAGAGCCTTTACACTAGCCTACCTCATGGCGAAACTCTGGGAATCATGGAGGAAGTTCTGTACACCACTACATGGGGTTACCAGACACCACGCAGCGTAGTCATGGAGTGTATTTCACTAGCACTGACAAAGAACTTTTTCCAATATGAAGGGGTGCACTATCTACAGAAGCACGGGACCAGCATGGGCAGCACCTTCGCCCCAAGTCTGGCCGGATTATATGTATACCATTTGGAGACCACTAGAATATTACATCAAGAAAACCCATTCCAGGACCGCATCATTGTCTGGAAACGGTACATTGACGATGTTCTAGTGATATGGAAAGGTGATACCGACTCTGTAAAGGACTTTATGGTATGGCTCAATCAGCAAAACCCTTTCCTGAATTTTACTTACACAGCCTCCAGCAACAATCTGGTGTTTCTCGACCTCAATATCTATCCTGCAAGTGGTGGTCTGAAAACAACGACTCATTTTAAACCTACGGCGAAAAATTGTTTGCTATTATATAATAGCTTCCACCCCAGGCACCTGCGGGACAACCTTCCGTATGGACAATTCCTTCGTCTACGACGAAACTGCTCTGAAATCATTGATTTGAAGATACAGGCCACTGATCTGGAAGACAAACTACTGAAACGTAACTACCCAGAACGTATTGTGAAGAAAGGGCTCAAGCGAGCAAGGAACAACAATAGAGACGCCCTTCTGGAAAACCATCCCCCAAAAAAACAGGAAACGAGACCTATCTGTGTAACCACCTTCAGTAGCCACTCAAACCAAGTATCTAAAATAATAAATAAACATTGGAGAATACTAAATTGTGGTAAACTCAACTTTCCAAAACCAATGTTCTCCCATAAAAGAGGTAGAAATTTAAGGGATATCTTGGTTCATACAAGACCACGACCAATGCAGGAGAGGGGTCCACCTTATCTGAACCTCGCACCCTTACAGGGACATTACCCTTGCGGGAATTGCAGCACATGTAGCCTTACCAAGAGAAGCAGAAATATCACGTTCACTAATGGAGAGGTCTGGGAGCAAAGAAAATTTACAAACTGTAATAGCAAAAACGTGGTGTACATCATCACGTGCCCATGCAGACTGGAATATATCGGCATGACATCAAAACCAGTGAGAGTCCGTATCAGCGAACATAAGAGTAATGTACACTGCAAGAAAAGTACCACAAAAATGGCGAACCACTATTTGACCATGACCCATACTGTGGATGACTTGAAATGGACCATTATTGAACAAATCCGAAATGAGAGAGATCTACTAGAAAAAGAACAAAGATGGGTGTTCCGTTTGGGGACCAACATCACTGGCCTTAATGACGATATTCCTTGGGCCCACCTTTCGTAATGTAACCCCCTAAAACGTTAATCACCGAGCATGTTCCGTTAGTCTACAATTCTCACAGTTTTCAATGGTGAATTCGCCAGACATCACCTATGGCGACTGTCTTTGGAGCGCCCTACATTGATTATATATTCTCTTTTTATTTTTTGAATATATCTCTTTGAACTTTGAAGACCTTTCCCTTATTTTTTTCCTAGATGAACTCAACAGCACCAGTTTAGTAGTGCTTTGGCAACATGAACCTTTTTCCCAGGTTTATAATACGATTCTTTTATATAGATTCTGGGATATCCTCTTATAGTTTATCTGTTAAATGAGGAACTTAAGGATCTGATCGCTTTTATCCCTAAGTTCATGTGTTGAGATCCTTTTCCATACCACGGCGCTCAAACTCCAACCCGGGCGCCGGTTTCGATTTCTGAACTAATAATTTCCTCAACCTTTAATTAACAAAACCAGCGCGACAACGCCGCGCTCTAGCTGTTAGCGTTGGTAACAACACACTTTTTTTCCCTTTTCCGCCCATAGATACGCGTCACTATGACAACCTGACCTTACGCTTAGACACCGCCGGAACTTGAAGTACCTTTCACTTCCAGGGGAGAAAGGGCGTTCTTATCGTGCAGGTGCAGACAACTTAGGCCAATTAACGACAGCATAAATAGTACCTTCCCGCGGTTCCTTCTCCATCACGGAGCCGCGGGTTGGCGTTATTTCGAGGCGAGACTGAGTCGATCATAACGTAAGTACGGCATAGCCGTTGGGGAATATATTTATTTGTGCTTACAGGAATTTGACCATCGCCAGCACTGTAAGGCACATTTGTTGGAGAGTGTGTTTTCAGTTTTGGGACCATGACCATGAGATATACCGAATCTCTCCTTCCTATTTTACTAACAGAACTACGTTTGGCGACATTCTTCCCCACCCGTTACAAGAGGCTCATGGAGCATTATCTCCTACATTACATAGTATGTATTATCTGGTGACTGATGACATTATGTATTCACGAACCTTAAAGCAATTACCCTAGCCACATAAATAGAGTGTGTGATTTCTGTTCTATGTATGTGTCTTGTGTGTCCCTTTTTCCTTCCACAGGTCTTCACACTGGTAGACCACGATATTGATAGCACTAAGATCACGCTACAGTCACCATGTGGTTTTTTTTGCCTTTTTTAACTTTCCTTCTTTTGCAGATCTCAAGCGTTTGCGCATGGGAAAGCACTATTAATTGTACTTTCTCTTTCAGATTAACATTTACATGGTACTATTGGGTATCGTATAAAGTGCATATAATTCATGCACTTTTAATTTTTATCACTTTTTTGTATATAGCACACCCATTTGGGAAATTCAACATAGTGGATACTGAGGGGATCTTCTTAGTCCTGATGAAGAAGCTTTGCTTCGAAACATGTTGACTTTATAGGAGCATCCGCACATTATTGGCAGGACATCTCCGCATCACCTTTTTAACAGGTCCAGCCTCGACGACCTATTAAAGTTTCTTTTAAGTCCATGAGGCCAGGTCCTTTTTAAATCACTTACCCATATTCACTCCCGACCCCTCCTCTCACTACCCCATGACTACACATAGTATTGCTAAAACAGTGCTCCCGCGTAGTCGTAGGTCGTAGCACGCCCCGTCCCGCAGCGGGACGGGAAGACCCCTATGATGAAGCATGACACCAAGGGCCCTTTTGGTGTGTGAGGGGTATTTAAGCAAACGCTGTGTGCATCCATACCCGGATGAATAACACATTTTCCTTAACACAGCTAGTCCCATGTGGTGGATTTCTTTGATTTATTGAGAGTAGAACTGCACCATATCTGTAACTAAGTGGCACAGCTCAGCTTTTTCCTGCGCTGACACATTTTAAGCAGCCATGCGCCAATCCAGATAGATAAGAGGATGGGAGCACACTGCCTCACATCCCAGCACCCAATTTGCCCCAATGCATCATGGTTAACACAGTGCATGATAACACTTATTTCAGCACTAGTCTTTAATTTGTCACCCTTGTTGGTGCAGCCCGTGCCGTGTAACTCTCGACACATGTTTCTGGATTCATTTTATCATCAGTAGACATCAAAGAGTCATTTTGGGAGTGCTGGAAATGCTGCCCAAAGTCTTCTCAGGTCTCTGTACCACTCACTGGGCGCAGGTGCATCAACACAAGCTCCTCAGCTCAGTAGCTCAAGGGAACCTTTTCAAACAGAAGGAAGGTGGAAGCACACAGCCTCACATCCCAGCACTCCATTTACCTCAATGCATCATGGTAAATGCAGTGCATGATAACACTTACTTTAGTAGTAGTCTTTAATTTGTCACACTTGTTGGTGCAACCTGTAATGGGTAACTCTAGACATGTGTTTCTGGATTAACTCCTTCATCAGTAGAGACACATAGTGCAAGGGTGTCTGCATTGTGGTCAGCACAGTTTTCGTGTAGGAAGGATTCTCTTCTTGCATAAAAACTAGGATTTAAGGCAATTTTCTCTTTGCCTGTGTGCATACATGCAAACAGGAAAAAACCAAGATTATGAACTACTGTTTCTCCTCGTTCTAGCAACCTCAGACAGGAGCAGGATTTGGGCTCAAAACCATGTCTAAAATACTTTGTAGATGTGAATATGCCTCAAAATCCATGGTTGGATGCAAGGGAATGTCCATGCACCACCCATGGAACTCCCCTTTAACATAAAATTATGCAAGGAACTGCGTTGCCTGCATTGTATTATTTATGGCTACAAATCAATGCAAATTCCATTTTTGTTGGTTTGTAAATACCAAGCTGTATTTTACATTGTTTCTGCATTAAAAAAGTAACGCCAACTTGATACAAAATCTTTGTAAATCTGGGCCACAGTCTGCAATAGAAAATTACATCACAACTCTAGCACAAGCTACTCTACTATAGTTTGATAGTGACTTCATTATGTCCCAGAGTCAGAATTCGTAAAGAGGCCCCTTTTATTCTGGGGTTTTTCTGACCACTGTTTACTCAGAAGCAGGTGTGATCCCTGTACATACCATCCAGTGCCCCTTTCCAAGTGGCAACTTCTTTACGCATTTATACTCATGGTATGGTTCTCCCTAGAATTATATGTAGAGGTTCCATTCCAGGGTCAGTAGGGAAGAGACACACTTAAAACACAGCCATTTAAAGTTCAGAAAGCACACCACATAAAGTCCAGTTCCCATGAGAGTTTGAGTCCCTCATGAGCAAAGACATCCGTTGGTCCATCCAGCCTTTAAGCAGTGACGAGCGGAAGCACACGTTTCTTTTCTTGTTCCAGATCAGAAATGCTCGTTATTGCCATAGACAGACTTGGTCATTGAATGCATCCATAGTTCTGCAGTATTTCCCTTGGGTTTTTGTTTTAAGAGGTATGTTCTTTTATTTATAATAATGTTTTGTTACGGTGGATAAGAAACAGGCAAGGGGAACTTGGCTAACATAATAATGTAAAACAGTAGTTCACCAAGGACTCATTCAATAGAAAATCTGGATGGAGCTAGTAAACAAATTACTAACAATAGTGAATTTTAAGAACTAGGTCAATAAACAACTGGCATAGCCACTGTATGTGAATAAATGCAATTTATGTAAAGACGATGCAAAAAGTGCTCAAAGTCCCCAGCGAACACACAGAAAAGATACATATATAATAGTGTGTATATAAAATAAAAAAACACTGGTCTGAGTGCTAAAGCCAACTGGCATTAAATGTAGCAGTTTACCTCTAGAACCAAAAATGGCATTCGAAGATGTGGGAGCTGTTCTCCTTCCACCTTAAATGCATCGTAAATTGTGGCTTACGCTAACTTAAGTTGTGTGTACAATGTCCTCCATCTTGTACCGGTGGCACCAAGATCACGTGTTATTGTTGTTGTTCTTTCATTCAAAATAAAGAATTGCAAGGCTCACACTAATAAACTGAAAACTGTTCCCAGAAACATCTTTGCTGTGTACCAAGGACTCTTCAACTGTCCCATGCTATTGGCATAAAGTGTATCCATTGGATTGTCAAACTAACTGTGAGAATGTCCGCACATTCAGTGCAGTGCTACCATGAGAGACTCTTCTAATGTATTCTGTAGTCAAATGTTTCTTAAAGCTTGTTCACTATTGGGGCATGTCGTGAGAAACATGTACCCATGTAGAATGTATGACTGTCTTTGTCTAACGTCCTATAAGAAGACACATAGCTTTCTATGGGGAGGAGATCCCTTTCCCCACTCTTAGAAGGTGAATCTATAACAGATTTCGCTTAGAACCGTATTGAGTTCTTTGTACTTATGACCAATATCTTTTGCTGCTAAATTCACTAATGGCACATATTCTGTAACCTGCCTATAACTCTTTATATATAGCTTTGAAACCGCAACGCTTGTCTGTCATTCTTACCAGAATGTTTTACATTTACTACTAAACTAAACTGATTTAACTGAAGCAATGGCTCTAGTCGGGGGGGGCACCAAAGTCCATATTGGGACTACATTGCTCCCCATCCTAGTTGTTGGCGTGCCCCTTGAAAGGGCTTTAAGGTAGAGCGTTTTGCGCCAACAAAGACAAAGAGGGTTCGCTAAGCCTACTCAGGAGGTCCACAACTGCTTAGAAAATTAAATAAAATTAACAGATAAATAATGTGTTGTTAAATAAAGTTGCAGAATATAAAGTTGAACATATTAAAACGTTCTTTATATGTGAAGGAACTTGAAACTAGAGGCTAAAAATGAAGCTAGTCTCCTCAGATTGATTCGTGGGAGCAGTGCAAGTGCATCAAACAGAATATAGTATGGACGATGGGTGGCCCCATTTCAATTTAGAAAACCTGCAACTTCTCATTAAAATTACATTATTTCAGATTTGTTCGTGAATTAAAGAAAATATTTCATAATTTGTGTATTTGATTAATACTTGTTTCTGTATTTTTTGCGTTTTGGTTTGCGGTTCAAATCATCGAAAATGCTCAGGCTGATTAAGTGGGGGTCCACAGAAGTCAAATGGTTAAGAACCACTGCTCTATGCCACTGCACTCTAGCGCAAATCCACTCCACACCATTGCACTCTACGTCTCTTTACATTACACCACTCTACACCACTGCACTCTACACCAATGCACTCTGCTTCACTCTACTCTACACCATTGCACTCCACAGCACTCTACTCTGCAAGACTGCACTCACTGCCACTGAACTCTATGCCATCATATTCTGCGCCCCTCTACTCTGCGCCACTCCATTCTATGCCACTGCACTTTACTCTGCACTACTCTACTCCATGCCACTCCACTGCACTCTACACCAATGCACTCTATGCCACTATAATCTATGCCACTACACTCTAAGCCAGTGATACTCAAAGTATGACCCAGGGTCTGCCTGTGGCTCTCTCGACCTTTACATGCGGCCCCACTGGTGAACAGCAAAAAGAATAATTGATGGACAGAAAGCAGAACAATGTCATACATTCACCCCAGTACAGAGATCTGGGCCTAAATCCATCGTTTTCTTGCTCACCATGCCATTCCAGTTTGGACCCAGCCATATGCAAATCAGTCTTGACCCTGCGCCCAATGGGAACAGTCCAGCCTGATTTGCATATAGCTGTGTCTGAACTGGGGTGGCAAAGTGAGCTAAAGAATGATGTTTTTTTTTTAACAAACTTTATTGAGATTTCCTTGTTAGTACAGATATGCATTGTGTTATGTTAAAGTGCGGTACACGATACTTCTCAGTGGGATTGATGTTACAGTCATATATTGCAGAGACATGCAAAAGGAAGTCCGTTATGCATGGTGTTAGTCCTCTTTTTCAATTGTCACGACAACAGTGGAGAAGTGATAGGGACAAATCCTGTTTTCCAGTACAACCCTTGGTGCTTGTCTCGATATGGCTTCAAGTTACATCTCTAACTAAACTCCCTAACGTCCCTCCATTCCCCCCGCCCCCCCCTCTCCCCCCAGGCATGGCACTTCCAGCTCTATATAGGACATTTATCACCTATCTGTTACTCTTGGGTTTTGCCAATGTGCCAGCTATAACTGAGAACCTAGGTACACCCTTTTGCGGTTTATTCATTTGTCTTGGTGTTACTAGGGATGTTAGTTCAGTGTCTCTTGAATGTAATCGTTCTAATCTCCTATCGCTGGGACAGCAATCTCAGTGTCTTCATCGCTGTCTGGGTCTTTTAATAGTCCCACTAACATTTCCCATGCTTTCGCTGCTTCTAGCGCCTTTTCGCTATTCGCTCTCTTCGCCAATTGCAATCGCACTGTCCCATCACACTCCGCCCATTTAATGAATTCCTTCTTCCACCTAGCTATGCTGGGGCCCCTCTGCGCTTTCCAATGCATCGTGATTTCCCTTTTGGCCAGCAAAAGGCCCATATCTAGAAATTTACTAGTGATCTTGTTTTTAGCCGTATGAGGAAACCAATGCAGCATACATGGCCCTATTGCCAGTTCCAACTCCCTGTCCGTAATGGTACTCAACAGGGTCACCACCTCGGTCCAATAAGTATCTAGCTGTGGGCATCCCCAGAACATATGATGGAAGTCCGCTCCTTCCCCCTGGCAATGCGGGCACTCATCGGAGCCAGTCTCGAAGTAGGTTTTAATTTTTTCTGGCGTGAGGTAGGCTCTCTGCAGTATATAAAAGTGCACTAATTGAAAACGGGCATTCCTGGTGCTTTTCCATGCTCTTTCCACTATGTCAGCCCAGGCCTTGTCTGGTATCTCTTTCCCCACATCTTCCTCCCACTTGCGCTGTAATACACTCAGGGGCAATAACTTCTCCTGTGTCATGCGCCTATACAGGCGTGTGACCGCCTTAAACTTCCCCGCCGCTGTTACTATGTATTGACATCCCAATGAGGTTTTTGGTTCAACTAGGCCCACTTTCCGATGTCTACGGATAGCCGCGGTAAGCGCCGCATGGAGCAAAAAGTCCCCTCCCCGTAAATCGAAACGCTCCTGTAAGTCATTAAAAGGTAGCATGTGGCCATCATCATAAAGATCCCCTATGGTAGTCAAACCCTTCTCGCCCCAGTCTGCTAAATCCCTCCAGGTACCTCCATGGGGCAACGCCTCACACATGGAGAGTGGTATATCGGGGGCATATGGTACCGCAATTCCTGCCCTTTTCAAACTCCTTTCCCAACACTGCCTTGCCGTTTTAAGGTCCCCTGGAAGGGCATCAGCGCGGACAGGAAGGTTCAATACAATATGAGAAAGGACTCTCAGCGCCGGAGCTCTGTCTCTCTCCTCTTCTGACCCACGCAGCCTTGCTGCTATGTTTTGCGTAAGCCATTGCAGCTGAGCTGCTATGTAATAAGTTTCGAAATCAGGAACTGCCCATCCCCCCCTCCGCTCTTGGACGCAATAACACGGTCAGTGCTACCCTCCGTCTACCGGTACCCCACAAGAAGCCCGTGATCATGGACGTAAGCTGTTTAAAAACCCGCGTCGGGATCCAAACCGGCAGGGTCCCAAAGTAATATAAGAGCCTTGGGAGGGCCACCATTTTGAGTAAGGCCACTCGTCCAGCCACTGACAGTGGGAGCGTCCCCCAGAACTCCAAGCTGCTCGCCAGGCCTCTCACTGCCCTGCCTATATTGCCCTCTAATATATCCGCTTGTGTATGGTATATTTTTACCCCTAGATATGGTAGACACCTGTATTCCCATTGCACCCCGGCTGTAGCTTGCAGTCCTTTATCTCCGATAGTTGGGAACAAGCAGGACTTTGCCCAGTTTACTCTAAGTCCAGCCACCACGCTCAGCTCGTGCAATAAGTCCTTCGCTCCCTGGAGCGCCTGTCCCGAGTCCATTAAAAACATTAGCAAATCGTCGGCATATAGGGCTATATGGGGAATCTGTCCGTGCACTTGTAGGCCTTGGTAGTGTCGTCCCGTCCTGGCCTTAGCCGCCAGTGGTTCCATTGCCAATGCAAACAGGAGGGGGGACAACGGACATCCCTGTCTCGTGCCCCGGCCGACGTCGCAGGCATCGGATATCAATCCTCCCGTCCTAATCCTTGCCGTGGAGCAGCTGTAGAGTAAGGCCGTCCATTCTATAAATTTGTCCCCTAGTCAAATTTAGTCATGACGTGAAACAAGTATGGCCACTCCAGGCTGTCAAACGCTTTTTCGATATCAACTGCAAATATAGTGGCTGTGTCTTTCGGGTAAGAGTCTGCTTCTAGTATTTGCATTAAGCGCCGAGTATTTAGGGCCGTATTTCTAGTGGGAATAAATCCAGCCTGATCCTGATGTATTATGGTCTACATGGAAGGAAGGAGTCGAGTGGCTAAGATACGACTCAATATTTTGTAGTCTGTATTAAGCATGGACAACGGGCGGTATGCTGATCGATCCCATGCTGGCTTACCAGGTTTAAGAAGCGGGATGATAACTGCTTCTTGCGTCGACACTATCAGCTGGCCCACATTCCTCGCTTCGTTGTATAGTGTTACTAATGTAGGTGCTAGCTGTTCAGTGTAGGTTAGGTAGAATTCTATCGGGAGCCCATCTGTCCCCGGAGTCTTATTCCGTGCCATATGCTTAATAGCTGCCCTCACCTCTCCGATCTCAATATCTCTCCCTAACAACTCCTCCTGGTCTTCGTCCAGTCTCGGGAGTCTGAGTTCTTGTGTAAACCTACTCAAGTCGATCTCCGTCTGGGTCGTCTTACTCTTATATAGGTCTTTATAGTATTCGAGGAATAGCTCATTTATGCCCTGCTGAGTATAGCAAGCCCCTGTCCGGTGGTCTCGGATCTCCAGAATCAACGAGCCTCTGCGCAACAGGTTTGCCAGCCAAGCCAGGAGAGCTCCCGAATTGTCACTCTCTGCGTGGGCACGTGCGATATAGGCCCTGTAGTCAAAACAGTGCAATCGCTCTACTTGTGTCGCTACCACCTCCTTTGCTTCCACGAGTTCCTCCTGTTTATCCGGTCTCCCAGGGCGTTCCCGCTCCACTGCCTGAAGGCGCTGGTCTGCCTCCTCTATCTCCCCTAGCAGCCCCCTGCGCACTCCCACCACCTCAGCGATACAGCAACCCCGGATCACCGTTTTAAAGGCGTCCCATTCCACTAAGGAGGATGAGGCAGTGCCCTCGTTGTCCCAAAAGTATTGGGTTATGGAAGTGCCCACTGCGGCATGAAACACTTGGTCCTCCAGGGCCTCTGGGCATAGGCGCCAAGTGGGTATCGTGGCCCGCATGCGCGACCACTGCATTCGGAGTAAGATGGGGTTATGATCCGACAATGTCCTAGTGAGGTACTCGCTGCCCTGAACTCCGGCATGCACGTCCGGAGAGCATAAAAACGCATCTAAGTGGACGTGGAAGTCGTGCAATGCAGAGAAAAAAGAGTAGTCCCGGTCTCTAGGATGTTGAGCCCTCCAGGTGTCTACCAGCCCCCATCGGCCCTGCCAGTGTCGTCTCGCCTCTGCTATTTTATGGATGGGTGCATTAGGAAGTGGGGGGTGCGAACGGTCCAAGACCACATCAGATACACAGTTAAAGTCCCCTCCAAACAGCACTGACCCGGTAATATAAGGTGCCAGTTTCCCTGATAACTGCGAGAAAAAGGCAGGTTGTTCCGTGTTGGGAGCATATATGCTCCCCAATGCTATGTCGCGACCATCTAGTTTCCCGAGCACCACTACGTATCTCCCCTCTGGGTCTATAATTTTTTCCCTACACTGAAAGGGCACTCCTGCCCGCACCCATAGCAAGGCTCCCCGGGCATACGCTGAATAAATGGTATAGAACACTTGTCCACGCCAGCGCCGTTGCAACGCTCCTCCTTCCTGCGCCTGTAGATGTGTTTCTTGTAGCAGCGCAATCTGAACTCCCCTGCGGACTAAGTATGCATGTATTTTATGCTGCCTCCACATTGAGTGCATTCCCCGTACATTCCATGACATACACTTCAAGTCATTGGTGGTGCCCATCTTAACATTTTTAGTAAATCTGCAAATAAAACTTCCCGAGTGACATGCCTGGTCCTAAATAACCCCAATACTAACAAATGATCCCAACTCCCCCTCCCCAGGACAGCTACTGTTAAACTAGCACCCATCCAAACCTTAAGAAAGTGCATACAAAGGCCTCTGTCGCCCACAGAGGTTCTTGGGGACGCGGCTGGCTCGGGACTTCACTAACCATTGCACATCAGCTCCATCATAACCAAAACAGCCCGGGCCATTTACCAAGCTATGCAAGCTTCAGTGTTCCTCCAGTCACTGTGCCCATTTTAGCTTACCACCATCGTTCAAATAATGCCATCTGCTATTTGCGGTGTCACCTCGGGCATCCGTACGCCGCTGCCGTGGGATGTGTCCGATTCGTTGCCCACTGACTCTCTGGATGAGCCAGCTTCCTCCCCTGGTACAGTATTCCGGTCCTGCGCCAGCGCCACCACTGCCTGCAAAGCTTCCGCCCGTTCCTGCGCCGTCTGAGATAATGTAGGTTTCTTCTGGGTTCTGTTACGGAGACGACGGTCTGAGCGCGGTGCTCGGTTCATGGTTCTCCTCTGTTCATCTCCAGATTTCTCTCCGCGTGGTGCTTCTTTTTTGTACGTCTCTAGCCAATCCCAGGCGTCTTTGGGAGAATCAAGGTAGTGTGTGTTCCCGTCCAGGATAATGCACAAGCGGGCCGGAAACATCAGGGAGTACTGGAGGCCCTCATCTCGCAGAGCTTTCTTAACTGCCACATAGGAGGCCCGCTTCCTTTGCACCTCCAAAGTATAGTCCGGAAAGAGAGTAACTCTATTACTATCTACAGTGAAGGGGCCCTCCGCCCTTGCTCTCTGTAGAAGTAAGTCCCTATCGCGGAAGTGGAGCAGGCGGGCCACCACAGGTCTCGGAGGCCTCCCCGGAGCCAGTGGTTTGGCTGGTACTCTGTGGGCTGTTTCCAGAGTATAGAAAGTAGTGAGACCCTCCGGGGCTACCACGCTCCTGAACCATGCTTCCAAGAAGGCCACCATATCACCCCCTTCCGTTCCCTCTGGTAGGCCCACCACCCTGACGTTGTTTCTTCGGTTACGTCCTTCCGCATCCTCGGTCCTGCGCTCCAGGACGCTCACTCTGTCTGTTAGTGCCCCTATCTGCTGTGCCATATCTTTCTGTGCCGGTGTCAGCTCTGCAATGCTGGCCTCAGTTTTCTTGACCCTCTCCGAGAGCTTTTTGTGCTCGTCTTTTAGTAGCCCGAGCCCTACTGGAACAGTGCTAATATCCTGGTGGAGGGTCGCCTTCACGTCTGCTATGGCCTCCAAGATTTGTTGAAGCTGTTGTTGTATTGGGACTTCCTGGACATTCTGCGGCTGGTCTTGAGCGCCCTCTTCTTGATCCTGGGGGGTCCCAGTCGGGCGCCCCTTGGGTTTACCCATGGTGGTGGTGTGGGATCACAAACCCTGTGATACGTCGTCTCAGGGTTGCACCATCAGTAGGTAGCCGATGTTCCTCTACTCAAAGAGCTTTAGGCCTCAGGCACATGTATCCAGCTTTGTGCGGTAGGTCCTGCAGGGCATGCACCCTCCCCTTCGTGTTTGCACCCCCTCCAGTATCCCCAATCAGCGGGCAGCTCCACCGTGAGCGAACAGTTCTATTCAGGGGGGCAGTGCTCAGTGGCACCCGCTGCTTCCGTCCTCATTGACTTAGCACAGTGGTGTATTGCATTGCCACCGCCTCTGGTTCCTGATACAGTGGCTCTCACCCCAACTAGTCCCAGGGAGGCTCCGTTCCGGGCCTGTAGGTATTCGGACGTGTCCCGGGGTCCAGCAATTTCCCGGGGTCACGATGCACAGTGTCCCACGTTGCTTCAGTTAAAATGCCTCCCGCGGCAGGGTGCAAGCGCTTCCTAAGTCCTCCGCCCTCTCGCTCGTCTCATTTCTTGCGAAGGGCGCCTGGTCGCACACCAATCCCCCACAGAGACACCCAGAGGAGGGGCCCGATCACAGCCAGAGTCCCAGCCCTAGTTTCCCCGAGGTCCGCTCCCACTCCTACCGGGCTTAGAGGAGGTCCGGTGCACCCCGCGGGCGTTCACCGCAGCGCCACAGGACCCAAGGATTCAGGGTGCGCCCTCCACCATCATTACATGTGACATGCCGTGGATGGCAGGCCTCAGCCGTTTTCCGCCCCCGTAGGCCCTCGGGGCCCTCCTTAGCTGCGGACGGTCGTTTCCTCACCTCTTGGCGCCCCAGTGCCACACAGGAAAGTCCGTTCATGGGCCGGAGGTCTCGCGGTATCAGTCGCTGCTGAGGATCACCCATCAGCATTTCCCAGGGCTCAGGGTGCTGGTCCACTCACCAATACTGCGTCATCACCAGTTGCAGATTTCGAACTCCCGGTGATTCATTCAGGGCAGCAGCAGCGGGAGTTCGCAGTCAGCGACGACAGCTCCTTCAGTTTGCCGCGGGCAGCTCCTCTGCGGGGTTATCCACCGCCCCTCTCCTGTACGCAGCCTCTCCACTATCAAGCCCAGTTCAGCTGGCTCCCGCACCTGCTGCCACCTAATGCCGACAACGCAGCTCCCAGCGTCTACCGCGTGGGCCGCAAGTGAGCCCCAGGGTCCTCAGCTCTCTGTCGCGGGCCACTGTCGCTTTTGCGCCGCCTCCGGGCCTCACAGGTGTTCAGAAGGCCCAGGCTGGTGACTTCCGGTGCCTCCTCGAGCTCAATGTCCTCCTCTGTGCTCCCGCGCCATGGTCAGCGCTGGCACAATTGCCCAGAATCACGCCGTGGCAGGCCTCACCCCAGTTGCATCAGCTACTTTCCGGCGCTTATACAGTACCCCCGGATTGCCATCCATGCACCCGTGTGGGCGCCCGCCTCCATTTTCAGGCCCGCCTCTCCAAGTGCCGCCGGGTCTTCTCCCCAGGTCGGCCGCCGAGCAGTCTCGCCACGGGGTCCACTGCCACTTCTCCCAGCTCGCGACCTCCCCGCTGCAGACCAGGGGCTCGCGCTGCCGGGGTCTGCAGATTCCCCCGCCAGTCGTCGCTCACCTCCGTCAGCGCTCCTCCCTGCTTCTATCTCGCAGGCCTCGGGTGAATGTCTAGGGCCTCCGCTCCCTCCGAGCAGCGAGGGTCTCTCCCGCTGGTAGGTCACTCCCGGGACGCTCGGCCCAGTCCCTAGGGGCTCATCTGCCACTGCACAACTCGGCCCGGGACTCAGGATTACCAGGATAATTTGCGGGTTGATACGGAGCTCCAAGCTCACGCGTCCGCCATATTCCTCGGTCAAGTCACGCCTTCGTGAGCTAAAGAATGATGATGGATTCAACCCAGATCTGTGACTGGGGGTGAGTGTTTGAAAAGTTTCAGCACTCCGTCCATCATCTCCTTGTGTTTGCTTTGTTCGCCCTAAGTTGGCAGGGTATGCCTAGACGTGGGTCCCTTGCTCACTTTGCCACTGGATTCAAGCTAGCCTGGCTGATGAGGACTGTTAGCCCGAAACCGGTCCCAGGATGCTTGATTCTGGTCCAGGGAAGGCATGGCTTGGCAGTTCGGTCTGGACTGTTCCCATGAGGCACAGGGTCAAGACTGATTTGCATATAGATGTGTCTGAACTGGGGTGGCAAAGTGAGCTAAAGAATGATGATGGATTCAACCCAGATCTGTGACTGGGGGTGAGTGTTTGAAAAGTTTCAGCACTCCGTCCATCATCTCCTGTCTTGTGGATTGTTACCTGCCTTGTTATGTTGGCCTAGGCCGGGCTGCCATGCTGCTTTTCTTTGCGCACGTTACACTGAGCCGGGCCTCCCTCGCCCTTTGCTCGTGCCAAGTTCTTTTGCACTGTCTGCATTTTCTGTTGTTCACCTTTTTGGGCTCAGTCTGCACAAACATGTACAAGGTCGCATAACAATGTATTTTGGTTCTTCCTGATATGGCCAGTCTCGCGCACCCAGACATAACATTAGGTGCAATTGCCATGAAGAATTTGGTATGCTTTTAATACTGTGGTTTACTAGCGCTTAACACACACTTGGAGAAATCCTTTTCAGTGAGAAGAGCTATGATGTCCTGCTGATGTAATTCTGCATCTAGAGACTGAGGTATGGGGGTTCGCTAGTCAAAGCCCAGAGGTCTTCTATTATTATAATAAACTATCTTACTGCAAGGGGAGGGTGGTAATGTTATTTATACGTTTATCCACTGAGCTCTGAGATGCTTTCCCCGTTTGTATTCTATGGAATTGTAACCATGCTGCTTATATTAGTCATATGCATTATGCTATTAGTACTGACACGTGTACTGTACAATAGAGCACGTAAGTTGGAATAAACATTTTAACCTATCCAGTGTCTCTTCCTACGCACCTTGTGGACAAGTACGAGTGAGTGACGAAAGAGTGTTCTTGCTTCTGCGAGTCCTGAGATAAAGATACCGTGTTCTGGGTTGTCCAATCATTGGTACTTGGGTGCTAATGGGATGCTAAGCTAGTTGGGTTGGGGTTTTTGGGTGCTACGGTATATGGTGGCAAACCACTGTATTCCGGGGTCCCATTTTCCTGTGCATAGCTCTGTGTATGTGCAGAAACCTTATGACATGGCGCGACCACCGTGGGGCAGCTTAACTGCGAGACGCTTGAGTAGTACTTGTGCTTGTCCACAATCCCCTCGCGTACGCTTCCGGAGGCGTATGTGACGGTGATACCTCCTATATTGAATGTTTTATAGGTTCTTTCAAGCTTGATGTTATTAAAAAAGGTTAGTTAAAAGACCCATTTTAGTGCTCCCTGTTAGGTTGTCGAATATAACTGTTTAGTCATGGCTGGTGTGGCGATTGCTGCACATAGTCGAGGAGCACTCCGAGACCACTTACGGGTGTATGGAGTGCCTGATACAGGGATCGATTTGGTCTTTGTGGTTCAAGCCGATCCGGCTTACCACTTTGAGGTGTTTTACACTTGGATCACTTTTGAAGCGGTGGAGGCAGATGATAATCTGTTTCATGAATATAAACCCACCGTTATTCCTGCTGCCTATCGACCCTATACCACTCTTGAAGTACCTCTCACGGCTTGGCAGCACCGTGTTTGGTTTAATGGCGCCCTACCACAACCAACTACCGCAGTTCGTTTAGGCCCCTTATCAATTCAGGGGGCCACTTGGCCTGTATTGGCCGGGTATACCCCGCATCCAAATTATCTGGCATTACCGCTTGCGGAACTGCGCACTATGCATACCGAATTGGTACGAGTGCATCGAGCCCTAGTGACATACGTTACAGGTAGCCTACATGGAGCTGCTCCTGTAGTCGCAGGCCAACCAGCTATAGCCGCTGGAGTGACCATAAGTCCTGTCATGGTAAATTCTGTGATGGGCAAACGTCCACAAAATAAGGACGACTATCCTTACTGGCTTGCAGAAAAGTTCGATCAGATAGAAGCAGTGTTTCCCCATACATCCCCAGTAGATAAACATCGCATCCTCACGATAAGTTTGCCAAAAGACATAATCCCCGATTTGACATCATGTGAAAACTGGGGTAAGGTATTCGCAGCAGTTTATTCAAAATGTTTTGGAACTCCTTCCATGACGGTTCTACCCTCTGTAATTAAAAAAGTACAGGATGAACATGGCCCTGAAGCGGCTGTGGAATTAGGGATGAGACTAGTGGGAGTGTTTGATGTAGTAGCTGAGCTGATCCTTGGAAATGTCAAGGGCGATGCTATGAACTTTCAAGTAGCGAATGCTTTGGCTTTGGTCCCAGAGTTGGACAGGCCCCGCGAATTACCGAAAATTATTGCCCGGGCTTATAAAACAATTGGAAGAAATAGCCTGGGCAACAAGCCTTTTGTAAAAATGCAAACTCAATCGCAAACACAAGTTACACAAACAAAAAGTGCATCTGAGAAAGATGATAAACCGGTCTTCACTAAAAAGAGTTGGAGACAGAAAAAACAGGGTAAGCAACAAAAGAAGCCGGGGTCGAGAGGCGCTTCCCCAGTTTCGGTTTCTTCTGAACGTACTTATGATTTACGTGATAGGTCAAGGATTAAATCACCAGAAAGGTTTCAGAGCTCTGATACGCGTTCTCCTCGTTCTTCACAGGCCCAGACGTCGTCACAGGCTGGTGGAGGAGGACGGCAAGATAGAGGAAGGGGCCGAGAGGCTCCCCAGGAGCGAGACCAACCTCGACAACAAGTCAGAGGGAAAGCAGAAGACTTTCATCTTCCTCGACCGCAATTTCAGAAGAAAAAAGTTGCCGCTGTCACAGCGAAATATGCCTCAGACCGTGAGAACGAGACTCCAGAATTGGACGTGGGCAGTGACCCTCCTAGACAGCGCCGCGGAAGTTACCATAGTGCGGGAGGCGCTACGTCCTCATATGGAGGCGACAGCAACTGAAACATTCGTTACTGTAGAGACAGCTGACACGAGAGTGGCACCCCCTGACAGACTTTACAACATAGTAATACAAATTGAAGGTGACATACCGCGTGAAATAAAAGGGATTTTTTGGGAAAATCTAACCTCTTCATATGACATTTTGTTAGCAGAGGTGGATTGGCCACCCCCATTCGTTTTAGCTGCACATAAAGGAGAGGAGGTAATCCTTCCAAGCTTCTCACGGCATGTCCCAAAAGACAAAGCTGAAGCACTTGCAGCTGAGTGGGCTGTGTACCTGGCACCAGCGTTATACCGCAACCATGTGGGATGGGATGAAGAATCACCTCCTCATGCAATACCTTTGCGGTCACTACCGCAGCCACAACCCCAATATCCCATCAAACGGCAGGCAAAAGGCCCCGTCTCCGAAATTCTGACACAGTTGGAATATCAGGGAGTAATTGAACCATGCGTATCACCTATGAACAATCCCCTTTTCGTGGTTTCTAAACCCGATGGATCGTACCGCTTAGTTTTGGATTACCGGCATTTAAATACTCATTGTCGGAACTTTGCGGTGCAAAATACACACAGTTCTGCGCTTGTAGACAGTCTTGTTCGTAAAAAATACAAAACGACACTTGACCTTTCAAACGGTTTCTACACGCACAACCTAGCCCCGGAGAGTGGTCAATGGACCGCATTCACTTCCGGTGGTAAATTATTCCAGTTCCGGCGTTTACCCATGGGCTACAAAAATAGTCCGGGTATATTCGCCGCCCGTGTTGTTTCTTTGTTAAATGACATTGATCAAGACGCATGTTCGTACGTAGATGACATCTATCTGACGGACGACGAATTATTTCAGCATTTGTCCCGTGTGGACCGCATTATTCTTGAATTTGCGGAGCAGGGTTACAAATTTAACTTTACTAAGTCACACATTGCTGAATTTACCGTTCTGTTCTTGGGCTATGAGCTCAATAACGAAGGTAAGGGCTTAGCCCCCCATTTCTTGGAAAAATGTGCACATTTGTGCCCCCCAAATACTCTGAAGAAACTTCAGTCTTTGCTGGGTTTCTTGAATTTCGGGCGTACTTACATTCCCGAATATGCCCAGCGTATCAAGCCTTTGTATGCTTTGATACAACCTACTTATTCAAGGTCTTGCTGGCTGCCTGAGCATACCTCGATTCTGCAGTCTTTGCAGACAGACCTATTGGAGTCTAAATATCTTTTGACTCGTGATAACCACACAAACCTGGTGATTAGAATAATTCCGGGGGCGGTGGGATTCACATACTTAACCTTTAATGAAGGTGATACAGTACCCATCGCATACAAGTCACATCTGTACACTTCCGCTGAATTGCGCTTTACATCTGTCGAAAAAGTTCTAACTGCAGTGCAAATGGCGATTCTAAAAGAACGCGCACTGGCACAGGGTAAGCGAATTCTGGTGGTAACACCCTGTCCTGCCCTAGAGGCAGTAACAAAGGCAAGTGTACCGAACTCAAAAGCAATGCATCCCCGTTGGATACAATGGGCTACATCCTTGACGTCTTCGGACGTCACTTTTGTTTTTGATTCTTCTCTTCAGACTCAGGAGTTTTTGCAGTATGAATTCGTTCATCCTCCTCCTTTGTTTTTACTACCGCTTGAGGATTACAAATGTGTGATCTACACCGATGGTTCGGCGCAACCGGCCACTGGGTCCAAGCACGCTTATTCAGCTGCATGTGCTATTGTTGCGGGTTCCTTTGTAGATGGAAAGTTCAAATCCTCTGCAGTGCATACTCGCACACTTGGAGATAGTACCGCACAATTGGCCGAGCTGCATGCATTGCTACTTGCACTTGAGTTCGCTTCTCAGGATGAGACCACTCTTATTGTATGTGATTCTTTTTACTGTGTACAATCTTACAATGACAATCTGTTTTTCTGGTCGAAAAACGACTACAAGGACGCAAAAGGGAGCACAATTAAGCATAAAATGCTTTGGGTTCGAGTGGCAGAATTGCAACAACGTCTGCCCCTCACACAGGTGGTTCACACCTTAGGCCATCAGCGGGTGGGCGCACACGCTATTGGTAACGATCTGGCAGATGAAGCTGCCCGTTCAGCAGTAGTCACGTGTTCAGTAGCAGCGGTTACCAGGTCCATGTCTAAAATAGACCCTGTAATATTAGCAGCTATTGCTGCAACCAAGGAAGGTAATAATTACCCTACAGGTTTCCCTTCCAAGTATTCTTACACATTAAGTCCCGATCAGGTTCCTTATGTAACTATACCTGACGTTGGAGATCGGCTGATCCCCAACGCGGACCGCAGGAGTGCCTTGATATCAGCTGCACACGAAGGCATGGCTTCTGCTCATGCAGGTGTGTCAGCTACGGTTTCCATCTTGCAGCAGCGTTATTGGTGGCGTGGGTTATATAAAGACACTCGTGCTTTTGTGCTTTCTTGCGACGTTTGTCAACAGATTAAGCCTTCCACAGTAACACGTCCACCACAAACACCGCTCTGCATTGCTAACAGACCCTTTGGGTGTGTTTACTTGGATCACTGCGGTCCATTCTCATCAGACACTGCCTATAAATACATCTTAGTGGCAGTGGACTCGTGCACACGGTTTCTCTGGGTCTGGCCACAACGGAGTGCTGACGCCCGAAATGTAATCAGGGATTTGCGTGTCTTTGTGGGAATTTTCGCATGCGGCACCTTCCATTCGGACCAAGGTCCAGCGTTTGCCTCTAGGGCTTACAAGGATGCAATGGCTTCGCTTGGGGTGCGGGTGAAATTTTCGTCTCCGTATAGGCCTGAGGGCAACTCTATCGTTGAACGAATGAACCGTGACTTAAAGCAATCCTTAACAGCTAGGGTTATAGGTACTGGCAGGAACTGGCTGGCCCATTTGTATACCGTTCAGCGTGCACTTAATAATCTCCCTAGAAGACCTCTGGGTGGGCGGACCCCATACGAAATGCTCTTTGGCATAAGAATGTTTGTGCCTGACCTTGAGGGTCCAGACATCGCGGCGCAATCCGCCAAGTTTGATGTAGATAACCATTCTGCTATGTTACAGGACTTACAAGAAGCCCGAGACAAACTTGCAACTACACATTTGCCTTCAGCCACAGATCCTGCGTTGCAGATTCCGGTAGCCGGCTGGCTTCCAAAGGTTGGAGAACTGGTTCGAGAAAAGGTTGAAAACAAAAAAGAATTCGGCCCCTCTTTTCGTGCACCGGTTCCAGTTCTGGGCTTGAAGGGAACACGTACAGTCATTTTACCACCGCTTCCTGGTCGCAAGGAGAACAGATACATCTCAGTGGAAAATGTCAAGCTACAGCGCCTGGCCGATCCTGAATAGTGTCACACCAGCGGTCTCTTGTCCTGCCATTTATCGGACATATGTTCATAGTCCATCTGCGCGAACGATCGCTGATGCTGTAATTGAGATGGTTGATTTGCCTGAAACTACGATTGATCCCCAACTCTCCACCAATATCGACGAGGACGAGTATACTTATCCTGCATCAGAATCGGTGGCACATCAACCAACAACGCCACTTGGCCCGACTCGTTATTCCTTTGATTCGGATTCCACATCTTCAAAAGTCCCATCCAAGTTCAGTCTTTTTGTATCCTGGTTTAGAGACAATTTTTTGATTCCACCCTGGACATACCTCTGGTTGGTACTTTTCTTGATTTTTTTGTTCATGTCCATTGGCTTTGTCACAGTGTTTTTTCTACTAATTAATGGTCACTATTTACCTGAACGCTCTGCTGTAGACTATGTTTCTGGAACTTTGGCTCCTCATTCCTCGTCTCACATCATGAAGCGTGACCACACATTTGTGAACATTTCAGCTTTCCCAGTTGCTGATGGCATCGTATGGGATGCAGTGAACTATCAAATCCATGGTCCGACGGAAATTATTAATGTACCTAATGTCCTTCGTGTTTCAATGGGTGATGTAGTACAAAATAATATTCATTCTGATGATTGGGATGTGCATGCCGTTGAAGCATTGTTTGCCGATTTAAAATATTATGCATCTTTTAATGCTGAAGATTTATATATGAATTCTGCGAATTATGCCGATTTGTATTGTTACCAACATTGGGGTAATCATTTTCTCCATAAGCCAAGTGCCCTGCGTAGTTCTGTTAACTACACCCAATGGGAACATTGTCCAAACCCCTTGCCAGGTAGCTCACAAACTCTTCGAAATAAGTTTACCTATTTCACTGATTTTAATCGGTCAAACCCCGCATCCTATTATTTTAGATTAAATACCACGTCAACTCAGAAAATTATGTTAACACACACCAAATTGCTTTATTCGGGTTCCTTTTTAAGTGCCCTAGCAGTGGGTGGTTATGAGTACTGGGATAATACAGTGGATTTAAAATCTATTTGGGGCTCCAAGCCATGGCAGGTACAGGGAACCGAGGCGTTGCATCGTGCTTGCATCATCCCTACCCAAATTATGTTCCTAAATGCTTCCATCTATCAAACTACGTGTTGGGGCTTAGCTACCACTAAACAATTAAACTCGCCCTCAATTCCATCCCTTTCGAGTTTTCCCAATGATAGCTCACGTTTTAACCTGTCCCTGACGACCCTACAGGCTCTATTACAGAATAATTCATTTAATGTTTCCAAACTGGATCAGTCACCCTGGTTGGTATGGCCTATATCATCTAATGCATGTCAAATGCGTTTTCACGACTCAGGAACTAGATACACACAGGATAGGCCTGATCCGAGATTTACTGCTTCCCGTACTGTCACTACATATTCTGTTGGTAAATTATGCAAACAATGGCTGCAACATTCGTCCCTTGATTCTGTTAAACAACATTTGTCCCTCCTTTCAGGCAATATTGATCTGTCCGACTTTGTTTTGGGACCTCATGGTCCCCGACCTAAAAGATTCATTTATGAGACATATAATGAACTCTGGAAGCTATCACAAATGGAAGCTGCTTCCCGTCTTCGGGAGATAGATCAAGCAAATTTGGAAAAGGTGCTTGCTGTTGTTGACAATAGTATTAATACCCTGTCTTCTCGCATTTATACTTTAGAGAATATTGTGTCCTCTGTTGTTGATATTGTACAAGATGATGTTTCTGTGTTATATCATGGTCAGAATCAATTGCGTTCGGTTATGCAGTTTGCATGGACTTTACAAACGCTCAAGTTAGGTAAAGTTCCTTGGCATTTTTTGAACACCTCTGCCTTGTTTCTACCTTTTAACTTAACTGACAAACAGCAATTTATGTCCATGAAAGATGCAACTTACACTCTATTACATATCGAAAAGATGGATCCTTTGCCGTTCTCTGTTGCAGAACTCGATTCTGCTGTATGGCTAGTCCATGGGGTTATCGCTTTACCTTTTTCCTTGTTTGAATTTGACTCGTGCATGAAACATTATCCTGTGGGCCGTTACCGGCCCTTGGGCAGTGCTTGCCTGCATGAACTCTGGTCCTTGCCTTTCATGTATAAATGCCTTCGGGACGGCAAGGAAGTCTTTCTCACGGGGGAGTACTGCGACTCGACTATGGGTCATTCGCTTATTTGTAAACACATTAAATTGCATGGCTCATGTAGCGTTTCCTCTCCTAATCTTGCTTGTGTGCTGAAAGGTATTCCTGCTCCTGTTATTTCACCTACTTTCACTCTCCTTTCCAATGGTAGTTATTTACTTTTAAATAACGAAAACTGTTGTGGCCTGCAGGCTGGCATTCCTTACATTGTAACAGTTTCGCACAGGGTTGTCTGCTGCAAAAATGTGCTTTTTCCTCCCCCTCATGGCAAGGTTGATATCTCTATTTGGCCTTCCATCCCTACCATGGAAGCAGATTTCAATAGACTGAGCAGAATAAAGGCACTATTATTAAACGAGGAAGTTATGCTCACGTCCGCCCGGGAGACATTCATTCTCCAGGTGGCGAGTACCCACAGTGAAATACAGGCCCTTTTAAACACTAATCTCCCCCAACATTTTGGGGAGTTAATACATCGTATTTTTAACGCATCTAACACTGAAGGCCTAGTACACTTTTTTAAGGTCGTGGGGTCGGGCTTGGTGTCCTCCTTCCAAACTATTTTTGGTGCCATCCCGGCTTTCATACATTCTATTTTTTCCAGTGTCTTTGGCGGTTTCCCATTGATCCTCGCTTTAGCGGCTGGTGTCTTGCTCTTAATTTGCTTTCTGCGCAATGGCTGCTCCCCGATGGGACCTGCTCGATCCAGAACGCCTCCAGCTGCTCCGTGAGCGCCTTTTGGGCGGTTTTGGTGTCTTGCCATTGGCGACACTGAGTGTGTCATATACTCTTTCATTTCGCTTTGCGTATTTCACTTGCGTGCAACCTGTGATGACTTGTGTCCGCTGTCCTTTCACCTGGACTCTGGATTATTGCCTCTCCAATTCGTCATTGTCTGTTCCGGATTTTGTTCAGTTGATGGGTCCCTTAGAGGCCCATGAGCAGGACTGTTCCGTTGCTGGCTGTATGGCGCGTGCGGCTGCACTGGGGATTTTGGTGCAATGGGATATCTGGGCGGCTGCCCAGGATCTCCTACAACGAAGCTGTTTCGATTATCACGCAAGCTGTCCCGCATTGCTTCTGGATGCTCCCTTTGTTGAGGAGCATTCCTGCTCTTTTGATCTCATGGATTGGATGGCATCTATGTTTTTTGACAATTCCAATGATGAACTCTTGGAGGGTATGGCTTTTCTCTGCACTTACACTTTCATGGATTGACCTGCCCTTCGCCGTTTGGGCGCTCCCTGTGCTCCAACGGCTGTGTTTTTCCTCTGATGGGCCTCTGTCCTGGCCGCTGGACTGACCAGGGGAGGGTGTCTTGTGGATTGTTACCTGCCTTGTTATGTTGGCCTAGGCCGGGCTGCCATGCTGCTTTTCTTTGCGCACGTTACACTGAGCCGGGCCTCCCTCGCCCTTTGCTCGTGCCAAGTTCTTTTGCACTGTCTGCATTTTCTGTTGTTCACCTTTTTGGGCTCAGTCTGCACAAACATGTACAAGGTCGCATAACAATGTATTTTGGTTCTTCCTGATATGGCCAGTCTCGCGCACCCAGACATAACATTAGGTGCAATTGCCATGAAGAATTTGGTATGCTTTTAATACTGTGGGTTACTAGCGCTTAACACACACTTGGATAAATCCTTTTCAGTGAGAAGAGCTATGATGTCCTGCTGATGTAATTCTGCATCTAGAGACTGAGGTATGGGGGTTCGCTAGTCAAAGCCCAGAGGTCTTCTATTATTATAATAAACTATCTTACTGCAAGGGGAGGGTGGTAATGTTATTTATACGTTTATCCACTGAGCTCTGAGATGCTTTCCCCGTTTGTATTCTATGGAATTGTAACCATGCTGCTTATATTAGTCATATGCATTATGCTATTAGTACTGACACGTGTACTGTACAATAGAGCACGTAAGTTGGAATAAACATTTTAACCTATCCAGTGTCTCTTCCTACGCACCTTGTGGACAAGTACGAGTGAGTGACGAAAGAGTGTTCTTGCTTCTGCGAGTCCTGAGATAAAGATACAGTGTTCTGGGTTGTCCAATCATTGGTACTTGGGTGCTAATGGGATGCTAAGCTAGTTGGGTTGGGGTTTTTGGGTGCTACGGTATATGGTGGCAAACCACTGTATTCCGGGGTCCCATTTTCCTGTGCATAGCTCTGTGTATGTGCAGAAACCTTATGACACTCCTTGTGTTTGCTTTGTTCGCCCTAAGTTGGCAGGGTATGCCCAGACATGGGTCCCTTGCTCACTTTTCCACTGGATTCAAGCTAGCCTGGCTGATGAGGGCTGTTAGCCCGAAATCGGTCCCAGGATGCTTGATTCCGGTCCAGGGAAGACATGGCTTGGCAGTTCGGTCTGGACTGTTCCCATTGTTGTAGTGAGCCTCAGCAAGGCCTACCAGTGCTTAGGGGTTCTCCCTTCTCTGCACAGAGTCCTCAGACACTTAGGAAGAAGTTGGCACAGAAACTGGAAATAGAAAAGACAGAGTTTATTAAACCTCATGAGGTGGAGCTAACATTCGCACATCACCCTTCAGTAATGCATGAAGTAGCACACTGAATGGAAGGATCCTGGTCCTTTTATACCCACACAGGGGCTCAAATGAAGGCGGTACTAACACAAATGCTGGTTTTAGGCACATATAAGGTCATACAGAGAATGCACAGTCGACAAGTGGGTGGAGCTAACAGTTTCTACTTTTAGTAGACACATCCTGACATTTATAAACTCGGGAACAGCTGCAAGCTCAACTGAGCATGTGCAAAGCAAGAGGAACTAAATATAACTTGTCTCTAGGCAGATTTCAAGAGCAGTTGACAGGAAGGTAGGACAGAGCACATGGCGAGCACATGGTAGCACATGGCAGCCAAAATGGCTGCCAGAAATACAAAATGGATTCCACAAAGCGGACAATTTAGCCTCTAAATACAGGCTGTCTTCAGTTAATGCTTAACTTAAATGCTGCCAAATTACAACAGACGACCCTTTCAGCATTGGCTGAAGACATTCGTTTATCTGGGGTAATCTAGATATTCATCCCGTACATCTATTAACATTATTTCGGCCACCTCTTTATTCAACATTTGTTGGGCCTTTGTTTCAGCAATGTTCCCTCTGGCAGGTATACAAGCAGAAATGCAAATGGAGCAAAGCATTGGACCACATTGGATACATACACAGCATGTAAAAAATATTATAATTATTACACACAGGATAGTCAGTAGCTTCCAGCCCCAAGCAGAAACAAGAGTCCAAAACCATCCAGCAAAAGTCCAAGTTCCAGTCTCTGGATGAATTTCTGCAGCAATCTTATGCAATTTTGATATTGCGTCATATACTGAAGGTGAGTGATCTGGTATGAATACACAACAGCTGCTACCGATGATGCGACATGCACCACCTCGATCAGCCAAAATCACGTCTAGCACCATCCTATTCTGGAGTGCTACAATCCTTGCAATCTGTAGTTCCTCTGTAATGTTCCCAAGTGCCATAGCTGTCTGATTAGTAACAGCTTCCACAACACGAGTCAGTCGTCGGATTTTCCTGCTGTTTAATGCAGCACCCACAAAGAAAAATAAGCCCAAGTTGAAATCAACATATTGTTGTAGGGTAGTGTCGGTTTGGTCAACTTCATCCATACTTATTGTCCTCTTATTTCTGTTTTTGGAAATGTCATTGTACAGTTTAAAATCACGGTGATACAATGCAGGTGCCAGAAACACAGGGGGCAACAGAAAAGATACATAGCAGATTCCTGACCACCCAACAGGTAATTGATAATATCCGTTATTTCCACACACAAAATACGTGTTATGCGAGGCTGTGAAAGTGCTCTTATTGGCACCTTCAATGGTCAGGATTACAGTACACTCGCTCCTCCCCACTGGAATTCTTCCAACACTACAAATACACAAGTCTGCTTTAGCTTTTGTCACAGAAATCACAAAAGGTCCAATGTTCTTTATTATTCTCACATTTGTGAAAACATATGGTGTTGAAATATTGTCCGGTTGATACTCTTCCCATTCCCATTTAGTCCCTTTGGCTTGTGGATAACCTTCTTTATTTTGATAACACACTTTATTAAGTTGAAAAATAATCCCACCTACTGAAGGCTTTCCATATGCAAACAAAAGCGCATACCAAGCTTGACAAGAACCATTGTGAGAAAATGGAAGAGGAATAAAAGGTGTTCCTCCTTTCTTTTGATGTGCAGGTATCATCCCACACACCCAACAGTTGGTAGTATTCGTAGCATTGTGAGTATGGTGCAACATCTGGATAAAAGTATTGTTCAGGTAAGATTGTCGATGCTTTTGCTCATGGTAAGGAAGAGTAAAGTAGTGGTGTTCCACGGGTACTGTTGTAGTGGCAACAAAAAGCTGTCGAACAGGAGCCACCTTCTCGATGTACCACGTAATTGCTGCCATAGCCACCATAGCAACAACAAACCCTACAGCACAAATGATTTATTTTTTCATTTTAGCAGCAGTAATGATTGATCTTTCTGAAAACTTGTTAAAAACAGTCGTTGGAGCTCTTCTCCCTGGGCAGCCGCTGATTTCTTCACCATGGGCCAAAGCGGGTGTCACTACACTAATACAGGGCTGATCCCCTCCCCTTGCCACAATGGCTCTCCGTTTCACTAACCCAGGGTGGTAGCTCAACCAGTCTTTTTCAAAACTGCAGATCCTTTCCTCGGTCTTAATTGATATCTGGATACTCCAGTGATCGTGTGGTCCGGGAAGACTTCCGCAGATTCGTCAGGTGAGATAGCTTGGCCTTTCTCCGTCTCCAGAATCTCTCGATGGTCGGTCAACACAGCAGGTTCCACCAAGGCAGGCGACACGCGTTTGCAGTGTGTGCTGTGGATCCAATTCTTTCTGTTTGTCACTCGAACTGCTGTCCTTGTCACAAGGAGCACCTGCTCTGGTCCTCGCCACCTTGGCTCCAAGCTGTTCGATCTGTCGAAGACCTTGACCATTACATGGTCACCAGGACGGAGTTCGTGGGCCTCACCTGTAGATCTGTCAGGAAGAGCTTCTCGAACCTGTTGATGAATAGAAATCAAACTGTCAGTTAACTGTGCCAAATAATCATTCATCAGAACACAAGGATGGGGCGTGGCTTAGGAATTCCCCAAATGTTCATTGGTCTCCCAAACACCACCTCATAGGGGGTAAGACCTGATCGTGAATGTGGCACCGATCTTATGGACAACAATGCCAAAGGTAGGGCATCTGGCCACTTTAGAGACGTGGAAGCCAGTATTTTCGCCAACTTTGTTTTTAGAGTAGCGTTATACCTTTCCACCAATCCTGCTGATTGCGGGTGGAAAACTGTATGGAATTTCTGTTTGATCCCTAATCCTTTCAGGACATGCTCAACAACTTGCCCAATAAAATGAGGTCCATTGTCACTCCACAAAAGTTTACAAACACCGTATCTAGGGAAAAACTCCTTTAGAAGCACCTTTGCTGTGGTGAGAGCAGTATTATCCTTCGTAGGGTATGCCTCTATCCATTTGCTAAAGGCACACACCACCACTAGGACATATTTCAGATTATTGCAGCGTTCGAGTTGGATGTAATCCATCTGCAAAACTTCAAAAGGTGCAGTTGGTGTAGCAAACCCTCCTGTAGGAGTTCGTGTCCCTTTTCCAGGATTATACTGCCAACAGATCAAACAGGACTGTACTACCCTTTTGGCTGTGCTAGCAATTTCAGGATGCTCCCAAACTTGTGTAAGCAATGTAGTTATTGCTAGAGCTCCAACATGTGCCAGCCCATGTGCCATTTGAACCATAGGTTGTAAATAGGCCGCAGGCAATTTCCATTTATTCATGTCTTTGTTACGCCAACAACCCTCATCATCTAATATTCCTTCTTTAGACCATTGCTCAAGCTCTTCCACAGAAGCAGATCTCTGTATATCCAATACTTCCTCTCTAGCATCATGCCAACGCTCAGCTTGTGATTTCACTACATACATGGGTGTAGTGCTTCGCTGCATCGCAGTCTCACGGGCTACGCGGTCTGCAAAGGCATTGCCTTGTCCTATTTTGTCAGTCACTTTCTTGTGTGCGCTACACTTCATAATAGCAACTTTCTTTGGGTATGTAAGTGCAGTCAAGAGATTATGCACTAACTCTCCGTGCATTATCTGCATCCCATGGGATGTAAGAAAGCCTCTTTCCTTCCAGAGTAGGCCAAAATCATGAACCACTCCAAAAGCATAGCGGCTATCCGTGTAAATGTTCACACACAAGTCAGTGCTAAGCTCACACGCTCGTGTCAAAGCTATTAGTTCAGCTGCTTGAGCTGACTTCTGAGGTATGCGAGCTGTTTCCACTACTGTCTCAAGCGTGGTAATTGCATAAGCAGCTGAAGTCGTGCCATCTGGTAACTTCAAACAGGACCCATCAACCCACAGTTCCCCATCTACATCTGGAAGGGGCGTATCTTGCAAATCGATGCGACCCTTTGTCTGTTCCTCAGTAAGGAATATACAATCGTGAGGCTCCTTTGACTGAGACTGAGTCGCAAGATATGGCAACAAAGTGGCTGGGTTCAGTGTCGCACATCTTTTCAAGGTAATATGAGGTGCTAGCAGTGTCAATTCGTATCCTGTCAAACGAGCACTAGTTAAGTGCTGAGTCTTAGTCTGATTCAAAAGGGCATCTACTGCATGGGGTACTAGCACCAACAGTTTGTGTGACAAAACTATCCCTTCACTCTGACGTATGGACACAGCCGTCGCTGCAACTGAACGGAAACACCCAGGCAATGCACGAGCAACAGGGTCAAGAACTGCAGAAAGGTATGCACAAGGACGCTGTTTGTCCCCGTGTGTCTGTACTAAAACTGACAATGCACATCCTTCTTTCTCATGTACATAGAGTGTAAAAGCCTTCGTGTAATCTGGTGTGCCTAACACTGGTGCAGAGCAAAGAGCTTGTCTCAACTGACAAAAAGCATTTTGACATTCATCTGTCCATGGAAGGGGGATCGGAGTGTTTTTAGTCAAAAGTGCTAGCAAGGGTTTAACAATGTGTGAAAAACCCAATATCCATTGCCTGCAAAACGAAGTCAGACCAATGAATGCACGGACATCTTTCTGTGTGGAAGGTACTGGGGTGTCTAAAATTGCTTGAATGCGATCTGGTGTCAGTGCACGGCCCTCCTTAGACAGAAGGTGTCCTAAATAGGTCACCTTCGGTCTACAATATTGCAATTTCTTTCGTGATACTTTATGGTGGTGTGTAGCAAGAAAAGAAAGCAAAGACAAAGTGCATTTCTCACACTGCTCAGGTGTATCGGCTGCCAACAAGATGTCATCGACATATTGTATGAGAGCCACTCCTTTAGGCAAGGTAAAGGAATCAAGCTGTCTCTTCAATGCTTGACTGTAAATACTAGGACTCTCAGTATAGCCTTGAGGAACTCTACAAAATCTGTATGATCTATTATTCAAAGTGAAACCGAACAAATATCGGCTATCAGGATGAATAGGAATCGAGAAGAAAGCGTTCTTCAGATCAATTACAGAAAATGTAGTTGTTGTTGGAGGGACCAGGGTAAGCAATGTCGTTATGTCAGAGACTACAGGGTACTGTGGTACTACAATCTTGTTGACTTCCCTCAAATCGATAATAAATCTATAAATCCTAGTGTCAGTATCTTTTTTCAAAATGGGAAGAATCGGACTATTGCAAATATTGTAAGGAACTTCTTCCACAACCCCCACCTTAATTAAATCATGTACAATACGTGTGAGTGCTTCTTCTCCTTCTCGAGAAATTTTATACTGAGGCAGTCTTGGCAATAAAGCGCCCTCCTTGACACTAATATGTACTGGTGGAATAACCATTTGCCCTACATCAGTATCCGAAGTAGCCCACAAAGTACTAGGGAGTGAGGCTAGTGCAATGTCCTCTTTAACAATACAAGATCTCTCAATCATAGGGTAGTTGTCATTCAAAATAACCCGTACTCCTTCCGGAGAACACCGTATCGTAGCCCTAAAATATTTAAGCATATCAAGACCCACAATATTGTCTGGTGTGTTTGGAGAAAGCAAAAACGGACATGGAGCAGTAAACTTATCAATATCAAATGCAAGTGGTTGTGACAATGGGCTAAGGGAAGGTGTTCCATCGAAACCTATCGATGTAATGGTTAAGCCAGACAGGGGAGCCCTTGGAACCAATTGTTTAGACAAGGCACTACGAGTAGCTCCTGTATCAACCAGAAACTGATCAGTAGAACCCAAAACATGTGCTGTAACATAGGGACCCCTCTGATCTACTGGAACTTCAACTGATTCCTTACCCCATCCTAGGCAATCCTATGCATAAGCAGAATCTTGAAAATCAGAGGGCACATAGTCAGACATTTGATATTGGTTCCTTCTATCAAAAGTGTTAAACCCATTCTGCCCACGTGTATTAGCATCAAACCGAGCACGATCATTCGCGCTTCCTCTAGGCCCTTGATATCCTGAACGATTTCTCATTTGTCCCCGACCACGTAGATTTTGCTGAGCACGCAGCACTGGACAATCAGAAAGCCAATGTCCAAATTTTTTGCAGTACGCACACTGATCAACAGACAAATTCGAACGGGCAGAGGAAGGAAAGGACGAACCATAAGATCCACGTCCACCTCTATCATTATCTCTAGAAGGCGGACCATAAGCTTGAGCCAACATAACCTTTGTTTTCAACTCTTTAGACTTTTTGTCCTCATTACCTTTGGCTTCTAATTCTTGCCGCTCATAATACTGGGCCATAGTTAAAAGAGAAACCGGAGAAGATGTAGTCCATGAACTCTCACTGGCCTTTAAGCGACTAGCTATTCCTGGCAAAAGGTTTGCGACATATTTATCGACAAACAGATGCCTACCTGTGTCATCTGTCAATGACTGGCCACTAAAATCGTGAAATGCTTCTTCAAAGCGTGTGAAGAAGTCAGAAACTGATTCATCTACCTTTTGCTTGCAAGACGCTAGCACTGTCCAATCTATCTTTTTAGGGGGAATGATCGTCTTTAACTTAACTAATATAGCTGCCGGAAGATTTAAAATTAACTGACACGGTTTCTGTGCAGGTTCTCTATCTTCATCTAACCGCTCCAAATCTTTCCACAATGCTCCAAATGTCGCATTATCATCTATTTTGCGCACAGTTCTCCACATATCAGGCGGTAATATTAATCCAAAAAACAAATCAATATCAGACAGAGTCATAGTACAAGAGCTGATTGCACCCTCAACTTCCTCATAAAAGGCTGCTGGATTCTTTCGCGGGTCAGGCAATGCATTTTTAAGGGCCATAACATCTGCTCTATTCCAAGAAGTGTAAACCCAATTATAAATAAAGTACCCTTTCGCATTAAGAGAAGTCTTATCATCCTCTGTACCCGTTCCTTTAGGAGGAACATATAAAGGCGCGGCTTCCCGCATGGGTTTCACATGAATTACAACATTCTTATCTGTTTCAGGAGTAGAAGTTCGTGCCATGCTGATCTGAGATGCTAGTGCAGCTGTTTCTGCTGCCTTTTTCTCCTCTCGCAAACGGGCTGCTTCAACACGCAGTTTAACCAAGCGTCTGATCGTGTCAGCCACCTGGGAGAAGACAAAAAGACCGTCACGTAATTGTTTACAGTTAGTTGCTACATCATCGGGCTCCACTTCTACCGAATACTTCCTAAATTGTTCAATAACCTCTGCAGCAAATGTATCGGTAAAATATATTTGCTCCCTTTCCTGCCATCCTTTTATACTATCTAAAAGTTCAGAGGCACTGGTAGTACTACGAACGGCTTTACGCGCAGTAGATCTAATATCAGATGCACGCTCAGCAGATAGCATGGAACGAGTTTCTCGAGCTTTGTCCTGGTCTGAAAAAGAGTCCTCATCTGACTCATGAGGAGCGGAAGAAAAAATATACGGAGGTGGAGAACGATCTAATAACAGGAAATCATCTTGTGGTTTATTAAGGATAGGATAAAGGGGCTGCCTAACAGCGTATTGGCCAGTTACCTGTAAATGGCGTTCCCTATCTTCCCTCTCTTTAATTTCTCTCATCTCCTTGTTTTTTAACTCTAATGCTTTCGCATAAATGGTCTTTCGCTGTTCTTTGTCAATCAAGGCTTGCTCACGCTTCATTCGCTCACGCACTTCTTTCTCCCACATTCGCACACAATCAAACATATCTTGCCTAGTCTTTCGTTTAAACATACATTGTTCCACATACTGAATTTTTCGCAAATCAAATGACCCATACATAGGCCAACGCAACTCAGGATCTTTACTAGTATATTTGTTCCATAACGTGCAGTACATTATAGAAGAAATACCATACTTAATATACATATCCCTATTAGGCGTCCCCTCCGGGGGCTGGTTGTGCTTCGTCAAGTCTCAAATTGGTACCACTACAAAAGCAACACATCCTACGAAGTGTGCTGAAAACAGGCATGCCAAAAAATAGTGCAAAATATGCAGTATTATAATCAAAGTAGCGCTTAAGGTACTTTTCGTACGTTGCGCTGTTCAAACAATTTTAAATAGAGAAAATTCTCCTCATTACCTGCCTATATGTATTGCAATACATATATAATTACAAAACAGATTCCAAAATTGGCCAATCATACAAACAAAGCCACAGTAAGTGTTACTAAAACTACCTTACCAGTCAAAGGCATCAAACCAACAGCAAGTGCCGCAAAACGGCTCTTACCAATCAAATGGTGTCCAGGTTCCAACTGCCAAGATCTCAAATCGACCAAATGGTCACTGCACGGCGAATCAACAGAAGAGATCTCAGTCAAGGACCGGCGCCGCCGGGATGGTCAGATCAGAAAGAAAGGAAAAACGCCGTGGGTGCCAAGACTCTGGTCTCCTCAGGCAGCGATCGCGTCCAAAAGCGAGATTCCAATCCTTCGTCGCGACCAGTCCTTCGGGCATCCGAGTCGCTGATGAGTCCCACGTTGGAAGCGCCAATTTGTTGTAGTGAGCCTCAGCAAGGCCTACCAGTGCTTAGGGGTTCTCCCTTCTCTGCACAGAGTCCTCAGACACTTAGGAAGAAGTTGGCACAGAAACTGGAAATAGAAAAGACAGAGTTTATTAAACCTCATGAGGTGGAGCTAACATTCGCACATCACCCTTCAGTAATGCATGAAGTAGCACACTGAATGGAAGGATCCTGGTCCTTTTATACCCACACAGGGGCTCAAATGAAGGCGGTACTAACACAAATGCTGGTTTTAGGCACATATAAGGTCATACAGAGAATGCACAGTCGACAAGTGGGTGGAGCTAACAGTTTCTACTTTTAGTAGACACATCCTGACATTTATAAACTCGGGAACAGCTGCAAGCTCAACTGAGCATGTGCAAAGCAAGAGGAACTAAATATAACTTGTCTGTAGGCAGATTTCAAGAGCAGTTGACAGGAAGGTAGGACAGAGCACATGGCGAGCACATGGTAGCACATGGCAGCCAAAATGGCTGCCAGAAATACAAAATGGATTCCACAAAGCGGACAATTTAGCCTCTAAATACAGGCTGTCTTCAGTTAATGCTTAACTTAAATGCTGCCAAATTACAACACCATGAGGCACAGGGTCAAGACTGATTTGCATATAGCTGTGTCTGAACTGGGGTGGCAAAGTGAGCTAAAGAATGATGATGGATTCAACCCAGATCTGTGACTGGGGGTGAGTGTTTGAAAAGTTTCAGCACTCCGTCCATCATCTCCTTGTGTTTGCTTTGTTCGCCCTAAGTTGGCAGGGTATGCCCAGACGTGGGTCCCTTGCTCACTTTGACTGGATTCAAGCTAGCCTGGCTGATGAGGGCTGTTAGCCCGAAACCGGTCCCAGGATGCTTGATTCCGGTCCAGGGAAGACATGGCTTGGCAGTTCGGTCTGGACTGTTCCCATGAGGCACAGGGTCAAGACTGATTTGTATATAGCTGTGTCTGAACTGGGGTGGCAAAGTGAGCTAAAGAATGATGATGGATTCAACCCAGATCTGTGACTGGGGGTGAGTGTTTGAAAAGTTTCAGCACTCCGTCCATCATCTCCTTGTGTTTGCTTTGTTCGCCCTAAGTTGGCAGGGTACGCCCAGACGTGGGTCCCTTGCTCACTTTGCCACTGGATTCAAGCTAGCCTGGCTGATGAGGGCTGTTAGCCCGAAACCGGTCCCAGGATGCTTGATTCCGGTCCAGGGAAGACATGGCTTGGCAGTTTGGTCTGGACTGTTCCCATGAGGCACAGGGTCAAGACTGATTTGCATATAGCTGTGTCTGAACTGGGGTGGCAAAGTGAGCTAAAGAATGAAGATGGATTCAACCCAGATCTGTGACTGGGGGTGAGTGTTTGAAAAGTTTCAGCACTCCGTCCATCATCTCCTTGTGTTTGCTTTGTTCGCCCTAAGTTGGCAGGGTATGCCCAGACGTGGGTCCCTTGCTCACTTTGCCACTGGATTCAAGCTAGCCTGGCTGATGAGGACTGTTAGCCCGAAACCGGTCCCAGGATGCTTGATTCTGGTCCAGGGAAGACATGGCTTGGCAGTTCGGTCTGGACTGTTCCCATGAGGCACAGGGTCAAGACTGATTTGCATATAGATGTGTCTGAACTGGGGTGGCAAAGTGAGCTAAAGAATGATGATGGATTCAACCCAGATCTGTGACTGGGGGTGAGTGTTTGAAAAGTTTCAGCACTCCGTCCATCATCTCCTTGTGTTTGCTTTGTTCGCCCTAAGTTGGCAGGGTATGCCCAGACATGGGTCCCTTGCTCACTTTTCCACTGGATTCAAGCTAGCCTGGCTGATGAGGGCTGTTAGCCCGAAACCGGTCCCAGGATGCTTGATTCCGGTCCAGGGAAGACATGGCTTGGCAGTTCGGTCTGGACTGTTCCCATGAGGCACAGGGTCAAGACTGATTTGCATATAGCTGTGTCTGAACTGGGGTGGCAAAGTGAGCTAAAGAATGATGATGGATTCAACCCAGATCTGTGACTGGGGGTGAGTGTTTGAAAAGTTTCAGCACTCCGTCCATCATCTCCTTGTGTTTCCCCTGGTGAACAGCAACACGAGCTGCTGTTTAGTTGCTGAGCTCTAATATTCAGAAAAAAAGTTAAATAAACGGACAAGCATTTATTAATCTGCGAATAAATGCTTGTCCATTTATTTAACATTTCTTTAGACCGCCTTACACAATCCCTGGCCCACCCAGGCCCCCTACAGCCACCCTGCTGGCATCAGTGTGCCCCTCGGACACACCACAGACCATACTTTGGGGCCCCTGGGCAAATGTTTGCGAGTACCCAGGCTCTAAGCCAATCCACTATACACCTCTCTACTATACTCTGCACCACTCTACTCTATGCCAGTGCACTCAAACTCACTCTACTATGCACCATACTCTATGCACTACTCTACTCTATGGCAATGCACTCTACACCAATGCACTCTATGCCACTGCACTGTATGACACTGCACTCTGTGACACTCTACTCTGAAAGACTGCACTCTCCGCCACTGAACTCAATGCCACTCTACTCTATGCCACTGCACACAATGCTAATGCACTCTATGACACTTTGCACTCTCCTCTGCACCAATCAACTCTACCCTACTCTACTGCAGTCTATGCCAATGCAGTCTACGCCACTACACTGTATGTCACTACACTCTACGCCACTCTACTCTGCATCACTCCACTGTACGCCACTCTAATCTATTCTGCACCACTGTACTCCACGCCACTGAACTCTACACACTCTATGCCACTACACTCTACACCGCTCTACTCTACATCTCTGCACTCTACCCTGCACCACTGCACTCTATGCCACTTCACTCTACTCTGAAACAATATACTGTACATCACTGCACTCTATACAACTGCACTGTACACCACTCTACTCCACTCGGGGCTACTCCATTCTGTGCCACTCTACTCTTTGCCACAGCAATCTACTCTGCACCACTCTACCTTATGTCACTGCACTCTATGCCAATGGACTCTACACCACTTTACACAAAACTAATTTACTCTACGCCAATCTACTATGCACCACTGTACTTTAGACCACTTCACTCTAATCCACTCTACTCCACTCCACTCCATGATACTCCACTCTATGACGCTCTGCTCTATTAAACTCTACTCCATTCTATGACAATGTACAACACTACTCCACTCTACAACGCTAAACACAACTCCCTCTCTGCCACTCCCTGCCACTATACTCCACTCTAATCTATGGCACACTACTCCACTTTACTGCTTAACTCTACACCAATCCAATCCAATCCACTCCATGCCACTCCACTCTGACACTCAATGCCATTCCACTCTATTCTATGCCACTCAATTCAATAACACTCTACTCCACTCTACAACACTACTCCACTCTACGACTTTCTACGCATCTCCCTCTATGCCACTCCATGCCACTTTACTCTGTTCTATTCTACAACACACTACTGCACTCTACTCCACTCCACTACTCCATGCCACTCCACTCTGTGCCGCTCCACTCTATGACACACTATGCCTCTCCACTCTACACCACGCAACTCTACCACACTCTACTCCACTCTATGCCATTTCATTCTCCTACACTACTCCACTCTATGCCACTCCACTCTACAACAATCTATTGCGCTCTACATCACTCTACTCTACAACACTCTACTCCACCCTACGCAACACCCTGCATGCCACTCCACTCTGCTCTACAGCACATCGACAATCTATGCCGCTCCACTCTACAACACTCTACTCCACTTTAACACTCTACTCCACTCTATGCCACTCACCTCTATTCCACTCTAGGCCCTTTCACTCAATGACACTCTACTAACTCCATGACACTCCACAACACTCTGCGCCATTCCACTCAATGCCACTCCATGACACTCCACTCCATTCCATTCCACTCCACACCTCTCAACTCTACTCTACACCACTCTACGCCACTCCACGGATCTTGACGCCACCCCGTAACACTCCACTCTTCTCCACTTTACGTCACTCCACTCTCCTTTACCCCACTAACTTTTATCCATGCTGAACAGCAGCTACGCTGGTGTACAACATGGCAAAACCATATTGGCAAGGCCAATAGCTCTTGCTTAGGCACGACCTATTGACTTTGCCAATGCTTGTTATTTTAGTTACAGAACTCCATAATAGTGTATGTGTTTACAGACCGTCTCTCCCTCACTGTCCGTCCCACATTGTTGTTTGTCCCTGTCCCTCCCATTCCCTCCTGCATTCTGTTGTTGTTTGCCCCTGTCCCTCCCACCCCCTCCTGCATTCTGTTGTTGTTGCTTGCCCTATCCCTCCCATTCCCTCCTGCATTCTGTTGTTGCTTGCCCCTGTCCCTCCCACCCCCTTTTGCATTCTGTTGTTGCTTGCCCACCTCCCTCCCACCACCCCCACATTCTTTTGGTGTTGCTTGTCACATCCCACCCACCCCTCCAGCATTCCTTTGTTTTGCTTGCCTCCCTCGCCCCTATTCCCTGATGTTGCTTGCCGCATAGTACCCCCCAATATTGTTGCCCCATACCCCCACACCCTTCTCTCCTCGAACCCTCCTCCTGTTGTTGCTTACTCCTTCTGCCCCCTCCAGCCAGAAAAAAGAACACTATGACTCGGCCAGCATCATAGTGATTCTGGGCAACTCACTTAATCTCCCTGTGCCTACCAAAAAAATGAATGTGTCCTTGTGTAACGTAATTGGTGCTCATGTAAAGCGCTCCAATGCCTTCGGGTCGAGTTCGCGCTATATAAATCTGCAACAACAAAAAGATAGTGATTTTATCTCCCCCCTGTTGTTGCTTGTCCTGTACCCCCACACCCATCGGCCATTGCTTGCCCTTTCCCCCATACCCTTTACCCCGTTGTTTTTGGTTTTTTCGCTGGCTGGGGTTGCAGCCCAAAGGGTGAGGAGGAGCAGTAGGAGATTGGTGAGGTAGAATGGAGGAGGGTTTTTGTGGAATTCCAGCATGTCTACGTTCTCCAAACTATGTTGAAATTCCGTTTTACTTTTCATGGATTAAAAACCGATTGTTTTCTTGACAAGTTAGTGAGATACTTCAAATAGCATGGGGGGGGGAGGGTAGACTTTGGGGTCGATTGGCATATAAGGGTATTATATTTTGTTATTTTAGATTATTTAATAGAGAGGCTACCGCATATTTCCCAAATATTTGTGAATGTGTGAGTTGCCACTGTTGCTCTGTTCATGAGGCCTGTTTTTAAGGTAAAATGTATTGAAGAAATATGTTGCATAATGTGTGGCTTTTGCCTCAAGCCTTTTTGAACACAGATATTGCTTCCGTGCAGATTACGTGCTTTCACACGCAAGATGTCTCTTTAGGGCTAAATTTCGGACTTGTGGTTAAACAGCCCCCATTAGGACAAACCATGGCAGTAAAGCTAATTAGCAACTATTGGCGGAAATTCGGGAATAGCATTAACAGAAACCTAAAAGTTAGAACATTTGAAGCCTGGTCCCTGGTGACCTTCAATGTGGGGCAATGCCTACTTATTTTGCTTCCTATTCTGACTTGTCACTCTCCCGTGTTGACAAGTCATTAATTTAAAAGGCAGTGCACAGTTTCAGTTCAGGGTCCACTGTCCGGGCAGATTCCAATTCCATATGTCCAACAAAGGTCTGGTGAAAGAAACAAGAATCTTGGGAATACTTAAAGTAGCATCATCAAAGTGTATAACTCAAGTCTGGTTAACAACAAGCCCTGGCAACACCAATAGGTCTTGCAGTGGTGGCCGCAACAAATAAAGAGTGGTGGGGCGGGAGGGGTCGTGGGGGAGAGGTTGCGTGGGAGGGGAGGGGTTGCGCGGGAGGGGGAGTTAGAAATAATAGATTTTAAAAAAACGCACCCTTAGACACCGGCCGCCTCCAGCATCGCATTGCTTTTGCAGCCTCTCCTCTTCCTGGGTCCCAGCACCCCCTGGGACAGACTCCCATCCAATCCTGGTGCTGCAGAGCAGCGTGGGGAGTGGCCTGAGCGGGTTCAAAAGACGCTCTGCTCAGACCAGGGAGTCTGTGGGGGTTTCTCCAGCCCAGCTGCTCAATGCAGCTGGGCTGGAGAAAACCTAAGTGCGCATGTGTGTTTTGGTCGGCCTGCGACGGCCGGCCAAACACACATTAGCACTTAGGGAGTGGAGTGCACGTAGCACTCCTCCCCCCCCTCCCATGCCTAAGCCCCGCCCCTACCTACAGCGCTGTTTAAGAGCTGGCAAATGCAAAATAAAACGATGCAAGAACATCATTTTATTTTACATTTGCTGTGTCTGAGTCAGGCAGTGGGGTGACGCTCCTCCGCCATTGCGGAGGAGCCTCCGCTGAGGTCTTGCCTATGTGAGATCTATTGGCTTTGGCAATATTTTTTTAAAGCCACGTTGTTCAGGAGCGCAGCTGCTGTGCAGCACGGCTGTAAGTTAAAAAAAAAAAAGTGGTATGACGCAGTCAAAGCTGGCGATGTCATAGCACATTTTTTTTTACTTTCAAAGCTGTTGTACCATATGGCTTAAAAACATTGACAAACCCAAATAGTGGAGTTATTTGGCTATGTCAAAAAAATTTTTGCCACTTTGTACAGCAGCACATTTTCCTGGTGGACTGAAGCCCTTGGAAGCAAGTTTTGAAAGCCCAGGGCTGCTCATGGTTTCTCTGTCACTTTTGCTAGCCTAATGAGGTTAATTGCAGCATGCACGGGAAGGTTTCAAGAGAGAAAAAGATGGCGGAGGAAGATAGAGAGAAAAAGATCTGTGTGGGAGGAGAGGAAGATAGAGAGAAAAAGATCTGTGTGGGAGGAGAGAAAGAGAGAGAGAATGGAATTATGGAAAGAGAGCAAAAGCACAAAAAAACAACCGGAGCGGGTCTGGTTTTAGGATTTTTGCCAGGGCTGCTTTTGGTTCTCCAGTCTGGCTCTGCTGTGCGGCATGGTTAAAAGTAAAAAAACATGTTATGACACGGCCAGCAATGACTGTGTCATATCCAGTCGCGGCCCACCCCCTGCCAAAGTGGCGGGCCGGAGGAGGGAGCTGGGGAGGGGAGGGGGGGATTCGGGGGACAAAAAAAAGAAATAAACTTACCTGATCGCCGTTGTCTCCGCCGTCCGCTCCATCCCGCTCTTCTGGGACCGGCTCCCAGACTGCACTGCGGCCAATCATGACGCTGCAGAAAAGTAGCGTCAGGATTGGCCTAAGCGCTTCAACTTTGCGTTCCCAGGCAGACTGGGAGCCTGTGCCTGCTTTCCCCAGCAACGCAGCTGGGGCTGGAGAAAGCTTCACTGCGCATGAGGTGTTTGGCAGGACTGAAACGGCCGGCCAAACACCTCAAGCGCAGTGAAGGGGCCCACCACAGTATTATCCCCCTGGACCCGCCCCCAAGACTCATCAGAGTCCTGGGGGCGGGTCCAGGGGGATTAAAATAAAACGATAATAAAACGGGTTAGAAACCCGTTTTATTATTGTTTTATTTGCGGCTGGTGGCAGGGGGGCGGCGCTCCTCCGCCCTAATGGAGGGGCCACACCTGGTTGTATCGCTTTTTTTTTCTTAGTTTCCACCATGCTGCACAGCAGCCATGCTGCTATACAACTTGACTTAAAAACATCGACAAAGCAAAATAGTAAAGCTATTTGGCTTTGTCAATTTTGTTGCCATATTCTACAGTAGCATGGCTGCTGTGCAGCATAGTTGAAAGTAAAAAAAAAGAACTAAAAAGTGCTATGATGCGACCAGCATTGACCACTTCATAGCACTTTTTTTTACTTTCAGCCATGCTGCACAGCAGCCACGCAGCTGTACAACATGGCTAAAAAACATCGCCAGGGGCGTGGCCAAGATGGCGTCTCAATAGGACGCTGCCTTTTTGCTCTCCGCTCCCGCCGGGCACTTAACCGCACATCCAGCAGCCGTAGGTGCACCAGAGCCTACCCGAGCAGTTGAGGGAGAGAGGCGGCATATCCTGGGAGGCGGTGGTGAGCTGGCATTACGGGGAGAGGCGGTGGCGAGCCTGTGACAGAGCGGCGGGGACCGCGCCCAAACTCCGGAAAAGGCCGCGGCGGCAAGCACTCAGCTCGGAGCATCTGCATTAGTCCCTAGCGGTCCCCCGCATCTGTAAAAGGAGGGCCGCCACTGCCGCACAACATCCGCTGCCGATTAGTGTTCCCGGGGGCGGCAGAGCAGGCACACGCCGGAGGCTGCGGTGGGGGACTCGGGAGGCCCGATCCATGCGAAGCCTCGGCTCAGCCGGCCTGGTTGGGCCTCCTGTGCGAAGGAGCACCGCAGAGGGAACGGACGTCTGCGCCCAATATAAGAGGGGCTTGATCGGTCGTCTGGCCAGTGCAGACCCCACCCCAAAGTCACAGCGGACTCTCTGGCAGATCACCGGAGGGGTAAAAAGGGGCCGCCACCACTCAACTTTGCCCGCCATCAGACAACACCCCCGGCGGCACTGGACACACACTGGAGGCAGTGCAGGTGAGCTCCAACAGCGCGTCTTGTCCGGGGACCCGCGGCCTGGCTGACCTGGTCGGGCCTCCACTGTCGCAACGCCTGCGCTAGGGAGCGGACACCAGTGCACAGCGGACAGGGCCCCCTGCGGCATCGCCTGGCCTGAACAGACTCTCCCCATAAGGCATAGTGGGCCTCCTTGCAGCCACACAGAAGGTACACAGAGGGGTCGCCAACGCCACATAACGGCCCGCCAGATAGTGCTCCCAGCAGCACCTGCATAGGCTCACTCCGGAGGTCGAGGGAACGATCCCGGGGTGCGTGTTCCACGTGGGGCCTGGTCTGAACGTCCTGGGGGGGTCCTCCCCCCGCAACAGCCAGTAACTAAGGGGCCGAAAGCCTGCGCCTAGCAAACCATGACCAGCTACACTACCCGGCCCGAGCAGACTCTCCTCTAGGGTCACAGGCTAGGCGGTCCCTGTGGGGGCGACGGAAATCAGACACGAAGGCCCTGGGGAGTAGGGGCAGCCTACGTGCCCCGACGGTGAAGACCCAGCGCAGCGGATCCTGAGGCCTCCAGACCCAGGCCGGCACCCATACAGAAAGACCATACAGCGATCTCGAAATGGCGGCCACCAAAGGCAAGAAAGACAAGTCAGTTAAAGATTTTCTCCTTAAGCCAGCGGCTCAGCAAGCGGAGGGACCGCCACCAGCGAAGCACTCGGACGAGGCCGAAGGTGATGAGGGACCGGAGGGCCCAATCAGCCGATCCTTCATGGAGTCGCTGTTTTCCTCGCTCCCGAGGATCTGTCCAACATGAAGCATGAGCTCTCAGCGGACATGAAGGAAATCCGACGGGATGTGGACTCTCTGGGGGAACGAATCCACACAATGGAGGTGCACAAAGCGGGCTGGACGAAGAAATTGAGCACGTCCAGCAAGAAGTCCTTAAACTGCAGGAGCAGAACCTGGAACTCCAGTCCCATACAGAGGACTTGGAGAACCGGTCGCGCCGGAACAATATCCGTATTCGCGGCATGGCTCAGGCCGAAAGGGACGGCGATATTGAGGCTCTGGTGGTGGGCCTCTTCCGCTTCACTCTAGGGGAGACCCCCGAGTTCCCCATCAAGTTGGACCGCACACACAGGGTGGGCCCCAGGAGAGCGGCCCCGGCCCCACGAGCGGATATCCTGAGGTGCGTACATGATTTCCAGCTAAAAGAGCGGAACCTCAGGGCGGCCCGGCGCAGCACGGATCTCACCTACAAAGGTTCACAGCCTACATTATACCAAGATTTGGCGGCCTCCACTCTACTCAAACGTAAAACTTTCTGCCCGATCACGTCCTACCTCAGAGATGCTGGTATCAAGTACTCCTGGGGACATCCCTTTAGACTGATTTTTTACTTCAAGGGAGAGCAGAGGCAAAACCGGTCCCTCTCTGCAGCGTGTAATCTTTTAGGAATTGAGGACCCTACGGCAGGCACACAGCTTCAGAACAACCCCCCATGCTGTCGCCAAAGGGGGCATGGGTGGACCACTATCAAAACCTCCAGCCCGTCAACATGCCCTGACTTGGACACTATGGCCAGAGAACGTCAGCCAGTACTGGCGACCCTCGCTGGGGCGTCATCGGAGTAGTTGGTCACACGAAGGCAGAAGCTCTGAAAACTTGCAGTTCTAACTCTTGATTGCCGCTGGATATAGTCTATTTGTTGATGCGGGCCACGCCCGGGGGAGCGGGGAGCTGTTGGCCACAGGTACCCTAAACTACTTCTCCAGAAGCAGTAGGCTCTGGACATTGACTGCTCGCAAATCACCATTATTAATGTTTTTGTTACGTTGGGGTGTTTCTCTTGTATGTCATGGGTTACCTCCCCTCCCCCACATGTATCTCTTGGTCTGTCTGCCCGCCTGCTATACTGGTCTAGTTAAGACCTCATGGAAGCTGCCCCATGCAGGCCCGACCGGGGAATGCGCGTATTGCCCTACAGCACTCACTTTGCGCCGCGTCTTCTCCATCTGCCCAAATGAGTATTAAAATCTTGACCCTTAACGTAAAAGGGCTTAATAATCCTGTTAAACGAAGAGCTCACATTTGCTTGCTACAAGAGACCCACCTACTGCGCAGCGATACACATAAGCTATGTTCTAAAGCCTTCCCGCAGCAATATTTCTCTTCCCTCCCAACTAAAAGGGCCGGAGTAGCCATTCTCATCTCCCGCTCTTTCCCTGGGGCGGTGGGGGCACGGGTGCTGGAGATTAGGGGGAGACTTCTGGCGCTTTCTTTGACTGTGGGGCCGCATACGATCACGCTGCCTACCATCTATGTCCCCAACGAGGGCCAAGAGGCGTTCTTATGCGAAGCGGTGGCCGACTTGACGTCCTCCTCCGACAGGCAAATACTCCTGGGGGGCGATTTGAATATTGTGTTTGATGGTCAGCGGGAACGTTTAGTTCAGAGGCAGGGACAGTCCGGTGCTCTCTCTGATAGCACGCGGCAGTGGTTACACGACCTGGGGCTGTCCGTCGTGTGGCGCCACCATCACCCCCATTCAGAGGACTACACCCTCTATTCGCACTCCTGCGATACCTATGCCCGATTAGATTACTTCTTGGGGTCCCAATCTCTCCTTCCCTTCATACAGGACTCGGTTATCGAGCCTCAGGCGTTATCAGACCATGCAGCTTTGACCATGACCCTGATATCTCCCCCTACCCATCGCCCATCCTTTTCGTGGAGGCTTAGAGACACGCTCCTCCACCGTCCTGAAATAATCGCCCGCCTCACTAAGACGCTACAGAATTACTTAGCCGAGAATGACACCCCGGAAACTTCCATAGTGTCCCTGTGGGAAGCACTCAAATTGGTGGCCAGGGGCGACTTAATAGTCACATCCGCCGCTGACAATAGGATACGTAGAGAGAAAAGGGAGGAGCTCTCATGGCAGATCTCTGAATTAGAGGGGATACACAAGAGAACAGGTGCTCCGAGGGTATGGAGGCAACTAAAGAATGCACAAGCTCAACTCGCTAGCTTGGGCCTGGACCGAGCTGAATACGCGGCCCTCAGGCTTAAACACATGTTCTACACAGGAGGCGACAAATGTGGTCGCTTGGTAGCACATAAGCTCCGCGCGCAGCGTCAGGCAGCGGCTGTCCCTTTGATCATAGATGAGGGAGGCTCAGAACTTTACTGAGAGGTGGACATCTCCCGCGCCTTCAGGGATATTTACGCCAATCTCTACTCAGCCCAGCAAATAACAGAGCAATTCCTCTGCATACTTCCAGGACATAACAAACTCGCGTCTGTCACCTGATCAGTCCACCTTGTTAGATAGCCCGATCCGAATTGAGGAGGTAATCTCAGCCATTGCAAGGCTCAAGCTCCTCAAATCACCCAGCACAGATGGGTTTACAGTCATTTTTTATAAAACTTTCTGCTCAGTCCTAGCTCCAATATTAAATCGGCTATTCAACGCGATAAGCGATACATCCGAGATGCCCCCCACGATGCTGATGGCATCAGTAGTAGTCTTGCCCAAGCCCGGAAAGGATGGTAAGCTCTGTGCCTCGTATAGGCCTATTTCCCTGTTGAACATCGACCGTAAGATCTTTACCGGAATATTGGCGGCCAGGCTTAGCCCACTGATGCCTGGACTAATTGAACCTGACCAGGCCGGATTTGTGGCGACGAGGCAGGGCAGCGATAACACCAGGAGGCTGCTCCACCTCTTAGATAAGGCGCACCGCCAATCAGTGGAGCGAGTGGTACTATCTGTCGACGCCTAAAAAGTGTTCGACAGGGTACACTGGCCTTCCTAGAGACCACCCTGGAGCGGTTTGGGGTTGGCAGTCGTTTCCGCAGGTGGGTGCTTAGCGGGTATAGCCACCCCTCAGCCACTGTCCGAGTGAACAGCTACACGTCTGAACCCTTTCCGATAGCAAGGGGCACATGACAGGGCTGCCCGCTCTCCCCACTCCTGTTTGCCCTCTATATGGAGCCGCTGGCCCAGAAGGTACGGGAAAATCAGCGGATCAGGGGGGTTCTTTTTGGAGTGGAAAGGCATACCATTAGCCTTTATACCAGTGGCGGCTGGTGACATTTGAAAGTTCTGAAGAGTAAAATTATTGCCGTACTGCACCGTGGCGAGCGAGCGCAGCGAGCGAGCCCGAATAACCTACAGGGGGTTCGGGGAGGTTCTGCTCCCGTGAAAATTTTGAAAAAAGAGTGGATAAATGGTGCATTTTCAAGCAAATTTGAGGAAGCTGGAAGGTTAATAAAGCAATACGAAATGGGTGCATCCAATGGCTCTCAGGAGGGTCTAGTTAACAGGAAACATGACAGAATCCGAGTTATCCGTGGTGTCACACAATGCACCCAGAGCTTTCCATGACGCAAGGGCCAGCCTGAAAGTTTGAAAAGCCTTCCCTTCAGGCACCACCAGGCAGAAGCAAGAGAAACAAAACACTCTTCCCTCCTCCCCGCAGCTCACCACTCCACGGACGGCTGTAAAGTGAGTGATGCCACCTAGGCAGAAACAGAGCACACCATCTGCTCTTTCATGGATATCTAGGTCACGGTCACATATTTATAGATGCTATTCATTGAACTAGTTAATTCAAGATACAGTACCTCCAGCAAGATCCTTGCTGGAGTCCTTGGAAGCGGAGATGGCCATAAGGGCATGAGCACTGGCTTTGCAGCCAGAGCTGGAGAGAGGCACTTCCTTAAGAGCGCACCTAATAATCACTGCCAGCACAAAGTTGTTGTAATTGTGTAACACACTCCCGCGGTGAAACCACGCCACCGCCATGAGCCAACGTTAGCTGATAACTTGCATGATATGGAAAGATTTGGGGGAATAGTGAGGAAATGCCATTTTAAAAACTCTTACTAAGCAATCACGTTAATACAATATCATAGGCACCCCTGAACACTGCATTTAGCTGAAATGGGGAGAGAGTGTAAGCCAAGTTTAAATAGTGCAGATATGGAACATAGCATGTATGTGAAAAGTGAAGCCAGTAACAAAACCATGGAGATAAAATGTCAAACAACAGACGCCGTTGGAGGTTGTAGCATGGCGCAGGGAGCCCCCAGTACAGCTTCTCAGGGGAGGGAGCGAACATTGGTTGTGGGAGAGAGTGGCAGCATCAACAAATCAAGCAATGACGATGGGAAAAAGAACGATTTTTTTTTTAAAGTACCCTAGAAAGCAGCGGAAAGCGACACCCAACAGCACTTCATGGTAGCACAGCTGTGTGGTGTGCGATGAAACAACAAACGTACGCCACCAGCAGAAAGTTGTTGTAATTGTGTGACACACTTCCACAGCGAAACCACACCACCACCGTGACCCATTGCCCCCGCCCTTCCCCATGCGCAGCCAATAATGGACGGAGCGACTGAAAAGCGGGATGGGGTAATTCATTTTAAAAAAAAAATAAACGGCACTCAGAGCAAATTAAAATGTAAGCAGGATTAGTTATCCAACACGGTGCCAAATGTAAATGAGGAACTTGCTATGTAAAATGAGTTTTCAATCACAAAATTTGTATACATAGCTTGCGTCAGCTTAGAGCATACAACAAACATCAGACATAGAAAAAGAAAAAAAACAAGCCATAGTGTGTGAGGTTTGGATAAACAGTTAGGTAAGCCATTTTAGTTGGGAGCGTTGGCATATGTGCAGAAATGTGAAGATTACGTGTTTGTTGTAGATAACAGCAACTATCAGGGTTCAATGGCCTCTTGGGGCTCTGGGTCCCGGTGCCACTGCACCTGCTGCGCCATTGGTAGCTATCCCCCAGCACCTCGATACCCCTCCATGCCAGCAGCATAAAAATGACACAGTAATAATAAACAACCTCAAGTCCACAACAATAACAATACAAACTTGATTGGCAGCGAAGACAGATCCACACAACTGCTTTGAATAAGTAAGAATGGTGTTTATTTTCATTTATTCAAATCCTCTGCGACAGCCGCTCTAAATACGTGGCAGCCAAGCGCCACAAGCGCCGCGCGCAGGTCATAATAATGACACAATGCTCCGGCCCCTGAACAATACTTCGCATTCAAATCGGCAAGCCTTGCCACTTGCACAGGCCGTCCCCTGCGATTAATCCCGCAGAAGCCGGCTTGATTAAATCTTTTCAAGCAGATCCTTTGCTTTTGTTAGCTCACTTCTTGTCAACATCCATTAAAATATGCCTTTAATTCTCCCGCAATCCTAAAAAACACCGATTCTACTGTCTTCAACTTTAATCAACTGTATGGCCAGCATTTTTCATTTCATAATAATGTGCTGCTTGGAATTCAAGAGGCGGCCTCCACATCAATCATTCGCTAAGAAGTTTTCCACCGCAATAAATATGCAAATGAGAAGAGCCAGTCAGTCGTATTTCAGGCCCGACTTGCTAGTGTTTTTAAAAGAGACACAAATTTATTCATTGCCGGTGGCCAGAGAAATCCTATCAGTCACGGCCGGCATAACGGGAGGGTCGCGCGGGTTCGTGGGGGGGAGCGGGACGGTAATAAAATAAAATAAAAACTTACATTCCCCCGGGTTCTGCATTTTCCTGCTGTCGCCCGCAGCTCTCCTCAGACAGGAAGCTGCCACCCACAGGCAGCCTCCCTCCCCTCCGCCAATCACAACGCTGCAATGGCAGCGTTGTGATTGGTGCGGTGCAGGCGCACAGCGCCCCAGCCGGGAGCCTAATCGGAGGCCCTTTTCTCTATGTAGGCTGCATGCAGCCTACATAGAGAAAAGGGAGAATGCGCATGACTGCTTTGGTCGGCCCCAGGCCGACCCAAGCAGTCAGGGCCCACAACAGTGGGCAAGCCACTCCCCCACTGCCCTCGAGCAGGACCGCCCACCCGCCCTCCCACAACCAGGCACTCCAGGCACTTCTGCTTTCACGCAGTGCGAGAAGCAGAAACATAAAATGGTAGTTTTACCATTTTATGTTTCTGCTTCTCGCACTGCGAGAAAGCAGTGGGGCGACGCCCCAACGCCCCTATGGAGGAGCCGCCACTGCTTTATACTAATGACATCATCGCTACACTCGAGTCCTCTGAGTCATCTGTTCCGGCCTTCCTTGCGGAACTGGAGAAGTTTTCCTCCGCCTCTGGCTTTTGCGTAAATGTCTCCAAATCACAGGCCCTAGGTTTCTCTCTACGGCCATCAACTATCGATACCCTAGTCCTGGCATGCCCCATTAGGTGGGATCAAAAAACTGTCCCCTACCTAGGTATAATGCTGGCGGTCTCAACGGCGGAGACAGCCTCCTTAAAGTACACATGCTTACTAGCACAGACACGGCGTGATTTGCAACGCTGGCGCCCGTTCGGCCTCTTGTGGTTGGGCCGGGTGGCAGCCCTTAAAATGAACGCTCCCCCTAAAATCCTTTACCTCTTCCATACACTGCCTGTGGAGCCCCCCCTGCCCCCCCCGGGAATGCTGAAACAGCTCCAGACTGAGTTCTCCTCTTTTGTTTGGGCGGACAGGAAACCAAGCAGGAACATGAGTTTTAGATCCCCAGACGAGGGAGGCTTGGGTATGCCCAACCTAGACTATTATTACAAGGCTACTCAGATTCGCTGCCTGCTGGAGTGGGCCCAGCCGGAGTCCCAGAAGTACTGGCTATTCATGGAGCGGGCGCTGGCTGGGCAGCCTCTGTGGAAGATCCCCTTTCTCTGTAAGGCTTCCAGGCCTTCAGGTCTCTACGGCTCTCTGATAGTGCAAGCCACTCTCAACGCTTGGGACGCCACGCCTCCAGAGGGAGGGGGAGGCTGGGCTGTTTTTCCCTTTTTGGACTGTTTTAAATGCATTATGTAGCGTTTCCTTGTGTATGGCCCACAAGCTGGGCATCATTGCCTAATGCATTTTGTTTTTGTCTTGTCTATCAAACCAATAAAAAGATTTAAACCTAAAAAACATTGCCAAAGCCAATAGATCTCGCATGGGTGAGACATATTGGCTTTGCCGATGCTTGTTTAATGGCTCCAAGACACGCTATTTGTCTCCAGCGAGGCGTAGAGTGCTGATTTGTGCTGCTGATAAATTTCATGGCGAGCCCTCTGTTTACACCTCTTTGAGGAGAAGTTGGGATTTTACGGTGTTTACCACACATATCAAATCGGGGCACTCTTTTGTTTACCCCCAATTAGTTAGCATGTTGTATAACTCTAGCGTGCTTCTGTAGTCATGTTTTAATTTCTATTTTAGCAAGTGATTTGCCCACTGCTTGGCCTCCCCCATTTTCTAAGTAATATGAGAATACCTGCAGGACATACCAAATGAGGCCTGGAAGACATGGGGGCATATTATCAAGGAAACGCGATAAACATCGCATTTCCCGCTTTGCGCGATTTTGTTCAACGCCGCGTATCTCAGGAATTAATCGCCGAGAGATCGCGTTATTATCAACGCATATCTCCACGGCGATAATAAATCCTGCGATAGCGGCGAATTCCGCGCACATCGCTGGAAATCCAGCGTAAAAACGGCAGCGATAAGCTCATCCTTGGTGATAGGAAGATGTTGCCTCAGCCGTACAATCCACCTGCCATTATAAGTATGGCTAAGTCTGTTTCAAACCAGGCGTTACAAACCTGCGATAACTGCGGTTAGCGTGGTTTATTTTATCGCATCGCGGGTTTGCTCGAGGCTTGCTAATATTGCGATGCCGTGTCAGCGCGGATTTACATGGAGTAATGGAAGGGAACGCCTACTTTGCATGTCATTAGCAATATTCATCGCTGACATGCAAAGTGGAGTAAAAAGGGCTGCTTACTCAAGGAAACACGCGTTAGCGTGTCCTTGTTAATTGAGCGTAAAGAAATTCGCCGCTTTTCAGCCGAAAACGGCGGAGGAATTCGGCTTGATAATATGCCCCATAGTATGCAACCTGTCATCACATGGGTGTGTTGCTTCAATTTTGTCCGTTATTTTCAAAGGCTGGAAAAGGCATGATGAGTTGAAGTAGGGGCGAGGTGTCAACCAATATTTATTTTTGATTTATGGGTCATTTTATGCTGTTGGTTACATGAGACAGGGGTATTTGAGTTGTGTTGTGACTTGGGGGTCTCATTACCTGTTCCCCTGTAATTCTGACGGACCTGGTAACTACAGTTATCGCCTCATTAGAATTACAAGCTCTGTGGGAATACTGCGGATCTTTTTTGTTTCCACTTGACATTTTGGCTGCTAAAGACAACCAAAACCTCCAGCTAAAACGTCAGTGGGAAAATGAGGAATTACCGCAGGAATTGGACATGGAATTACTAATTCCTTTGAAATTTCTCATTTATTAATGGGTCCTCTGGATCTAACTTGTAATCCTTCATTAACATCAGGTGAAAATACGGACTTACCATAGAAAAAATGACCTGGAATTAGCGATACTCTTGCAATTTCTCATTTCTTAACAGGCCCTCACAACTTACCTTATAATTCTCTATTAACTCCACCCCGGAAATACCTGTGCCCCTGGCATTGGTAATTCCAGGGAGTTAAAGGCCACTGACCCTAACGAATCCCCTGGTGGCCGATTGGGAGGGGCTAGTGGGATTCTGTTCAAGTGAAGTTTTTGCAGGAAGATATTTATGTAACATCAATATTTTAGTAGCCTCTCTTTTGGAGTGTATACATATGGGAAATATATTACCACTGTTAATAATTTCACATGCTACAATGTAAAAAGGGCATCCAGGGATATCTGAATGTTTCCAGGTTTTGGCAAAAAGGATAAGGCAAAGTTGTTTGCTCAGAGCATTGGCTGTTCAAGGGTGGTGATCAGGAGTCCGGAGAGATTCTACATTTTGGAAATGTTGGTGGGGATCGGTGTGAAGAAATACAAGTATTTTAAAGTTGGTCAACCTGATTTGCTCCTAGTCTAAGGTGACACCATCAATGGAAATCTTGCATGTCACGTGCTCATGGTGTGCCCACTGCCGGTAGCAAAGGCTTAGATGGCAGGGTTGTAGCTGTGGAATTCTATATTACTTTTCCCAAATAGATTGCAGATCAGACTCCTTTACTTACTGAGACAGTGGCGATCCTTGTGAAAGCCAAGTTTCATTTTGGTGGACTTGGTTGAATTTCTACAATTACTATAATTACAGAACACAGCCATCAATAGGTTTCAATGCTGACTTTGTTGTCAGTTATTTAATGATAAACACGAACATCATTCAATGTATATTAGAAACAATGGTCTTTCAAGTACACAACAGATCAAAATTACAACAAATGGTCTTGAATGTGTTGACACGTAGTAAATATTGTAGATGCTGACAGCCAACACGTGTTTCGTCGTAAAACGACTTCTTCAAGGCTCAAACATTGTTGAGAAGGTCGTAGCTAAAATCTTCAGAATCCCTCAATAGTGTGGGATGTATCACAGCAATGGTGTTGAGCCGGATACTTTTGTTTTTCAGTTTATCGAATAGGACTAATGAACACTATCCAGGATCGAAAAAGTAATATTAGGATCTAGATGACGCGTTAAAAGTATAACTGGAATTCAATCTGTCCAATTTTCAGGTATATATACTCGTAATGTGTAGAGAATCACAGAAACATAAACGCTCGTATTAAAGTACCACGAGCCACAAAGTTCCACCTGCAAAGTGCAGTAGTACAGCAGCAGAGTCCCTCCTGTACAAATCCCGGTGTAAGGAAACATGTCTCCACTCGATCCAAAAAACCCTCCTTGGTTGAATTTCTGTTAATCTGTTTAAGGGCATTTGATGTAGGAGTGCTGGTAACCATTACTTCCACATCCCCTGTCCTCATACAGCGATTACATAGGAGGTGAAACTCAACTCTTCGGCCCAGGAACCTCCAGGAAAATGACAAGAACGCAAAAGGCCCACCCACCCAATACTGGGGACATATGAAGGGGTGCATTCCCGGTGTCCTCCTGTTTTTTCTTGTCTGGGACTGAGTGAACGATTTTATGGCACTTGGATGGTCCCTGCCGGGTTTGGATTCATCTCCGTTGATGTTCCCTGCTGACGCTTGGGAAGAGATGGAACACAGTACTTGGGACTTGTACTTTGATGTACTGGAAATGATCCCAAAGGTAGAATTGGTTAAATCTTATTTACCATGAATATTTGTCTGATTTACCATAAAAGTTGATATCGGGAGCTCGTCCTTCCTGTTGCGCCCATTCCCTGAAGGATAGTCAGTGGCGGCCCCTCCGCTAAGGCGGAGGAGCGTCGCCCCACTACTTTGCAGCAGTGAAGTAAAGGAAACATAAAATGATAATAACTGTTGTTATTATCATTTTATGTTTGCCTGCTGCAGCAGCTTTAAGGGCTGGCGGGGCTGCTCTGCTTACAGAGCAGGGCAGGGGAGGAGTGGTTTGCACTCCCTACGTGCGCATGTCTGTTTGGCCGGCCCTCTCAGGCCGGTGAAACAGTCATGTGCACTTTGCATGTTCTCCATGCAGGCTGCATTACAGCCTGCATGGAGAACATGCCCAGGCCCCCATTCCCTGTCTGAGCGCCGAACCACGGCGCCCAGACCAATCATAACGTTGCATTGCATCATTGTGATTGGCTATGAGGAGCCTAGGAGCCGGGTGCTTCCTGCTTCCCAGTTCCGGCCTGGAGAGACAACGGAGGGACAGCAGAGGAGAGACCCGGCAATCAGGTCAATTTTTTTTCCTTTATTTTTAATTCCTTCACCCTTCCCATCCCTCCTCCCCCACCTCTCCTCCCCCATCACCAATCCATGCCGGACGCCATTGAAGATAGTACTGGAGAGATGCGCAACAATGTTGGGTTTCTGTATTTATCTCTGGTGTACACGGCAGCATCAGTGTTTTCACTTGGTGCATGAGCTGTAGTACTTTGGTTTGGGCAGTGAAGCCGGAGCTCTGGGAGGGCTTCCGCATTTAAAAGTTCGGGGCTGTGAGAGGTAAGTGTGCCCACAGTGGGACTGATTCACAAAGGTAAACTTACACTTTTTTGTAAGTTTACAGGTGTTTGCTATTCACAAATGTACTTCACTAGTAGTATCTACGACTGTAGACACTCTGCACATAAAAAGATAGAACTGACCTATCTTTTTATTTGCGGAGTCTCTGCAGGTGTAAAGATTGTGAGTGTGTGTTTGCCATTGTGAATAGCAAACTATTGTAAACTTACACAAAAGTTTAAGTTTACTTTTGTGAATCAGGCCCAGAGACTTGGGTCCTAACTGAAGAGCTCATTGGTGATGCCACTGTTCGGTAGGATGGTAAAGCATAATATAGAGAGAATGCACCATGATTCACCTTCTTCATCCTCTGTTTCAAGGTCAAGGTCACAGTCTCTAGCAAAAGAAAGGAGATATTCTTCTAACAGGAATTAAGAAGAAAAAAGATTGAGGCATATTTTGGTTAACATGATTGCTGTGCAAAACAAATCCATAATTCTGCTCAGAAAGGGGAGTGTTTTGGTTTGGTTTTAGATTCAGGTGCCTCAGATCAGAGGAGCATGGGGACTGGCCTATTATCCAAAGAGCAGAGCGGGAAGTACATTGGAAATGGCCCGTGTTAGACCTGTCAGCCTTTGGGTGGTCTTCCCACAAACAGTTTGCATGCATGCCTCCAATTGTACTGCATTCCTTTTGTTGGCCTTAGAACTCTGGGCACTTTACCACTGCTAACCAGTGCGAAAGTGCATGTACCTCTCCCCTATAACATGGTTTGGTTGACCTATCCACAATTGGCATATTCAATTTACCCATAAGTCCCTAGTAGAGTGCACTACATGTGTCCAGGGCCTGTAAATTAAATGCTACTAGTGGGCCTGCGTGTAACTGCAACAAATGATGGATGAAATGCTGAATGATTCAAACATTCTCCTCCAGTCAAAAGATCTGGGTTAAATCCATTGTTCTTTTGCCCACTACGCCATCCCAGTTTGGACCCAGACATATGCAAATCAGCCTTGACCCTGTGCCTCATGGGAACAGTCCAGACCGAACTGCCAAGCCAGGTCCTCCCTGGACCAAAAACAAGCATCCCGGGACCGGTTTCGGGGTATGTCACCCTTCATCAGCCAGGCTAGCTTGAATCCAGTGGCACAGTGAGCAAGGGACCCACATCTGGGCATACCCGTCCCACTTAGGGCGAAAAGTGTACTGCAACAAATGATGGACGGAATGCTGAATGATTCAAACTTTCTCCCCAGTCAAGAGATCTGGGTTAAATCCATTGTTCTTTTGCCCACTACGCCACCCCAGTTTGGACCCAGCCATATGCAAATCAGTCTTGACCCTGTGCCTCATGGGAACAGTCCAGACCGAACTGCCAAGCCAGTGGGCCTGCAGCACTGATTATGACACCCACACAAGTAGCACTTTATTCATGTCCCAGGCCTGCCACTGTAGAGCCTGTGTGTGCAGTTTACACTGCCATTTAAAGCCCCTTGCCTAGCCTAAAACTCCCCTTTTATTACATATAAGTAGGGCTCCCGGTTTTATGGTATTTATTTCTTTAACATTTCTGTCTGTATTTATCCATATTTATTTTTTGGCCATCTTATCAGTATTTAACCATATTTATTTTGTGGTTTACGAATAAGTGGAGTCAAAATTGGTACATTTCCACATTTATTTAACGGATAAACATGCACCCATACTTTGATGCCTGTCGCGTTTTAGCAAATTCAGTAGCCAAATACAGCAAAACACTACACCCACAGGTAAATATTAGCAATTTACTACAAATATATTTTAACATGTGCCATATTTAAAGATATCTTAACCTATTTTCTAACTCCTCATGATATCTATCTGTTCATCTGTTGCCTTGGAATTCACGACAGACTGCATGGAAAGTCACTCATTAGGATTACAATTTTCAGTATTTTTCCACTTTTTAAATTAATAAATACAGACAGCAAACACATTGTTTTCTGTCTGTATTTATCTGTAAAAATCAGTAAAAACGGAAAACTGGGAGCCTTACATATAAGTCACCCGTAAGGTAGGCCGTAGGTAGCCAACGGGGCAGGGTGCTATATAAGCAAAAGGAAGGACATGTACTTTTAAGTTTTGCATGTCCTGGTAGTGAAAAACCCCCACATTTGTGTTCCACTACTATGAGGCCTACCACTGTCATAGGTTAAAACTGGGAATTCTTTTTTACACTTATAAGCTGTAATTCCTGATTGAGAAGGAGTAGATCTGTCATGTTTCATATCACTTACCTTACCTTATGCAGATTTATAGAGCGCATGACTACCCTGAAGCTTTCCAGCGCTGAGTGAGTCAAGTACGCATCCTTAATCATCTAGATCAGTGGTACTCAAAGTACGGCCCGGGGGCCGCTTGCGGCCCTCTTGACCTTTAAATGCAGCCCACTTGGTGAACAGTAGCACCAGCTGCTGTTTAGTTGCTAGCACTAATATTTTGATTTTTTTTTTTAATAAATGGGCAAGCATTTATTAACCTGCAAATAAATGCTTGCCGTTTATTTAACATCTTTTTGAACGTCCTTACACAATCCCTGACCCACCCAGACCCCCTACCGCCACCCTGTTGGCATCAGTGCGGCCCTCGGTCACACCACAAACCATACTTTGCGGTCCCTGGGGAAATATTTGTGAGTACCCATGATCTAGAGCTAGAATCTGACTAAAACTCATGAGGATTCAGCCATATTTTGCCCATTTTTCTAAACTCTCATTAGGTTCCGTTCTTAATTTCCTTGGCAAAGAATTCCATAATTTGGTGGACAGATAGGAGAATGAGCTGCCACCCCATCTGGATCTGTGAACGCGCAGCACCACCAGGAGATCTACATTAGAAGATCACACACTCCTATTGAGGGCATAGGCTGATAGAACAGAACTTATATGGGGAGACACTACGATTGACACTCCTGTGGACCAAGCAGAGTGACTTAAATGTTATCCTTTCCTCCAATGGAAGCCAGTGTAGGGAGGCCAAGGCACTTTTCACAGAGGAATGTTTGAATAGCTTGTAGATGGTCCTTGCTGCAGCATTTTGGGTCATCTGCAGTCTCTTGATGACTGGCTTTGGGGCTCCCATACAAGGAGTTACCATAGTCCAGGCATGAAAGAATGAGCGCTTGGGCCACAATTCACCTAGATTGTGAGGGAAGTAAGTCTAAGACTTTCGGTAAGGTTCTTAACATGGCAAAGCAGGATGTGGTCAGTCTATTGGCCTAGACTTTCACTGTTACGGAACTCTCCAACTACATACGCAAACGTTTTATAGGGGAGGAAGGGAGAAGAGAAGGTCCTAAGCATTCCTGCCAGCTTCATGTTGTATGTGGGTTAAGATTATTTCCCACCATCATCCGCTTGGTTTTGTCTTCGTTTAAATTTAAGGAGCAATTCGCCATCCATCGCGCCACTTTCTCCATGCCAGGGGCAAGATGATGCTGAGATCTTGTCTTAGGAGGAAGAGAGACCCCCAATTGTGTGTTGTCAGCATAAGAAACCAGTGACACACCAAATTCCTTAACAATGGCTGCTAGTGGTTGTACATGTATATTGAAGAGTGTGGGCCTTAGTGTGGAGCCTTGTGGGACCCCACACTTCAAAGGGAGAGGGAGGTTCCAAAATCTGAAAGGACCTTACTATTAAAAAAGAAGAGAGCCAGTTTAGCGCATCCTTTCTTATTCCTATTTTCTTCAACCTGAGTGCAAGCTTCTCATGACCTACCGTGCCAAGCGCTGCACTCAGGTCGAGAAGAATGATGGCCGCAGACCCACCTTTGTCCAGTAGCATTTTTGCCTCCTCTTTTTCAGCAAGTAATGCGGATTCCGTACTGTGTTTTGGACGGAAGCAATTCTGTGTGGAATCAAGCAACAGGTAATCTTCTAGAAATAGCGAGAGATGCTGATCAATATGCTTCTCTAGAACTTTCCCTATAACTGGTAGCAATGAAATGGGTCTGTAGTACCCAGGGCATGTAGGGTTAAAATTAGATTATTTTAACAGAAGCTTGACCACTGCATGTTTCCACTCTCGGGGAACTATTCCTGTGGATATTGACAAATTGAGAAGATACAAAAGACTAGGGAAAATTTCCCATTCCCCCTGTTGAAGAATATGGGGTAGAGCTGAATCCAGAGGAGAACCTGATTTTACTTTTCCAAATAGCACTGGAAGTGCTTCTTTTGTGATCAAGGGAAATCAGAAAGACAGGGCCTCCTCAGGCCTAGTGTGTACCTCTATTATGCTGGGTACTGCTTCCTTTGTTTTTTGTACTTTGTTATTTCCACCTCAAGATCAAAAACCTCTACGACAACTTCATCGACCATCCACCAGGCGCCACAGACGGCCCCCCGCCCCCCAGAAACACCAGCCAGCCCACCATGTCCAACTGGACACCGATCACGGCCGAAGACACCGCCTCGACCATGAAAAGCATCCACTCGGGGGCCCCACCGACCCCTGCCCCCTCACATCTACCACAGAGCCGTGGCCGCCATCGCACCCAAACTACAACGCACCATCAACACCACCTTCAAAACAGGCACCTTCCCAGATGACTGGAAGCGCGCAGAAGTCAGACCCCTGCTCAAGAAGCCCACAGCTGACCCCACCGACCTCAAGAACTATCGGCCCATCTCGCTCCTCCCCTTCGCAGCCAAAGTTGCAGAGAAAACAGTCAACAGGAAACTGACACGATTCATTGAAGAGAACGCCGTCCTCGACCCGTCCCAATCCGGATTCCGAAGCAACCACAGCACAGAGACCGCCCTACTCGCCGCCACAGACGACATCTGCACCCTCCTGGACCAAGGCCACTCCGCAGCCCTCATCCTACTCGACCTATCAGCGGCCTTCGACACCGTCTCCCATCGCACACTAGTCGTCCAGACTACACGACGCAGGCATACAAGGAACAGCCCTGGACTGGATCCGATCATTCCTCACAGGAAGAAGCCAAAGGATCAGACTCCCACCCTTCCTCTCCGACCCCACGAAAATCACCTGCGGAGTCCCACAGGGTTCATCACTGAGCCCCACCCTCTTCAACATTTACATGGCCCCCCTCGCAGCCATCGTCCGACAACACGGCCTCAACATCGTATCCTACGCCGACGACACCCAGCTCATCCTCTCCCTTACCAAAGACCCCACCACTGCCAAACTCAACTTCCAGAAAGGAATGCAAGACGTCGTAGTCTGGATGACCAACAGCTGCTTGAAGCTCAATGCCGAGAAGACAGAAGTCCTCGTCCTCGTCCTCGGTACCACCCCTTCTGCATGGGACAGCACCTGGTGGCTGACTGCCCTTGGAAGCCCACCTACCCCCTCAGACCACGCCAAGAACCTCAGCATCGTACTCGACTCATCACTCTCCATGAACCGACAGGTCAACGCCGTCACCTCCAGCTGCTTCAACACCCTCCGCATCCTTCGCAAGACCTTCAAGTGGATCCCCCCTGAGTCAAGGAAGATAGTCACTCACGCACTCATCACCAGCAGACTGGACTATGGAAACGCACTCTACGCCGGCATCAACAAGTCCCTACTCCGCAAACTCCAGACAGTACAGAACACCACCGCCAGACTCGTCCTCGGCATCCCCCGACATGAACACATCAGCCAACACCTACGAAGTCTCCACTGGCTCCCCGTGGAGAAAAGAGTCACTTTCAAAATCCTCACTCACGCCTACAAATGCCTACACAACAACGGACCCAAATACCTCAACGACAGAATCAACTTCCACGTACCCAAAAGAAACCTCCGATCTTCCAACCTCGCACTGGCCGAAACCCCGCGCATCCACAGAGCCAGAGCAGGCGGAAGATCCTTCTCTCACATTGCAGCCAAGACCTGGAATGAGCTACCGGCAGACATCAGACGCGCCCCCTCCCTGAACACCTTCAGGAAGACCCTCAAGACCTGGCTCTTCGGCTAAACAGATCTGCGGACCCCCCCGCCCCCTCAGCGCCTTGAGACCCTCACGGGTGAGTAGCACACTTACAATTCCCTGATTGATTGATTGACTGTAAATTCCTGACACTTTATCTTGGGAGTATCCTGCCAATTTATTGCACTGGGCTGCGGAGGGGGAGGTTGTAAGGTTAATGCATTGGGAGTCATCAATGATTTCACAATCTGAAATAACTCCCTGGGGGCATTGGTTGCTTTAACCACGGAGGTTTCATAGTATAATGCTTGCACCTTTTTGATTTCCTGATGATATTGTCTTGTTGCCCACCGATAAGCGACCTTTAGGGTTTCATCATGCCTTTGTCTCCACTTTCTTTCAAGTATTTTGCAGCCGTTTTTAAGGGGGAGAAGATGGGCATTATTTTTTTATTTTTTTTATTTGTTTTTATTGATTTTACAGAACAATGGGCCAAGCATCTTCACACAATCAGTGAACGTATAATCACACAATATAGTATTACATGTTTACAACCACCGCAGGTCAGTATACATCATTAATGTCGAGTATCCTTAGGTATCTATGATCGGTAGTACATAATGGACCAGTATCCTAACAAAGTCTCTGGTGGTATGTCAATACATCACGTTCTTAACATTCTTATTCTCCACGTATCTTTAGCAAGACAGTAGATAATTTGTTAAGACTATCAGTATTCAATGCAATTAAAACAATTTAACTAAACAGTTACCCCATCCCCCTCCCCTTCCCCCATGCTCAGCCCTCAATATCTACCTATCGCATGAATGTATCAACCATAGCTATAGGTGTGTGTGTCTCGGTTCCAAAGTCTGTCATCAGTAAACTACACAGTACTGCCAGCTTATCCAGCATAGCACACAACCAATGTGAGGCGGTCAAGCGTCTCGTATCCTCGGGTCAGATCCTTGTGTGGTAAGTCCAGCGTACCCTAGTAGGACAAAATATCTATTGTAGCGTATTCTTCTAGCATTGCATACCAACTCAACGAAATCGGTGTCTTTCGCAGGCCTCTGTATTCCTCTCTCTTCAGTTCCGTACCCTCCGCTTTACCCCATCTTAACATTTCTGCATTGCATTCCTGTAAGGACGGGGCTCTAGTGGCCTTCCATCGTGTGGTTATGGCTCGTTTGGCTAGAAGGAGCGCAAGGTTAGTGAATCGGGAGGTAGAGCTGCCCTTCTTGTCACGGGGTCCCAGACCTAGTATGCAGTATTCCATCGTGTCATTCTGGCGTATTGGAGCCACCGCCGTCAGTATGTTACATACCGTCGCCCAGTAATGTCCCAGCCTAGGGCAGGCCCATACCATGTGTACCAATCCCGCGTCAGGTGTGTGGCAGCGTGGACATTCATCAGTTGCCCCCGGAAACATAGGTCTGAGCCTGTGCGGGGTTAAGTACGCTCTGTGTAGCAACATCAATTGGATAAATTTAAATTTGGGGTTACGAGAGACTTTTTTGGGGAACCCCACTATAGTGTCCCATTCCTTGTCTGTAAGTGCACGACCCATGTCCCCCTCCCATTTGTCGCGTAGCGGCTGTAATGAGATCGCTTTCTCCGTGCGGATCCCAGTAGTGAGCCATTTTGTCAGACGGACCCCATTCCCCATTAGGTATTGCATGGTGAGTAGTGCATTCGTGGGTGGTTCTGTATTATCGGGCGACCATGTGGTGCGGATATATCTGGAAATATGTGCGTGTAATAGAAACAACGCTTCGGGGGCGCCGTGTACGCGTACAAACGTCTCATGCGGCATTAGTACTCCCCCTGTAAAAAAGTCTCCTACTGTAGTAATGCCCACCTCTGACCACGCCTGTAGGGTACGGCCAGAGGTTAGTCCCGGTCGTGTGGGTATACCTAGCAAAGGAATGGTGGGAGCATATGGTGTCCTCTGGCCAGTGTACCGCACCGCACTCCGCCAGTAAGCAATAGCCAGTTTCAGTACGTGGGGCGTCGACGTCAGTAGGGGGGCTTGTGGTAGTAAGAGTCTGTGGATGGTCCCTTTGTCCCTATCTCTTGATGTCATATCAAGCTCGTGCAAATTGCGTCCTGCAAGTCAGTACACCAGCCACTGCAACTGGCCCGCATAGCAATACGCACGCAGATCCGGCACCCCCATCCCTCCTTGTTGCGCGGGAAGTTGCAATTTTGCCAGGCTAATGCGTCTACGCCCCGCACCCCATATTAGGTCCGTCACTAGAGAGTTCAACACTTTAAAGGTGCACGTAGGGACAAGTAACGGTAGGTTGGTGAAGAAGTAAAGGAGCCGCGGCAGGAGCACCATTTTCGTGATGGCCACTCTGCCCGCCACCGATAGGGGCAGTGAGACCCAGAACTGAATTTGGGATCTGAGAGCCGCGATCGCACGCCCCAGGTTGCCATCTAGTAGGTCCGGAGCATTGCTGTAAATTTGTATACCGAGGTATTTAAAGGTATCAGGCGCTATTTGGAAGGACCAGGGACCGAACCGAAAGTGTCCGCTCCTCTCAGCACTGACAAAGAAATACGCGTACGACTTGGCAGCATTGATGGCAAGGCCAGAGAGACCCTGGAAGGATTCAAAAATGGAGGGCATTGGGTGCGGATCAGCGCTCATATCCCTAATGTATAATATAAGATCATCCGCATATGCCGAGACAATGTGGGCCGTGCGACCACGTGTTATACCCCTGACAGACCGCGAAGGCCCGGAGTCTGTGTAGAAGCGGTTCCAACGCCAGTATAAACAACAATGGTGACAAGGGGCAGCCCTGCCTTGTTCCTCGGGCTACAGCATATTGTCCTGAGATGTGCCGACCCGTGCGTGCTCGCGCCGTAGGGTTCGTGTATAATAAGCGCACCCATGCTATGTATTCTTCAGGTATGCCAAAAGCGTGTGAGAGCATAGAACATATAATCCCAGCGTAAGGAGTCAAACGCCTGCCGTAGATCAAGGGATATGCAGCCTTCCACACATCCCATGTCTGGTGTGCCTAGCATTACCTGGTGTAGCCGCCTAATGTTAAGTGCTGTGCTCCGACCAGGTACAAATCCACACTGATCGGAATGTATTAGCGCAGGGATAAACTGGTTAAGGCGAGTGGCCAACAACTTACTCAGGATTTTATAATCCGTGTTAAGGAGTGATAAGGGTCTATAGCTCGAGATAAGCAAAGCATCCCTCCCGGGTTTTAATAGTGAAACCACCAACGCTTGCAGTGTAGTAGCGGGGAGCCCGCCTCCCTCCAGTGATTCATGATAGAGGCACTGCAAATGAGGAGTTAGCAGGTCAGCATATTTTGCATAAAATTCTGCCGGTAGGCCATCGTTCCCTGGTGTTTTATTACGTGGCAAGGCCTTAATCGCCTGCCGTATTTCCGCCCCTGTAATTGGTCGTAGTAGATCGTCGCGTTGGTATTGTGTAAGTCGGGGTATGCATAGGCCATCAAAGAATGATTCAAAATCAGTGTCCCTAAGAACGGGCAGTGGACCGTAAAGATGTTCATAATAGTCCCGGAATGCGGTATTAATGTCTAATTGCGTGTTGACCACTATGTCTGCGTTGTTCCGAATTTCTAATATGGGTGTAGGTACAGGCGCGTTTCGAACCAACCGTGCCAGCAGTGGTCCTGACCTGTCAGCTTGTGTGTGTTGTTTTTGCGTATATAACCGGTAGTCCACGACGCGTAGCTCTTCCAGGAGCTCCGCGTACTGAATGTTAGCCTCTCGCAGTTGTGTCAATTGTTCATTCGTCCCTGCTGCCTCCCCTTCCAGCGCGGTTAATCTACCTTCTACCTCTCTAAGTCGTTCAATAAGGTCGAGTCGCACTCCTGTCTTAGCGCTGATGGCCACGCCCCTAATGACCGTTTTAAAGGCATCCCATTCTATCTGTCGGGAGCTAGCAGACCCCGTATTCTCTGTGAAATAATGGACTATCGTCTCTGAAAGGGCAGTGTGAAAGACTGAATCCTCCAGCATCTCAGGTTGTAATTTCCAAGTCGGTATCGGAGTTGGAACTCTGCCCCATTGTACCGTCAATTCTACTGGGTTATTGTCTGACAGGGTTTTCCCCATATGGAGCACTGAAGTAATGGACCCTAACAGGGTGCCGGAACACAGGAACCGATCAATTTGAGTGTGTAATCTGTGTGGAGGCGAATAAAAGGAGTATTCTCTATGCCCATTGTGTTTCGCCCTCCATGCGTCATGTAGTTCCCATCCCTCTGCCCAGCTCCTAAGTGCCTCTGCTTGTTTTTTGCTTTCAATAGCGTGTAAAGGGGGATGAGACCTGTCTAAGTCAAAGTCTAGCACGACGTTGAAATCGCCCCCCAGCACCCAGGGGTATGCATCCCACTCTGTCAGAGCTGCACCCAGTGTAGACAGGTATTTATCCTGGTCAGTGTTCGGTGCATATATGCAGCCCAAAACCACATGTGTCCCATCCAATAAGCCATGAAGCAGTACATATCTACCGTTAACATCTATCTTCTGCTCTAAGAGCTTAAAAGGGACAGTATTCCGCATCCACACCGCCGCCCCCTGGAAAAAGCTGAATAAGTTGTAGCGAACAGTTGCCCCCTCCATTTTTTTTGCAATTTAGTTGCCTCACCAGCATTGAGATGAGTTTCTTGTAAATAGGCTATAGCAACCTTCCTTCTAGTAAGTTGTGCCAGAACCCGGTGTCTTTTATGAATTGAGCCTAATCCCCTCACATTCCATGTGCAGTAGGTGTATGTATTATGTAATGCCATCGCGGGGCAGGAATCGTAATTGTAGTGTGGCCCGTGGAGACCGAAACTCTGTAGATAGAGGCTGTGAAAAGGCCGAGCATGTCGTCACATAATAACTCCCCAATACTAGGTCCCCCCAGAAAACAGCAGGGGACCAAACAAAGAACAATAGCCCAACATGGACTATAAATAAAAATGTGTCAACGCAGTCGCTTGGGGGTGTAGGCCAGAGCTGCGTCAGTTCGTGAAATCAACATGTCATACACTCGAGTATGTCTTCGTTACATTAACTCGCTTCCCTATAAAGCATATGTACCCTGGAACCACAAAGCAGACATCAGCATCAATACACGCAGTGCAGGTCTCTAGTATACATTACCACTCCCGAGCATTCCGGATCACAATATCAGAATTCTCTTGCCACCTGGGCCGTAATCGAGGGAAACAGTGTTATGCTAGTGTCCGATTCAGAGCGCACCGTGTCGGCATCTGATGAATGTTCCGAGGGCGCCGCAGTCTGGGCATCATGGGCCGCCAGAGCCGCCGCCATGAGAAGTGCATCTTTCTGGCTGGTCGTAATCTGTTCCGAGGTTGGGCCAGAGTTCACAGTCACCATGGGAGTGTCATGTCCCGATCAGGGTAGTCCAGTCGTTCGTATCGGGGAGGCTCTACGCAGTTGTCCCGATGGCAGCGAATTCTGGGACGTTTCTGGTGTAAAAGTAATTTCAAGCCAGTCCGCCACCTCCTCAGGGCTCTCCAAAAAATACGATTTCTGACCAGAGACATCCTTCAGTCGGGCTGGAAAGAGCAGTGCGTATTTCATATTGCGGTCGCGCAAGCTTTTCTTCACTCCTAAAAACGTTGCTCTTGCTTTCTGGACTGCTGGCGTAAAATCCGGGTAAAGCGAAATTGTTTGGTTCTCAAAACGCACAGGAGCGTTCTCTCTGGCAGCCCGCAGGATAGTGTCGCGGTCCTTGTAGTGCAAAATGCGCGCTATCAACGGGCGTGGCGGTGCGCCCGGTTGAGGAGGTCTAGAAGGTACCCGGTGCGCCCTTTCCACACTATACAGGGGTGTTAGGCCCTCCTTTGCTACATGGTCTCTCAGCCAGTCCTCCACAAACTGTGTAGGGTTGGATCCCTCGCTGCGTTCCGGTATGCCAAGTATGCGAACGTTATTGCGGCGGGACCTTCCTTCTGCATCGTCCACCCTGTCCTGCAGGCCCCTCAATTGGCGCTGGAATTGTTCAAGTTGGGTGGAGTGCATGGACTGCTGGGGTATAAGATCATCCAGCGCCATTTTATTCGATGTGACCTTGTCGGACAGTTTTTTGTGATCCGCTTGTAATAAGCTGAGATTAGTGGACATCGTGCCCATGCGTGATTCCAGTGCCGTTCGTGAGTCTCGAATTTCCTTTAATATTAAGTCCAGCTTAGCCTCGTGGAAGTCTGTACCAGTAGGAGGTATCACGTCATTGTCTGCAGCGTTTGAGGGATCACTGCCAGGTGTAGGTTGCGTTGCGCCATCTGTAGCGGCGTCCGCCTGCTTGTTTCGGGTGCGGCCCATCGTGCCTCTGCGTCCCCCCGTCCGCTTCTGTTCCAGGATGGTCTCTTGGGGGGTCTCGGGGTCGATATCCCACATCCCTTACTCCGCCAGCGAAGTACAGATCTTTAGCACGCCCAGATTATTTACAGAGACACAGGTTCCATAGGCCGTAAGTATTCAGCCTCTCTTGGTCTGGGCGGCACACTCTCGGTGGACACCAATAGGGACGTCAGACTCTGCACCTCCGCAACCATCAGGACAGTCCCAGCTGTAAGGCCATATCGCGCTTACCACATAATCGTGTGTCTCACTCCAGACCCAGAGCCGGTTACAGGCGGAGTGCGTCACCGCACGCAGGTCGCGCGGTCGCCCAGCAGGGCGGGCAAGGACTCAGACACCCGTAGGCCCACCAGGCAACAGCTTCACTTCCAGCTCACCAATAATGGAGCATGTCCTTTCGTCGCAAGCCAGCGTAAGGGAGTCGCCGCCGCCCAATGCTTGCAGAGGGTCAGTTTCCGTATATGGCAGGGAGCAGCGATGTTTAGTATCGTGCAAGAAGCATTTCCCCTCCAGCTTCAATATCGCGCCTCACAGCACGCAGTTACTCCCCTGTGCAGCCACTTCTCAGAAGGGAGGAGGGGGGGTGAGAAGTGTCCGTAGTCCCCCGCACACCGCCGCGCTAGTGGGCCGCGTCTGCGCTCGTTCCTCACCCGAGCGCCACCTGTCTCCGTCCACCCTCGCGGCTAGTCCGGGCTCGGCCAGTCGCCACCGCCATCTTGCCTGTGGTGTCTATCGCTGTGTCGCAGCAAGGTGGAAAGTCCAGCGCCTGTGGTCACCGCCGCTTTCGCCCCCTCCGAACAGGTGTCGTCGCTTTATTCTCTCGTCAGCTTTATTTCCGCAGCATCGGAAACATCATTTAGGCTGTTAGAGCCGCCGAGACAGCCATGGATCGTTCATGGCTCCGCCCCTTGTTCTTCCTCGCCGCCGGTCGCCCAGAATCAGCACCGAGCCCGGCAGATCCCAGCAGGCACCCAGGAGAGAAATTACGGCCACAGGATCCCAAGGGGTTCAGTAGCGCCAGGGTAGTCGACCTAGCTCTGCAGGTCCAGTATGTAGCAGGATATTCAGCTATTTGTCAGGGTAGGAGACGGAGCTCTTTCAGCCTACGTCCTTCATGCCCGGCAGTTGGCCACGCCCCCCGAAGATGGGCATTAAACCATGGTGCTGATCACTGGAATGGTAATGATAAATAGTCTTTACTGGTAAAGTTTAATTTATCATTACCCTTTTAAAAATGCCACTTTTAGAAAGATGGCACTTTTCTGCTCTTAGCCCTGTCTCCAATACAGGTCTAGGGTGGGTGACAGTTGGCTCTTGTGCATTCCCTCTAGACAGCCACACACAAAGGGAGATTAGGTGTGAGTGAGTGGCCATCCACATACTGACGGGTCATCCTAGTCAGGATGGGAGAGAGTAGCTGACACTTACACCTGTATAGGCTATGTCCTGTCCCCACACAAAGGGCTACATACCCCCCAGGAGTGAGTCTGGAGCCAGAGCTGGGAGGGAGGACCTCTGCGCACCTCAAAGCCCCATTTGAAGTTACCCCCACTTCAAAGGCACAACTGGGTATAAGTACTGGGTCTCTGTCCCCATCAAATCAGACACTACTGGACCTGTGAAGAACTCTGCCAGGAGGGAGGAAGGACTGCTGCGCTGCTACAAGGACTGCCACTCTGCTGGACTGCTGCTCCGGAAAAACTGCTTTTCTGCTGTGCTGTCTGCAGCCTGATTCTCTCTTCCCTACTGAGGAAGGTCTGGACCCATTAATCAATCAATCAATCAGGTTTATTGTAACGCGTGACTACTCACCCGTTAGAGTCTCAAGAAGTATCTCACTAGAAGGAACCCAGAGTGACACCAAGGGCAGGTTGGCATGCCCCCTGTTCTAAGCCTCAGGGAGATCAAAGTCTTTTCATCAACCTGCAACAGCATCTGGACTTTGCTTGCTGCAAGTTTTGCCCTGCTAAGTGGTGCCGATTTAGTCCTGGGCCCTTGGAAGTGGGTATAAAGAGCTGTAATGCTAGAATCCACACATCAATGACGTTACACCGATTGGAACGGGTGCATCTCCCTTAATGCCGACGCATCGCCTATGCTGCACGGACCGCAGACAACGCATCATCAACTGCGCTGCGCATCGCATCGTCTCCAGTTTCCAACGCATCTGTGACTTTAGGCAGCTTGGCGCTGATGCATTGCAGTTCGACCACGACGCATTGTCGCTATGCTTCTCTCATCTCAACTCCATCAACGACACATCCCAGGTACTTTTCAGCAGCCAAGGCTGGTCCCTTTATCCGACCCACGCTCCATTGCTGTCAGCCTGAACTTTTAGATTTACCATGGTCTAGCACAAACAGATATCCCATGTTGGTTCTTTAAGCTTGTAAGCACAACTCCTGTTATACGTATTGTATTTTTGTCATTTTGGTCTTGATTTGTTAATAAAAATAATATAAGCTATTTTTCTAAACTAAGGTGGAATCTTTTTGCTGTGTTTTCACTGTGTTGCTGTTTGAAGTGTTGCACAAATACTTACACATTCTCTCTAAAGTTAAGCCTGCCTGCTCTGTGCCAAGCTACCAGAGGGTGAGCACAGGTTAATTTAGGGTGAGTATCTAACTTATCCTGACTTGGATTGTGGTTCCTGCTTGGACAGGGTGCATACCTCTGCCAAACAGAAATCCAATTTCTAACAGCATGCTTCTAGAAATTCTAAATCATGTGGGAGCAAACATGGGATTTCCTTCTTTGGAAGAGTTAGGTACTTCTTCAGACATTGTTTTATGTCAGTTTCAGTGCTCCCACTAAAGAGGCGTGTCCATTCATCCTGTGGTGCTTCAAGAATGGAAAGACCTGGTGTAGGAAGGTGGAATCTGACTACATGGTTGCCCCCACTTTTTTTCCTGGTGTTTTGTTGGTTTTTGACTTAGTTTGGCTAGGAACCTGCTATTCAGGTCCCCAGCCTATCTGCTTTCTCTTTAAACGACTTGGAGTGCACTCTAGGTACACTAGTGATTGGATACTGTGGTACCTTATGAGTCCCTAGTATATGGTACCTTAGGTACCAAGGGCATAGGTACTCCACGGGCCTACCAGGGGCTGCAGCATGTATTATGCCACCCCTGGGAAGCAGACTAAATCTGACACCACAGGCCTGCTACTGCAGCCTGGGTGAGGAAATGCTAGCACCCCTCACTGAGATATAGGTCCCCTATGTCTCTCCTACACACACATATAAACCTATCAGTCACCCCTAAGGCAGGCCCTATCAATCCTGAGGGCAGGGTGCTTGGCTTCTATGTGAGGGGGTGCCTCTGCCTGAGCAGGGCCCCTCTGCAGCTCTCAGAGTCCATTCTCTGGTGCTGTTTGTGGATGCGGTTAAACCATATACTTTTAAGTGCATTATATCCTCGCGGTAAAATGCTAACTTTGGAATGGCTGCATCGAAACATGTCGTGTTTGGTGTCAAACATCTTGGAATACTACCCCCCCGCCAGTCCTGGCGGCGGGGGTAGCATTCCACCCTTCTAGAGGGATAGACATGTACCTACTGTGGAAACGCGGTAGAATCCTGCAGAGCCCTGGCATCACAAAATGGATGCCACCAGTCACAGACACTGGGCTGCCCTCCTGCTGATGACCAACACTCGCAGTGGAGGAAGCCCAACAATAGATATCCTGTCCCAAGGGGTGTGACCACCTTCCAGACAGGGTTTAGTGTATTGGGGCTGGGTGGGTGCACTCTTAGAGTGCTTTGAAGTCCTGCACTGGGGGAGCAGAAGGCTCCTCTGTGCATATGCCAGTTCAAACCGGCTCAGGGGCTACCTGTCCCTGCTCTGGCGCGAAACTGGATAAAGGGAAGTGGGTGTAGCCGCCCACTCCCCTGACCCTCCCATAGGTAGGGTCATAGAGCTAGTCCCTCCCCTTCTTTTAGTATAAGAGGGGGAACCTGTGCATTGCACCCTAGATTTCCCTGGACGACGCTCTACAAGAAGAATCCCGGACCTTCGACGTTCCACTACCTTTGGAAGACTGAAGAATCTCCCTTGGAGTCAAGGAGTGACTCCCCTGCTTGGCAGGCAACAAAAACTACAAACGACGGTCGCAAACTACGCCGCTCTCGCCGGAGTCCAAAGTCCCTGCAGCCCAAGAGGTAGATTTTCTGACTTCTCAAAGGCCATCGTGAGTCCCCAGCGAAGCTGAGGCCAGTGGACCCGAAGAGTAATGAGGAACCGCGACCCCTGGGTACCGTGCACTATTGTCGAGTGCAACCCCTTCACAACGTTCCACGAACTTGTGCTTTGGACCACGTGTGGTCCCCACCTCCAGCAGGAATCCCTCCTAAGATCAGAGGCCTACCATGTCCCGAGTGACCGTGGGCCCCTGTGAGTGAATCCTCCCGAGGCATCTTCGCGATCCCTTGCCAGCCGGCTTGTGGGTCCCCAGAAGACTTTCTAAAAAAAACAAAGGCCTCCCCTGGTTGCTCCAGGCCTGCCCTGACTTACCCTCACTGTGTGGGTCCCACAGACCTTGCTGGTCTGCGCCATTGCCTCTTCACACTTTCCCTGAGACTTGCTGTTACCGAGGCTTGTTGGCTCCGATCGAGTCGCCAACACTGCAGTAAGCTGCAGACATTGTGGGACACTCCGAATCCAGCTCCTTGTTGTCGTCGACGCCTCCTGGACCTCGTGGCTGAAGAGTCAAGTGAACTGCGAACGACCTGAATCTTGCGACGACGGTGGGCATCCATCTTCCTTGCCCCGAGTCACTGCCAAGTGACTTTGAACACTGTCCCCTCTGCTTTCAGGTCTTCCATCTTCCGAATCCAGGCTTGGATTCCCCCGGACACTTCTCCTGTCGCCGCAAGCAGCAAGTCTTCACTGGCTCCCATTGAAAACGACGCCGCGACCCGACACCAAAGAACACCTATGCACCCGGCTCCCCTGGGTGATGTAACTTCAGCACTACGGTGCTCCTGTGGGTGTGGGCCCTAGAACTACTTACCCTGTAAGTGACTTGCTTGTAGCTTCCCTAGAAGTGTCCTAAAACTCTAACTTTCTAAGTGCGATAATTGCGCTGACTCGTACAGGGTTCGCGTCTGTGTTAGACACACCGCGTCCATCTCCTTTGTAACACTATCTAAAACTGTATCCTTCGACTCGTACTGAGTCCGATCGGTGTTCGCCTCGAACACACAAAGGGCCTGTAACTCTGAGATCTCCATTGCACTGACTCGCACAAGGTTCGCGTCTGTGTTAGACACAGCGCGTCCATCTCCATTGCAACTCTATCTGTGACCGCGTCCTTCGACTCGTACAAGGACCGAACGGTGTGTTCACCTCGAACACGCAAGGGACCTTTAACATTGAAATCTCAATCGCGTCTGAGTGCATAGACTCGCACAGGACTCGCACCAGTGCCAGGTCACCGCGTCCGTCCCCTGTGGGTCTCCTACAACTACCTGGGGTGGTTCTTGGGGGTCCCTCGATTCTAGATGCCCTAGACCTAGGTCTAGCAAACTAAGATTGTGATATTCGATTGTGCTAAACTTATTTTGATAACATTTGACTTGTACATATGTTCCTGACTTCTAATCTCATAAAGAGATTAGTAGAGAGTTGTTTATTAATATATATTTGATATATATACCTGTGTGGTGTCTTTTCATTTGGTGATTCAAGAGGTTGTGTGGTAAAACAAGCTGCTTTACATTCCTTCAAGACTTAGCCTGAAGGCTGCTCTCCACAGCTACCACTAGGATAGCTTGTCTTAAACCTATCTACCATAAGAGTCGAATTGTTCTGGTGCAAGGTGTCCACTTTAATTAGTGAACAGCATATACCAGGCCAACTTCTCACATTGGTGGGCAGCGGGTGGGATTCCAGCTTGCTATTGTTTTACCAGAAAATCTCTATTTGAATTACTAACTGAAAACCACTATAGGTACTTAAGGTACATATAAAGTCAAGCTTAGTATCAATAAGTTCTACTGAACTTAGAGCTGTGTGCAAGGGATAGCACACCCTTTCCGCAGCTCAAGCTAGTATCAGTAGGCCACAAACTAGTGTAGGTAGTACAACACTGCACAACACTAGAATGTCCTTAAAGGGTGGAACCAGTGGATCAGCATAAGTATAAGCCTCAGTATAAGGACATGGCTTTCTCTGACTTGAGAGCCATGTGTGTTGAAAGACACTTGAGGCTAGGACAGAGTCCCTCAACCCTACACCTGATAGATCTGCTGACAGCAGATGATCTTAGATTGGCTCTAGGAGCTAATGGGTCTGAATCAGTGGGTGGGTCAATTACAGTATCTGGGTCAGATGATGAAAATCAGAATGACCAGGACTCTGTGATTGAAGGGCCAGGCCTCAAGGGGCCTGAAAAGGACAGAGGAATTCTCCCTAAGAGAACTGACAGAGTGGATGAGAGGCATAGGTCCCCTTCCAGGGAATCTGAGCACTCTTCTCACTCTGGCAGAGAATTTGTCCACCAGAGGAACTCATACTTTCCCATAAGAGAGACCTCCTCTGAAAGAATGTGCAAACTGCTGCAGTATGAGGAAGCAAGAGTTGCCCTCAGAACCAAGCAGTTGGCACTGGATAGAGAAGCCCTGGAGATCTAGAGAGCTTCTAGAAGAGAGGGGTTAGAACCCCTTGGTGGCAGCAACAGTGTCCCTAGAGGCAGAGAATCTATTCCAGACCATAGGAACCTGAGCAAGGTTGTTCCTCCCTACCAGAGTGGGGATGATATCCACAAGTGGATAACTGCTATGGAAAGGGCCTGTAGAGTCCAACAGGTCCCCCAAAGGCAGTGGGCAGCAATCTTGTGGCTCTCCTTTTCAGATAAAGGGAGAGACAAGCTCCTCACTGTTAGAGAAGAGGATGCTGATAACTATGAAGTCCTGAAGAGTGCACTGATAGATGGGTTTGGCTTGACCACTGAGCAGTACAGGTTGAAGTTCAGAGACACCCAGAAGGCACAGACTCAGGACTGGACTGACTTTGTAGATTGTGCAACCAAGGCTCTGGAGGGTTGGCTGATTGGCAGTAGGGTTACTGATCTCAAAGGATTGTACAATTTGATTATGAGGGAGCAGATCCTTAATAACTGTCAAAACCAGCTTTTGCACCAGTACCTGGTGGACTCTGATCTGACCTCTCCCCAAGAATTGGGAAAGAAGGCAGACAAATGGGTCAGAACCAGGGTGAGGCCTAAGAATCAGGGTGGTGACCAGAAGAAAGATTCTACTAAGTCCCAAGAGAAAGGTGGGGATAAATCTAAGGATAAGTCCACTACAGGGCCCCAAAAGTCCTCTTCTGGGGGTGGGTCCCAAACTCCTTCCTCTCCTGAAAAGAAACCATATTGCCATGTCTGTAAAAAGCCTGGACACTGGAAAACTGATCCCAGTTGCCCCAGGATTGGCAATAAAGAAACTGTTCCTCCAGCTATTACTACCACCCCTCCTGGTACTACCAGTAGTAATCCTCCAGTTGGGAGTAGTGCGCCCAAAAAGTTAGGTGCTTTTGCAAGGGGAACAGAGGTGGGCCCTAGTTTAGACAGGTCCCCCTCAACAGACTCCTCAGACTCTGATGGTGGTATAGGATTTGCCACCTTTACCATGGGTCCCATTGCATTGGGCAGGTACAGACTGGAGCCAATGATTAATGGTCGGAAGGCTGTGGCATTCAGGGACACAGGGACTAGTGTCACCATGGTGGCAGGGAAACTAGTCCCCCCTCACCAGCTTTTACCTGAGTTTAAGTACCAGGTGACCAACATTGATGGTGTCAGGACAGATCAACCCATGGCCATAGTCAATCTCAGCTGGGAGGGGGTCACAGGCCCAAAAGAGTGGCGGTGTCCCCCAACTTGCCTGTAGATTGCCTGATGGGCAATGATCTGGAAATTTCAGCCTGGGCTGAAGTTGAACACCAAACCCATCTGAAGATGCTAGGCGTCCCTGAAAAAGCTAGTGGGGCTGTGATGGCCACAGCCCCAGCCCAGGGAAATGCTGGAGAGATGGAGCCTGGAAGAATGGCCCACTCTCCCCCAAAAGAGAGCACAGGGGTTGAAGAAAAGTCTCCTTCCCCCAGACAGCAGGTAAGGGTCAGCCTCCTCAGGGAACTGATCCTACCCCTAGTGAAGGAACTGCCCCAGAGGTAGTCAGGCCTGGCCTGGCCCCACCCCTGATGGCAGAGGACTCTTCCAAGGTGGTACCCAGTCTGGAGCAGGTAACCTGCCCCTCTCTACCCTACCTCAGTCAGCCCAGGGCTGCAGAGGTCAGGGAGGTCAGTGGACCCCACAGGGCCTCCTGTCCAGAGGAACCCCCCCATCAGCAGATTAGGGGCACCCAGTCTAGTAGCCCTAGCCTGGTGAAAATTCCTCCACACACTGAGGGATCCCCCATAACTTTGTGTAGGGACCTTCCCCAGAAGGACTCTGTTAGGCAAGGGCAAACCTGGAACCAAAAGGTCCCAAACCTGCCATGTCCCTCCAGTGTTCCACCCAAAGGGACCCAACCCCCAGCTGTAGGCAGCCAAAGGTTGACCCTTAGAGCAAAGTGCAACTCAGTCATGGAAAGACAGGCATACATGGTGACCAGTGATCTGAGGAAACTGAGACCAACTTCCCTAGGGTCTCACTTCCCTGCTCAGACACCTCATCAGCCTTGTCCTTTACCAAAACACCCCACAGGTAGTAATTCCCCATGGTGGAGACCCTCTCATACCCTTAGGGTGAGGGATAACTTAGTGGACCATAACATAGGGGGTAACCATGCTAGTGCAGGTACTTCCTTATATGGCCACTCAGTAAATACAGGCTCACCTGGACAAGGTTAGCCTCATCTCCTTTCGTTTGGGGGGGGGGTTATGTAGGAAGGTGGAATCTGACTACATGGTTGCCCCCACTTTTTTTCCTGGTGTTTTGTTGGTTTTTGACTTAGTTTGGCTGGGAACCTGCTATTCAGGTCCCCAGCCTATCTGCTTTCTCTTTAAACGACTTGGAGTGCACTCTAGGTACACTAGTGATTGGATACTGTGGTACCTTATGAGTCCCTAGTATATGGTACCTTAGGTACCAAGGGCATAGGTACTCCACGGGCCTACCAGGGGATGCAGCATGTATTATGCCACCCCTGGAAAGCAGACTAAATCTGACACCACAGGCCTGCTACTGCAGCCTGGGTGAGGAAGTGCTAGCACCCCTCACTGAGATATAGGTCCCCTATGTCTCTCCTACACACACATATAAACCTATCAGTCACCCCTAAGGCAGGCCCTATCAATCCTGAGGGCAGGGTGCTTGGCTTCTATGTGAGGGGGTGCCTCTGCCTGAGCAGGGCCCCTCTGCAGCTCTCAGAGTCCATTCTCTGGTGCTGTTTGTGGATGCGGTTAAACCATATACTTTTAAGTGCATTATATCCTCGCGGTAAAATGCTAACTTTGGAATGGCTGCATCGAAACATGTCGTGTTTGGTGTCAAACATCTTGGAATACTACCCCCCGCCAGTCCTGGCGGCGGGGGTAGCATTCCACCCTTCTAGAGGGATAGACATGTACCTAATGTGGAAACGCGGTAGAATCCTGCAGAGCCCTGGCATCACAAAATGGATGCCACCAGTCACAGACACTGGGCTGCCCTCCTGCTGATGACCAACACTCGCAGTGGAGGAAGCCCAACAATAGATATCCTGTCCCAAGGGGGTGTGACCACCTTCCAGACATGGTTTAGTGTATTGGGGCTGGGTGGATGCACTCTTAGAGTGCTTTGAAGTCCTGCACTGGGGGAGCAGAAGGCTCCTCTGTGCATATGCCAGTTCAAACCGGCTCAGGGGCTACCTGTCCCTGCTCTGGCGCGAAACTGGACAAAGGGAAGTGGGTGTAGCCGCCCACTCCCCTGACCCTCCCATAGGTAGGGTCATAGAGCTAGTCCCTCCCCTTCTTTTAGTATAAGAGGGGGAACCTGTGCATTGCACCCTAGATTTCCCTGGACGACGCTCTACAAGAAGAATCCCGGACCTTCGACGTTCCACTACCTTTGGAAGACTGAAGAATCTCCCTTGGAGTCAAGGAGTGACTCCCCTGCTTGGAAGGCACCAAAAACTACAAATGACGGTCGCAAACTACGCCGCTCCCGCCAGAGTCCGAAGTCCCTGCAGCCCAAGAAGTTGATTTCCTGACTTCTCAAAGGCCATCGTGAGTCCCCAGCGAAGCTAAGGCCAGTGGACCCCAAGAGTAACGAGGAACCACGACCCCTGGGTACCGTGCACTATTGTCGAGTGCAAACCCTTCACAACGTTACACGAACTTGTACTTTGGACCACGTGTGTTCCCCGCCTCCAGCAGGAATCCCTCCTAAGATCAGAGGCCTACCACGTTCCGAGTGACCGTGGGCCCCTGTGAGTGAATCCTCCTGAGACGTCTTTGCGATCCCTTGCCAGCCAGCTTGTGGGTCCCCAGAAGACTTTCTAAAGAAACCAAAGAGCTCCCCTGGTTGCTCCAGGCCTGCCCTGACTTACCCTCGCTGGGTGGGTCCCACAGACCTTGCTGGTCTGCGCCATTGCCTCTTCACACTTTCCCCAAGACTTGCTGTTACCAAGGCTTGTTGGCTCCGATCGAGTCGTCAACACCGCAGTAAGCTGCAGGCATCGTGGGACACGCCGAATCCAGCTCCTGGTCATCGTCGACGCCTCCTGGACATCGTGGCTGAAGAGTCAAGGCAACTGCGAACGACCTGAATCTTGCGACGACGGTGGGCATCCATCTTCCTTGCCCCGAGTCAATGCCAAGTGACTTTGAACACTGTCCCCTCTGCTTTCAGGTCTTCCATCTTCCGAATCCAGGCTTGGATTCCCCCGGACACTTCTCCTGTCGCCGCAAGCAGCAAGTCTTCACTGGCTCCCATTGAAAACGACGCCGCGACCCGACACCAAAGAACACCTATGCACCCGGCTCCCCTGGGTGAGGTAACTTCAGCACTACGGTGCTCCTGTGGGTGTGGGCCCTAGAACTACTTACCCTGTAAGTGAATTGCTTGTAGCTTCTCTAGAAGTGTCCTAAAACTCTAACTTTCTAAGTGCGACAATTGCGCTGACTCGTACAGGGTTCGCGTCTGTGTTAGACACACCGCGTCCATCTCCTTTGTAACACTATCTAAAACTGTATCCTTCGACTCGTACTGAGTCCGATCGGTGTTCGCCTCGAACACACAAAGGGCCTGTAACTCTGAGATCTCCATTGCACTGACTCGCACAAGGTTTGCGTCTGTGTTAGACACAGCGCGTCCATCTCCCTTGCAACTCTATCTGTGACCGCGTCCTTCGACTCGTACAAGGACCGATCGGTGTGTTCGCCTCGAACACGCAAGGGACCTTTAACATTGAAATCTCAATCGCGTCTGAGTGCATAGACTCGCACAGGACTCGCACCGGTGCCAGGTCACCACGTCCGTCCCCTGTGGGTCTCCTACAACTACCTGGGGTGGTTCTTGGGGGTCCCTCGATTCTAGATGCCCTAGACCTAAGTCTAGCAAACTAAGATTGTGATATTCGATTGTGCTAAACTTATTTTGATAACATTTGACTTGTACATATGTTCCTGACTTCTAATCTCATAAAGAGATTAGTAGAGAGTTGTTTATTAATAAATACATATATATTTGATATATATACCTGTGTGGTGTCTTTTCATTTGGTTATTCAAGAGGTTGTGTGGTAAAACAAGCTGCTTTACATTCCTTCAAGACTTAGCCTGAAGGCTGCTCTCCACAGCTACCACTAGGATAGCTTTCTATAAAGGTTGTCTTAAACCTATCTACCATAAGAGTCGAATTGTTCTGGTGCAAGGTGTCCACTTTAATTAGTGAACAGCATATACCAGGCCAACTTCTCACACCTGGATAAGATAAATATGCCAGATTCATGCAGTGCTGGCAACCATTGTCTCATTTGTAGGCAAATATTGCAGATGCCATTCAAGTGACTCTATGCTAGACAGTCTGGTATGCAGAACTACAATGTTAGAGGGGGTGATCATTAAGGAGCCAACAGATAAGAAAATGGATTCTGCTCAAAAAAGATCTCATCTGGCATTGAGGGCAGGGATATATGGAGATTACATGTCCTAGTCCCTGATCACTACAAGCGGTTATTTAAAGCAGTAGAAGGGGGAATTGGGTGTTTACAGCTGCTGGAAGGCATGAACACACAGATTGAGTTCTTATCTGGCATTCCCTTTCATGTTGATAGGGCATCTGCCTTAGCAGGATCAGCCTCTATTGAAGATAGGAGAGTGTTTTTTCTAAAGGATTGGCACACTTATTAAGCACAAAATTCACCTGCACTTTGAATGCCTTTTGAAGGCATCTGTCTGTTTAGTGATGAGCTGGACGAAAGAATGCATCACTTATTTCATTCCTGGTCCTTCAGATCATAACAGGAAAGCCAGTCATCCATGGTGGCTTTATCTTGGTACGTCCTTCAGGCAGCTATCTAGAAGGTAGCAATGGTCACCCTTTTCTGTATTTCCCATGGAAAGGGTATCTCAATCAAATATTCTCAGAGGAAGAAATAGAAACAGAGATAGAGCTCCTGACTATGTTGAAGATGGCCCTGAGCTGTTGTGGGGGGGATGAATTCAGTCCTTCGGGGAGGCCTGGATAAAGTTTTCTTCCAAGTAATTGGTACAGCATATTATCATGGAGGGCTATCAGAGCAAGTTCTCTCTGCCCTCCTTCCCCCCAGACCTCAGGATCAAGAAGATTCCCTGGCCCCAGCGTCAAAAGAAGAAGGAGGCATTTTGTGAGGCAATTCAAGATCTCTTGAAAAAGAAGCTGTGACTCTAATACCTCCGATGTAGAAAGGGAAAGGAGAGTACTTGATTGCCTTTCTGGTCCCAGAAGTCTAAAGGGGATTCACGATGTGATAAACTTGAAGGATGTCAACCATTAAGTAAAAGTGATATCTTCAAGATGGAAACCTTCAAAAGATGATTCCTTTGATTCTAAAAGAAAACATTGTGACCACAGACTTGAATGATGTGCACTTTCACATGCCAAATGCAAAGAAACATCAATGTTACCTGAGGTTTTGTGTTCAGGGGGATCATTTTCAATTGAAGGCTCTGCCATTAGTCCTCCAATCTGCTCCTTGGGTGTTCACGAAAACAGTGGCTCCCCTGGTGGCACACCTTAATTTTCAAAGATGTAGTCTTTTCAGACTGACTTATTCATGGACCATCAAGGGATCAGACCCTTCAAGGATGACGAGGGGTTTGTGCATGCCTGACGAATCATAGTTTCATTCTCAGTGTTCTCAAGCACCAGATGAATCCATCACAGGAATTAAAATTAATGGGGCATCGGTCAGGACGGACATCAGCAACATTCTACTGCAAGAAATCAGGGTGAAGAAAATTCATCAACTGTTGATCAAACTTTTTAAACTTCCCAAAGTTTCAGCAAGGATGAACGGAAGATATACGGTCACATGTCATCACATCTGTTCTGTCTTGAGAACTCATCACCCTTATTCTCTTTTGAAACATAAACGGACACTCTGAGCTCCAGCCTCACTGGAGAATATGTTAACTCTGGGGCCTTGATCAAAGGAGTTTTCCATCCATTCATCCATGGGAGAGAACTTTCTGCCTTTCTAAATGCAGTGAGGTACTTTAATCCCAATATCCAGAATCATCATGTGTTGGTGAAGTCCGGCAATACAGTAACTGTGTCATATGAAAACCACCAGAGAATAATGAAATCCAGCTTCCTGGGCTCTCTATCAGAAGAGGTGGGTTCTTGAGCAGAAATGATTCTATTATTTTCGTATCGCTAAAGGTTATTTATATAAGAGATCTGGGAAATTTTCAAGCAGATCTGATGAGCATGAAGTTCCCATTGTTACAGGATCTATTTTTGTCACCTCCCAATTTTCAGGTCTGCAGGAGGTTGTGGACTCCACCCATACACTTCTTTGCATTCCAGGAGAATGCACAAGTTCCACTCTTTTGAACCAGAATTGGGAGCCTGTGGGTGTATGCTCTCATGGTAAAGTGGCCTTGTGGGCTAGTGTATGACTTTCCTCTGCTCAAACAAATCCCCAAGTTGTTATTCATGATTCAAGGGGAGGAGAGGGAGATATTAGTCTTGGTTCTCTTCTGGCCTTAAAGGTCTTGGTTCTCCCGTCAGACAGCCTTCAGACAGCCATGTGTTCCCCTTGGAGGCTGTCAATCTCTCCTTCCCATCTACTTCCCAGGCGAATCCCAGCTACAGAGAGGTTATCCCTTTTGGTATGGAAGTTGAGAGCAGGGGGTTGCAAAGCATTGGTCTCTCTTCACCTAGCCATAGCTATTCACAGTTTCAGAAGTCCTTCAACCGTATAACCTTATTCTTGGCTTTGAAACATTGCACAAGTGGTGTGAAAAGCATGGTTCTTTTCCTTTTGATTGTGGTTTTCCAATAGTGTTACAATTTCCTTGGGATTAATTTAATTTAAATCTTTCTGTATCTACTCTGAGGGCTCAGTGGTTGGCCATTAGAGCTCTCAGGGAATACTGTGGGTCTGTGGGTCAAGGAGAGGTTTGGCTGCCAGGCCTTTAAAGAGTTTTGCTTATCTAGATCTTCAGCAGGACTTGTTTCTTCTCCTTGAGAATTACCATTAATGCTTAAAGCTCGCCAAGTTTATCCCTTTGAGCACCTGGCTTGCTTCAATAGGCAGGTAACACCTTACTATGAAGAAAGCTTTTCTGAACGCAATTCCATCAGCTAGAAGGACTGGTGGATCAGGAGCGAGGTGACCTCAAGGAGGAAGCGGGCCACTAGCCCGGAAGGCATGCTTTCATGCACCAACAGGTGGATGCTGGGGATAGGGAGGAACATTCCTAGGGAAGGAGAAGGCAGCACAACAGTGACATGGTCATTTTGGGGCAAGAAGGCCTAACTGAGGCCAAATGTACCCTAAGCAAAGGGAACTTACAAACCCACATCACATTACAACACAACTGCGCAAAACAACACAGCGACATTCAAATACAACAGAAAAAAGCAATAAAATACCACTAAAACAACACAACCATGTAACAATTATGTTGTTTTGTGTTTGTGTTGTATTAGGTTAGCATTAAGCTGTGATTGTCCTTTTCTGTGCTCTAGTGGAGTGTTGGTATTGTGATGTGATGTGTTGTTTGGTTTTGTTATTATAATGTGATGCATTGCTTCATGATGTATTGTCATGTCGTTGAACTGGTTAGTTATAATTGTGGTAGTGTTTTATGCATTTTTTGTGTTTTATGTTTTTGGTGTTATTATTGCGTTAAGCTGCGTTGTAGTTGTTTTGTAATGTTATTTTCTATTATGTTCTAATGTGTTTTTGCTTATTTGGTGTGTTGTTCTGTGCTACTGTGTTGTGGCTGTGTAGCATTGTTTTGCCTTTTGTTAGTGAATATTGCATCAGTGCATTATTATGTTATGATGTACTGTGTTGTGTTGTTAGTGTGGTGAACTGTGATGGTGTGCTCATTGCTTTGTTGTACTGCGTTCTGTTGAGGCTCTGTTCTGTTGTATCTTGCCATCGTTTTGTCATTTTATTGTCTGGTTACGCTGTGTTACTGTATTGCCTTGTTGTGTTCGGATATGTTCTGTAATTCCTTTGCTGGCTTTAGGGAATGCTGCCAATCCCAGCCAAACGCAGCACATGGCGTTAAAGTTCTGGTGTAAAACAATCATTTGCACCACGGAAAAGTGCTGACATATCATCACTAAAACTCTACCAATCTAACTGACTCCAATCAGTCTAAAACCATAGCATACTCTAGACAAGGGTTCTCCAATGTCGGTCCCGGAGGGCCAGATCCATGACAGATTTTTAGCATATCCCCATTTAGATAAAGGTAGTTATCTTAAAAATCAGGCATGCATTCGACCATCCAGGGCCGGGTTTGGAGATCCCTGCTCTAGACTATGGGGCCGATTCCGATTCGGGCCGGAAATCTCTCCGACCGAGCCGGACCCGGAGAGATTTCCGACCGAATCGGACCCGTGCAGTCCGACCGAACGAGTACGATGCACACGTATGCCATCGGACTCGAGTCGGTCGGACTCCCATTGAAGTCAATGGGAGCCTGTCGTACAACGCGTACGCGGGCTCCCATTGACTCAATGGGTGCGATGCGGACAAGTGCGCCCCCTACAGCGTGTACGCGGCGAAGCGATTTGCGCCGTACACGCACAGGTAGGGGGGACCCATGGGTCCCCCCTGTGTGCGACTCGCGCGGCTACGCGTACAGGGGGGTCCGACACGGACCCCCAAAGTACGGCTCCGACAGCTCTTTCGAGCCGGAGTGCGCGGCTCGGTCGGACTGCTCGCGGCACGCATCGTACTTACCCGGCCGGGGAACGTCTCCATTGCGCGGTGCGAGTCGAGTCCGAGCGAGTCGGTCGGTGCGGTTCGAGCCGGGAACGAGTCGGTCGGAGCGGTCGGGACGCCCGGACGAGTCGGTCGGCGAATTCGCATCGTACTCGCTCGGCCGGAACCGCGTACGATTCGGTCGGGAAACAGGGCTCCGAATCGGATCCGGTAAATCCGAATCCGATTCGGAGCCCTACCGGCCGAGATCGGAATCGGCCCCTATGTCTTAAATTAGCACTTCCCAAGCAAACTTTGTGAAATCCAGCCCCTGATGTCCTGATGATGCATCGGTGAAATTTTCTTCAGCCAAACCGTGTTGTATCTTGTAATCCTTGGATTTCAGAAGGGAAAAATAAACTTTGTCTCTGGGCACCTTGTAAATTGTTTCAGCTTTCAATGAAACTCTGAGCCTATCACAGTCAACCATTGCCTTTCCTTCTAACCTGGGTGTGTTAGCTCACACATGTTAATTCAATGTTAGAAACGTGATTTAAGGGTCCCAGACCCGCCACGGTCACCAGATTGTGAATTATTCGCCATTGCTCCTTCCATCACTGAGCGTAGACAGTGTTTCACTATGTGCAATTGTACATGTTCAAATTTGGCGGCTGAAAATCCGGCTGTTTGTTGTTGTGATTAGAAAGTGCAGGTTGAATGTTTGTTTGAATCTGCATGCCTGTTATACATGGTATGTATTGTGAATTATTAGAAATGTTATGTTTGTGTTGTACTTCTATAGGTGTGTGCTCAAAGGTCAAAACATTACACACGATTGGGTCTTCCATATGCATTTCTGTGCTTTCACAGTGTTTTTAATATTGCATTCTTCCTATTTCCACAATTTTGTTTAATTTGCCATAAATTTGCTGTGAGGACAAGCCATGCACGATACGCACTCGCCTAGAAAATGGTGATCTCCAAGCAAGCATCTAAATACTTTGAGATTAGGAAATTCGAGAGGGAATGTAGAAAAGGGTAATTTTGTAATTTGGGGGCATATTTTATTGCATGTTTAAGTTCAACTGTGGTAGAAAAGCTCCACATGAGCATATGAGAAGACAACACAAAAACCACTACAAACTATGCGAACCCTAATATTAGAGAACTAAGCAAATATACTCATGAATAACAAAAATGCACAGCCCTTATATTTGATACTCCGTTGATATTTCTGACAATTTAAATTATTAAAATATTTGTTATGCATGGCTCTTATGGAAAGTCTCTATTGTTTACATCGGATACTGAATCTGATAACTCACTGCTATGATGTAGCAACATTTGATAACTACAAAGCCCGCCCAGGCCAGGCTGACAGAGCCCATCAGCTCAGCACTTCTTGTCTGTCAGAAAGCACAGCTGAAGGAGGGGAAAGGAGGTGAGGTCTGGTTAAAAATTACAGGTAAGGTATTTATTTTTAACATTTGGAGGAGACCACGTTATGTATAGCTTCCCCATTCCTCTTCTGCCCCTGCAAAGCAGTAGAAAGCAGGGGTAGGCAATTTTGGGGGCCGTAAATAACATAAAATTATTGATGGGTAAAAAGTGATTTATGGGGATGTTTTTAGCTCGGGGTTCTTATGTGACATCATAGTTACATTGTTGTCTATTTGATGTCACTCAGAACCTCTCGGGGAAAAAATCCAGATAATTCACTGTTACCCTGCTGCAATTATATATATTATTTACTGTTGCAAGGAAAATGTCGCCTGCATGGTAAATGAGTATGGATCCAACTGCATGTGAAACTGGTATCCTTCCTTTTCTTTAGCCCAATTAGCATGCTAATCTGGCATGCTCTTTGAGGCCTACTTGGGCCGCCTGTCTACGATAAGTCTGAGGTCCAGATTCAGTTCTGTGACCTGGAGAGGTGCATAAAGCATACCATCTAGCTTGACACGGGGCTACTGCCAATGTTTCGGGTTGTTGACATAAAGCGGTGGTTGCAGAATACCGTTTTTTTGTATGACAGAACTGAACATAACATGTGTATTTGTAAAGCACACGTTCATCCAGAAGGGTATCTTGGCACTGAATAACAGATGTTTGTTGTTACCTAACTCAATGGTACTCATTTTATTGACTTAAGAAGGATGAAAGGCTGAGTTGACCCACCTGTATTTGAACCTGTGACCATGAGATCAAACACAGGCAACTACAATGGACGCATTAGTCCACTAAACCACCAGACCTGGCATAACAGACCCTCAATTCACAGAAAGTGTGAACCCTATAGGCCCACTTATGTAAAGTTCCATTTATATGTGGCAAGCAGATGCTTGCGCTGACATCCCATGTGCATGTCAAGTGCATGTTTGTGAAGTTTAGATGACTACAGGAACTTCATGCTGTTATGAAAGTATGGTTGGTGAGACGAGCATGATCTGCTTTGTATTGTCCCTCACTTTACATGGCACAATATGGACGTTGTAGTACAGCTTCCCCAGACTGCGGTCACATATTGATTGTATTTCTGAAGCTGAAGTGAGGAGATTTAGACACTGGAGTGGGAGAGAATGGAGACAGGGCTGCCTTTACAAATTCTATATGGGCCTTTTAGCAAGGGAATGTTGATTAGACATTCCTGAACACTGTCATTTGGTTAATGGTAGGGGAATGGGGATAATACAGCAAACCTGTTGATACAGGGCTGGACGTTTCTAGCCAAGCCTGCCCTTCTGTCCATCCTTGAGTGCTGCTTTGAGAAGGGCTGTTGGCAGCCAGGTACAGAGGCTTCTTTGTCCTCATGAATTAGATACTCTTGCTTGGAGCCAGCCTCCTCACTACCTGCTGTAGGAGCCATCATCCTTCACATAAACTGTGTCTGCGTTGCAGCCAAAAAATTAAATCAGAAAAGGAACCAAACCAGGACTGGACTTTAGACAGTAGATCAACATCCCCTACCTGGAAAATCAGTAAAAGGTTGAGACCCAAATCATCCTACTTTGCTCCTAATCCAAGTTCTTTTTGACCAAGGAAGGGAGCGCTCCCCAAAGTACTCGAAGAGTTGCTGTGCTCCAGGACTGGTGTCTGTCTGAAACCAGTCTCATAGGGGTGGAGGGACATAACCTGCAGTCTGCACAACTTGTTGGAGAGCTCTGGGCTTGCTTAGCACGCACCTATAAGCCTGCCTGACTGCCTGCCTACTGAAAGAGAAAAGGAGTGTGCCTGGACATGCGGTAGTAGAGACCGTCCAGAAGAAGAAGCCTAGCCATGCTCCAAGAGTGTTGAGCACCTAGAAGAGCAGATTTACTAACAGGAGTACAGCTTGTGACGGCCAGGGTTACAAGGGATCTCCCAGCCTCCCTCACAGTTTATGTGGGAAACTATGGAAGCATCATCAACCTCAAGTGACAGAGTACCGTCCAACATCACCATGAGGTGACATGAGGGACCTGTTCTGCTGCTGTCCTTGACATGCTGCAAGACTTGTGAGGCCCAACAACACTGCTGTAGGTGAGGACCTCCATCAGCCTGGAGGGCATGTCTGCTGAAGACAAGTGTTTACTGTAGAGGCCTGCTGTTCTTTTCAGCATTCAGCATCGAGACCTGAGAGGTGGAGTTGCTGCTGACTGTTTGACTGCAAAGGATGCAGCAATAACCCTTGCATCTGACCCCATCCAGGTAACATGAGATCTGAATCTAGAAACTGATTGACTGTGCCTTGGACTCAGAAAGATAATTCTGCATGTTAGCAAGATTTACGCTTGCCTTCAAGAACTCTTTTTGATTAAGATATGATACAAACGGACATATAGGTTACTTAATAGAGTAGTTGCTCACACAACCCAATTTTGAGCTCCCACCTCTGCTTGATCCCTGACTATGATCTTTTTCATTGATGCTAGAAATCAATAGTCCGGTGAGAGATTCACATAGCTGTTCCCTGAAGCCTTGTAACTGTGTTTCGCAGAACCTTGTAACTAAACCCTCTTTAATGTGTGTAGTATTTCGTTTTGCTGTGATTTAAAGTATTTCTCCTTTTTAGGTCGAGCCTGGGCAGCGCATGCAGGCCCGAGCAGTTTGCCAGGGCCGGTTTCGGTTGCCAGTCCGGCCCTGAGCGCATGCGCTGCTCTGCGAGGCATGCTGTATTGAGGTAGGGACTTGAAGCCCCGCCCACTCTCCGCCCATATTTTTCATCAGCTTGTGTCATTGTCCACTGTAAACTGTAGTTGTTCATTCGGCAAAAGGCTTTGTAGTCCCTCCTTAGTACCGCCTTGTCTCATTTTGTAACCTCCCATGGCGACGCGCCCTGTTATGTGTGTTGTTGCTCGGTAGGCTTTAATTACAGCCTCTGAGGACTATTTTCTCAGATAACTTTGTCCTGCCTGCTGTTGCACACTCTCGCCTAATGCTTTTTTTAATTGTTATAGCACGCATTTGCAATGCAATAGGTCTCGCATTTGCAAGAGTTTAAGCTATTGGCGTTGTAAATGACAATGTCTTTTATTTATCAGTTTTAAAAACAACACATAAATAAAAGGCATTGCATTTACAATGCCAATAGCTCAAACTCTCACAAATGCTTGTTATAAGAAAAGCAGTGGAATGGACAATGAATTATTGTATCTATAATTTGATGGTTTGAGTTCTTAGTCTCTAACCCCCACACTACCTCCCTGAGAAGCCTTTGACTGCTCACCCCACTCCCCTGAGAGTCAAGTGTGGAAGGGGTGTACTTGGTCCAGTTTACAGAGTCAGAGTAGGACAGACTCCAGGACACCGGAGATAAACAATGCCAACCACCACGGTTCTAGGCAAGTGCCAGTATGCCCTGTCTGCCCTGTGCCCCAGCTATTATATATATTATTAGAACTTGTTGAAATGTTTTTACCTTGTCTTAGCACTCATTTGGTACGTATTGTTTATATGTTTTTTCTGGCATGATGGACATAATTCATCCAGAGAAATAGGCTTTTCAGCACTGCACCACTCACTCAACTTTTGCTTCTAGTTGACAATTTTGTGAAATTGTCAACTAGAAGAATTCAGTCTGGTAAATTGCTCATGACCTTCAAGCTTAGGCCTGAGTTTATTTTTGTTCATTCTGTAAGAAACTGGTCTTAGATGCTTTCTAGTATCCCCAGCCATCTAAATTTACTAACCAATTCTAATGCAATTCTAATTCCCATTAGGACATAGGCTCAGCTAATTTTTATCAAAGGCCATGGTCTTTGGTAAAAAAAAAAAAATCAACAGTTTGTATATTGTCACTCACATGTGACCGTATATTAACGATTTGTAAATGATTCACTTACCAGTGAGAAAGCACTGCAACTTAGAAACAGAAAATATGCCACTGTTAAAGCTAAAGGGCACCTCTTAGCTAGTCACCCCGCGGCAGTCGGCCTGCTCAGTTTATAGACTCGTCCTGTCGGAGGGAAATTTTACTTCAGTGACAGAGAGTACGCACTTTCGTGAAAATGCGGTGCCAGCCATCTCGACACGTCACTGCAGCCTACTGATGGTTTTTCCAGCAACACATTCCCAAATCTGTTTTTTCGGGGGTTTTTGGGGTGAGAAACAAAAATGTGATGTCCCTGACGTACCGAGTAGCGTGTGGGGGCATTGTTACCTTTTTCCTGTTCATACCCACATTGCCTTTCATGGCAGTCGCAAACAGGAAAAGCAAGGAGCCGCGAGGCAGGCAACCGATGCCACAGCAATGGTGGTCCCGGGTAGGTGGCCTTTCGCAGATTTCGCCCACTCTAAATGAAGTGGGGGAGCCGAGAGAAGGGCAGATTTCGGCAGAAACCCTTTGCCTCTTAATTAGCAACATAGGTGGTAGAAGGCGCGTCTTTTCTCTCAAAAATACACTTCTAACAGCTTCAAACACAAAACATGAAGTTAAATTGTGTTTGTGGTGTTTATAATATATTTCATTGTACTCTTTGGAAAATAAAATGTTACTCCATTCGGGATTAATTTGGGTGCTGCGTGGTTCCCTTTCTAAACACACGTCTTCTCTTCCTTAATAATTATAAACGCGTCTTCCCTTAATTAATAATAATATTCAACCATGTACGCTGTAGTTCCTGTATTGTAAATTTATCAGCAATTTTAAATTGCATACAACATAAATCTTTTGCAAAGTCACGTAACTGTCAAGTAGGAACACAAAAACACGTAAAATAATTGTATTACTCAAACCCAAGAAGTCCAATTTGCTCCCAGTAGAGTTGATTGATTTTGGGATTTGCGCAGATAGTTTGGATTGACTGTAAACTGACCTCAGACTCTGCCTGAGGTTGCGAGTTATTGTTATCTTGTTTAGATTAGGATCTGGAGAACGAGCGTCCCAGTTACAGTTAAAGACACATAAATCTGGGTGAATGTTAAACAAGACATGCGGATGCCGGCACTGGGACGTCTCCGTTGGCTCGCACTTCTTTTATTTTTGTGTTTGCTCAGACCCTTTGAAAGAAACATGCTTGACTAATGACCAGTGTTTGTGTACATTGCTATTAGGGAAGTTTTTAAAGTCGCTTCTCGTCCGAAACAAAACAAGAAATGCTTCAGGGTGGAACAGCCGGTTGTTAGCAGAATGTGCACCAGTGGCAGGGTTTACCGGAAGCGGTGGGGTGGTGCGCCCGTGGATGAACAGAAGAAGCGGCAGCTTTTCAGTGTTCTCCTCAGATAAGGAAAGAGTCGGGCGACATCTCCATACTTGTTAGCAGCCTCTAACCAGACCCTCCAGGATATTGTGGCACAAAAAAGGGAATTTTGTGCAACAAAAAAAAACCTTTGCGGCACACTATAGCGCTTTTAGTGGCATTTTTGCAACAATATTTTAATGGCATATATTTGGTTTATTTATAAAACAAATCTATGCCCTCAGCGTCCTTTGCAACAAATTGCAGTGTGCACTTCGACTTGCCAATTCGTTTTTATTAAAAGTAGTTTATATTGGGTGGTTATACGCACTAAAAACACTGTGTGTGTAATCACTATGGAAGTATGTGGTGTTTTTTGTTGCAAAGGATCAGGCGCGGCTGAAAGGGCTTCAGCCCCCACCCCCCTGTCGTGTGTGTCAGCCCAGGCTGAGACAGCTTCCCTGGCGCACACATAGCCGCACCTGAGTACTTCACAGGTCTTTAAAACACCATTTACTTGTTAATGAGGCTTTGTTGTTTTTTCACCCCTTCTTAGAGCCCCTGCATCTCCACTCTGACTAGCGCTGGAAGAATTAGCCCCCCCCCCCGAAATTTTTAGTAGCTCCCCCCCCCCCGAAATGTGGCTCTAGTTGGGACTCTGCAAAGGATGCTGTGTGAATGTTACAATGGGTATTCGGTCCCATCAATACAGCTCTAGTTCTAACAAGACAAATGCTATGGCCACCATGCTATGGAGGACAGTCATGCATATGTGTGTGTGTGTGTATTATATATATATATATATATATTCACTGAAAAAACCAAAGGTTACAGGGACGTTGTAGTTAGGCTCACATTTAACTCGTAGAAAACCAGAGAAATTCAGCAGTTATAGTTAGCTGAACTAACTATAACTTACGTCCCTGCAATACACTGCTTATGACCTCACATATTACACTACTCGTGACATGGTCAGTGACATCACTCATGACATTACTGATGACATCATCCACAGAACCACTCACACACCCACTTACACCCCAATGCAAGATCGCATACACTCACTCCCACACAACCAGTGAGTTACCCTTTCACAAACCCATACATATGCTCACACACGAACTCACTGATCCATAGAATGACTTACACATCAACTCACAAGCCACTAAAGCAACCAGAAACACACATATACAGCCACTCATGCACCTACTCCCTGACCAATACAGCTGCTTACACATTCAGTCATACAGACATACAAACACTTACACACCCATTCATACAGCCACTCACACACTAAATCAGTCACCTATATAGCTACTCACACTCCTAGTCACTCACAACCACTCACTCACCCATATAATTACTCACACACCCATTCACTTACTCATACATATACTTACACATGTACTCTCTCACCTATACAGTGACTGATACAAGCACATACTTTCCCTACAACTTCTCTCACACTCACTTACTCACCCATACAGCCACTCACATACCCATTCACTCACCCATAAAGCCACTCACACACCAACTTACTTAGCCATAGACCCACTTACACACCCATTCACGCACCCATACATGCACTCATTTACCCTCTCAGTAACCCATACATATACTTATATACATGTTCAGTCACCCATACAGCCACTTGTGCACCATCTCATTCACAATTTACAGCCACTGACACCCCTTCACACTCACCCATACAGCCACTCATTCACATTCTCCTTTACAGCCACTTACACCCCAACTCACTCACCAGTAAAGATACTCACACAGCCACTCATTACTAATACACCCAAAGACTCACCCACTCACTCACCCATACAAAAACTTGGACACAAAGATGTCACTCATGTATACACTCTGTCACTTACCCACTCATTCTTCTATACATCATTTACACACTCACTCAATCACCAATGCAGACACTCCCACAGCCACTTACCTTAGTATATATGTTTGACACCCAGTTTCTTTTAGAAAATAGTCACAATCACTGGATGATGTCATCAGTGATGTAATTTTAGATACCATCAGTGATGTCATTTGAGATGTCATCAGTGATGTTATGAGTGATGTCACTGACTATGTCATGAGTGATGTAATATGTAAAGTCATAAGCAGAGCATTGCGGTGGCGTAAGTTATAGTTAGTTTAGCTAACTATACCTGCTGAATTTCTCTGGTTTTGTACACGTGAAATGTGAGCATAACTATAACGTGCATGTAACCTTTGTCTTTTTCAGTGATTTTTTAAGGTTTTGTTTAATAAACAATTAAATAGGTACTTATTATTATTATTATTATTATTAATTATTATTATCAATTATTAAATTGATAATTAATTATGTAATACTGATTTATTTTAGTTATATTTTAGGTGTGGGTTGCTTGGTTTTTAAAGGTATAGGGTGGGCCATTTAATATTTAATTAACAGATAAATAATAATTATTGATTAACTAGTTAATTGATTATCAATTATGTGAATTGTGTCATACTAATTTATTTGAGTCATATTTTAAGTTTGGGCTGATAGGTTTGTAGGGGTATAGTGTTGGAAGTTAATCAAGTAATAAATAAATTAAAAATAAATAAATTGATAATTAATTAATAAATTGTTTAGTAATTATGGACATTGTTTAATTGTTTTTTAAAATTTCAAATATATATGTTTGGTTTTGGTTACTTAATAATGTTCATATTAAGAATTTTATATTTGTTGTTGATTAATAGGGTTATTCAAATATGTAATTTGTATCAAGTGAGTACTTTCCCTACTGTTGCTTACACTGGAGTGGCAAAAGTAAATCTTACCCCTCCAAAGTCCAATACTTTCCCTACTGTTGCATAGACTCTAGTGGGAATAGTACATTTTACTGCTCTGAAGTCCAACGCTTTTCCTTCTGGTGCACAGACTGGAGAGGGAATAGTAAAACTTACCCCTCCGAAATCCAACTCTTTCCCTACTGTTGCACAGACTGGAGTGGGAATAGTAAATGTAACCACTCCGAAGTCCAACAGTTTCCATACTTTTGCACAGACTGCAGTGGTAATAAAAATCTTACCCCTATGAAGTCATACGCTTTCCCTACTATTGCACCGTCTGGATGTGGAATAGAAAATCTTGCCCCTCCTAAGTCCAATACTTGCCCTACTGATGATCTGTTTGTAGTGGGAATAGTAAATTTAGCCCCTTTGAAAGCCTATGCTTTCCCTACTGTTGCATAAACTGGAGCGGAAAAGTATATCTATTATTCCCTGACTCCAATACTCCTCCTAATATTGTTTAAATATATCAATTACTATTATTTGTTTAATTTTATATTATTTGGTATATATACATATATATATATATATATATATATATATATATCCCAAAGGTGACCTCCACTCCACGGTCACAAATCGAGGCGCACACTGGAGAAGTAGATTTTAAATATTTATTCACCACACGAATTCAATACGGACAGACGCGTTTCGGCTGCACGCCTTCCTCAATGTCAATGGGTTAAAAAAAAACGCCATATTTAAAATATAATTAACTGTAAACATAGAGAGAGAAAAGTTCAATTCATTCCGTTTGTAGAAAGAAAAGACGGCAGAAAAAATATAAACTTCATTTTTCAGTGTAAATGTGGCGGCCATATTAGAATTGTTCAAATTCATTCATTCTCCTTTGTAATATCGATGTATTGTCTCATAGATATCACTGCTAGAATTAAGAAGCCAATTGTAGCACTTTTCTCAAAATATATACAATCCCCATTCATTAGTACTTGGTGTTCTTGTAAAAATGAATTACATATCAAGTTTAGTATTTCATATCTCCATACACAATTGAGCCCTGGATGGGCTTTCTTAATCACCTGGCTATACTTATAGCAAAACATTAATAATCAAGCATATTAATTCATTCTCGAATTTATAATCTTTTACACAATTCTCCTCACTATTTAGCCCTGAATGGGCATTGCCTGTAATTCATTTTGTAATTGATTTGTCACTCCTGTGGGATTGCACTGTTTCGTTTCATCATTACTGCCACATTTCATTTTCACCTGCCCTTTTACTTATAAATAATCTCCTTTTTGGAATCTAAACACAAAAAAAACCCTGTCATCTGTTGGGAAGATAACTTCTTATTAGTACCCTCAGAATTACTCTTCTATCTGTTTGTTAAATGTGAACCCAGAGCTCCTCTTCGTTATTGAGGCCTCGTGGGATCTTCGTCTGCAACTCAACAATATAACGAGATTCCAACTTCCTTAATTTCATAGTTCTATCTCCTCCTCTTTCCACCTTTGGGACCTGATCAAAGCAGAAAAACTTCAAAAGATTCTGATTTGAGTTATGTTTCTCCTCAAAATGGCGTGCCACAGGATATGTTACTTGAGTGATTCCCATTTCCTCTAAAAATTCTACAGTTTTGCTTGTATCACCCCGACAAATTTCAGTTTCTGTTTCAAGTTCTCTCAAAATCTGGAAGGTCTCATATTCCATTCCTGTTAACAGATTTTCTTGTTCTGTCATGCTTCTGATCTCTTCTCTTTGTTTTTTGAGATGTAAAGTGTATTTTCATCAATTTTAATTTTCGTATGAACCTATATAGGTCTATGCGTGTGTCTGCGTAATCAAATTGCGTTGTCGGACAGAAGGTAAGGCCAAATTCTAATACTTTTATTTCTTCTGTTGCCAGTTGTCTGCTTGATAAGTTCACGACTGTCCGTTTCTCTGTTGGTCCTCCTACTTCCATTTCCCCCTCGTTTGCTCCTCGTGACTCTCTGTTCTGGTAAGGTAGCCTTTTCTTTTCCTTCCCCTTCTGGTTTTCCGTCTCTTCTTTCTGGGGGATGGGTTCGCGCTGCCGGATGCTGTTTCGCTTCTCTCAGCAACTGGCATTCCTGAAAAAAAGTTGTTGGTCTTGGTTTCTTTTCCTTCCTTTTGGCAGATTGTTTCCCTTCAGATAACTCGACTTCCGATTCAGATGTTTCCCTTGAGGATACTTCACTCGCCTTCTGTAGATTCAGTTGCTTTCTGGGAATGTCGTATTTTTTCGCAAAGGTTAAAATACGCCCTGATTCATAGTCTTCTTCGTCACGAAGAAATTTTGTTTGTTTGCGATGCTTGATCACGCTTTTGTTGTCAGTCAGTCTCTTTTTCATTCGTTGATGGAGCTCCTCCTTTAATTTAGCATCTTTCTCCAAAGCAATTGCGTCCTCAATGGTTTTTATTTCATCTAACAGCTTTTGTCTATCACTCCAGGCATACTTAATCAGTATTTTCACCATGCCTTTGGCTGATTCCGTGGTATATTCTGCCCATTCCTGTAGTAGTAGCGGATCTGGATGCTCGTATGAAGGTGTCGTATAAATTTGCAGACCTCTCGGTATGCGATCGCAGTCCAGATATCTTTGCAGGGAGGTAGCATCCCACCACTTTCGCGTTTCTTTTTCATACGTTTTTTCTAATTTATTATACAGGGATTTGAGATTGCTTGATGCCGCTTGGCCCCCTGTTGCTCCTTTAGGGTCTGGGTTCACTTTCCGTTTGCTTTTTGTAAAGATTCCCTCTGCTGCTTCTTCCCTCTCTCGATCAGTGAACATTTCTGTTCCCACTATACGTGTGGCTCTCACTTCTTATATTTACGATTCTCCTACGTGTCTGCCGTTATAGCGTTTATCAAGGGGAAGTAATGCGGGCTGTACTCACCGACGGGACTTCTGCCGACTGCCTTGCGTCCTCCGACCCGGAGCCTCCGGCGTCCTCCCACAGCCAGTACGCCATCTTCGCTTCCCTTGCAGTATTACTCCCAATGGATTCCGCTGCTTCAACGAAAAAACGCATGGCAGGGCTGGCAGTAATATCACTTTCCTGTATGTCCACCAACTGCCACTCCCCTCGACACGGGTGCAATCCTCCGCGTTGGTGCAGCGCGTTTTATTATCCCAAAGGTGACCTCCACTCCACGGTCACAAATCGAGGCGCACACTGGAGAAGTAGATTTTAAATATTTATTCACCACACGAATTCAATACGGACAGACGCGTTTCGGCTGCACGCCTTCCTCAATGTCAATGGGTTAAAAAAAAACGCCATTACGATTACCCAGCGCCAAGACACCTCCGGGTAATCGTGCGCTATAGAAGTTATAATAACATAACATAACATAACATAAAATATAATTAACTGTAAACATAGAGGGAGGAAAGTTCAATTAATTCCGTTTGTAGAAAGAAAAGACGGCATAAAAAATATAAATTTCATTTTTCAGTGTAAATGTGGCGGCCATATTAGAATGGTTCAAATTCATTCATTCTCCTTTGTAATATCGATGTATTGTCTCATAGATATCACTGCTACAATTAAGAATCCAATTGTAGCACTTTTCTCAAAATATATACAATCCCCATTCATTAGTACTTGGTGTTCTTGTAAAAATGAATTACATATCAAATTTAGTATTTCATATCTCCATACACAAAAAAATAAATAAATAAATATATATATATATGTCACACCAAGAATCCAAATGATGCGCTCGCTCGGGAAATGCCAGTAACAGGTTTAATGGTCACAGGTAACTCGTTTCGACAGCCAAGCTGTCTTGATCACACAGGGAGTAAAAAGTGACGGTGCAATACATAGCCACGTATAGACATGAAGGAAGGACTCCACATACAAGATCTGTGGCAGTCTATGACAAACATGGGGGCCATTTTGAAATGGTGTAAAATGCGAAACAATACATATGGCCTGTCTACTGAAAATCAGTAGGCAATGCAAATATAAATTATAGGATACTTGCCAAAGCAAAAAGTCATCAAAGCGCCAAATGGTATACATACTACATCGCCAAGTGGTTAATAAAGCAATCCCATAGCAATGGATAAAACAAAGAGAGAACTCCCTTGATCTGCCATGAAGAAACCTCAACCAATATGGTGGCCATATTGTAACATTGTTTCAATTATTTCCTCTCATAATAACAAAAGTAAATTCAAACGCATAACTCAAGATGACATGTCAGGTAAATCAAATGTTGCGATAAAAGTGATGCATTATGATGAGTGTACAGCCATAAATGTATTTATACGCCCAGTGGCTAACGTGTACATACGGGAAAGTCATAGCAACCGAATAATGGCTGGGTCCAAAAACTTTGGACATGATCTATGAATAGTGAAACACATGATAGTGACATGCATGATAGGGTGTACTGACAGTATAAAGTTGGTTGTTATATGTAGTAACCATAGTGGTAAACAACACTACTAAAATGGAGCCCTTGCAATATCTATATACAGTAACCATAGTGGTAAAAGCACCTAAGATGGCTAAATTTGTGCTGGGAACCAGGTAGTAGAAGGATCAGAGAGGGGAGAGCTCCAATAAGGAGCAAGGGCCCTCACGCACCCCGAGAGTTGTCATGCTTCATCATAGGGCAGCTCCTCGTTGGGCCGGCGCTGCAATGCCCAACGGACCCCGCAGGGGGGCTCTTTGCCGGAGGTCTTTAGAATAGCACGCCAGGAGGCCCTATGTGTGGAGGGGGAGGGGCATAGAGTGGTGAGTAGAGCGGGGTCAGCATGTGTAGTAAAAATAGTTATAAGTGCTCCAGGAACCTTTATTAACTGGACAGTATGCTATGGTTAAAAGACGATACTACAAGAGTCTAGGCTGGCAGGGGGAATTCAACCTGCTGCAGCTCAGTGTGTTTAGTGATGGGTGTGGGTGATTAAAAGGTCGACATGTTTCACGCCTAAAAACTCCTAGAGGATGTACGGCGTTTATTCAGGACCGGGGAGAGAAACCTAATCTACTCTGAGTGTAGGTGACGGTCATCGGGGTATGCTAAATTGTACTCTCCCTATTGAATGGATTCAAGTCAATCCAGAAGGGGGGCAAGCATGAAATGCTGGGTGGTTCGTCCTTCTAGCGAACCTGTAGGGTGAAAAAAGGGGGGGGGGACGAGAAGAACACAGCCATCAAAAAATCATGAAATAATTATGGAACTTTAAAAACCACCCAGCTCCCTTAGCCATGATGTGTACATGTGACTTGAAGTGGTCATACTATAGACATACTTCGTGGATAAGCCCCAGTGTTTTATAATCCAAAGAGTGAGAACCAAGTAGTAAACATGCTGGTTACATACCCGTTGTATATGTTAGGGAGAACTCAATGAACTGGCAGTGATACACCTACGGGCGCGGCCTGTTGAGGACGGCAGGGGTGCCCATGGCCAAAACTAGCAATGAAGGGGGTAGAAGGGGGCTGTGAGAAACTCACCTCTGGGAAGGTAGACTGAGACTTCAGCCAGGATATCCACGGCCATCCACAGCAATGGGGGAAGCGAGTAACCTAAAGGAGAGGTAGGGCCCACAGTAGATGGTATAGTAAAGGCTATAATGGCAGGAGAACGCAGTATACACTCATAGTTACCTCAAATCTAGGATGTATAGTCCAATAAGTCTGTGCGGTAACTCACTCAGTGTATCTGATAGTCCCCATGTAAGGTACCCCTGGTATTGTGACTCTGGTCGGGTGGTGCACAAGAATCATGACAGTCAAGTAGATGACAGGGGCAAGTACCAGCTATGAAAGCACCAATGTAGTAATCAAAAGCGGATCCTCTGACACTACATCTGGAAGAGGTGGATCCGTGGGGGTTAGTAGCGACGATGAGATGGAGTCACAGGGGTGACACAAATGGAACATGTTGTTGTGATCACACCGTAGAAATGCTATGTCAAAAAAGGAATGGTATGTCAAAAAAGGAATACAAATATCCCATAGGTCATGAGCACGAGAATGTGCGTGCTAATTGGAGGTTGAGGGCATGTTCATACATGTACCAAATCATTGGTATATGTGTATAATGGTCAATATGTCAGCAAGATCGTATTGGCAGCCAGGGTCATTGCATGATGGGTCCCTAGAGGGTGGCTGGAGAAAATGATGGCTCCGGTGTCTACAACCTCCATATGCGGAGGCATAGATTGGGATGCAGCAGCCCCGCAAAAGGCAAGAGCAACCTGCAGCGGCCAGATCGCCGCGGGCCGCTCCCGCCATCCACGAGGTGCCACTGCGAACAGTTAGGAGCCTACAGGTGCGGCGTGTCACCCCTTGCGACCCAGTAAGCGGAGTAATGCCTGGGGTGCTGCCGCAGACCGCTCCCGCCATCCACGAGGTGCCGCTGCGGACAGGCAGGAGCCTCCAGGAGTGGCCTGTCACCCCTAGCGTCCCGGTAAGCTGAGTAACACCTGAGGTGGTACAGAAGGCGGGCAGCGACCGTGAGCATCGCGTCCCTCCCAAAAGTCTTTATTTCTCCATAGATGCAAAGTTGCTCCTTGGAGAATGCATAGACCCTTTATAAGGCGGGCAAAGTGCTGGCGCCGCGCGTGTTAACTCACCATCTATTTGGTGCACTTCTGCATGGGGCCTACCTACGGCCGGACTCCTGGGGCGATGTCTAACTCTTCTTTGAGGAGCACGTAGGTGTGCTGTCTGTCTCGTGTGTGACCTCATGGAGAGTAAAAGGAGACTGGTGAAGTCGAAAATGGGCACCATATTGGAGTGGTGAAATGACTAGTGACTGCAGGGACTAGAGCGGGTGCCATCTTGGAAAGGTCTAGGGTCATCCGAAAACATGTCGCTCTAGTCCCTGCAGTCGCTAGTCATTTCACCACTCCAGGTGCTCATGGTAGGGTCCCCCCGAATCTCCTCCTCCCAGAGCCCTAGGAACAGACTGGCAAAGCTGGGAGCAAAGCATGTTCCCATCGCTGCACCAAGTATCTGTTTGTATAGGGTGCCATCAAACATAAAGATGTTATTGTGGAGACACTAACATTGTTAGTTGTTGTGGACTGACCAGTGAATGAAACCACTTGGAAGCATTGTGTGCCCCACCTTCGTTATTTCGAGCAGAAGGATTTTGCTAAAATATATATATATATATATATATATTACCTACTGGCGGTCGCCAGTAGGTAGTTATAGTTAGGACCTTGTTTCTATTCAAAAAGCGTTTTTTCTTTTGCCAATATCTTTGGCGCCGTTTGACGAATGTTCGCGAAATTTTCAAAACTAATGGTTTGCCCAGGTCAGCTCCTGTCTTAAAAGTTTCGGGGTGATTCGTCGAGTGGGGGCCGAGAAAAAAGGGGAGTCCCAAAACACGTTTTCCCCATGTTAATTTCCATATGAACTTTAGACACAGCTACAGCCCGAGCTGCTGAACGGAATTACACCAAATTTGGCAAACATGGTTCAGAAAGCTCTCTTTTTTTTAAATGGTGTAAATCCGTTCAGTAGTTGCTGAGAAATTCAAAAAATAAAAATATCGATATCTGAGCACCGAGGAGGATTTGCGAACCCTCCCGAGCACGAGCTTCATTCTGATTAGCTGCCAACACTCCAAACCAGAATGTGTTGGCAGCCATCTTGTGACTCGGTAAAACCGAATCACAAGAAAACAGTAAAACAAAGATAAAAAACAAGAAAAGTGGGCAGGGTAGAAACACCCTGACCCCCTAGGCCTGCTCAGGGGTCCCACAAGGACACCCAGGGCCAAATAAAGCATTTTTTTAAATGAAAAATCAGCCGAATTTGCGCTGGGTGCGCAAATCTGGCAAAAACCAAAAAAAAAACAAAGCAATTCATTTTCCTTAGGCCCCCGGGTGGGCCAGGTCCCGGGGCAATGCCCAATTAATTAGCGGGGGCCAGCAGGGGCCCCCGCAGCCCCGGGGACCGCCACCTCGACCCCGGGGCTTAGTTAATCATATACGGGGCATGCCGCCCCCCCACAGCCCCGGGGACCGCCACTTCCCCAGGTCTTTTTTTAGAAAATGCATGGGGGGCAGGAGCCACCACCCTGGGGCATTGGTAATTAGGAGCAGGGGGGCCTCGCAGGACCCCCCAACCCCCGGGGACCGCCATCTCCCTGGGGCATTTGATATTTTAGGGAGGGGGGCCTCGTGGGCCCCCCGCAGCCCCGGGGACCGCCACCTCCCGGGGCTACTTTGAAAAACAAAGTGTGGGGGGGCTCGAGCCCCCCCACACTGCCCCGGGGACCACCACCTCCCTGGGGCTTAAATCAGTTGGGAGGGGCCGCACGGCCCCCTCCTGGAGCCCTCGATGGCCCTGGGGTCCGCCACTCCCCAGGGCCGGCTCCTGCAATGTCCCGGGGTGCCCACCTGTGGGACATTGCCGTTTTCTCCACCACTCTGCCAACGCGCCTCCTGGCACACTACTGGTTGGGGGATGAAGTCCACTTTACTCCTGAGGGACTTTGGGGGCCAAGAAGCCCTCCTGGTACCTCCTGTAAGTCCTACGCAGCGGAATTCCTGAGTGCTGGTTGGAGGCCCAGCTCCCTTTCTCCACCACTCTGCAAATGCGACTACTAGTTAAAGAAGCATTTGCAATGTAATAGGTCTCGCATTTGCGAGAGTTAGAGCTATTGGCATTGTAAATGTAAAAGTTTTTTACTAATGTTTTTTGCAGTGGATGTACGTTGTATGTAGTGAAATTATGTGGTATGTTGTGCAATGAAATTATGTGGATAGAAAGTATGTGGTATTTAGTGTATAGGAATTATGTAGAGTGGGATTATGTGTTATGGAGAGTAATTATGTGGTATGGTAGTCTGTCTTGTGGAGTGGTAACCTCAGGTTTAGTGTTCCTCGTTTCCATAGAAGCTAAACCATAAACTCAATGAAACAAAAAAAGAAGGAACCACTGAGGAGCACTTCTGGACCTAGTCGGAAGTATCAGCAGGGCCACTGGAATTATGCAACTGTTTGGCTCCATTGACTTTCGCACAATTATACATTTTGCGCATTTCATTTGCCACATAATCCATCATCTGCTGCATAATCTGCAGATTTGAAAAAAAACTTTGTTTCTAGCTCAAACTGCTCAAACGCTACCAAAAATGCAGCGACAAGTGTTACAGCATGGTGGAAGGGCCTTTGCAAACCTAGAATGGTCACCTGTTACTTATTGCTAAATGTGGGTGCTAAATTGGTACTAATGGTGTGCAAACCACTCTTGCTTCTTTCTGCGCCTCTCTTGCCACTTTCTGAATTTCTGTTGCTTCTTTCTGCACCTTTCTTTTTTCTGTACTTCTTTTGCCTCTTTCTGCTCAACTCTTACACTTTCTGCACCTCTCTTGCCTATTTATGCACCTCTCTTGCCTCTTTCTGCACCTCTGTTGCCTCTTTCTGCACCTCACTTGCTTCTTCCTGTACCCCTCTTGCTTCTTTCTGCACCCCTGTTCCCTCTTTCTGCACCTCTCCTGCCTGTTTCTGCACCTCTCTTGCCTCTTTCTACACTTCTCTTGCCTCTTTCTGCACCTCTGTTGTTTCTTTCTGCACTTCTCTTGCCTATTTCTGCACCCCTCTTGCTGCACCTCTGTTGCTTCTTTCTGCACTTCTCTTGCTTCTTTCTGCACCTCTGTTGCTTCTTTCTGCACCCCTCTTGCCTCTTTCTGCAACCCTATTCCCTCTTTTTGTACCTCTCTTGCCTCAGTCTGCCCACCTGTTCCCTCTTTCTGCACCCCTTTTACCTGTTTCTGCAACTCTCTTGCCTCTTTCTGAAGTTCTCTTGCCTCCTTCTGCCCCTCACTTGCCTCTTTCTGCAACTCTCTTGCCTCTTTCTGAGGTTCTCTTGCCTCCTTCTGCACCTCTCTTGCCTCTTTCAACACTTCTCTTGCCTCTTTCTGCACCTCTCTTGCCTCTTTATGCACCTCTCTTGCCTCTTTCTGCACCTCACTTGCTTCTTTCTGCACCCCTTTTGCCTGTTTCTGCACCCCTCTTCCCTCTTTGTGCAACTCTCCTGCCTCTTTCTACACCTCTCTTCCCTCTTTCTGTACGTCTGTTGCTTCTTTCTGCACCTCTCTTGTCTCTTTCTGCACCCTTTGTGCCTCTTTCAGCACCTCTGTTGCTTCTTTCTGTAGTCCTAAACCTTCTTTCTGGACCCCTCCTGCCTCTTTCTGTACCCCTCTTGCCTCTTTGTGCACCTCTCCTAACCCTTTCTGCACCCATTTTGCCTCTTTTTGCACCTCTGTTGGTTCTTTCTGCACCTCTTTTGCTTCATTCTGCACTTCACTTGCCTCTTTCTGTACCCCTCTTGCCTCTTTCTGCACCTCTGTTGGTTCTTTCTGCACTGCTCTGGCTTCTTTCTGCACCTCTGTTCCAAATTTCTGCATCCCTCTTGCCTTTTTCTGCACCCCTCTTCCCTCTTTCTGCACCTCTCTTGCCTGTTTCTGTAACTCCCTAGCCTCTTTCTGCAGTTCTCTTGCCTCCTTCTGCACCTCACTTGCCTCTTTTTGCACCTCTGTTGGTTCTTTTGCACTGCCCTTGCTTCTTTATGCACCTCTCTTGCAAATTTCTGCACCCCTATTGCCTCTTTCTGCACCCCTCTTACCTGTTTCTGCACCTCACTTGCCTCTGTCTGCAACCCTGTTCCCTCTTTCTGTACCTCTTTTGCCTGTTTCTGCAACTCTCTTGCCTCTTTCTGCAGTTCTCTTGCCTCTTTCTGCAGTTCTCTTGCCTCCTACTGCACCTCTGTTGCTTCTTTCTGCACTTCTCTTGCCTCTTTCTGCACCCCTGTTGCTTCATTCTGCACTTCCCATGCTTCTTTATGCACCTGTCTTGCTTCTTTCTGTACCCCTGTTGTCTCTTTCTGCACTCGTCCTCCCTCTTTCTGCACCTCTCTTGCCTCTTTCTGCATCTCACTTGCCTCTTTCTGTACTTCTCTTGCTTCTTTCTACTCCTCTGTTGCTTCTTTCAGCAATTCTCTTACCTCTTTCTGCACTTCTCTTGTCTGTTTCTGCACCTCACTTGCTTCTTTCTGCACCCTTCTTGCCTCTTTCTGCACCCCTATTCCCTCTTTGTGCAACTCTCTTGCCTCTTTCTATACCTCTCTTCCCTCTTTCTGCACTTCTCTTGCCTCTTTCTGCACTCTTCGTGCCTTTTTCAGCACCTCTGTTACTTCTTTCTGCACTTCTCTTCCTTCTTTCTGCACCCCTCATGCCTCTTTCTGCACCCTTCTTCCCTTTTCCTGCATGTCTCTTGGTTCTTTCTGCACTGCTCTTGCCTCTTTCTGCACCCCTCTTGCCTCCTTCTGTACCTGTGTTGTTTCTTACTGCACTGCTCTTGCTTCTTTCTGCACCCCTCTTGCCTCTTTCGGCACCCCTCTTCTCTCTTTATGCACCCCTGTTCCCTCTTTCTGTACCTCTTTTGCCTGTTTCTGCACCTCTGCTGCCTCTTTCTGAACTTCTGTTGCCTCTTTCTGCACCTTTTTGCTTCTTTCTGTACTGCTCTTGCTTCTTTCTGCACCCCTCTTGCCTCTTTCTGCACCTTTGTTGGTTCTTTCTGCACTGCTCTTGCTTCTTTCTGCACCTCTGTTGTTTATTTCTGTACTTCTCTTGCTTCTTTCTACACCTCTCTTGCCTCTTTATGCACCCTTCTTCCCTCTTTCTGCACCTCTCTTGCCTCTTTCTGCACCTCTCTTGCCTCTTTCTGCACCCCTCTAGCCTCTTTCCGCATTTCTTTTGCTTGTTTCTGCACTTCTTTTGCCTCTTTCTGTACCCCTCTTGCCTCCTTCTGCACCTCTGTTCTTTCTTACTGCACTGCTCTTGCTTCTTTCTGCACCTCTCTTGCAAATTTCTGCACCCCTCTTGCCTCTTTCAGCACCCCTCTTCTCTCTTTCTGCACCCCTGTTCCCTCTTTCTGCACCTCTTCTGCCTGTTTCTGCACCTCTGCTGCCTCTTTCTGAACTTCTCCTGCCTCTTTCTGTACCTCTGTTGCTTCTTTCTGCACTTCTCTTGCCTATTTCTGCACCCCTCTTCCCTTTTTCTGCACCTCTGTTGCTTCTTTCTGTACTTCTCTTGCTTCTTTCTGCATCTCTCTTGCTTCTTTCTGCACCTCTCTTGCCTCTTTCTGCACCTCTCTTGCCTCTTTCTGCACCTCTCTTGCCTCTTTCTGCACACACAGGGCTACTTTTAAACTGACCTCAGGCTCAGCAGTGCACACATGCAAGTGCAGAAAAGGGCTGCTGGTCTCTAAACTGCCATGCCCTATTATATCCTAGGGACTTAGAGGTAGTTTTAATCTCCCTGCCCTATTATGTACTAGGGCCTTACAGGGGAGGTCATGCCAATCACAGGGGTACCCCAACCCATAGTGTACCCTAGTGTATGTAGGTGTTTTCACTGTATTCTAAGTGTCTTCCAGCATAGCACTGGCTCCGGGCCTGGTTAGGCAGAGCCCAGGGTCAGTCAGAGTCAGTCACTACCAGTACCAGTCAGCAAAAAGTTGGGGGGTGCCCAGGGCACAGGATGACTTTGCAACAAGGCCTCTTTCTGCACCTCTGTTGGTTCTTTCTGCATATCTCTTGCTTCTTTCTCCACCTTTCTTCCTCATTCTGGACTTCTGTTGCCTCTTTCTGCATTTCTCTTGCTTCTTTCTGCACCTCTGCATATATATATATTCACTGAAAAAAACACAGGTTTCAGGGACGTTATAGTTAGTTGGACATTTCACTCGTACAAAACCAGAGAAATTCGGCCGTTATAGTTAGTTGAGCTAACTATAACTCGTGCCCCCGCAATGCACTGCTGATGACGTCACATATTACATCATTCATGACATGGTCAGTGACATCACTGATGACATCACTGATGACATCACTGATGACATCATCCAGTGACTGTGTGTTTCTGTAAAGTTTAAATATGTTATATATGTATATATATATATATATGTTTCCATCGTTTGTCCCCGAGTTAAGGACCCACTCTTAAAGCAGGTTGGTATCACACCATTTATTTAACAGGAAAGCAGCATCTTTTCCCGATTGCTTCAGTCCCTTTGACTAACGCGTTTCCAAGCTTCTCGCTTCTTCATCAGAGGCAGGCGTGAGTCGACAGGAAATCAGCTGCTAAAACAACAGTCCTCTGCATGCAGTTCATTTTAATAGGCTTCCGGTGTGCCCTCCCAATGGAATTCATTCGCAATGCATGCTAGGACATGTAGTGAAATTCTGCATATTTAACCCTCCTTGTGGGTCTGTCAAACTTCATGCTAATTAAGGACACATTTTGAACAGCCCTCCAGTGGGCCTCTGGAACAGATTATGCCCTCCAAAATTCTTTAAACTGCAATGCCAGCACATGAATGGGAAAAGTTCCTATTCTGCGGTCCCGTGATCATTCAACGGGTGGTGCGATCCTCCACGGCCGAGACCGCCATGATTATATGTTTCCATTGTTTGTCCCCGAGTTAAGGACGCACTCCTAAAGCAGGTTGGTCTCACACCATTTATTTAACAGGAAAGCAGCATCTTTTCCCGATTGCTTCAGTCCCTTTGCCTAACGCGTTTCCAAGCTTCTCGCTTCTTCAACAGAGGCAGGCGTGAGTCGACAGGAAATCAGCTGCTAAAACAACAGTCCTCTGCATGCAGTTCATTTTAATAGACTTCCGGTGTGCCCTCCCAATGGAATTCATTCGCAATGCATGTAGGACATGTAGTGAAATTCTGCATATTTAACCCTCCTTGTGGGTCTGTCAAACTTCACGCTAATTAAGGACACATTTTGAACAGCCCTCCAGTGGGCCTCAGGAACAGATTATGCCCTCCAAAATTCCATGGTGGTTGCGCGAATCCAAGACTTTTGCCGGCATACTCGTTAAGTCATGTAGGATGCGCATTTGGTATGAGACGGGTGAGTGGTTCCCAGCCCCGCGTAACGTCACGTACGTATTTCCGGGGGTCACGCCGGGTGCGCGAACCCATCGCAAATCTTTAAGTTTTAAAAGTATATATATATAACTTTATTATATATATTATACTAAGAGATTATTTAACAAAATTGTAAATATCATATATTTGTAACTGGAATAAAGATAAATTATTGTTAAATATATTTTCCCGAAATTGCACCGGGTGCACGCTGGTTGCGCGCCGGGTGCGCAAACCCATGTGACTTCAAAAGAAAGGATTTAATTGGTTAAGAAGCTTTTTATTCTAGAAATTACAGCACCCCACCCAAATTTGTCATTCCTCCAACAACATTGCCAGGAGACACACCTTTTGTGTTTAGTGCTCTTCTTGCATTTTTTTGGTGTTTTTGTTTTAAACAAACTAGAAGAATGGCATCTTCAAATCCACCAGATGACATCCTTGGTGAAGAAGAGGACTTGGAGGAACCAAGAAAAGCAAAAAGGAGAGAATCGTCTGGGCGTTCTTGACGTTTCCAGCTGGAGAAAAAAAGGTGAACGCGAGGAAGGTGACCTGCACTATTTGCGAAAGAATATTATCTCGGGGCTCCGAGAAAAAATACTCGTGCAGTACTTTGTCCATGCTCAAGCACCTCCAAACCATGCACCCTCGTCGGCTAGCACGGGAGCAACATCGACGAGAGCTGGAACAACAATCCCAGCAAGGTGATCAAGATGCAGGACCGAGCACCTCAGCTGATACATAAAGTTCTACAAGAGGACCTGATATTAGACCAGAGTTTGCTGGTCTAGAACAAAGATGCATCAAGTGCAAGAAAATTATTTGTTATGGCGAGCAGTCTGTTGACGCAATTGTTTTTGCAGCAAAAAGCCACCACTGTAAAGTTTCTTTTTGCAATTTTTTTTAATTGCAAAAGTTTAGACAACAGTTTTGTCACTGTATTCTGTTGTTTGTTCCTTTTTTAAAAAAAACACCCAAAAAATACAATTTTTTTTTAGAAAAACCCAAAAAAATTATAAAAGAAAGAAAGAAGCAAAAAAATGGTTCTTGTTACAACCGCCTATTTGGTTAAAAAAGACAAATTTTTATGTGTTGTATGAATTGCAGCAAGTGTAATATATGGAAAAGAACATGAGGAGTGCATGTGTGATTGCATGAGTGCATGTGTACTACGTGCATAATTGGAGAAGTGCATGGGTAGTGATTGGTTTATTGCATGAGTGCAGTGATAATATCTGGGTGATTGAAGGAGTGCATGGGTAATGCCTGGGTGCATGGAAGAGTGCATAGGTAGTGCCTGAGCGCAAGTAGGACTGCATGAGTAGTTCCTGGGTGATTGGAGGAGTGCATGAGTAGTACATGGGTGATTGCATGAGTGCAGGAGTAGTGCCTGAATGATTGAAAGACTGCATGGGTAGTGCTTGGGTGATTGCATGAGTGCCACAGAAGTACCTGAGTGCATGTATGAGTATATGGGCAGTGTCTGAGTGATTGCTTGAGTGCAAGGGTATTGCCTGGGTGATTCGAGGAGTGTATGGGTAGTGCTTGAATTATTGCATGAGTGTATAGGTAGTTCCTGGGTGATTGCATGAGTGCATAGGTAGTGCCTGGGTTATTTTATAACTGCATGGGTACTGGTTGCATGATTTGAGGAGTGCATGAGTAAAGCCTGGGTGCATGGAAGAGTGTATGAGTAGTGCCTGAACGCATGTAGGACTGCATGGGTAGTTCCTGGGTGATTGGAGGAGTGCAAGAGTAGTACATGGGTGATTTCATGAGTGCAGGAGTAGTGCCTGAATGATTTAAAGACTGCATGGGTAGTGCTTGGGTGATTGCATGAGTGCCACAGAAGTGCCTGAGTGCATGTATGAGTGTATAGTAGTGTCTGAGTGATTGCTTGAGTGCAAGGGTAGTGCCTGGGTGCATGCAAGAGTATATGGGTAGTGCCTGAGCGCATGTAGAACTGCATGGGTAGATCCTTGGTGATTAGAGGAGTGCATGAGCAGTACATGGATGATTGCATGAGTGCAGGAGTAGTGCCTGAATGATTGAAAGACTGCATGGGTAGTGCTTGGATGATTGCATGAGTGCAGGGGTAATGTTTGGGTGATTGAAGGAGTGTATGGATAATGCTTGGGTGCATGGAAGAGTGCATGGGTAGTGCCTTGGTGCATGGAGTAGTACATCGGTAGTTCCTCGGTGATTGCAGCAGTGCATGACTACTACCTGTGTGATTGCATGAGTGCATGGGTAGTGCCTGGGTGATTAGAGGAGTGTATGGGTAGTGCTTGAATTATTGCATGAGTGTATAGGTAGTTCCTGGGTGATTGCATGAGTGCATAGGTGGTGCCTGGATTATTTTATAACTGCATGGGTACTGGTTGCATAATTGGAAGAGTGCACGAGTAATGCCTGGGTGCATGGAAGAGTGTATGAGTAGTGCCTGAACGCATGTAGGTCTGCATGGGTAGTTCCTGGGTGATTGGAGGAGTGCATGAGTAGTACATGGGTGATTGCATGAGTACAGGAGTAGTGCCTGAATGATTGAAAGACTGCATGGGTAGTGCTTGGGTGATTGCATGAGTGCCACAGAAGTGCCTGAGGGCATGTATGAGTGTATGGGTAGTGTCTGAGTGATTGCTTGAGTGCAAGGGTAGTACCTGGGTGCATGGAAGAGTGTATGAGTAGTGCCTGAGTGCATGTAGGACTGCATGGGTTGTTCCTGGGTAATTAGAGGAGTGCATGAGTAGTACATGGATGATTGCATGAGTGCAGGTGTAGTGCCTGAATGATTGAAAGACTGCATGGGTAGTGCTTGGATGATTGCATGAGTGCAGGGGTAATGTTTGGGTGATTGAAGGAGTGTATGGATAATGCTTGGGTGCATGGAAGAGTGCATGGGTAGTGCCTTGGTGCATGGAGTAGTACATCGGTAGTTCCTCGGTGATTGCAGCAGTGCATGACTACAACCTGCGTGATTGCATGAGTGCATGGGTAGTGCCTGGGTGATTAGAGGAGTGTATGGGTAGTGCTTGAATTATTGCATGAGTGAATAGGTAGTTCCTGGGTGATTGCATGAGTGCATAGGTAGTGCCTGGGTTATTTTATAACTGCATGGGTACTAGTTACATGATTGGATGAGTGCTGTATAGGTAGTGTGTGGGTTATTTTATAACTGCATGGGTACTGGTTGCATGATTGGAGGAGTGCATGAGTAATGCCTGGGTGCATGGAAGAGTGTATGAGTATTGCCTGAGTGCATGGAGAAGTGCATTAGTAGTGCCTGTGTGATTGCATGACTGGATGATTTTATAAATGCACAAATACTGCCTGAGTGATTGAAGGAGTGCATGAGCAATGCATGGGTGATTGTATGAGTACAGGGGCAATGTCAGGGTCATTGGAGGAGTGCATGTGTAATGCCAAAGTGATTGCATGAGTTCAGGGGTAATGTCTGTGGCATTACAGGAGTGCATAGCTAATACCTAAGTGATTGCATGAGGTCAGGGGTAATGTCTGTGGCATTACAGAAGTGCATAGCAAATACCTAAGTGATTGCATGAGTGCAGGAGTAATGTCTGCAGGATTAGAGGAATGCATAGTTAATACCTGAGGAATTGCATGAGTGTAGGGGTAATGTCTTGCTGATTGCAAGAGTGTAGGGGTATGGCCTGGGTGATTGTAGGAGTGCATAGGTAGTGCCTGAGTGATTTTAAAACTTAAAGGGTTGTGGTTAGGTGAATTGAGAAGTACAGGACTAGTACCTGGGAGATTGGAGGACTGTATAAATAGAGCTTGGTTGATTTTATAAGTGTATGTGTGCTGCCTGAATGAATACACCATTGTATAGATACTGCCTGGATGATTGAAAGAGTGCAAAGGTAGTGTCTTGGTGATTTCATGAGTGCATGGATAATGTTTAGGGGATTGCAGAAGTGTATAAGTATAACCTGGGACATTGGAAGAGCGTACAGGTAATGTGTAGCTGATTGCATGAGTTTACAGATAGTGCCAGGGTGATTGGAAGAGTACATAGGTAGTGTCTGGGTGATATTATAACTGTGTGGATGCAGGCTAGGTGATTTGAGAAATGCATGGATAGTGCATGGGTGATGGCAGGAGTGGGGAATAGTGCCAAACTGTATAGATCAGTGCATGGGTAGTGTTTGATAAAATAGATGAGTGCAATAAAAGTGACTGTAAACATTACTTCATATTGTTATGCTTATTACATTATTTCATCTTACCTTATTTATTAAACAAGATACAAAACTCAGTGAAACTACTTTACAGTGGTTTGGTTGTAAACTGAATTGAAAATCTTTTCAAGCTTTAGCATTACTTTCTGTAAAAAAGAAGAAAAATAGTTATTGCATTTAATATTATAGTTGTAAGAACACAACATAATTTTGCATTTACATAACATATTCAGTTTCCTATTTTTGCTGTTCTCAGATTCTACTGAATTTCACCATACACAGTGATTTAAATGTAGATCATCATATAACAGCGGGGGAAAAAATACAATCAATGAGATTGTAAAAAACAAACAAATCTGCGTCGAAAATATTTACAAGTTCAACTATCTGTTTACCTATCTACAGTTTCTAAATTGCATTCTTCAACTACAATAAATCATTCATTTCTCTGAAGTGCATTTCTGAAATATACATTCTCATTTACATCGCGTATAATATGAAGATCGAATATATAAACTATTTCTTTCAAACACAATTTTGCAAATGCAATAACAATTAGAACAAACAATAATCCAAAAAGTAATTCTGCACATCTTCCTAATAGGCCGAATAATGTTTCCAAATCAATTTGCATTGAAAATATCCAAAATAAACTCCTTAATTTGTGTTTACATCTTCCCAATAGGCCAAATGATGTTTTCAAAACTTTGGCATAAAAAAAATCAGATATGAATCTGGTAATTCGTAAGGCAACCTACATTTGAATTCCAAATGTGCATCATTGCAATGTGTCCATCCTTTATTGCACTTTAAATACACAGTATAGTGTCCAGATGTTGTAGTAGGTCCATCATGGAAAATAATAGCCACAGCTTTAAAAGTTCTTCCAGAAATTGATAGTTGACTTGCCACAAAATTTTTATTTTGGTTTCCAATTTTCTTCCATTTGCTCTACAACGTTGTAGCATTAAAATGACATATTTTCCAAATCTTTCTAAATATAACGTTGACAACATTTCTGATTTACAATGAGAGCATTTCATATCTTGATTAGCTGATTTTACTAATTTATTAAAAGACACTGATTTGCAATCTGGTATTGTCAAATATATGAATCGTTCAGTGTCTATTTCAGTGGTAGAAGAAAATGAACACTCTTCACATTTATGATCCCTTCTGTAACTTAGTCCAAACAAATTTTCAATTTCTATTCTTTCATCTTCCAATACTGCAAGCATAAACATAAGAAATTCTTGTGCATCTTGTTGTATATTGAGTGTAAATTGCGAAGAACCAGTACATATATCCAAAAGATGCTGAATGCCAGAAGCAGTATGAATTTTAGTTCTATCAGTTACCAATTTTTGAAAAATATAATGTAATAAAGAACAAAATATTTTTTCTTGATTTTCCATACTTTCATGATGAAGATCTTCTAGATAAAAGACAACATTCACAATTACATTAGCATAGCAGTTGATACCTGAACTATTTTCTAACTGGTATCCTACAATATCATCAACAGTGTCCATTTTCATTTTCTTTGCAGCTTCATTATTCTCTTCAATTGTTTTCTTTTTTTGGATTTCATGTTTCCATTTTGGACATACTACACGTTTCTCATATATGGGATATTCACCTAAGTTAGGAGCATAAAGTCTTCTTAACCGATTATCCTCTCTTATACAATTTGTATCAGCACTAATCTTTTTCTCATCAAAATCAATCAAATACAAACCAGATAATGTTCTTACTCGGGACAATGCAACGTATGCCATGCCCTCTTTGAACACTGTACTTCCAATATTTACCAAAGCATTGTCTACACTTAAACCTTGAGATTTATGAATGGTCACTGCATATGCTAAAGCAAGAGGAAACTGTTTTCTACGAACATACACGTCTTTTACAAGCCGAAAACGAACAGCACAGTGTCCAATCTGTTTTACTTCTTCAATATGATCAAATTTAATCTTCAAAAATTCAATTCCATCTCTGTTCTGATAATTAACAAAATCAACAACTTATCCCATTGCTCCATTTACTAAACCTTCTTCTACATCCAAATTACGCCATAAAATTACCCGACAGTTTTCACATACATATAAAGTCTTTTCTAAACCTGCAGTCTTAGACACCAACTTTTCCAAAGAATCCAATTTTGACTGTCATTTCTCTGAGAGAAGAATAGTAATTCCTTCGTATTCCATTTTATCAACGGCTTCCATTTTCACTATTGGTTGTTTTTCCAGTTTCAAAAGTTCTTGATTGAATGTAGAACACTCTTACAGTGTTGGCATTAGGCAAACTATAGAGGTCTTTTCTCCAATTTTTTTGTACATTATTTCAGGTGCAATGTTTTCATTTGGAAACAAGTTCGTTAGTAGCCGACTGTGTAAAGCTTCTTTACCATGTTTTGTCAAAACACCAATTCTTATATCTTGAAGAATGTTTCCATAATGTTCATCACTTGCTTGTCGCATATTCTTAACAAGTTCTTTGTGTTCAAAATGAGACCAAATGTTCACATTTCCAATACTTCCCAAAGATTTCTTAGTTTCTTCATGGACAAGTGTTTTAAAAACTGGTTGTCCTTTCACAGGAGTAAGTTGTAGTAGATCGCCGAATTCAATTACATGTTTTCCTCCAAACAGAACATCATAATCTGTTTTTAAAATCTGTTGCATTCTTAAATGTACGAAGGCAAGCATTAAGTTTGAGACCATGCTCACCTCATCAATGATCAGAAGTTTCATTTTCTTGAGTACTCTTGAAACTTCATAACAAGCGTCTCCTGATAGCTTGTGATATTCCAACTTATTTTCATGTTCAACAGGTAGCATGAGTAAACGATGTAATGTAATCCCTTTAATGTTGTGTGCTGCTAACCCAGTTGGAGCGGGAACAACACAAGATAAATGTGATTCAGTGGTTTTCTGTAGATAACTGGTCAAAACTTTAATTAAGAAACTTTTTCCTGTTCCAGCTTGACCACTGATGTACATTCGAATAGGTTTAAATGATGTGCATTGGCATTCTTTTTTTTCATGCAATAAACCATGCTGTATCTGTTTTGTCACTTGCTGATATATTTCTTTTTGTTCAATATTTAGTTGTTCTTCCAAGTTTCCCAACTCAATAGTATCCTGTTGTGCTTGTTGCATAATTAGCATAGCCCCGGGGAGGTGGCGGTCCCCGAGGCTGCGGGGGCCCCCACGGGCCCCCGCTATTTATTTTTGGCATTGCCCCCAGGACATGGCCTACCCGGGGGCTCATTAAAATGAAGCGCTGGAACCCGTGCTTAATACTTTTACAATTTTCGGCAGGATTCGAACACCCAGCGCGAATTCTGCAGATTTGTTTTTAAAAAATAAGCTTTTTTTTAGCCCTGGGGGTCCCTGTGGGACCCCCTGAGCAGGCCTAGGGGGTCAGGGTGTTTCTACCCTTCCCCCTTTTCTTGTTTTTCACCTTTTTTTAAACTCTTTTCTTGTGACTCGGTTACTGAGTCACAAGATGGCTGCCAACACTTCCTGGTTTGGAGTGTTGGCAGCCAATCAGAGGGAAGCTCGTGCCCGGGAGGAGTCGCGACTCCTCCTCGGTGCTCAGATATCAAAAGTTTTCTTTTTTTAATTTCTCAGGAACTACTGAACGGATTTACACCATTTAAAAAAAGGTCGCTTTCTGGACCAAGACCTACCTTTTTGCCAAATTTAGTGTAATTCCGTACAGCAGTTCGGGCTGTAGCCGTGTCTAAAGTTCCTATGGAAATTAACATGGAGAAAACGTGGTTTGGGACCCACCTTTTTTCTCGGCCCCCGCTTGACGAATCACCCTGAACCTTTCAAGACAGGAGCTGACTGCAGCGGGCCATTAGTTTTGAAAATTTCGCGAAGATTCGTCAAACGACGCCAAAGTTATTGGTAAAACAAAAAACACTTTTTGACTAGAAACGAGAACTATAACTACCTACTGGCGACCGCCAGTAGGTAATATATATATATATATATATATATATATATATATATATATATATATATATATATATATATATATATATATATATATATACCAAAGTGTATTGAAAAATGAGTGGGTGTTTAAGTGTGTGAATGTATGATTTAGTAGGTGTGTGACTGACTGTATAAGTGAGTGATTAAACTTGTCTTACTGAAATGCATGGGTTAGTGACTAAACTGTGTGAATGTCTGTATCAGTCTGTCAGTTGGTGTGTAAGCGGCTGCATGGGTTGGTGAGTAGCTACATGAGTGTCTATATGGGTTATTGATTGGTTGTATGAGTAGCTCTATGGGTGCCTGAGTGTCTGTGTGGGTGGGTGGGGGATGTGTGACTCTGTGCATAGATGTGTGAATGGGTGATTCACTGGGTGTATGGGTTCAAGAGTGCATCTGTTAAGGGCTGTATGGGTGGGTGATGGTGTGTATGGGTGTGTTGGTGAGTGAATGGATGTCTCAGTGGTACATGTGTGAGTAACTACATATGTGAAAGGCAGTACATGTGAGTGTTAGAGTATATAAATGACTATATGTGAGAGCGAGTGATTGTGAGAGTGGCTGTATGGATGAGTGTGTGCTTGTATCAGTGATTGTATAAGAGAGTAAGAATGTGTTAGTATCTGTATGAATAAGTAAGGTGGTGTATGTATAACTGTATAGGTGAGTCAATGGGAGTGTGATTGATTCTTTGCATGACTGATTAGGTGTGTGAGTAACTCTATGGATGAGTGGCGGTGTGTGAGTGTCTGTATAGGTGTATGAGTGCATATGACAGTGCTGTATTGATGAGTGACTGCATGTATGAGTGGCTGTATGGGTGAATGAGTGGATGTATGTTTAGACCTAGGAATCAGTGAGTGGGTATATAGTAACTGGTATTGGTGTGTCTATGGTTTTGAAAATGGTAGTCTGTATTTTAGAGTGGGTGTAGCAAAGGTTATTTTAGAGTGTGAGGAGGTGCATCAGATTATCACGTGGATGATGTCATCAGTGATGTCATTTGAGATGTCATCAGTGATGTCATCAGTGATGTCACTGACCATGTCATGAATGATGTGATATGTGACGTCATCAGCAGTGCATTGCGTGGGCCCGAGTTATAGTTAGCTCAACTAACTATAACGGCCGAATTTCTCTGGTTTTGTACGAGTGAAATGTCCAACTAACTATAACGTCCCTGAAACCTGTGGTTTTTTCATCGAATTTCTAAGGTTTTTTAAATGTTAATTTCTAACTATAACATCCCTGAAACCTATGGTTTTTTCAGTGAATTTCAAAGGTTTTTTAAATGCTAATTACTATCTATAACATCCCTGAAGCCTGTGGTTTTTTTCAATGAATTTCAAAGGTTTTTTAAATGCTAATTTCTAACTATAACGTCCCTGAAACCTGTGGTTTTTTCTGGGAATTTCTAAGGTTTTTTAAATGCTAATTTCTAACTATAATGTCCCTGAAACCTGTGGTTTTTTCAGTGAATTTCAAAGGTTTTTTAAATGCTAATTTCTAATTATAATGTCTAAAAAATACTTTTTCTAAAATTTTAAATTTTTATAGAAATAAGGTGATATTTCTGTTTTCTAAATTATGCCTTTAGATTTTTTTTTTTTTTTAAGACAATTGGATTCGCGTACCGATCATGTACCAGTCATGGTGGTTGCGCGAATTCAAGAATTTTGCCGGCCTATTGGTTAAGTCATGTAGGATGCGCATTTGGTATGAGACGGGTGAGCGGTTCCCAGCCCCGCGTAACGTCACGTACGTATTTCCGGGGGTCACGCCGGGTGCGCGAACCCATCGCAAATCTTAAAGTTTTAAAAGTATATATATAACTTTATCATATATATTATACTAAGAGATTATTTAACAAAATTGTAAATATCATATATTTGTAACTGGAACAAAGATAAATTATTGTTAAATATATTTTCCCGAAATGGCGCCGGGTGCGCGCTGGTTGCGCGCCGGGTGCGCAAACCCATGTGACTTCAAAAGAAAGGATTTAATTGGTTAAGAAGCTTTTTATTCTAGAAATTACAGCACCCCACCCAAATTTGTCATTCCTCCAACAACATTGCCAGGAGACACACCTTTTGTGTTTAGTGCTCTTCTTGCATTTTTTTGGTGTTTTTGTTTTAAACAAACTAGAAGAATGGCATCTTCAAATCCACCAGATGACATCCTTGGTGAAGAAGAGGACTTGGAGGAACCAAGAAAAGCAAAAAGGAGAGCATCGTCTGGGCGTTCTTTACATTTCCAGCTGGAGAAAAAAAGGTGAACGCGAGGAAGGTAACCTGCACTATTTGCGAAAGAATATTATCCCGGAGCTCCGAGAAAAAATACTCGTGCAGTACTTTGTCCATGCTCAAGCACCTCCAAACCATGCACCCTCGTCGGCTAGCACGGGAGCAACATCGACGAGAGCTGGAACAACAAGCCCAGCAAGGTGATCAAGATGCAGGACCGAGCACCTCAGCTGGTACATAAAGTTCTACAAGAGGACCTGATATTAGACCAGAGTTTGCTGGTCTAGAACAAAGATGCATCAAGTGCAAAAAAAATATTTGTTATGGCGAGCAGTCTGTGGACGCAATTGTTTTTGCAGCAAAAAGCCACCACTGTAAAAAAAAAATTTGCAATGTTTTTTTAATTGCAAAAGTTTAGACAACAGTTTTGTCACTGTATTCTGTTGTTTGTTCCTTTTTTTTTTAAAAACACCAAAAAATACAAAAAGAGTTAGAAAAACACAAACAAATTATAAAAGAAAGAAAGAAGCAAAAAAATGGTTCTTGTTAGAACCGCCTATTTGGTTAAAAAAGACAAATTTGTATGTGTTGTATGAATTGCGGCAAGTGTAATATATGGTAAGAACATGAGGAGTGCATGTGTGATTGCATGAGTGCATGTGTACTACGTGCATAATTGGAGAAGTGCATGGGTAGTGATTGGTTTATTGCATGAGTTCAGTGATAATATCTGGGTGATTGAAGGAGTGCATGGGTAATGCCTGGGTGCATGGAAGAGTGCATAGGTAGTGCCTGAGCGCAAGTAGGACCTCATGAGTAGTTCCTGGGTGATTGGAGGAGTGCATGAGTAGTACATGGGAGATAGCATGAGTGCAGGAGGAGTGCCTGAATGATTGAAAGACTGCATGGGTAGTGCTTGGGTGATTGCATGAGTGCCACAGAAGTGCCTGAGTGCATGTATGAGTGTATGGGCAGTGTCTGAGTGATTGCTTGAGTGCAAGGGTATTTCCTGGGTGATTCGAGGAGTGTATGGGTAGTGCTTGAATTATTGAATGAGTGTATAGGTAGTTCCTGGGTGATTGCATGAGTGCATAGGTAGTGCCTGGGTTATTTTATAACTGCATGGGTACTGGTTGCATGATTTGAGGAGTGCATAAGTAATGCCTGGGTGCATGGAAGAGTGTATGAGTAGTGCCTGAACGCATGTAGGACTGCATGGGTAGTTCCTGGATGATTGGAGGAGTGCAAGAGTAGTACATGGGTGATTTCATGAGTACAGGAGTAGTGCCTGAATGATTGAAAGACTGCATGGGTAGTGCTTGGGTGATTGCATGAATGCCACAGAAGTGCCTGAGTGCATGTATGAGTGTATAGTAGTGTCTGAGTGATTGCTTGAGTGCAAGGGTAGTGCCTGGGTGCATGGAAGAGTGTATGGGTAGTGCCTGAGCGCATGTAGAACTGCATGGGTAGTTCCTTGGTGATTAGAGGAGTGCATGAGCAGTACATGGATGATTGCATGAGTGCAGGAGTAGTACCTGAATGATTGAAAGACTGCATGGGTAGTGCTTGGATGATTGCATGAGTGCAGAGGTAATGTTTGGGTGATTGAAGGAGTGTATGGATAATGCTTGGGTGCATGGAAGAGTGCATGGGTAGTACCTTGGTGCATGGAGTAGTACATCGGTAGTTCCTCAGTGATTGCAGCAGTGCATGACTACTACCTGTGTGATTGCATGAGTGCATGGGTAGTGCCTGGGTGATTAGAGGAGTGTATGGGTAGTGCTTGAATTATTGCATGAGTGTATAGGTAGTTCCTGGGTGATTGCATGAGTGCATAGGTAGTGCCTGGGTTATTTTATAACTGCATGGGTACTGGTTGCATGATTGGAGCAGTGCATGAGTAATGCCTGGGTGCATGGAAGAGTGTATGAGTAGTGCCTGAACGCATGTAGGACTGCATGGGTAGTTCCTGGGTGATTGGAGGAGTGCATGAGTAGTACATGGGTGATTGCATGAGTACAGGAGTAGTGCCTGAATGATTGAAAGACTGCATGGGTAGTGCTTGGGTGATTGCATGAGTGCCACAGAAGTGCCTCAGGGCATGTATGAGTGTATGGGTAGTGTCTGAGTGATTGCTTGAGTGCAAGAGTAGTGCCTGGGTGCATGGAAGAGTGTATGAGTAGTGCCTGAGCGCATGTAGGACTGCATGGGTAGTTCCTGGCTGATTAGAGGAGTGCATGAGTAGTACATGGATGATTGCATGAGTGCAGGAGTAATGCCTGAATGATTGAAAGACTGCATGGGTAATGCTTGGATGATTGCATGAGTGTAGGGGTAATGTTTGGGTGATTGAAGGAGTGTATGGATAATGCTTGGGTGCATGGAAGAGTGCATGGGTAGTGCCTTGGTGCATGGAGTAGTACATCGGTAGTTCCTCTGTGATTGCAGCAGTGCATGACTACTACCTGCGTCATTGCATGAGTGCATGGGTAGTGCCGGGGTGATTAGAGGAGTGTATGGGTAGTGCTTGAATTATTGCATGAGTGTATAGGTAGTTCCTGGGTGATTGCATGAGTGCATAGGTAGTGCCTGGGTTATTTTATAACTGCATGGGTACTAGTTACATGATTGGAGGAGTGCATGAGTAATGCCTGGGTGCATGGAAGAGTGTATGAGTAGTGCCTGAGTGCATGGAGAAGTGCATTAGTAGTGCCTGTGTGATTGCATGACTGGATGATTTTATAAATGCACAAATACTGCCTGAGTGATTGAAGGAGTGCATGAGCAATGCATGGGTGATTGTATGAGTACAGGGGCAATGTCAGGGTCATTGGAGGAGTGCATGTGTAATGCCAAAGTGATTGCATGAGTTCAGGGGTAATGTCTGTGGCATTACAGGAGTGCATAGCTAATACCTAAGTGATTGCATGAGTGCAGGAGTAATGTCTGGAGGATTAGAGGAATGCATAGTTAATACCTGAGGAATTGCATGAGTGTAGGGGTAATGTCTTGCTGATTGCAAGAGTGTAGGGGTATGGCCTGGGTGATTGTAGGAGTGCATAGGTAGTGCCTGAGTGATTTTAAAACTTAAAGGGTTGTGGTTAGGTGAATTGAGAAGTACAGGACTAGTACCTGGGAGATTGGAGGACTGTATAAATAGAGCTTGGTTGATTTTATAAGTGTATGTGTGCTGCCTGAATGAATACACCATTGTATAGATACTGCCTGGATGATTGAAAGAGTGCAAAGGTAGTGACTTGGTGATTGCATGAGTGCAGGGATAATGTTTAGGGATTGCAGAAGTGTATAAGTATAACCTGGGACATTGGAAGAGCGTACAGGTAATGTGTAGCTGATTGCATGAGTTTACAGATAGTGCCAGGGTGATTGGAAGAGTACATAGGTAGTGTCTGGGTGATATTATAACTGTGTGGATGCAGGCTAGGTGATTTGAGAAATGCATGGATAGTGCATGGGTGATGGCAGGAGTGGGGAATAGTGCCAAACTGTATAGATCAGTGAATGGGTAGTGTTTGATAAAATAGATGAGTGCAATAAAAGTGACTGTAAACATTACTTCATATTGTTATGCTTATTACATTATTTCATCTTACCTTCTTTATTAAATAAGATACAAAACTCAGTGAAACTACTTTACAGTAGTTTTGTTGTAAACTGAATTGAAAATCTTTTCAAGCTTTAGTATTACTTACTGTAAAAAAAGAAGAAAAATAGTTATTGCATTTAATATTATAGTTTTAAGAACACAACATAATTTTGCATTTACATAACATATTCAGTTTCCCATTTTTGCTGTTCTCAGATTCTACTGAATTTCACCATACACAGTGATTTAAATGTAGATCATCATATAACAGCGGGGAAAAAAAATACAATCAATGAGATTGTAAAAAAAAACAAATCTGCGTTGAAAATATTTACAACAAGTTCAACTATCTGTTTACCTATCTACAGTTTCTAAATTGCATTCTTCAACTACAATAAATCATTCATTTCTCTGAAGTACATTTCTGAAATATACATTCTCATTTACATCGCGTATAATATGAAGATCGAATATATAAACTATTTCTTTCAAACACAATTTTGCAAATGCAATAACAATTAGAACAAACAATAATCCAAAAAGTAATTCTGCACATCTTCCCAATAGGCCGAATAATGTCTCCAAATCAATTTGCATTGAAAATATCCAAAATAAACTCCTTAATTTGTGTTTACATCTTCCCAATAGGCCGAATGATGTTTTCAAAACTTTGGCATCAAATAAATCAGATATGAATCTGGTAATTCGTAAGGCAACCTACATTTGAATTCCAAATGCGCATCATTGCAATGTGTCCATCCTTTATTGCACTTTAAATACACGGTATAGTGTCCAGATGTTGTAGTAGGTCCATCATGGAAAATAATAGCTACAGCTTTAAAAGTTCTTCCAGAAATTGATAGTTGACTTTCCACAAAATTTTTAATTTTGGTTTCCAATTTTCTTCCATTTGCTCTACAACGTTGTAGCATTAAAATGACATATTTTCCAAATCTTTCTAAATATAACGTTGACAACATTTCTGATTTACAATGAGAGCATTTCATATCTTGATTAGCTGATTTTACTAATTTATTAAAAGACACTGATTTGCAATCTGATATTGTCAAATATATGAATCGTTCAGTGTCTATTTCAGTGGTAGAAGAAAATGAACACTCTTCACATTTATGATCCCATCTGTAACTTAGTCCAAACAAATTTTCAATTTCTATTCTTTCATCTTCCAATACTGCAAGCATAAACATAAGAAATTCTTGTGCATCTTGTTGTATATTGAGTGTAAATTGCAAAGAACCAGTACATATATCCAAAAGATGCTGAATGCCAGAAGCAATATGAATTTTAGTTCTATCAGTTACCAACTTTTGAAAAATATAATGTAATAAAGAACAGAATATTTTTTCTTGATTTTCTATAATTTCATGATGAAGATCTTCTAGATAAAAGACAACATTCACAATTACATTAGCATAGCAGTTGATACCTGAACTATTTTCTAACTGGTATCCTACAATATCATCAACAGTGTCCATTTTCATTTTCTTTGCAGCTTCATTATTCTCTTCAATTGTTTTCTTTTTTTGAATTTCATGTTTCCGTTTTAGACATACTACACGTTTCTCATATATGGGATATTCACCTAAGTTAGGAGCATAAAGTCTTCTTAACCGATTATCCTCTCTTACACAATTTGTATCAGCACTAATCTTTTTCTCATCAAAATCAATCAAATACAAACCAGATAATGTTCTTACTCGGGACAATGCAACGTATGCCATGCCCTCTTTGAACACTGTACTTCCAATATTTACCAAAGCATTGTCTACACTTAAACCTTGAGATTTATGAATGGTCACTGCATATGCTAAAGAAAGAGGAAACTGTTTTCCACGAACATACAAGTCTTTTACAAGCCGAAAACGAACAGCACAGCGTCCAATCTGTTTTACTTCTTCAATATGATCAAATTTAATCTTCAAAAATTCAATTCCATCTCTGTTCTGATAATTAACAAAATCAACAACTTATCCCATTGCTCCATTTACTAAACCTTCTTCTACATCCAAATTACGCCATAAAATTACCCGACAGTTTTCACATACATATAAAGTCTTTTCTAAACCTGTAGTCTTAGACACCAACTTTTCCAAAGAATCCAATTTTAACTGTCATTTTTCTGAGAAAAGAATAGTAACTCCTTCGTATTCCATTTTATCAATGGCTTCCATTTTCACTATTGGTTGTTTTTCCAGTTTCAAAAGTTCTTGATTGAATGTAGAACACTCTTACAGTGTTGGCATTAGGCAAACTATAGAGTTCTTTTCTCCAATTATTTTGTACATTATTTCAGGTGCAATGTTTTCATTTGGAAACAAGTTCGTTAGTAGCCGACTGTGTAGAGCTTCTTTACCATGTTTTGTCAAAACACCAATTCTTATATCTTGAAGAATGTTTCCATAATGTTCATCACTTGCTTGTCGCATATTCTTAACAAGTTCTTTGTGTTCAAAATGAGACCAAATGTTCACATTTCCAATACTTCTCAAAGATTTCCTAGTTTCTTCATGGACAAGTGTTTTAAAAACTGGTTGTCCTTTCACAGGAGTAAGTTGTAGTAGATCGCCGAATACAATTACATGTTTTCCTCCAAACAGAACATCATAATCTGTTTTTAAAATCTGTTGCATTCTTAAATGTACGAAGGCAAGCATTAAGTTTGAGACCATGCTCACCTCATCAATGATCAGAAGTTTCATTTTCTTGAGTACTCTTGAAACTTCATAACAAGCTTCTCCTGATAGCTCCAACTTACTTTCATGTTCAACAGGTAGCATGAGTAAACGATGTAATGTAATCCCTTTAATGCTGTGTGCTGCTAACCCAGTTGGAGCGGTTACAACACAAGATAAATGTGATTCAGTGGTTTTCTGTAGATAACTGGTCAAAACTTTAATTAAGAAACTTTTTCCTGTTCCAGCTTGACCACTGATGTACATTCGAATAGGTTTAAATGATGTGCATTGGCATTCTTTTTTTTCATGCAATAAACCATGCTGTATCTGTTCTGTCACTTGCTGATATATTTCTTTTTGTTCAATATTTAGTTATTCTTCCAAGTTTCCCAACTCAATAGTATCCTGTTGTGCTCGTTGCATAGCCGTTTCTACTTCATTCATGGCTATTGCTGCTTCATTTTCAAGAATTGGTTGTCCTAATGGATCTTGACTTAGAGGAACAGAACTTTGACTATCTTGAGAACTGTCTCTAGCTATTTCAGCTGTAATAGTAGTTTCTTGTTCAATCTCTTCATTTAACATTTGTAGATAATTTGGAAAAATTGTGCATTGAATGCTATCTTTACATGCATTAAAAGAATCTTCATAGCAACCAAAATCTCCAAGTAATTCCATTTCACTACTAACCCTGGGCGGAGTTCGCGGAGTTGCACTACGCGGAATACCGCGAAGTGCATAAAAAACTCTGCCGCACTACGCAGAGCTCCGCGAGCGGCGGAGTATGATAGAAAAATGCTGTTCGCGGTGATTGCACAGTGCCGGATGCTTGTCCGCACTGTGCAATCATTGCGAACGGCACCATTCACAGCGCAAGCTTTCCTTTTCTGCCGCTCAAGTAGATTTTTACTCGAGCGGCAGCTTTCTCAACGCGAACGTGCAGTTTCTCAACGCGAGCGGTCGCGAGCATACGCGACCACTCGCAATGAGAAACCTGACCCCCCTGCATCGAGAAATCTTGCCGGGTTGTTGATTTTCCACGCTCGCGCTCGCCAACTTGATGTTGACGATCGCGAACGAGGAAAAATCTCGCCGGGAAGTTGATTTTCCTCGCTTGCGGTCGCCAACTTGACGTTGACGAACGCGAGCGAGGAAAAAACTCCGCTCCGCACCGCAAAGCGGAGTTTTTCGGAACTCCGCGATCTCCGCGTAACGCGGATTGCAGAAAACTCCGCAAACTCCGCGAGCGGAGCGGAGTTCACCGCCCAGGCCTATTCACTATGCCAAGATTTGAAAAGTCGCAGAAGTGCCAAATAGAAAAATTCCCTTTTATCTGGAGTTTCGCAACTGAGTTTCCTGTGGTTAATAAGATTTCCTTTGGCATGTTTTACCAAACATCCTTCAATCCAATTACTGCATATTTTTCTTCATTTATATTTTCTGTAATGTTTCTCTTAAAGCTGTAATGTTGCAGCACTTCATAGAGACATATGTTTTCCAGATGTGGACTTCTTTTAGGATAGTACGTATCCAACATATTCGTTTTAACAATATCTGTACTTTCTGGTTCATTCAATGCTAAGTATTCAATTTCTTGTACAGATTTCAATTCTCGATTTTGTGTTGCAGGAAGACCTAGACTTACCCATATGATTCCTCTTGACTTTGAATATAAACTTGCAGAAGTCAACCAATCCGAACATTCGTAGGATTCAATCTCTCAATGGGATAGCATCTTTAAACTAAAGCTGTACAATTTGTTACTTAGGGCCAGATGTAGCAAAATAGGATTTTACGAGTCCTTAATAGCGATTTTTTGGGAATCTCTATTAAGGACTCGCAAACTGCTATGTAGGTAGGAATCTGCTAATATTTAGCGATTCATACTCATTCCTTATTTGCGACTCGCAAATTGCGACTCGCAAATAAGGAATGGCCTACCAATCATTCGGAATGAATGGGAATAGCGTGCGCAATTTGCGAGTACCTAATAGGTACTCCAAATTGCGCACGCAATTCCAGGGATGCAAGGGTTCCTAAAGGACACCCTGTTGCACCCCTGAAATGTGCAGGTGTGCACATGTGGCGCACATACATGCCCAAAGGGCATGTATGTGTGCCACATGGCACTTTGAAACATGCATAAAATTGCATTTTTAAAGGAAATCGCAATTTACCACCAACCTGCAGTTGGTGGTAATTTGCGATTCCTTACAGCAAAATCGCAATTTGCGATGTCTCCCAGAATAGCATTTAGGGAATCGCAAATTGCGATTCTCTAAATGCTTGCGCAAAATAGGGAATCGCAAATTTTGCGATTCCTTATTTTGCAAGTGGGTTTTTCACTTCCTACATTGCACAGGGCTATTTTGTGGTCGCAAACGTTTTTTGCGATCGCTATTTCGCTTCCTACATCTGGCCCTAAGAGTCTTCTCTTGTGAAATTTCTTCCCACATTTCTTTCAACTCCGTCTTTTCAGATTTGGTTATATATGACGTAACATAGCGAGCAACAGCAATCGAATTATCTGCAACATACTGGATATCCATATTTGCATTCCACATTGTCAAAATCACTGGATTGTAGTCATTAATATACTTAGGGCCATATGTATCAAGCCCATTTCCCGTTCGCAAACGGGCCGATTCTCAGAATCGTCCCGTTTGCGAACGGGAACAAGCCTTTTGGGATGTATCATCCAAAAGGCATTCGCAAAATAGAGAATCGCAAAAATTGCGATTCTCTATTTTGCGAATGCATTTAAGGAATCGCAAATTGCGATTCCTTAAATGAAATTTATGAAGCACCTAAGTTGTGCGAATATGGCTTAAGGAATCGCAAATTACCACCAACTACAGGTTGGTGGTAACTTGCTGATTTCTTTGAGAAATGCATTTTTTTGCATTTTTCAAAGTGGCATGTGGCGCACATACATGCCCTCAGGGCATGTATGTGCGCCACATGTGCACCCATGCTCATTTCAGGGGTGCAACAGGGTGTCCTTTGGATACCCTTGCAACCTTGAAATTGCATTCTCAATTTGCGATTCTCTAATTGCTAATCGCAAATTGAGAATGTCCTCCCATTCATTCCTATGGGCCTCTAGGCCCATAGGAATGAATGGGGAGGGTTTCCTTAACTGCGATTCGCAATTTGCGAATCGCAATTAAGAAATATGTAGGATTTGCAAATTTTCTTGCGAATCCTACATACATCTCGTTTGCGATTCTCAAATAGCGATTCTCAAAAATTCGCTATTTGAGAATCGCAAACACAAACTTTGATACATATGGCCCTTAGTTCTTTTTATGTTGTAAGTATTCTTCAGAGATTTTCGAGTTATAGTATGCTTTACTGCTAACATGAAACTGTTGACTCTTCCTTTTGAAATTACTGGACGTGGGAATCCAAAACGACATTTTGTATAAAATCGTCCCTTTGACTTGTATTTCCGTCTACAGTATTTCCCACATCGGTGACTTTGAAACCGTAAAACTTGCTGCCTCAAGTTGCTTTCTCCTCCTTCTTTTGGAATGGCTCAGGTAACATATTTTCAATGAAAGACAAAACACTTTCATCAGTATCAGTTCCAAATTTTGGTGCATCCTTGATCCATAATAACATGTGTATATGAGGAGCACCTCTGGCTTGGTACTCCTTTCTCCAAAAGAAATCAATAACTTCTCCAAGAGGTGTATTATTTTTATTGCAGATAAAAGACATCATAGCTTGAAACCTATGATTAAAATATCTGCATACATTTAAAGGATCCAAGGAACACAGTTCTCCAGCTGTCTACAATTCAATATTTTTTACATTTGAATTTGCTTGTTGTAGAAATTCAAGTAAGTCGTCCCATGCGTATTCAGCACAGCTAAGCGTAACAAACCATGTAGGGGTTCCTAAGATCCTTAACATACTTTTAAGTTCTCCATGATGACGATACCAATACTCATTAGTACCATGTTGACATGCCATCAAATTAATTAACTGAGATTCTAAAAGATCGTCTCTTTGTTGAACTTTGTCCAAAAATTCCTTTGCAGAAAGATGTGTAAGATGAACTCCTGTTTTGAATATGTGGTTCACTGCATATGAAAGTCCAGACAAATCACTTTCAAACAGAAGATGAAATAAATATGGAATACAGTGTTGAAATCTTGGATCTTCTGAGTACAATCTTGTTGTACGATATTCTGAAGCTGGAATCTGTACTGGTCGTTCATCATATCGTCCACCTTTTCCAGTGGGGAAGAGCTGTGGAAACGAGCTTCCAAATTTTTTTCCCAAACACTCATGGGAGTTCCCTTCGCTTTCTTCATTTGGAATAATTCAATAGTATTTCCTATCACTTCTTTTGAATGTAGAGGATGTATACTATAATGTACATAAATTTCTTCACTCCATGAGTTATCACTTTTTCTATTTGTCCAGTTGAAATTTCTCTTTCATCTTCTAAAGATATTTCTTGTTCTTCCACATATACATTTTTATAATAAATATTGTTTTGCACAAGATATAATGTAGCCTTTTGAAGTTTGGTGACATCTACTAACTCTTGCCATATTTTCCGACTCTTTGTTGGCACACCATTAACTAGAATAACTACAGGTTCACTTTCCTCTCTGTCTACACCAACAGTTTCAATATTGTTCTTAAAATCTAAAGGTAAATACACAACTCTTCCTTTTAAACCTCTTTGTAAATCTGTTGGAGGCAGCTTACCTGTTTTAGGCTCCATACGAACTATAGCCTGAAACCGGTGCACAGATTGAATAAGAATGGACTCATATGTATTTAAATCTACCAGTTCCGGAGGAATAGCTACCAACTCTAGGTTGTTATGTATAGCTCTAGCTGGCATTTTGTTCTCTTCTAATTTGTTGTAACAATATGTACAAATACATTGATCACTACCCAACTCAAAACGACTTCCCACCAACAAATAAGCACCAAATTGCTCCCACTTATCATTATTTTCCTTTTCACTTTTTAAATACACATCAAAATTCCTAGTTTGACTTCTATAGTGAGTACGTTGACAACAAATACAAACATAGTTTGGATTTTCACAAGAAACTACCTTAAACTTTGTAATTTCTTCTTCAAACTTCACAGTATTAGTATCTTCCATCTATTCTTCAACACCTACACTTATTAAACTTTCACTTTTTCTACACTCCTCTTGAGGACCAAAGAAACGAAACTCTATATCATCAGAAACTTTTTTTACATCCAACACTGAACCATGTAAAAGAGCTGAGTTTATTTCACTTAAAGATAATGCAGGACTTTTCAGATAGTACAATCTTCTTACTAACTTCAGCATTTCAGAGTGATGTACTGCTAACATTCTTATATGATGAAAAGCACTTCGACACACTTTTCTAGAAAGACAAGCCAGAGAATGACCCTGCAAGTTAGTATATTTTCTCACTTTACAAGGATCTAGTCCTTGCAACATCTTAATCATCTGTTTAACACTTTTTTTTACCATAATCTCATAAGAAATTTCGTAATATATCAATAGATTCCTGTTGTATTCTACAAATACTACTACAATCCCACTTATACACTGGAGCTTGTGTATGTCTCCCTTGAACTTCTTCAGCTATTACTTCTTCCACATTTCTAGGAACCAGCTTTTCTTTTTCAATTGGACAACCGTTTTTAACCTCATAGCAACGACCACTGGTATCAACTGCATGAACTAATGTATTTTGTTGAAAATAGCTTTCTTCATTAAAAAAAGGTTCCGTACTAGAAGTATGCTTTCATTCACCAGAAAAAGATTTGGCAAAAGTTAGTTCTATTAACCAGTCTTTTTCTTTTACTTTTCTCCTTCATAAAGTGCATTATTATTTTATTCAATGTTTTCATTCTCTTCAATACTAATATAAACAATTTTCTTTTCAATTCAAAGGCCTTTTCAACTACACTTTCAATCTGTTGTTTCTTCTTGTAAAATGCTGATTTTCTTTTATATTTTTTGCAATCTTTCAATACATTTTGCAGTATTCTACTTTTATACATTCTCTTTCTAATGTCTTTATATTGTTTCATCCTTTTTTCAACTTGGATTGTTTTCCTATAACCTGATTTTCTATTAATTTCTCCGTTTTTCTATTCCTTCTGATTGCTTGTAGTACTTTTCTTTCTCTTTTCCCCATTTTCAAAATCGATTACTTTTTTAAAAACCCTTTTAACAAATACTTTTGTTCTCTTGCCAGAAGACTTTTTCTTCAACGTCACATGTTGTACTTCATCTACTTTCTGCTTTTCTCTATCCTTTAAATAGTTCTGTTTCCTTTATTCTCTTTTCTTTTGAACTTTTCTTGTCATACTGAATGTTTCTTAACAATTATGAAGAATTTAAAAAAAAAAAAAAGTTTATTATCTTTCTAAAAATATTTAATATTATTAAAATAATTATATACAAATATTGTCATCTATAAATAAAGAAATACATTGAGTAATGCCTAGGTGAATAGATAAGTGCAACAGTAGGACTTGGATGATTCTACAACTGCAAGGGTGGAACGTAACGAGTGCCTGGGTGATTGCATAACTAAAGGGGGCAATATCTGGAGGATTACTGCAGTACATAGCAAATCAGTGGGTGATTTTATAACTGCATGAGTACTGCTTGGGTGATTGCAGGAGTACTAAGGGAATGTTTGAGTGGTTGGAGGAGTGCAAGGGTAGTGCCTGAGTGATTTTATAAGTGCATGACTACTGGCTGAGTGATTACATAAGTACAAGGGTAATATCTGCATGCCACTGTTAAAAAAAGCTCTTTCTGATCCCGCTGATCTGGCTAATTTTAGACCTATCTCCCTTCTCCCTTTCCCTATAAAAATCCTGGAAAGTTATATAAGTTCACTACTGTCACAACACCTTGAGGACTCTGCATGGCTTGAGGAAGAGCAATTTGGCTTCCGTTCTGGTCATGGAACCGAGACCGCCCTTATCTGCGCTACCGATGAACTACGGAGGACTACTGACAACGGACAATCGGTCGTCCTTGTCCTCCTAGATTTATCGGCTGCGTTTGACATGGTGAATCATCACACCCTCATGTCCAGGCTTTCGGCAGCGGGAGTGGGGGGACCAATGTTAAATTGGTTAAAGTCATACCTGTCCAACTGCTATCAAGCCGTATCTCTTCCCCCGTTTCTCTCCAAATTCAGAAAAACAACACATGGTGTCCCCCAGGGCTCTTCCCTTAGCCCTATCTTGTTTAATGTTTACATTAAACCGTTGATCTCACTCATAAAAACCTACAATATTAAACTAATCAACTACGCAGATGACACCCAATTGATCCTGTCATTGAACAATAACCAGGAGGAGACTATTGGAAACTTTCAAGCATGCATTCTTGACATCTTTGATTGGATGAACTCTAACTCATTGAAAATGAATGGAAATAAAACTGAACTCCTTTGCTGCTCCTCCAATAAAATCCCGGTGTCCTTACCACCGAACTTCTGGCCGCTACCCATGGAAAAGCCTTTGGGCAATCCTATGGCGGTGCGAAACCTGGGTGTGACCATCGACCAAGGATTATCTCTGGAAAATCAAGTGAATAGACTTACTGGGACCTGTTTTGCTCTGATCCGGGCTCTTAGAAAGCTGTACCCTCTGCTTGATCTACCAGCCAGGTAATTGATCTCCAGAGGGGTAATACTAAGTAGGCTGGACTACTGCAACGCACTGTTGCTAGGAGCCCCTAGTTACCTTCTATAAAAGTTAGAACGTATTCAGACCATCACCGCTAAGCTGACATTGAACAAACCCCAATATTCATCTGCCACAGACGCCCTGAGGGAGCTTCATTGGCTACCTGTCAAGCTGAGAATAGTTTTTAAATCTCTCTGTATTGTTCACAAGGCATTACAAAACAAAGGGCCAATACCTCTCCAAAACAAATTTAAAAAGTACACCCCCGACAGAAACCTCCGCTCTACTACTGGTAACTATGTCCAGGAGCTCAGGTACAAAAAAGTCAGACAAGGAGGACGTACCTTTACGGTTAATGCGGCCCGGCTATGGAACAGACTTCCAGCCTCCCTACGGTCTCAATTCGATTTGCAAAGATTCAGGAAAGCACTGAAGACCTGGTTATTTCCCCACTAGTGGCCGCTTTTCAGCCTGTCATCTGCTGCATCTTACATAATGGTTCAGCGCCAGGATACCATTTTTGGTCACAGTGCGCTCTATAAATAACCCCTTACATTACATTACATTGAAGGAGTGCAAGGGTAGTACCTGAAATATTATATAAGTTGATTGATAGTGTCTGGGTGATTGAAAGAGTGCATAGGTAATACCTGGGTGAATGGATGACTCCATAGGTAGTGCCGGGTGGTTTCATGAGTGCAGGGGTAATAACCTGGATAATTGCAACAGTGCATATGTAGTGCCTGGATCATTTGAAGACTGCATAGGTAGTACTTGGGTGTTTTTATAACTACATGAGTGTTGGGCCTAATCAAATACAAAGCAGCACACTATTACATGACTCAACCATAAATCTCTCCATATTGTTAAAATCATGCATACATACGTCTCTACCTTTTCAAATCATCATCATATCTAAAAGAAATATGTATACAATATTTCTGAAATATAGTGAAACCTAGAAAATGAAACATGTAATAGATCTGCCTAAGTGATTGCATAACTCCATGCATAGTGCTTCGATGATTGTATGACTCCAAAGGTAGTCGCTAAGTAATTGCAGGAGAAGATGGATAGTGACTGGCTAATTCATAAGTGAATACATACAGGTTGAGTGCATGGATAAGTGTATTAATAGCACCTGAAGGCATAGATGAGTCATGAAGTAGTGCCTAGGTAAATAGATAACTGCAACAGTAGCACCTGGATGATTCTATGAGTGCAAGGGTAGTGTGTAGGTTATTATATGACTGCATAGGTAGACACTGCATGATTCTATGATTGCAAAGGTAGTACATAAGTAGTGCCTGGGTGATTCCATGACTACAGGGGTAATATCTGGTGATTTACATGACTACATACAAAGTGACTGCGTGAATTTATAAGACCATGATTACGTCTTGGGTGATTTCAGAACTACTGAGATAACGCCTGACTGAATAAATGAGTGCAAAAGTAGTGCCTGGGTGATCTAATAACACCATGACTACTGTATGAGTGATTACATAAGTACAACGGTAGTGCCTCTGTGATTGAAAGAGAACAACGTTAGTGCCTGAGTGATTATATAAGTGCATGAGTAGTGGCTACATGATTCAAAGAGTGCATGGGTAATACCTAGGTAATTGCATGAGTGCATATCTACTGCCTGGGTGATTGCATGAGTGCAGGGGTAATGTCTGGGTGATTGCATCAGTGCATATGTACTGCCTGGATCATTGGAAGACTGCATGGGTAGTACTAGGGTGTTTTATAAGTGTATGAGTGTTGGGCCTAGCCAAATATAAAACAGCAGACTATTATATGACTCAACCATAAGTCTCTCCATATCGTTCAAAGCATGCATACATATGTCTCTACCTTTTCAAATTATCATCATATCTAAAAGAAATATATATACAATATTTCTGAAATATAGTGAAACCTAGAAACTGAGACATGTAATAGATGTGCCTGAGTGATTGCAAAACACCATGGATAGTACTTGGGTGATTGTATGACTCTAAAGGTAGTCGCTGGGTAAATGCAGGAGAAGATGGATAGTGACTGGCTAATTACATGAGTGCACACTTAAAGATTCAGTGCATGGTTAAGTGTATAAATAGCACCTGAAGGCATAGATCACTCACTAAGAAGTGCCTACGTGAATAGATGAGTGCAACAGTAGGGTATGGATGATTCTATGACTGCAAGGGTAGTGCCTGGGTTACTACATGAGTGCATAGGTAGAGACTGCATGAATCTATAACTGTAAGGGTAGTACTTAACTAATGCCTGTGTGATTGCATGATTGCAGGGGTAATATCTGGGGGATTACTGCAGTACATAGGAAGTGAGTGGGTGATTTTATAAGTCCATGAGTCCTGCCTGGGTGATTACAGAAGTACTAAGGTACTGCCTGAGTGATTACAGGAGTGCAAAGGTAGTACCTGAGTGATTTTATAAGTGCATGAGTATTGCCTGAATGATTACATAAGTACAAGAATAGTGCCTCCCCGATTGAAAGAGTGCAAGGATAGTGCCTCGGTAATTGAAGCACTGTATAGCTAATGCACTGGTCATTGCATGAATACAGAAGTAACTTCTGGGGAATTAAAGGAATTCATAGGTAACACCAGGGTGACTGCATGACTACAGGAGTAATATCTGGTGATTTACATGACTACATACAAAGTGACTGAGTGATTTTATAAGTGCATGGGTATTTCTTGGGTGATTTCAGGACTACTGAGGTAACGCCTGAGTGTATAAATGAGTGCAAAGATAGTGCCTGGGTGATCTGATAACACCATGACTACTGTATGAGTGATTACATAAGTACAAGGCTAGTGCCTCTGTGATTGAAAGAGTACAACGTTAGTGCCTGAGTGATTATATAAGTGCATGAGTAGTGGCTACATGATTCAAAGAGTGCATGGGTAATACCTTGGTGATTGCATGAGTGCATAGCTACTGCCTGGGTGATTGCATCAGTGCAGGGGTAATGCCTGGGGGATTGCATCAGTGCATATGTACTGCCTGGATCAGAGGAAGACTGCTTGGGTAGTACTAGGGTGTTTTATAACTCCATGAGTGTTGGGCCTAGCCAAATATAAAACAGCAGACTATTATATGACTCAACCATAAGTCTCTCCATATCGTTAAAAGCATGCATACATATGTGTCTACCTTTTCAAATCATCATCATATCTAAAAGAAATATATATACAATATTTCTGAAATATAGTGAAACCTAGAAACTGAGACATGTAATAGATCTGCCTGACTGATTCCAAAACACCATGGATAGTACTTGGGTGATTGTATGACTCCAAAGGTAGTTGCTGGGTAATTGCAGGAGAAGATGGATAGTGACTGGCTAATTACATGAGTGCACACATAAACGTTCAGTGCATGGATAAGTGTATAAATAGCACCTGAAGGCATAGATCACTCACTGCCTAGGTGAATAGATGAGTGCAACAGTAGGGCCTGGATGATTCTATGACTGCAAGGGTAGTGCCTGGGTTATTACATGAGTGCATAGGTAGAGACTGCATGAATCTATAATTGTAGGGGTAGTACATAACTAGTGCCTAGGTGATTGCATGATTGCAGGGGTAATTTCTGGGGAATTACTGCAGTACATAGGAAGTGAGTGGGTGATTTTATAAGTCCATAAGTACTGCCTGGGTGATTACAGAAGTACTAAGGTACTGCCTGAGTGATTACAGGAGTGCAAAGGTAGTGCCTATGTGATTTTATAAGTGCATGAGTATTGCCTGAGTGATTTCATAAGTACAAGAATAGTGCCTCCCTGATTGAAAGAGTGCAAGGATAGTGCTTCGGTAATTGAAGCACTGTATAGCTAATGCATTGATGATTGCATGAATACAGAAGTAACCTCTTGGGAATTAAAGGAATACATAGGTAACACCAGGGTGACTGCATGACTACAGGAGTAATATCTGGTGATTTACATGACTACATACAAAGTAACTGAGTGATTTTATAACTGCATGGGTACTTCTTGGGTGGAGATGCAGGGGCGCTAAGAAGAGGTAAAATACACCAAAGCCTCATTAACAAGTGAATGGTCTTTTAAAGACCTGTGAAGTACTCGGGTGCGGCTGTGTGTGTTCCCGGGAAGCTGTCTCGGCCCCGGCTGACACACACGCGGGGTGAGGTGAGAGAGGGTGACAGAGGGAGACAGACAGAGGGAGACAGAGACAGAGGGAGTCAGAGACAGACGGAGACAGAGGGAGACAGAGACAGAGGGAGACAGAGACAGAGGGAGACGGAGACAGAGGGAGACGGAGACAGAGGGAGAGGGAGACAGAGAGAGAGGGAGACAGAGAGAGGGAGACAGAGAGAGAGGGAGACAGAGAGAGAGGGAGACAGAGAGAGAGGGAGACAGAGAGAGAGGGAGACAGAGAGAAAGGGAGACAGAGAGAGGTAGACAGAGAGAGAGGGAGACAGAGAGAGGGAGACAGAGAGAGAGGGAGACAGAGAGGGAGGGAGACAGAGAGGGAGACAGAGAGAGAGGGAGACAGAGAGAGAGGGAGAGGGAGGGAGACAGAGGGAGGGAGACAGAGGGAGGGAGACAGAGGGAGGGAGACAGAGGGAAGGAGACAGAGGGAGGGAGAGAGAGAGAGACAGAGAGAGGGAGACAGAGAGAGGGAGACAGAGAGAGGGAGACAGAGGGAGGGAGACAGATGGAGGGAGACAGACTGAGGGAGACAGAGGGAGGGAGACAGACGGAGGGAGACAGACGGAGGGAGACAGACGGAGGGAGACAGACTGAGGGTGACAGACTGAGGGAGACATACTGAGGGAGACAGACTGAGGGAGACAGACTGAGGGAGACAGAGAGAGGGAGACAGAGAGAGGGAGACAGAGAGAGGGAGACAGAGAGAGGGAGACAGAGAGAGGGAGACAGACGGAGAGAGGGAGACAGACGGGGAGGGAGACAGACGGAGAGAGGGAGACAGACGGGGAGGGAGACAGAGGGAGGGAGACAGAGGGAGGGAGACAGAGGGAGGGAGACGGAGGGAGACAGAGGGAGGGAGACAGAGGGAGGGAGACAGAGGGAGGGAGACAGAGGGAGGGAAAGGGAGGGAGACAGAGGGAGGGAAAGGGAGGGAGACAGAGAGAGAGAGACAAACAGAGTGAGTGAGACAGAGGGAGAGAGGGAGGGAGGGAGAGAGAGAGGGAGAGAGAGGGAGAGAGAGAGAGGGAGGGAGACGGAAAGAGAGAGGGAGGGAGAGATAGAGAGAGGGAGGGAGACAGAGCGAGAGAGGGAGGGAGACAGAGCGAGAGAGAGAGAGAGAGAGATAGAGAGAGAGAGAGATGTGTGTATGCCGGGTCTGGTGGCTCAGTGGACGAAGGCGTCCGCTGCAGGAGCCTGTGTTCAACCTCATGGTCATAGTTTTTTTTTTTGCTCTAGCCCCGCCCTCCTCCCCCACTGACCCTGCCCCCACCGGTGCGGCCCTCGGCCACAAACCACACTGTAAATTTGGCCCCCGAGAGAAAGTTTGTGAGTACCCATGATCTACAACAACAATCTACGTTTTGATATGGACGACATCTACAGAAGTGATGTAGTGCACTTCACAGATCAAGGGAACAGAGTCTTCCTCAACAACCTTAAGGTGTGCATCCGTATTTACATGTAGCTACAAAAAAATCAAAATAAAAACAAGGGCTCTTTTTAGAGCCACCCTATAACCTAACATATAATCTTACTTTTTCAAAAACATATATACACTTTTTTAAATTTTGCCTGGAGTCGCGAACCCATTGTGATTACACCGGGGGGGGGGGGGGTGCGCGCTGAGAGCCGCGTTAGAGTCGCGAATCCAAACTCGAAAGAAAAACAAAAAACGCCCCACTTCCATAATTTGGTATTCGCCCCGGGGACCCCATCCCCGGGGCCTGCCAGCATTTATTTATTTTACTAAATAAGGAGGGGGACCGTGCAGCCCCCCTCCTGAGGCCAATAATGGCCCCGGGGACCCCATCCCCTGGGGCCTGCAACTATTTTTTTTTTTTTTTTAAAAGAAGGCGACTACGTGCCCCCTCCTCAGGCCAATAATGGCCCCGGGGACCCCATCCCCCGGGGCCTGGCCTCAGCGTTGGGGACCATGGGGGGAGCTCCAATGCCCCCACGGTCCCGCCGGCTTCCCGCCTCCTGTGGAAGCCGGCATTGCTTTTGGGCAAGGAGAGCTGCTAACATGCAGCTCCCCTTGCCCAAAAGCAATTCGGCTTTGCTTTATTGAAGCGAGAGCAGGTTCTTACTCTCGCTTCAATGAAGCAAAGCAGTGTTTGCTATGACAGGGCGGGAACCGTGCTCCCGCCCTGCCATAGCAAACGGCAATGTCCCGGGGGTGGGCACCCCGGGACATTGCAGGAGCCGGCCCTGGGGGGTGGCGGTCCCCAGGCCCATCGACAGGTTCCAGGAGGGGAGCCCCATGGCTCCCCTCCCAGCATTTTTAAAGCCCCAGGGAGGTGGTGGTCCCCGAGGCCAGGGGTCAGCAACGGACCCCTGCCCTTTATTTAAAATTGCCCCGGGGAGGTGGTGGTCCCCGGGGCAGTGTGGGCTGGGACAGGAGCCCCCCACACTTAAATTAATTAATTTAAGCCCCAGGGAGGAGGCAGTCCCTGGGGATTGGGGGGGCCCGCAAGGCCCCCCACCCTACTTTAATAAAGCCCCGGGGAGGTGGTGGTCCCTGGGGCTGCGGGGGGGCTGTGTGCCCCCACTATATAGTAGCACATTGCCCCCGGGACCTGGCTCACCCGGGGGCTTAAGGAAAACGAAGCGCGGGAGACCGCGTTTTTTTTTTGTTTGTTTTCTTGGCGGGATTCGTGCACCCAGCACGACTTCTGCCGGAATAAAAAAATGCTTTTTTTGGCCCTGGGGTCCCTGACCCCCTGACCAGCCCTAGGGGATCAGGGGATTTCTACCCTGACCCCTTTCCTACATTTACAATATTTTTCAACCTTTTTCATGTGACTTGGTTCTAATGAGTCACAAGATGGCTGCCAACACACTCTGGTTTAGAGTGTTGGCAGCCAATAAGAATGAAGCTCGTGCTCGGGAGGGTTCGCAAACCCTCCTCGGTGCTCAGATATAGATTTGTTATTTTTTGAATTTCTTAGGAACTACTGAACGGATTTACACCATTTAAAAAAAAGGTCGCTTTCTGAACCAAGAGCTACCTTTTTGCCAAATTTGGTGTAATTCCATTCAGCAGTTCGGGCTGTAGCCTGTTCCAAAATTCCTATGGAAATTAACATGGGGAAAACGCGTTTTGGGACCCCCCTTTTTTCTCGGCCCCTGCTTGACGAATCACCCCGAAAATTTCAGGACAGGAGCTGATCTGAGTGAACCATTAGTTTTGAAACTTTCGCGAAGATTCGTCGAACGGCGCCAAAGATATTGGCAAAAGAAAAAACGCTTTTTGAATAGAAACAAGGTCCTAACTATAACTACCTACTGGTGACCGCCAGTGGGTAATATATATATATATATATTTTTTTTTCACCAAATGCCCAAGACATGCCGGGACGCACTCACTCCTGCTGAAAACCGAAGCTTTATTGAATATGCCAGCCAGCGAAGTCACACCTGTAATTAAAATCCTGTTGCCAACGCGTTTCGAGGTAAATAACCTCTTCTTCCTGGGTGGCTGCTTAGAAAAGTCATATGGATACCCAGCATGCCTTAAAGTATTGTCCCGCCCTCAGTGGGTGTTGCTAAGTGCACAGGGGCATGCTGGATCATGTTGTTCATCCCGTAGTGGGTTCCAAGGACTTCGTTTACAGCAAGTATATTCCCCTTCGTAGGGCTCAGGATAGACCCCTGGTCAATTGTGGCTCAACAGCTGTGGCATGGGGCATGCTGGATCATGTTGTTCATCCTGTAGTGGGTTCCAAAGACTTGGGCATTTGGTGAAAAAATGGTAACGCGGCAGCCCTGCTGCGCTGGATCGCACCATCTCGGAATTGGAGAGGCCACGGTGGGAACGATTCCACACCCAGTTGATAAGACGTTGTAACACATCAATAGTAGTTTGACATGAGGGTATGGCCAAAAAGCATTCAAGCCGAAATTGTCTTCGCCATTTTTTATTAACTACTTACCCTGTTTTTTATGAACTATTAATTGTATTAATTGTATTAATTGTCTTATTTATAATGGTATGATCAAATTTAAAGTTATTAATTGCATATTTTATTTTGGGATTAACCATTACAACTGAGATTGCAATGATGACACTAACAGCATTCAGTCAGTAACTTGTTTGTACTTTTAATTAATGTGAAGTTTTTCTGACGCACTGATCACTTTAAATATTGCACAGCTGATAAACTGAATATAAAAAGCCACCTACCTGACAGAGCGTGTCATGTGATCAAGGCCCGAGGTGGGGCTGAAACGCGTCATGGCTGTAGAGGTGTTGGAGGAGCAATAAACATACAACTTTTGCTATCATTTTGGGTCCGTGCTCCGTTTCTTTGGGACGAGAGGTACGCCAGAGGGCGAACGGAGTTGCCAAGAATATATATATATATATATATATATTTTGAAAAACTATATTTTTGTATGTTTTTTAACGATGTAAGAGTGAAATGATATTTTATTTTCAATATTTTTGTACTTATTTATAAGTATAGGGAGACAATATTTTTGTTACACAATATTATTGTTGTCAATATTGTGTCAGTGATCCTCCTGGGTACATTGGGTACTATATACTAGGGACTTATAGGTAAGTTAAATGTGATTATCAGAATTTTTAACCAATTCAACACGTTCTTAAGGGTCAGAGCACATGCATGGGTGCCTGGTTGGAAGGGTCCCAGTGTACAGAGTTAATAAACCAAGGGCATCAGTTATAAATTGGGATTATCGTTCAGACAGAGGCATTTTCCTACATGCTCCTCACCCCCTAGATGAAAGATAAGGAGCAACTAACCATTCCCTTGGTATTTCTTATCATCTAAGTGGAAAAACCTGAAAAGGTCGTCTGCATTGGTATGGTTAGTCAAGGGTCTGTGTTCCACTGTAAAGTCCGTTCCCTGTAGGGGGATGGACCACCTGAAGAGTTTGGAGTTTTCCCTCTCATCTACATTAGCCAATGGAGAGGCCTGCGGTCAGTTTGATTCTTGAAGCGAGTCCCAAACTGGAAGGGTCTCAGCTTTTTCAGGGACCAAACCACAGCAAAGGCTTCCCTCTCAATGACACTCCAACTCTACTCTTTGGGGAGGAGTCTCCTTCTAATAAAGGCAATTGGTTGATCCTGGGCCTCCCCATTAAATTATGGCAATAATGCCATAATCCCATGTTGCGAAGCATCTGTTTCAACCACAAACTCTCTGCTAAAGTCAGGTGATTTGTGTTCAAGTGCAGTGCCTCTTTCAGGGTATGTATCAAAGGCCTTCTGACACTCTTTAGGCCAAATAACTTTCTTAGGCTGTTTGCTTGAGATGAGTTCTGTCTATGGGGGGAGGGTGGTCAACAATGGTTCCGTCACCCTTCACAAATCTCCTGTAGTACCCATTCAGCCCCAGAAAGGCTCTGACCTGGGTCTGTGTTTTGGGAGGCTCCCAAGGCGTGATGTTTTGGAGCTTGGGTTGGAAAGGCTGTAAATGTCCTCCACTAACAAGGTGACTAAGGGGCACCACAGATCCCTGCCTTATCTGGGAATTGCTGGCCATAACAGTCAGGCTTGCCTGTTGCAGGGCCTAAAGCACTTCCCCGAGTTGGGTCAGGAGTTATTGCCAGGTATAACTAAAGACAGTTATAGCATTCAGATAAGCTGTACTAAAGGTCTACAATTCAAACAGTACCCTGTTCATCAGCCTCTGGAAGGTGGCAGGGGCATTCTTCAGACCAAAGGTCATCAATTTGAATTGAAAGTGGCCCTTAGGGCTGGAGAATGTTGCTCTCTCCTTTGCTTCCTCAGACAGGGCAGATTGCCAGTACCCAGAAGTGAGATCAAATGTATTGAGCTACTTTGAAGCCTCAAATTTGTCTATGAGGGCATCAGCTCTGGGGATGGGGTGTGTGTCGGTCTTGGTGACAGCATTTAGGCCTTTGTAGTCTACACAGAATCTGAGTTCTGGCCCTCCTTTCAGGTTAGCCTTGGCACCAGCACTACAGGGCTGGCCCAGTAACTACTGGAAGGTTCAATTACCCCCAGGTCCAGCATCTTTTCAACGTCTGCATTAATGGTGGTCTTGACCTTATTTGACAGCCTGTAGATATTGTTTATGACAGGTAGACTGCCACCAATGTCCATATCAAGATACACCAGTGGGTTTGTCCAGGTGTCTGAGAAACAAGCCCAGCAATCTGTTCCAGTAACTGGCGGCATTCGTTTTGCTGCTATTTAGTCAGTGTGGGAGAGAGGAATGCTCCCTCCACTGACCTGTCCTTGGCACTACTCAACAAGCGGTCTAGGAGGGGTTCACACTCTTCATCCACTCTTCCATCAGTCACTATGAGCATAGCAATGTCTGACTTGTCACAGTGTGGTTTTAACCAGTTAATATGGATCACGTTTGAGGGGTGCTGGGAGCACCTAGGTCAAACAGGTAAGTGACCTCTCCCATTTTTTCTAGCACCGTGTAGGGCCCACTCCACTTATCCTGGAGAGCCTTGGGAGCTACAGGTTTCACCGCTCACACTTTTTAAGCTGGGTGATACTCCACCAAGGAATACTTTTTGTCATACGAGTGCTTAAGAAGCTCCTGCTTGGCCTCTAAGTTCTAGTTAGCCTTTTACATGTACTTTTGCATGCAGAAACACATGCCTAGTACATAGTATATTAAGTCCTGTTTGGATTCCTTGAGAGTTTTCTCCCACCCTTTTTGGACCAAACTTCAAGGACCTCTAATAGGATGCCCATACTAAAGTTCAAAGGGAATGATGCCTACTTCCTTTTGTGATACATCACTGTAGGCAAATAAAAGGCGTGGGAGTAGGACATCCCACTTCCTACAGAAATTCTAAGGCAACCCATAATCATGCCTTTTAAGGATCTTTTTTAATCTCCCCACAAGACCATTTGTTTGTGGGAGATAAGGGGTAATGAATGTCTAAGTCCCACCTCACTCATCCCAAATAACCTTTGAGTACCCAGACATGAAGTTTGTGCCAATGTTGGATATTACTTTTTTGAAGGACGCTTCTCTGGTGAAGACACCAATTAGGGCCTTAGCCACTAGTGAGCACAGTCACTATCCTCAAAAGTATTGCTTTAAGATACCTTGTGACATGATCCACCACCACTAAACAAACCTATTCTTTGAAGCAGTTGGAGGGTCCAGAGGACCAACAATATCAACATTAACCCTCTCAAAAGGCATCACAACCACAGGCAGTGAAATTAAAGGAGGTTTCGGTTGCACTCCGGTCTTGCCACTGGCTTGACAGTTGGTGCAGGGGGACAGAACTCCTTCACCTTCTCAGACATCTGGGACCAGTAAAAAATGTTGACCAGCCTGTCCCAAGTCTTGGTCCGTCCCAAATATCCACCAAAGGGGGTGTGTTAGGCTAAATTCAGCAGGAAAGCCCTATACTGTTGGGGACCACCAATCTCCTGGATGCCCCAGGTATTGGGTCCCTAGGCTCACTGTACTGGACACCGTCCTCCCAGTAGATCCTGTGGGTTCCACTAGTATTAACTGTGCATGTGCATCAGCCTGGCGCCGATAACCTTCAAGAGTAGGGCATGTTTTTTGCCCTTGGCAGAATTCTTCCCTTGAGGGCCCTCCTACCCCTTGCAGTTCATCAAGCACTGCCAGACCTCTCCTGTAGGTCCTAGATTTTCCAAATGAGGGTCAGATTCCTTCTGGGCCGTGGTAAAGTTTGAGATGGGTCTTCCACACCTGTTGCCTTAACTCATGGTTGCGGGGGCCTAAGTCATTGTTCCAGACACCTCCTATTCTGCTGATGTGGTGTTCTGGACCCGTTTGGCCATACACACCCACTCAGGAAGACCTAGCATTTCAGCGTGGGTCTTCCTTTCCACCTAAGACCATGCAAAAGTTTCCAGGTCATTTCCCAAAGGACACTCCAGTGGGATGGCAGGGCTCACAGCTACTTTCTTCAGGCCAGTAAGCCCTCCCCATTTAAAGCTGACCATTTCCATGGGATGAAACTTTGCCTCATTTTCAGCATGGATGCCTTTATCGAAAACATCTGGGATCATTTGCATTGGAGAAACAAGCCTGTCCACCACAGTGGTCATGCTGGCTCCTGTATCCCTCAGAGTTTCTACTTTAGTCCTGTTGATGCTACACCATTACCTTTACTTCACCATACTGGAAGGTAAGGTGGCCAGGGCTTCATCAACCACCCTACCCGCATAGACTAAAGTAGCTTCAGTGTAACCCCTGGTTGTCCTTGGGCAAACGTTCACCCCAATTCCACACTTGCAATCCCTTCGGGCTGCCTCCCAGTGGGGCTGGAGGGGTAAGCTTTTTGGAACTTAAAGGATCTTCCTTTTTGTGTCCTGGCTGACAACAGTCCAGGCGCACCACAGCCTACACACTGTCAAAAGGTTTCTTTCCTTTGCACACTCCCCACATAGTTTTGGCAAAGGCACAGCAATCCCTTTCTTGGACAGGTTTTTGGGGCCCCTGAGAGAACTCCTTTTTATCCTTTTTTTCTCCACTCTTTCCCCTGTTGGGGTGCCTGACCCACTTTCTTTTGATCACCCTCCCAGGGACTCTTTGGATATATATGTATGCACCCACTCATCACTGTCTTGCTCAGTTCGCTGGGTTAGACAACTTTCAATCCACTAGATGCTGATGTCACATCTGTGAAGAACAGTTACTCAAGATGTATTCTTTGACAATCAAACTATACAGCCCATCATAAGTTGTAACCTTGTTAACTTTTATCCAACCATTTAGTGACTTCACTGAGATATCCAACAAAATCTACCCAGGACTGTTGTGCATCTTTGTGGGTGTCTCTGAGCTTCTTGCGATACTGCTCTAGTGTGAGGCTAAACATTTCCACTAAGGCATCTTTCATGTGTTGATAGGATTCAGCTGCTCCCTCCTTTAGAGTAAGGAGCTGCCCCTTCCCACTACAGGCACTAAATCCCACAGTAGAAAACCCCAGTGTTGCTGGCTGAGCTTGCACATTCTGTATTAATAGCATTATCCCTCACGAGGCCCATTTAGGTCTCAATAATTCAAACCTGAGCTCAACCCTTAGTAGCTGTAGCACAGAGAATACAGGGTTAACTTAGGAGAACTGTGTGAAACATTTATCAGTACCAGAACAGTGAAAAGTAGAAAATACAACACAATAAAAATCGCACTCCAATTTATGAGAGTAGAGAAACTTTTAATGAACAAACAGACACAAAAACAACATAAATCTGATGTAGAGAACCAGAGATATGATTTTTGAAGGTTTTAGAGTTTTCTAGCACCAAAAAGTACATAGTGCCAACCAGGGACATCTGGTCACACTAGACATGGTCAAAGTCAAACATTAAGGCTGACCGAGATGGAGCGTGGGTCGGATACAAGAACCAGGTTCATCCTGGTGGAAAGTTTGCCTTCTGACTTAGTTATTTTTCTGGAGAAAAGTTCTTGTCTATGAGGTCATTAGCAGGTCAGGGTGCCAGCTGGTTCTAAAGAAGGGCTTATCGACAATGGCCGGGTAAGGCGTAGGACCTCGGTGGGAGGCTTGGCTCTAGCAGGACGTTTGAGGCTCTTAATGTCAATGGAGGGAAAACTCCAAGTGGGCAAAGTCCGAAGTCTGGGCCAGGAAGGTGTCGGTGGTGGCGGGGTGCTGCTCGGGGATGGTCCAGAAGAAGTCCACTATATTTGGACTTATAAGCTTTTTGGAAAATCAGGATTCTTTCATCAGGGCATTTCAACGTTGGCAGCTGGACTCAGCGGCAGTCTGGTGGTTGCCTATGGTACTTTCATCCAGTGTCCAGTCTTGTATTTTATGATGGGGAAAGAGTACACTCTAACACCAGCCAAGGTGCAGGACATTTTAGGCACCACTTGGGAGTTAGGACTCAATGTCCCAGAAGTCACCAGGTGGGTCCATGGGAAATCCAGTTCGAACTGGTCAGCTGGGCTCAACGGAGATTTTGACTTCTTGCAGCATTTGTGTTCCTGAAGCTGAACAGGCTAGCCTACAAGGTGTTGGATTCTTCTCTTCTGTCCTGGATACAAGTGGGGGAGCAGGTTCAGCCCTAAAGGCTTCTCTTAACACAAGTTCAGAAGTGTTCTGAAGAGGGTACTGAGGGTGTTACTTTTTTGCCCAGTGTGAGCATGTGGGTGGGGGGAAACTCATGCCTACTCCTTAACCAATGTGGTAAGAGTTTGCAGGGGTGTCTCTACCCACATTTGCACCACTTCCTGTGTGTCATAATGTAATCTCTCCCACAGTGCCCCTCTCTACTTAAAACCAACATGGCAGAACCTTTCTTCCCTTGTGAAGAGCTCTAAACACATTCCTGAGGTATGTTCCAGGGAAATGGGGAAACTCCCTCTGCAAACCAGTTCTGAAACAGGTTTTACCCTTACTGGGACTGGTGCTGCTCTAGCTACTTGGACAATGGTAGTGTTATGCCTAGATGTGAGGTACATTTGCCTGTGACAGTGGATGCCCCTTTGAAGCTTGTGCATTTGGTGTGTACATCCCCCAGGCCATCCTGTCAGAAGGTGGTCACACCTCCTCCCAGCCAAAGTCTTTTTGTTCCTTTTCCTGGGAACCGTTCACACCTCACAGCAGGTTGCCCAGTGACAGTTGGGGATTAACGCTGAAAAAGCTAATAGATATATTCTATACAGAGAAACCTCCCCAACCATAAATCAAACAATTATTTATCATCAGATGTCCCTTTTATTGACTCTGAGTTTCATATTTTTTGAATTGTCTTCTTTTAAGTTTTTTTAACATTTTTTCCCATTTTTAAAATCTTCATTAAAGACCTTTGCACCAATTGTGCCATTATTCAATTTTAACAAAACACATGTAAAAACACGTATCCATATTTACATGACATAACAAAAATGATACAAACATTTACAAAACAAACATTTGAAGGAAACCTGTGACGGAATCAACACAATCACAAACAAAGGGAAAACAGTGTAATAAAAACAAGCAGCTCTTTTATGGATGATGAAGAAAATTAATCCTACAGTCTCCTTATTCGTTTTTGCTGAGACCTTTAACAACTGGGTCTTCTAAGCTGATATATTTTCAAAGTCGTGAGTAGGTCAGAGTGTTCATTCAAACTTCTATATTTGTGCTTAAACCAATTGAGCTCAAACTATATGGAGAAGTGGTTTTCCTTCCCCAGTAAACTCTTGACCTATATATACAAATAGCCGACGCGTTTCGACCTTCACATGTGGACCAAGGTTAATTTTACATGAAGGTCTTCATCAGGGCAGGGTAAAGTTCAAAAGAAACACTGTAGGGTTTCTACAACAAAAAAAGGGGGGGGGTGAATTTTTAAAAAAAAACAGTGTGGATCAATTTTAGTTCTAATGTGTGTTGATCCTATTTGAAATGCTGAATACATACCGGCTGTCTCATATGACATGTGCCTTTAAATGTCACGGGTCACTGAACAGTGTGTTACACTTTCACTGGTGGACGGGATGTTGTTTTCAGGTCACGTGTTTTCAGTCATCTTAAGAGGAAATAAAGGGACAAAAAGCAACGTGTTTCATCAGACATGTTCATGAGTAAATGGAAAAGATACAAACTAAGTCTCTATATGACCTAAGTGGTAATTCATGCATCGTTACATTCTAATGAATGGGCCACCGGTGTCATAGAGTGATGCCAAACCATGCAGGTCGTGTGCCGGAAAGTTTAAGTGGTTTGTGGCTATGTTATAAAGTGACCAGGAATGTTACACATAAGTTCCCAATTCGTGCAGCTCAACACTGAGACAGGGCTACTCTATGTTTCTTGGTGTAGACCAAACTGTCCAAATGGCTTACGTAAATTCGTAACGCCTCTCACGCTGAATGAAATCATCTGTGGTTATTGAAAGGCTTATTATGTTGAATTCACGGAGTGACGTTGAAGTGTTGAAAAGGCTTTGTATCCCAATGTGCTGAAAGTGACCATTCGAGCGGCGAAAAGAAGTAACTGTAGAGAGGCCAAAACGTTCTTTACCTTTGTTGCTGCGAAAATTTCTTTCAGGGAGGCGAGTTCACTCAGGTCCTCTGCATCACGATTCTTCACTCGAACTTCCTTCCGTCCGTATTCCCGGCTTTCCACTTTGGAACCAGAGAACGCACTTCCTCTATATGCGCTGTTTGACGTTCGACAACGTTTGACGTATGTCCACAAATCGCAGCCTGACTCTGCCTGACTTCCTTTTTCGGCATTGCTAGTCGTCATAGAGACGGCAGTTGATGTCTTTACCCAAATCATTCCGTGTATCATAGTTAAAGCTGTAGTCTAATCGGGAAACTTTATGCGCAATGCATAATTTCATTAATTTCGTTCAGGCCATTTTCAATACTTCCTAAATGCAGTATAATCTTGGCTTCGAATTTTGTTAGCATGTTGTCGACGTTGGTCCCTGTTATGTGTTTCAACACTGTCCATTTTATTTCATTGGGGCCATGATTAGAGTTTATGCAATGTTCAACCATGGGTGCATGCATTACTTGGCATCTTATACGGGAACGATGTTGAGATATCCTCTTTTTTACCGGCTGAGTCGTTTTTCCAACGTATGCTTTTGGACACGGACATATGACACAGTATATAACATTCTGTGTATTACAGTATGTAAACTCATCATGTCTTATGGTTTTGTTTCCATAGGTGAACTGAGTTCCTTCAATTGTGCTCGCACAGGCTACACAGTTACCGCACCGCTTGTGGCCTTTAATAGGTGGTAAAGCTAGCATTGTGCGCAAACTCGGTTGTTGTATATTTGCTGTAGTGTTCGCCCTCACGAGTCTGTCTTTGATGCTTTTGTTTTTCTTCAGCGCAAACAGTGGTAAATTTTTGAATGACTCCAAACCTTTGACTGTGTTCCAGTTTTTTTAACAATTTTTTTCACTTTGTTAGTTAGTCCAGAAAAAGTTGCAACACAGACGAGTGGCATGTCTTTAGATTTCTCTTTGGGAGTAAGCAATGTTTCCCGTGGCGTATACCACACTCTTTTCATTGAGCATTTCAACAGTTTTTTTGGATATTTTCTTTCCAGCAGTTTGCTCAACAAAATTGAAGCGTTCTCAAAATAGTCATCTTTTTTTGAGCAATTACGCCTGATTCTCAAGAATTGACTATAGGGGAGATTATCCCTCAAATTTCGTTGGTGGAAACTGGAATAATGCAGGAAGGTGTTCCTGTCTGTTTCCTTAGTGAAAAGTGTGGTATACAGGATTCCTTCTTCATGGCAGACCTTGAGATCTAAAAAATTGATCTTGATGTTGCTAAAATTGATGATAAACTGAATATCTCTATTTCTTTGGTTGAGCCAAGTTTGAAATTCCATAAGTTGTTCTGATGTACCTCTCCACAGCATGAAAACATCATCAATGTAACAACGCCATATTTTTATATGGCCGTCGTGGGGGTTGTTGTTATAAATCCATTTGTCCTCAAAAAGGGCCATAAACATTACTGCCATCTCTGGGGCAAAGGGACAACCCATCGCCGTCCCTTTTATTTGTAAAAATTGGTCATTGTTGAACTTGAAAAAATTATATTTTAGACATATCTCAGCCATCTCGACCAGGTATGCAGTAGGAACATTATGCGGTCTAATCCGTTTATCCAAGAAAAACTGCAAGGCTTCTAGACCCGCTTCCTGAGGAATATTTGTATATAGACTGGTGATGTCTAAAGTGACCAAAACTTCACCTTCACAATCAAATGGTTGCCCCCCAGGAATGTTATTGCTTGCATAGTGTCTCTTACATAGCTGACTGTTTCGCCAACTAGCGGTTTGAGGAAGGTATCTACGTATTTTGCAGGCCTCTCAAGTATAGAATTAACACCCGAGATTATAGGTCTACCGGGGGGATTTTCCGTATCTTTATGCATTTTGGGTAAAACATAAATTAATGGAGTCCTAGGTTTATCATTAAGTAGAAAACTGGCTTCCTTTTTTGATAACCATCCTTGGTCTTCACCACTCGCGATCAGGTTTGTTAGTTTTGAACGCACCACTTGTTCCCAGTCATCATCCGTTCTTCTGTAGTGTTCCTGGTTAAGCAGTTGACGTTTGATTTCAGCTTCATACTTTTCACGTTGCATCAGCACAATTGCTCCACCCTTATCAATGGGCTTGACTATGATGTCTTGATTTTTTGACAATTTCTCTAATGCAATGCTCTCATTTTGCGTCAAGTTCCACTTGGTGTAGTTTTTCTTTTTGTCTAATATATCCAAATCTCTCATCACATTCTTCTCAAATGTGATGATTTCCGTTGGCATATTGGCAGTAGGAGGGAAAAATGTGGACACATTTTTGAGACCTGAATAATTACGTTCCATGGAATCAGTCTTTTCAGCGAAGAAAGCTTTGAGTCTCATTTTTCTGAAAAGTTGGATACACTCTATTTTGATTTGGCCCATATCAGGTCTAGTTGCTGGAATGAACAATAGACCTTTTTGCAGTACTTTGATTTCATCCATGTTCAGAGTATAATTAGACAAGTTGTAAAGTACACTCGTCTGGTTTCCTACCATCTGTACACATTCCTCCTCGTTGTTATTTCCCCTTGATACTGATTGGGATTCGGATTGTACCATTGTTTTGCTCGTGTCTTGCCTCTGGGGCGGCCGCTGCCTCTGTCTAAAAAAGGAGCTGGCTGAAAAAACTGTTGCTGTTGATTGCCCCTACGACTTGCGGAGGGTTCAGAATCACTCGAACTATCGGAGTAAGAGGAGGCGTCTGAAAAAGTAGTAAATTGTCTCCTGCTTCTTCCTCCGTACGCCCTCAACACTCCAATGTTGGCAGGCTCTGAGTAATACTCTTTCTCTAAGTATGGGTAAGTCTTCTTTTCGCTGAAATTACTTATATCTTTTTGCAATTTCGATCTTTTAAAGTCTTCTGTGGTTTTCTTGAATATGGCGTTCTCCTTCTCTATTTTAGTGAGCACTGCTTGTGCATTTTCAATTGCCGTACTGTTCAAGAGAGCCTCTTCTAGTTCTCGAATAAGGTCGAGTTCTTTTAGGCTAAGGCGTTCAGCTGTTTTGATTGAATGGACCATCCAGTCCCTTGAACATTTTGTGCCTATATGGCTGAATCCTTCCAGGTATTCTGGCTGGTCTGTAAAGATGACCGGAACGTTTTTGACCTGAAGGCCAACTGGAATAGTTCCTGCTCTCAGATGTTCTAGTACGACTTCGCCATGGAGGGCTGTGCGGGTCTGTTTCTTCTTCAGACGTGTCAATTTCTCAACTTCAGATTGTTGCGCAGGGGTAGTATTGGAACTGCCCGGGTTTAGTGTAGATGGCCTCTTTAATAGCTCTTCTATGTCTTCCTCTCGAAAACTCAGTGTCTTGGGTTCGGACATCTACGTGATCTGTCTGTAGAGAGCACTAAGCTTGTGCACTGATGTTAATGACACATTTTTAACTAGTGGGAAAAAAAGGGCGATATACTCAACAGGTGGATAGCCTATCCACTTGTAGTCAGAATTCTATTTCTGTGCAATTACAGAAAACAATTACCTCGTAGGCGTGGTGCCTACACTTGTGTTAGACTTATAAGGGGATGATTCAGTTAAGGAATTAGGAGGCAGGAATCAAATACATATATTCTATAAAGAGAAACCTCCCCAACCATAAATCAAACAATTATTTATCATCAGATGTCCCTTTTATTGACTCTGAGTTTCATATTTTTTGAATTGTCTTCTTTTAAGTTTTTTTAACATTTTATCCCATTTTTTAAAATCTTCATTAAAGACCTTTGCACCAATTGTGCCTTTATTCAATTTTTACAAAACACATGTAAAAACACGTATCCATATTTACATGACATAACAAAAAATGATACAAACATTTACAAAACAAACATTTGAAGGAAACCTGTGACGGAATCAACACAATCACAAACAAAGGGAAAACAGTGTAATAAAAACAAGCAACTCTTTTATGGATGATGAAGAAAATCAATCCTACAGTCTCCTTATTCGTTTTTGCTGAGACCTTTAACAACTGTGTCTTCTAAGCTGATATATTTTCAAAGTCCTGAGTGGGTCTGAGTGTTCATTCAAACTTCTATATTTGTGCTTAAACCAATTGAGCTCAAACTATATGGAGAAGTGGTTTTCCTTCCCCAAGAGTAAACTCTTGACCTATATATACAAATAGCCGACGCGTTTCGACCTTCACATGTGGACCAAGGTTAATTTTACACGAAGGGACGGCGATGGGTTGTCCCTTTGCCCCAGAGATGGCAGTAATGTTTATGGCCCTTTTTGAGAACAAATGGATTTATAACAACAACCCCCACGACGGCCATATAAAAATATGGCATCGTTATATTGATGATGTTTTCATGCTGTGGAGAGGTACATCAGAACAACTTATGGAATTTCAAACTTGGCTCAACCAAAGAAATAGAGATATTCAGTTTACCATCAATTTTAGCAACATCGAGATCAATTTTTTAGATCTCAACGTCCGCCATGAAGAAGGAATCCTGTATACCACACTTTTCACTAAGGAAACAGACAGGAAGACCTTCCTGCATTATTCCAGTTTCCACCAACGAAATTTGAGGGATAATCTCCCCTATAGTCAATTCTTGAGAATCAGGCGTAATTGCTAAAAAAAAAAGATGACTATTTTGAGAACGCTTCAATTTTGTTGAGCAAACTGCTGGAAAGAAAATATCAAAAAAAACTGTTGAAACGCTCAATGAAAAGAGCGTGGTATACGCCACGGGAAACATTGCTTACTCCCAAAGAGAAATCTAAAGACATGCCACTCGTCTGTGTTACAACTTTTTCTGGACTAACTAACGAAGTGAAAAAAATCGTAAAAAAAAACTGGAACACAGTCAAAGGTTTGGAGTCATTCAAAAATTTACCACTGTTTGCGCTGAAGAAAAACAAAAGCATCAAAGACAGACTCGTGAGGGCGAACACTACAGCAAATATACAACAACCGAGTTTGCGCACAATGCTAGTTTTACCACCTATTAAAGGCCACAAGCGGTGCGGTAACTGTGTAGCCTGTGCGAGCACAATTGAAGGAACTCAGTTCACCTATGGAAACAAAACCATAAGACATGATGAATTTACAAACTGTAATACACAGAATGTTATATACTGTGTCATATGTCCGTGTCCAAAAGCATACGTTGGAAAAACAACTCAGCCGGTAAAAAAGAGGATATCTCAACATCGTTCCCGTATAAGATGCCAAGTAATGCATGCACCCATGGTCGAACATTGCATAAACTCTAATCATGGCCCCAATGAAATAAAATGGACAGTGTTGAAACACATAACAGGGACCAACGTCGACAACATGCTATCAAAATTCGAAGCCAAGATTATACTGCATTTAGGAAGTATTGAAAATGGCCTGAACTAAATTAATGAAATTATGCATTGCGCATAAAGTTTCCCAATTAGACTACAGCTTTAACTATGATACACGGAATGATTTGGGTAAAGACATCAACCGCCATCTCTATGACGACGAGCAATGCCGAAAAAGGAAGTCAGAGCGATACCAAAGGGGATGATGGACGGAGCGTTAGAGCAAATCAAACACTCACCCCCAGTCAACTGATCTGGGTTTAATCCATCATCATTCTTTAGCTCACTCCACCACCCCAGTTCAGACATGGCCATATGCAAATCAGTCTGACCCTGTGCCTCATGGGAACAGTCCAGCCCGAACTGCCAAGCCATGTCTTCCCTGAACCGGAAACAAGCATCCTGGGACCGGTTTCGGGTTCAAAACCCTCATCAGCCAGGCTATCTTGAATCCAGTGGCAAAGTGAGCAAGGGACCCACGTCTGGGCATACCCTGCCAACTTAGGGCGAACAAAGCGATACCAAAGGGGATGATGGACGGAGCGTTAGAGCAAATCAAACACTCACCCCCAGTCAACTGATCTGGGTTTAATCCATCATCATTCTTTAGCTCACTCCACCACCCCAGTTCAGACATGGCCATATGCAAATCAGTCTGACCCTGTGCCTCATGGGAACAGTCCAGCCCGAACTGCCAAGCCAAGTCTTCCCTGAACCGGAAACAAGCATCCTGGGACCAGTTTCGGGTTCGGGTTCAAAACCCTCATCAGCCAGGCTATCTTGAATCCAGTGGCAAAGTGAGCAAGGGACCCACGTCTGGGCATACCCTGCCAACTTAGGGCGAACAAGCGATACCAAAGGGGATGATGGACGGAGCGTTAGAGCAAATCAAACAGTCACCCCCAGTCAACTGATCTGGGTTTAATCTATCATCATTCTTTAGCTCACTCCACCACCCCAGTTCAGACATGGCCATTTGCAAATCAGTCTGACCCTGTGCCTCATGGGAACAGTCCAGCCCGAACTGCCATGCCATGTCTTCCCTGAACCGGAAACAAGCATCCTGGGACCGGTTTCGGGTTCAAAATCCTCATCAGCCAGGCTATCTTGAATCCAGTGGCAAAGTGAGCAAGGGACCCACGTCTGGGCATACCCTGCCAACTTAGGGCGAACAAAGCGATACCAAAGGGGATGATGGACGGAGCGTTAGAGCAAATCAAACACTCACCCCCAGTCAACTGATCTGGGTTTAATCCATCATCATTCTTTAGCTCACTCCACCACCCCAGTTCAGACATGGCCATATGCAAATCAGTCTGACCCTGTGCCTCATGGGAACAGTCCAGCCCGAACTGCCAAGCCATGTCTTCCCAGAACCGGAAGCAAGCATCCTGGGACCGGTTTCGGGTTCAAAACCCTCATCAGCCAGGCTATCTTGAATCCAGTGGCAAAGTGAGCAAGGGACCCACGTCTGGGCATACCCTGCCAACTTAGGGCGAACAAGCGATACCAAAGGGGATGATGGACGGAGAGTTAGAGCAAATCAAACACTCACCCCCAGTCAACTGATCTGGGTTTAATCCATCATCATTCTTTAGCTCACTCCACCACCCCAGTTCAGACATGGCCATATGCAAATCAGTCTGACCCTGTGCCTCATGGGAACAGTCCAGCCCGAACTGCCAAGCCATGTCTTCCCTGAACCGGAAACAAGCATCCTGGGACCGGTTTCGGGTTCAAAACCCTCATCAGCCAGGCTATCTTGAATCCAGTGGCAAAGTGAGCAAGGGACCCACGTCTGGGCATACCCTGCCAACTTAGGGCGAACAAAGCGATACCAAAGGGGATGATGGACGGAGCGTTAGAGCAAATCAAACACTCACCCCCAGTCAACTGATCTGGGTTTAATCCATCATCATTCTTTAGCTCACTCCACCACCCCAGTTCAGACATGGCCATATGCAAATCAGTCTGACCCTGTGCCTCATGGGAACAGTCCAGCCCGAACTGCCAAGCCATGTCTTCCTGAACCGGAAACAAGCATCCTGGGACCGGTTTCAGGTTCAAAACCCTCATCAGCCAGGCTATCTTGAATCCAGTGGCAAAGTGAGCAAGGGACCCACGTCTGGGCATACCCTGCCAACTTAGGGCGAACAAAGCGATACCAAAGGGGATGATGGACGGAGCGTTAGAGCAAATCAAACACTCACCCCCAGTCAACTGATCTGCTTTTAATCCATCATCATTCTTTAGCTCACTCCATCACCCCAGTTCAGACATGGCCATATGCAAATCAGTCTGACCCTGTGCCTCATGGGAACAGTCCAGCCCGAACTGCCAAGCCATGTCTTCCCTGAACCGGAAACAAGCATCCTGGGACCGGTTTCGGGTTCAAAACCCTCATCAGCCAGGCTATCTTGAATCCAGTGGCAAAGTGAGCAAGGGACCCACGTCTGGGCATACCCTGCCAACTTAGAGGCGAACAAGCGATACCAAAGGGGATGATGGACGGAGCGTTAGAGCAAATCAAACACTCACCCCAGTCAACTGATCTGGGTTTAATCCATCATCATTCTTTAGCTCACTCCACCACCCCAGTTCAGACATGGCCATATGCAAATCAGTCTGACCATGTGCCTCATGGTAACAGTCCAGCCCGAACTGCCAAGCCATGTCTTCCCTGAACCGGAAACAAGCATCCTGGGACCGGTTTCGGGTTCAAAACCCTCATCAGCCAGGCTATCTTGAATCCAGTGGCAAAGTGAGCCAGGGACCCACGTCTGGGCATACCCTGCCAACTTTGGTATCGCTTTGTTCGCCCTAAGTTGGCAGGGTATGCCCAGACGTGGGTCCCTTGCTCACTTTGCCACTGGATTCAAGCTAGCCTGGCTGATGACGGCTGAATAGCCAGAAACCGGTCCCAGGATGCTTGTTTCCGGTCCAGGGAAGACATGGCTTGGCAGTTCGGGCTGGACTGTTCCCATGAGGCACAGGGTTAGACTGATTTGCATATGGCCATGTCTGAACTGGGGTGGTGGAGTGAGCTAAAGAATAATGATGGATTAAACCCAGATCACTTGACTGGGGGTGAGTGTTTGATTTGCTCAGGCGCTCCGTCCATCATCCCCTTTGGTATCGCTTTGTTCGGCCTAAGTTGGCAGGGAATGCCCAGATGTGGGTCCCTTGCTCACTTTGCCACTGGATTCAAGCTAGCCTGGCTGATGACGGCTGAATAGCCAGAAACCGGTCCCAGGATGCTTGTTTCCGGTCCAGGGAAGACATGGCTTGGCAGTTCGGGCTGGACTGTTCCCATGAGGCACAGGGTCAGACTGATTTGCATATGGCCATGTCTGAACTGGGGTGGTGGAGTGAGCTAAAGAATGATGATGGATTAAACCCAGATCACTTGACTGGGGGTGAGTGTTTGATTTGCTCAGGCGCTCCGTCCATCATCCCCTTTGGTATCGCTTTGTTCGCCTTAAGTTGGCAGGGTATGCCCAGACATGGGTCCCTTGCTCACTTTGCCACTGGATTCAAGCTAGCCTGGCTGATGACGGCTGAATAGCCAGAAACCGGTCCAAGGATGCTTGTTTCCGGTCCAGGGAAGACATGGCTTGGCAGTTCGGGCTGGGCTGTTCGCATGAGGCACAGGGTCAGACTGATTTGCATATGGCCATGTCTGAACTGGGGTGCTGGAGTGAGCTAAAGAATGATGATGGATTAAACCCAGATCACTTGACTTGGGGTGAGTGTTTGATTTGCTCAGGCGCTCCGTCCATCATCCCCTTTGGTATCGCTTTGTTCGCCCTAAGTTGGCAGGGTATGCCCAGATGTGGGTCCCTTGCTCACTTTGCCACTGGATTCAAGCTAGCCTGGCTGATGATGGCTGAATAGCCAGAAACCGGTGCCAGGATGCTTGTTTCCGGTCCAGGGAAGACATGGCTTGGCAGTTCGGGCTGGACTGTTCCCTTGAGGCACAGGGTCAGACTGATTTGCATATGGCCATGTCTGAACTGGGGTAGTGGAGTCAGCTAAAGAATGATGATGGATTAAACCCAGATCACTTGACTGGGGGTGAGTGTTTGATTTGCTCAGGCGCTCCGTCCATCATCCCCTTTGGTATCGCTTTGTTCGCACTAAGTTGGCAGGGTATGACCAGACGTGGGTCCCTTGCTCACTTTGCCACTGGATTCAAGCTAGCCTGGCTGATGACGGCTGAAGAGCCAGAAACCGGTCCCAGGATGCTTGTTTCCGGTCTAGGGAAGACATGGCTTGGCAGTTCGGGCTGGACTGTTCCCATGAGGCACAGGGTCAGACTGATTTGCATATGGCCATGTCTGAACTGGGGTGGTGGAGTGAGCTAAAGAATGATGATGGATTAAACCCAGATCACTTGACTGGGGCTGAGTGTTTGATTTGCTCAGGCGCTCCGTCCATCATCCCCTTTGGTATCGCTTTGTTCGCCCTAAGTTGGCAGGGTATGCCCAGACGTGGGTCCCTTGCTCACTTTGCCACTGCATTCAAGCTAGCCTGGCTGATGACGGCTGAATAGCCAGAAACCGGTCCCAGGATGCTTGTTTCCGGTCCAGGGAAGACATGGCTTGGCAGTTCGGGCTGGACTGTTCCCATGAGGCACAGGGTCAGACTGATTTGCATATGGCCATGTCTGAACTGGGGTGGTGGAGTGAGCTAAAGAATGATGATGGATTAAACCCAGATCACTTGACTGGGGGTGAGTGTTTGATTTGCTCAGGTGCTCCGTCCATCATCCCCTTTGGTATCGCTTTGTTCGCCCTAAGTTGGCAGGGTATGCCCAGACGTGGGTCCCTTGCTCACTTTGCCACTGGATTCAAGCTAGCCTGGCTGATGACGGCTGAATAGCCAGAAACCGGTCCCAGGATGCTTGTTTCCGGTCCAGGGAAGACATGGCTTGGCAGTTCGGGCTGGACTGTTCCCATGAGGCACAGGGTCATACTGATTTGCATATGGCCATGTCTGAACTGGGGTGGTGGAGTGAGCTAAAGAATGATGATGGATTAAACCCTGATCACTTGACTGGGGGTGAGTGTTTGATTTGCTCAGGCGCTCCGTCCATCATCCCCTTTGGTATCGCTTTGTTCGCCCTAAGTTGGCAGGGTATGCCCAGACGTGGGACCCTTGCTCACTTTGCCACTGGATTCAAGCTAGCCTGGCTGATGACGGCTGAATAGCCAGAAACCGGTCCCAGGATGCTTGTTTCCGGTCCAGGGAAGACATGGCTTGGCAGTTCGGGCTGGACTGTTCCCATGAGGCACAGGGTCAGACTGATTTGCATATGGCCATGTCTGAACTGGGGTGGTGGAGTGAGCTAAAGAATGATGATGGATTAAACCCAGATCACTTGACTGGGGGTGAGTGTTTGATTTGCTCAGGCGCTCCGTCCATCATCCCCTTTTTTATCGCTTTGTTCGCCCTAAGTTGGGAGGGTATGCCCAGACGTGGGTCCCTTGCTCAATTTGCACTGGATTCAAGCTAGCCTGGCTGATAACGGCTGAATAACCAGAAACCGGTCCCAGGATGCTTGTTTCCGGTCCAGGGAAGACATGGCTTGGCAGTTCGGGCTGGACTGTTCCCATGAGGCACAGGGTCAGACTGATTTGCATATGGCCATGTCTGAACTGGGGTGGTGGAGTGAGCTAAAGAATGATGATGGATTAAACCCAGATCACTTGACTGGGGGTGAGTGTTTGATTTGCTCAGGCGCTCCGTCCATCATCCCCTTTGGTATCGCTTTGTTCGCCCTAAGTTGGCAGGGTATGCCCAGACGTGGGTCCCTTGCTCACCTTGCCACTGGATTCAAGCTAGCCTGGCTGATGACGGCTGAATAACCAGAAACCGGTCCAGGATGCTTGTTTCCGGTCCAGGGAAGACATGGCTTGGCAGTTCGGGCTGGACAGTTCTCATGAGGCACAGGGTCAGACTGATTTGCATATGGCCATGTCTGAACTGGGGTGGTGGAGTGAGCTAAAGAATGATGATGGATTAAACCCTGATCACTTGACTGGGGGTGAGTATTTGATTTGCTCAGGCGCTCCGTCCATCATCCCCTTTGGTATCGCTTTGTTCGCCCTAAGTTGGCAGGGTATGCCCAGACGTGGGTCCCTTGCTCACTTTGCCACTGGATTCAAGCTAGCCTGGCTGATAACGGCTGAATAGCCAGAAACCGGTCCCAGGATGCTTGTTTCCGGTCCAGGGAAGACATGGCTTGGCAGTTCGGGCTGGACTGTTCCCATGAGGCACAGGGTCATACTGATTTGCATATGGCCATGTCTGAACTGGGGTGGTGGAGTGAGCTAAAGAATGATGATGGATTAAACCCAGATCACTTGACTGGGGGTGAGTGTTTGATTTACTCAGGCGCTCCGTCCATCATCCCCTTTGGTATCGCTTTGTTCGCCCTAAGTTGGCAGGGTATGCCCAGACGTGGGTCCCTTACTAACTTTGCCACTGGATTCAAGCTAGCCTGGCTGATGACGGCTGAATAGCCAGAAACCGGTCCCAGGATGCTTGTTTCCGGTCCAGGGAAGACATGGCTTGGCAGTTCGGTCTGGACTGTTCCCATGAGGCACAGGGTCAGACTGATTTGCATATGGCCATGTCTGAACTGGGGTGGTGGAGTGAGCTAAAGAATGATGATGGATTAAACCCAGATCACTTGACTGGGGGTGAGTGTTTGATTTGCTCAGGCGCTCCGTCCATCATCCCCTTTGGTATCGCTTTGTTCGCCCTAAGTTGGCAGGGTATGCCCAGACGTGGGTCCCTTGCTCACTTTGCCACTGGATTCAAGCTAGCCTGGCTGATGACGGCTGAATAGCCAGAAACCGGTCCCAGGATGCTTGCTCCGGTCCAGGGAAGACATGGCTTGGCAGTTCGGGCTGGACTGTTCCCATGAGGCACAGGGTCAGACTGATTTGCATATGGCCATGTCTGAACTGGGGTGGTGGTGGGGTGGTGGAGTGAGCTAAAGAATGATGATGGATTAAACCCAGATCACTTGACTGGGGGTGAGTGTTTGATTTGCTCAGGCTCTCCGTCCATCATCCCCTTTGGTATCGCTTTGTTCGCCCTAAGTTGGCAGGGTATGCCCAGACGTGGGTCCCTTGCTCACTTTGCCACTGGATTCAAGCTAGCCTGGCTGATGACGGCTGAATAGCCAGAAACCGGTCCCAGGATGCTTGTTTCCGGTCCAGGGAAGACATGGTTTGGCAGTTCGGGCTGGACTGTTCCCATGAGGCACAGGGTCAGACTGATTTGCATATGGCCATGTCTGAACTGGGGTGGTGGAGTGAGCTAAAGACTGATGATGGATTAAACCCAGATCACTTGACTGGGGGTGAGTGTTTGATTTGCTCAGGTGCTCCGTCCATCATCCCCTTTGGTATTGCTTTGTTCGCCCTAAGTTGGCAGGGTATGCCCAGACGTGGGTCCCTTGATCACTTTGCCACTGGATTCAAGCTAGCCTGGCTGATGATGGCTGAATAGCCAGAAACCGGTCCCAGGATGCTTGTTTCCGGTCCAGGGAAGACATGGCTTGGCAGTTCGGGCTGGACTGTTCCCATGAGGCACATGGTCAGACTGATTTGCATATGGCCATGTCTGAACTGGGGTGGTGGAGTGAGCTAAAGAATGATGATGGATTAAACCCAGATCACTTGACTGGGGGTGAGTGTTTGATTTGCTCAGGCGCTCCGTCCATCATCCCCTTTGGTATCGCTTTGTTCGCCCTTAGTTGGCAGGGTATGCCCAGACGTTGGTCCCTTGCTCACTTTGCCACTGGATTCAAGCTAGCCTGGCTGGTGACGGCTGAATAGCCAGAAACCGGTCCCAGGATGCTTTTTTCCGATCCAGGGAAGACATGGCTTGGCAGTTCGGGCTGGACTGTTCCCATGAGGCACAGGGTCAGACTGATTTGCATATGGCCATGTCTGAACTGGGGTGGTGGAGTGAGCTTAAGAATGATGATGGATTAAACCCAGATCACTTGACTGGGGGTGAGTATTTGATTTGCTCAGGCGCTCCGTCCATCATCCCCTTTGGTATCGCTTTGTTCGCCCTAAGTTGGCAGGGTATGCCCAGTCGTGGGTCCCTTGCTCACTTTGCCACTGGATTCAAGCTAGCCTGGCTGATGACGGCTGAATAGCCAGAAACCGGTCCCAGGATGCTTGTTTCCGGTCCAGGGAAGACATGGCTTGGCAGTTCGGGCTGGACTGTTCCCATGAGGCACATGGTCAGACTGATTTGCATATGGCCATGTCTGAACTGGGGTGGTGGAGTGAGCTAAAGACTGATGATGGATTAAACCCAGATCACTTGACTGGGGGTGAGTGTTTGATTTGCTCAGGCGCTCCATCCATCATCCCCTTTGGTATCGCTTTGTTCGCCCTAAGTTGGCAGGGTATGCCCATACGTGGGTCCCTTGCTCACTTTGCCACTGGATTCAAGCTAGCCTGGCTGATGACGGCTGAATAGCCAGAAACCAGTCCCAGGATGCTTGCTTCCTGTCCAGGGAAGACATGGCTTGGCAGTTCGGGCTGGACTGTTCCCATGAGGCACAGGGTCAGACTGATTTGCATATGGCCATGTCTGAACTGGGGTGGTGGAGTGAGCTAAAGAATGATGATGGATTAAACCCAGATCACTTGACTGGGGGTGAGTGTTTGATTTGCTCAGGCGCTCCGTCCATCATCCCCTTTGGTATCGCTTTGTTCGCCCTAAGTTGGCAGGGTATGCCCAGACGTGGGTCCCTTGCTCACTTTGCCACTGGATTCAAGCTAGCCTGGCTGATGACGGCTGAATAGCCAGAAACCGGTCCCAGGATGCTTGTTTCCGGTCCAGGGAAGACATGGCTTGGCAGTTCGGGCTGGACTGTTCCCATGAGGCACAGGGTCAGACTGATTTGCATATGGCCATGTCTGAACTGGGGTGGTGGAATGAGCTAAAGAATGATGATGGATTAAACCCAGATCACTTGACTGGGGGTGAGTGTTTGATTTGCTCAGGTGCTCCGTCCATCATCCCCTTTGGTATCGCTTTGTTCGCCCTAAGTTGGCAGGGTATGCCCAGACGTGGGTCCCTTGCTCACTTTGCCACTGGATTCAAGCTAGCCTGGCTGATGACGGCTGAATAGCCAGAAACCGGTACCAGGATGCTTGTTTCCGGTCCTGGGAAGACATGGCTTGGCAGTTCGGGCTGGACTGTTCCCATGAGGCACAGGGTCATACTGATTTGCATATGGCCATGTCTGAACTGGGGTGGTGGAGTGAGCTAAAGAATGATGATGGATTAAACCCAGATCACTTGACTGGGGGTGAGTGTTTGATTTGCTCAGGCGCTCCGTCCATCATCCCCTTTGGTATCGCTTTGTTCGCCCTAAGTTGGCAGGTTATGCCCAGACGTGGGTCCCTTGCTCACTTTGCCACTGGATTCAAGCTAGCCTGGCTGATGACGGCTGAATAGCCAGAAACCGGTCCCAGGATGCTTGTTTCCGGTCCAGGGAAGACATGGCTTGGCAGTTCGGGCTGGACTGTTCCCATGATGCACAGGGTCAGACTGATTTGCATATGGCCATGTCTGAACTGGGGTGGTGGAGTGAGCTAAAGAATGATGATGGATTAAACCCAGATAACTTGACCGGGGGTGAGTGTTTGATTTGCTCTGGCGCTCCGTCCATCATCCCCTTTGGTATCGCTTTGTTCGCCCTAAGTTGGCAGGGTATGCCCAGACGTGGGTCCCTTGCTCACTTTGCCACTGGATTCAAGCTACCCCGGCTGATGACGGCTGAATAGCCAGAAACCTGTCACAGGATGCTTGTTTCCGGTCCAGGGAAGACATGGCTTGGCAGTTCGGGCTGGACTGTTCCCATGAGGCACAGGGTCATACTGATTTGCATATGGCCATGTCTGAACTGGGGTGGTGGAGTGAGCTAAAGAATGATGATGGAATAAACCCAGATCACTTGACTGGGGGTGAGCGTTTGATTTGCTCAGGTGCTCCGTCCATCATCCCCTTTGGTATCGCTTTGTTCGCCCTAAGTTGGCAGGGTATGCCCAGACGTGGGTCCCTTGCTCACTTTGCCACTGGATTCAAGCTAGCCTGGCTGATGACGGCTGAATAGCCAGAAACCGGTCTCAGGATGCTTGTTTCCGGTCCAGGGAAGACATGGCTTGGCAGTTCGGGCTGGACTGTTCCCATGAGGCACAGGGTCATACTGATTTGCATATGGCCATGTCTGAACTGGGGTGGTGGAGTGAGCTAAAGAATGATGATGGATTAAACCCAGATCACTTGACTGGGGGTGAGTGTTTGATTTGCTCAGGCGCTCCGTCCATCATCCCCTTTGGTATCGCTTTGTTCGCCCTAAGTTGGCAGGGTATGCCCAGACGTGGGTCCCTTGCTCACTTTGCCACTGGATTCAAGTTAGCCTGGCTGATGACGGCTGAATAGCCAGAAACCGGTCCCAGGATGCTTGTTTCTGGTCCAGGGAAGACATGGCTTGGCAGTTCGGGCTGGACTGTTCCCATGAGGCACAGGGTCAGACTGATTTGCATATGGCCATGTCTGAACTGGGGTGGTGGAATGAGCTAAAGAATGATAATGGATTAAACCCAGATCACTTGACTGGGGGTGAGTGTTTGATTTGCTCAGGAGCTCCATCCATCATCCCCTTTGGTATCGCATTGTTCGCCCTAAGTTGTCAGGGTATGCCCAGATGTGGGTCCCTTGCTCACTTTGCCACTGGATTCAAGCTAGCCTGGCTGATGACGGCTGAATAGCCAGAAACCGGTCCCAGGATGCTTGTTTCCGGTCCAGGCAAGACATGGCTTGGCAGTTCGGGCTGGACTGTTCCCATGAGGCACAGGGTCATACTGATTTGCATATGGCCATGTCTGAACTGGGGTGGTGGAGTGAGCTAAAGAATGATGATGGATTAAACCAGATCACTTGACTGGGGGTGAGTGTTTGATTTGCTCAGGTGCTCCGTCCATCATCCCCTTTGGTATCGCTTTGCTCGCCCTAAGTTGGCAGGGTATGCCCAGACGTGGGTCCTTTGCTCACTTTGCCACTGGAATGAAGCTAGCCTGGCTGATGACGGCTGAATAGCCAGAAACCGGTCCCAGGATGCTTGTTTCCGGTCCAGAGAAGACATGGCTTGGCAGTTCAGGCTGGATTGTTCCCATGAGGCACAGGGTCAGACTGATTTGCATATGGCCATGTCTGAACTGGGGTGGTGGAGTGAGCTAAAGAATGATGATGGATTAAACCCAGATCACTTGACTGGGGGTGAGTGTTTGATTTGCTCAGGTGCTCCGTCCATCATCCCCTTTGGTATCGCTTTGTTCGCCCTAAGTTGGCAGGGTATGCCCAGACGTGGGTCCCTTGCTCACTTTGCCACTGGATTCAAGCTAGCCTGGCTGATGACGGCTGAATAGCCAGAAACCGGTCCCAGGATGCTTGTTTCCGGTCCAGGGAAGACATGGCTTGGCAGTTCGGGCTGGACTGTTCCCATGATGCACAGGGTCAGACTGATTTGCATATGGCCATGTCTGAACTGGGGTGGTGGAGTGAGCTAAAGAATGATAATGGATTAAACCCAGATCACTTGACTGGGGGTGAGTGTTTGATTTGCTCTGGCGCTCCGTCCATCATCCCCTTTGGTATCGCTTTGTTCGCCCTAAGTTGGCAGGGTATGCCCAGACGTGGGTCCCTTGCTCACTTTGCCACTGGATTCAAGCTAGCCTGGCTGATGACGGCTGAATAGCCAGAAACCTGTCACAGGATGCTTGTTTCCGGTCCAGGGAAGAAATGGCTTGGCAGTTCGGGCTGGACTGTTCCCATGAGGCACAGGGTCATACTGATTTGCATATGGCCATGTCTGAACTGGGGTGGTGGAGTGAGCTAAAGAATGATGATGGAATAAACCCAGATCACTTGACTGGGGGTGAGTGTTTGATTTGCTCAGGTGCTCTGTCCATCATCCCCTTTGGTATCGCTTTGTTCGCCCTATGTTGGCAGGGTATTTCCAGACGTGGGTCCCTTGCTCACTTTGCCACTGGATTCAAGCTAGCCTGGCTGATGACGGCTGAATAGCCAGAAACCGGTCCCAGGATGCTTGTTTCCGGTCCAGGGAAGACATGGCTTGGCAGTTCGGGCTGGACTGTTCCCATGAGGCACAGGGTCATACTGATTTGCATATGGCCATGTCTGAACTGGGGTGGTGGAGTGAGCTAAAGAATGATGATGGATTAAACCCAGATCACTTGACTGGGGGTGAGTGTTTGATTTGCTCAGGCGCTCCGTCCATCATCCCCTTTGGTATCGCTTTGTTCGCCCTAAGTTGGCAGGGTATGCCCAGACGTGGGTCCCTTGCTCACTTTGCCACTGGATTCAAGTTAGCCTGGCTGATGACGGCTGAATAGCCAGAAACCGGTCCCAGGATGCTTGTTTCCGGTCCAGGGAAGACATGGCGTGGCAGTTCGGGCTGGACTGTTCCCATGAGGCACAGGGTCAGACTGATTTGCATATGGCCATGTCTGAACTGGGGTGGTGGAATGAGCTAAAGAATGATAATGGATTAAACCCAGATCACTTGACTGGGGGTGAGTGTTTGATTTGCGATGGCGCTCCGTCCATCATCCCCTTTGGTATCGCATTGTTCGCCCTAAGTTGTCAGGGTATGCCCAGATGTGGGTCCCTTGCTCACTTTGCCACTGGATTCAAGCTAGCCTGGCTGATGACGGCTGAATAGCCAGAAACCGGTCCCAGGATGCTTGTTTCCGGTCCAGGGAAGACATGGCTTGGCAGTTCGGGCTGGACTGTTCCCATGAGGCACAGGGTCATACTGATTTGCATATGGCCATGTCTGAACTGGGGTGGTGGAGTGAGCTAAAGAATGATGATGGATTAAACCCAGATCACTTGACGGGGGTGAGTGTTTGATTTGCTCAGGTGCTCCGTCCATCATCCCCTTTGGTTTCGCTTTGTTCGCCCTAAGTTGGCAGGGTATGCCCAGACGTGGGTCCTTTGCTCACTTTGCCACTGGATTCAAGCTAGCCTGGCTGATGACGGCTGAATAGCCAGAAACCGGTCCCAGGATGCTTGTTTCCGGTCCAGGGAAGACATGGCTTGGCAGTTCGGGTTGGACTGTTCCCATGAGGCACAGGGTCAGACTGATTTGCATATGGCCATGTCTGAACTGGGGTGGTGGAGTGAGCTAAAGAATGATGATGGATTAAACCCAGATCACTTGACTGGGGGTGAGTGTTTGATTTGCTCAGGCGCTCCGTCCATCATCCCCTTTGGTATCGCTTTGTTCGCCCTAAGTTGGCAGGGTATGCCCAGACGTGGGTCCCTTGCTCACTTTGCCACTGGATTCAAGCTAGCCTGGCTGATGACGGCTGAATAGCCAGAAACCGGTCCCAGGATGCTTGTTTCCGGTCCAGGGAAGACATGGCTTGGCAGTTCGGGCTGGACTGTTCCCATGAGGCACAGGGTCAGACTGATTTGCATATGGCCATGTCTGAACTGGGGTGGTGGAGTGAGCTAAAGAATGATGATGGATTAAACCCAGATCACTTGACTGGGGGTGAGTGTTTGATTTGCTCAGGCGCTCCGTCCATCATCCCCTTTGGTATCGCTTTGTTCGCCCTAAGTTGGCAGGGTATGCCCAGACGTGGGTCCCTTGCTCACTTTGCCACTGGATTCAAGCTAGCCTGGCTGATGACGGCTGAATAGCCAGAAACCGGTCCCAGGATGCTTGTTTCCGGTCCAGGGAAGACATGGCTTGGCAGTTCGGGCTGGACTGTTCCCATGAGGCACAGGGTCAGACTGATTTGCCTATGGCCATGTCTGAACTGGGGTGGTGGAGTGAGCTAAAGAATGATGATGGATTAAACCCAGATCACTTGACTGGGGGTGAGTGTTTGATTTGCTCAGGCGCTCCGTCCATCATCCCCTTTGGTATCGCTTTGTTCGCCCTAAGTTGGTAGGGTATGCCCAGACGTGGGTCCCTTGCTCACTTTGCCACTGGATTCAAGCTAGCCTGGCTGATGACGGCTGAATAGCCAGAAACCGGTCCCAGGATGCTTGTTTCCGGTCCAGGGAAGACATGGCTTGGCAGTTCGGGCTGGACTGTTCCCATGAGGCACAGGGTCAGACTGATTTGCATATGGCCATGTCTGAACTGGGGTGGTGGAGTGAGCTAAAGAATGATGATGGATTAAACCCAGATCACTTGACTGGGGGTGAGTGTTTGATTTGCTCAGGCGCTCCGTCCATCATCCCCTTTGGTATCGCTTTGTTCGCCCTAAGTTGGCAGGGTATGCCCAGACGTGGGTCCCTTGCTCACTTTGCCACTCGATTCAAGTTAGCCTGGCTGATGACGGCTGAATAGCCAGAAACCGGTCCCAGGATGCTTGTTTCCGGTCCAGGGAAGACATGGCTTGGCAGTTCGGGCTGGACTGTTCCCATGAGGCACAGGGTCAGACTGATTTGCATATGGCCATGTCTGAACTGGGGTGGTGGAATGAGCTAAAGAATGATAATGGATTAAACCCAGATCACTTGACTGGTGGTGAGTGTTTGATTTGCTCAGGCGAACGTCCATCATCCCCTTTGGTATCGCATTGTTCGCCCTAAGTTGTCAGGGTATGCCCAGATGTGGGTCCCTTGCTCACTTTGCCACTGGATTCAAGCTAGCCTGGCTGATGACGGCTGAATAGCCAGAAACCGGTCCCAGGATGCTTGTTTCCGGTCCAGGGAAGACATGGCTTGGCAGTTCGGGCTGGACTGTTCCCATGAGGCACAGGGTCATACTGATTTGCATATGGCCATGTCTGAACTGGGGTGGTGGAGTGAGCTAAAGAATGATGATGGATTAAACCCAGATCACTTGACTGGGGGTGAGTGTTTGATTTGCTCAGGTGCTCCGTCCATCATCCCCTTTGGTATCGCTTTGTTCGCCCTAAGTTGGCAGGGTATGCCCAGACGTGGGTCCTTTGCTCACTTTGCCACTGGATTCAAGCTAGCCTGGCTGATGACGGCTGAATAGCCAGAAACCGGTCCCAGGATGCTTGTTTCCGGTCCAGGGAAGACATGGCTTGGCAGTTCGGGTTGGACTGTTCCCATGAGGCACAGGGTCAGACTGATTTGCATATGGCCATGTCTGAACTGGGGTGGTGGAGTGAGCTAAAGAATGATGATGGATTAAACCCAGATCACTTGACTGGGGGTGAGTGTTTGATTTGCTCAGGCGCTCCGTCCATCATCCCCTTTGGTATCGCTTTGTTCGCCCTAAGTTGGCAGGGTATGCCCAGACGTGGGTCCCTTGCTCACTTTGCCACTGGATTCAAGCTAGCCTGGCTGATGACTGCTGAATAGCCAGAAACCGGTCCCAGGATGCTTGTTTCCGGTCCAGGGAAGACATGGCTTGGCAGTTCGGGCTGGACTGTTCCCATGAGGCACAGGGTCAGACTGATTTGCATATGGCCATGTCTGAACTGGGGTGGTGAAGTGAGCTAAAGAATGATGATGGATTAAACCCAGATCACTTGACAGGGGTGAGTGTTTGATTTGCTCAGGCGCTCCGTCCATCATCCCCTTTGGTATCGCTTTGTTCGCCCTAAGTTGGCAGGGTATGCCCAGACGTGGGTCCCTTGCTCACTTTGCCACTGGATTCAAGCTAGCCTGGCTGATGACGGCTGAATAGCCAGAAACCGGTCCCAGGATGCTTGTTTCCGGTCCAGGGAAGACATGGCTTGGCAGTTCGGGCTGGACTGTTCCCATGAGGCACAGGGTCAGACTGATTTGCATATGGCCATGTCTGAACTGGGGTGGTGGAGTGAGCTAAAGAATGATGATGGATTAAACCCAGATCACTTGACTGGGGGTGAGTGTTTGATTTGCTCAGGCGCTCCGTCCATCATCCCCTTTGGTATCGCTTTGTTCGCCCTAAGTTGGCAGGGTATGCCCAGACGTGGGTCCCTTGCTCACTTTGCCACTGGATTCAAGCTAGCCTGGCTGATGACGGCTGAATAGCCAGAAACCGGTCCCAGGATGCTTGTTTCCGGTCCAGGGAAGACATGGCTTGGCAGTTCGGGCTGGACTGTTCCCATGAGGCACAGGGTCAGACTGATTTGCATATGGCCATGTCTGAACTGGGGTGGTGGAGTGAGCTAAAGAATGATGATGGATTAAACCCAGATCACTTGACTGGGGGTGAGTGTTTGATTTGCTCAGGCGCTCCGTCCATCATCCCCTTTGAAAAAGGAAGTCAGGCAGAGTCAGGCTGCGATTTGTGGACATACGTCAAACGTTGTCGAACGTCAAACAGCGCATATAGAGGAAGTGCGTTCTCTGGATCCAAAGTGGAAAGCCGGAAATACGGACGGAAGGAAGTTCGAGTGAAGAATCGTGATGCAGAGGACCTGAGTGAACTCGCCTCCCTGAAAGAAATTTTCGCAGCAACAAAGGTAAAGAACGTTTTGGCCTCTCTACAGTTACTTCTTTTCGCCGCTCGACCGGTCACTTTCAGCACATTGGGATACAAAGCCTTTTCAACACTTCAACGTCACTCCGTGAATTCAACATAATAAGCCTTTCAATAACCACAGATGATTTCATTCAGCGTGAGAAGCGTTACGAATTTACGTAAGCCATTTGGACAGTTTGGTCTACACCAAGAAACATAGAGTAGCCCTGTCTCAGTGTTGAGCTGCACGAATTGGGAACTTATGTGTAACATTCCTGGTCACTTTATAACATAGCCACAAACCACTTAAGCTTTCCGGCACACGACCTGCATGGTTTGGCATCACTCTATGACACCGGTGGCCCATTCATTAGAATGTAACGATGCATGAATTACCACTTAGGTCATATAGAGACGTAGTTTGTATCTTTTCCATTTACTCATGAAAATGTCTGATGAAACACGTTGCTTTTTGTCTCTTTATTTCCTCTTAAGATGACTGAAAACACGTGACCTGAAAACAACATCCCGTCCACCAGTGAAAGTGTAACACACTGTTCAGTGACCCGTGACATTTAAAGGCACATGTCATATGAGACAGCCGGTATGTAGTCAGCATTTCAAATAGGATCAACACACATTAGAACTAAAATTGATCCAAACTGTTTTTTTTTTTTAATTCACCCCCCCCCCTTTTTTTGTTGTAGGAACCCTACAGTGTTTCTTTTGAACTTTACCCCGCCTTGATGAAGACCTTCGTGTAAAATTAACCTTGGTCCACATGTGAAGGTCGAAACGCGTCGGCTATTTGTATATATAGGTCAAGAGTTTACTCCTGGGGAAGGAAAACCACTTCTCCATATAGTTTGAGCTCAATTGGTTAAAGCACAAATATAGAAGTTTGAATGAACACTCTGACCTACTCAGGACTTTGAAAATATATCAGCTTAGAAGACCCAGTTGTTAAAGGTCTCAGCAAAAACGAATAAGGAGACTGTAGGATTGATTTTCTTCATCATCCATAAAAGAGTTGCTTGTTTTTATTACACTGTTTTCCCTTTGTTTGTGATTGTGTTGATTCCGTCACAGGTTTCCTTCAAATGTTTGTTTTGTAAATGTTTGTATCATTTTTTGTTATGTCATGTAAATATGGATACGTGTTTTTACATGTGTTTTGTAAAAATTGAATAATGGCACAATTGGTGCAAAGGTCTTTAATGAAGATTTTAAAAAATGGGAAAAAATGTTAAAAAAACTTAAAAGAAGACAATTCAAAAAATATGAAACTCAGAGTCAATAAAAGGGACATCTGATGATAAATAATTGTTTGATTTATGGTTGGGGAGGTTTCTCTTTATAGAATATATGTATTTGATTCCTGCCTCCTAATCCCTTAACTGAATCATCCCCTTATAAGTCTAGAAAAAGCTAATAGAGGCTTTAGGCAGGAAAATACCAACTTTCCAAAAGTGGCATTTTCAAATTAGTAATTTAAAATCCAACTTGACCATTAAATTGGATTTTTAATTACTATTAACTTGAGCCCTTCAATCATGGTTCTAGCTATTCCCAAACTTAAGTTATGCATTATTAGTTGTTATAATGTAACACAGAGCTTTTCTATGAGAGAGCCAGCCTTGCCACAGTGAAAAATTGCTTTGGAGATGTTTCACTGCCAGGCCATGTAAATCCTAAGTACACATGTCCTACTTTTAAATATTATGCAAAGTATCCTATGGGCATTTAGGGCATATCTTAGTGGCGACTTAAGTATTAAAAAGGCAGGTTTAGGCCTGACAAAAGGCCTAAACCTGCCTAGCAAAAAGTTTATTTTGCCAGAGTAAATTTTCAGTTTTAAAACTGCACACTCAGGCTGCGGGGCAAGTCTGGAGACATGCTTTGCACTACCAATTTAGTAGTGGCACAATAGGTGCTCCACTAGTGACATTTAACTTACAGGCCTGGGTACACTGGGTACAATATACTAGGTAGGTTAAAAGTGTCAATTTGGATTTTAACAAATTCAAAAAGGTTTTAGGGGTCAGATCACATGTACTGGGGCCTGGTTAGTATGGTCCCAGTGTACAGAGTCCAAAAACCGACAGCATCAGTTAAAGCAATAGAGGCAATCATGCAAAAAGAGGCATTTCCTTACAGGGGTCGAATTCCTTCAGGAGAGGATCAATTGGTCCCTTGTTCTGAAAGCTTTCCATAGAATTCTATATCTCTGGGTTCCGCTTCATGTTGATCCTTTTGTCTCTTGTTTAAACCACAGACTTCTCTAATTTTTCAGTTGGAGACGGACCTGGACTGAAAGTTTCTTCACGGTTATGCCTTCCCTGACTGTGCTATGATCCTCAGAACATTAATTAATGTTCGCAGGTTTTTGACAGCTCTAATAATTCTGACTCCTCTTTGACCATATCAAGTGTGGTACCTTCAACTTCTGGAACTCTCTGTAGAATTTCCTAGAGCTCTTACCATGTTTCCTCTCCTCCTCTGCGGCCCTCAAGGTAGTCCTCATAGGTTGATTCTTTAGGGCCACCATTGGCTAGTGGCTTGGAGGGTTTCAGCTCATCCTGGCACGTCCAGGGACTTTCATATGAAGCATTGTCAATTATCAGTGATTCCTTCTACTCAATCCAGTTATACATATGCCTTGGCAGTCTGAGTTGGCTTGTGTGTGGAACAGGAGATGAATCCTTTATTTGCCTCTCCAGTAGACATAGTAAGTTTTTGGTATCTCTTTTTATTTTAGAAAAGGCCTACGGGACACTGAATGCCTAGAGGTCAGCAATTTCTGCACATCACATTCTATTCAAAGGGGGAACCAATGGGAAAAAATTTGTACGGCCTTAAGACTGAACCGCTTCAAGATTCTTCCAAAACCAGAGTATTCTTCTTTATGGGCAGTTAAGTGATATTGGATTTAATTTTGTCCCAGCCTGATAATGAATTTCTGTTCTTAAAGAAGTTATCCGCAGATTTGTCTACAATACTATGGGGCTTATTTACAAGCCCATCGTGCCGTCGGTGCGTCACTTTTTTTGATACACCGGCAGCGCAATGGGCTTGCCCATATTTACAAGGCCAAATAAAGTCACCCGGGGCGACTTTTCATGGCCTTTTGAATATGGGCCCCTTTCACGCATTACTCTGCGTAAAAGGGGCGTTTCAGCCTGATAATGAATTTCTGTTCTTGAAGAAGTTATCCGCAGATTTGTCTACAATACTATGGGGCTTATTTATAAGCCCATCGTGCCATCGGTGCGTCACTTTTTTTGATACACCGGCAGCGCAATGGGCTTGCCCATATTTACAAGGCCAAAATAAAGTCACCCGGAGTGACTTTTCATGGCCCGGTAAATATGGGCCTCTTTCACGCATTACTCTGCGTGAAAGGGGCGTTCCATGGGTGTTGCTGTGGGTGTTTCCACACAACATCCATGGAACTTGAGACCTTCCCAGATTTACAACATTTTGTAAAACTAGGAATGCATCAAAATCCCACACCTCTCCAGGGGAGGCATAGGAATGGCGCAACAAGGAGAAAGACTTTGATTTCTCCTCGGTTTTTCCTCTTTCTATGTGTGCTGCATTCTGTAGCGCACATAGAAAGAGTAAAATGCCATTAATGATTGTTTTTGTGCAGGAAGGTGTACTTTCCTGCACAAAAACAATCATCTCCATTGTTTTGCCGAATTCTATCAAACCTTATATACTAAACATTAAGTCCTAACAGAATCCCAAATTGAGGATTCTTCCGGGATATACCACCCAGGGCTCTATCAGCCAAGGCACGAGATTCCCTGGAAGCCCCTATTACACTAGAGGAATTAACTTCGGCCATTTCAGAAATGACACCCAGGAAAGCACCAGGGCCCAATGGGGTTCCTTGTGAATTCTTTGAAGCATTCATGTCTATACTAGGACCTCGATACCTGGCCACAGTTCGTAGCGCCCTGAAAGATAGATGCATGCCACCAGGTAAAAGGCATGCAGAAATTGTAGTTTTCTTGAAGCCCGGCGCCCACCTGAACTCTGTGCATCATACCAGCCAATCTCACTTCTAAATCTAGAAGCCAAGCTACTGGCAAAAGTGCTGGCGAACAGATTGATACCTCACCTGGCTAACCTGATTCATCCAGATCAGGCTGGTTTTATGCTGCTTAGAGTGACATGGCACAATATACGTTGAGCCCATAACGCAATCGCCGCGGTGGATCGATTAGGCCGACCCGCGACCTTGCTCCTTGCAGATATCAACAAAGCATTTGATTCGGTCAGCTGGACGTATATGTTTATACTGCTGAAACACTTGAATATGGGCCCCAAGTTCAAAGCTCATATACGATTATTATACACAGCCCCTACGGCTTCCATTTGGGTGATAGGTGTAGTGTCAAGCCAATTCCCATTAGGACGAGGCACCAGACAAGGGTGCCCCCTCTCCCCCCTCTTATTCGCTCTCGCCATAGAACCCCTGGCCACATGGGTGAGACGCGATGCTCTGGTGTGGGGCTTTGAGTGGATGCCGGAGATATCAGACCGCATAGCTCTATATGCAGATGATGTCCTTTTTTTCTTCTCCAACCCCCATAGATCCAGCCCCAGAATCCTTCAAATTATGCGTATATTTGGCAAGACGTCAGGCCTATATATGAATAAGCGGAAATCATCAGTCTGTGAACTTGGGGGGACACTGGGGAGTGGACATTGGTTAGAAGAACTTACACTAGCAACAAATGGCCTAAACTACCTCAGAGTCTATTTATCAGATGCCCAATCTGTTTCATGGGATCGAAACTTAGGCGCCTTAACAGATCGTGTGAAAGCAAAAGTGAGGTCCTGGTCCAGCCTTCCCCTATCACTCTATGGAAGATCAGCTATCTTTAAGATGGTATCCCTTCCCTGCCTATTATATCAACTACAATCCCATCCCTATGCAATTCCACCAACATGGTTCTGACAAATCAATGCAATACTGGGTAATTTCCTATGGGGAGAAAGCACCGCTCGAGTAGCCCTTTGTACCTGCTTCCAATCCACATACTACAGAGGCATTGCAGCCGCAGATATACATTCATACCATGCGGCAGCACATCTACAGATCCTGAATGAATGGTGGTATGGCTCCAGGAATGACCCAGCGTATAGAGTGGAACAGTGGATTATGGGAGACACTTCCCTATACACATTTCTTTACAACAGATCAGACCCAAAAGAGCTTCTTCCTGCAACGAGGGTAGTGACCCTTGCCTGGCGACAGTCTCTCCACCGGATGGGTGGGTGGGGCCGCATCACTAGAGAAACACCATTATGGCAAAACCAACAACTCCCTCAAGTGGAGGATCGCCGGGCTGTCACACACTGGGACCAAATTGGGATCTTATCCATGGGAGACTTAATGAAGGGTCCTGTCCTCAAATCCTTTCAAGACCTCCAAACGCAATTCTCCATGCACCACAATCAATTGTCTACCATTAAGACATGCTTTACACCAATACATTCGAGACTTAGCCACTATTCCCGAATTTAGCCCGCTGGAGGGTAAACTCCTGATGGGTGATCTTGGAGAACACAAAATCAAGTAAATCTACTAATCCTTGATCATGAACAACCTCAGTACCCTAGATACCCTGAGGCCAACATGGTCAACCGACCTGATGACGATGACTGGACAGATGCGCTAGAATCACCAAGAGGAGCAGCGATCGCCACCCGCCTAAGGCTCTTTGTTAGAAATGGGGGTCTCTAGTTGGCAGAGGTATGTACCTTTTACCAAGTAGAGACCCTTCTTCCTAGTCAGGGTAAGGGGGATACACTTCTAAAATAACCCCTGCTCACCCACTTGGTAGCTTGGCACGAGCAGACAGGCTTATCTCAGAGGCAGTGTGTGAAGCATTTGAGCATGCATACAGTAACACAGTGAAAACAGTACAAAGGGACACCACACCAGTTTGGAAAAATAAACAAAACTTTATCTAAACCCACAAGACCAGAAAACGACAAAAATCCAACATACAATACTGTAAAAATTGTTACTGTGCAAAATAGTCTTTAAATTGCAGGAATAACGTCAAAACACAGTTCCTCCAACTCAGTAGCTCCTTGGGGGACTACTGCGATACTGAACACGACAGAGTCTAACATTTCCAGCCCACTGCGTCAGTACAGGTTAGTTAAAGCGTTGACTGACTCTGAGACAGTATCTTTCTTGTTACGGCTGACACAATGGTACGAGCTGGTCAGGGGCAACCGTCGTGGTTGCAATGTGAGATGGAAGCGTTGCAGCATGTGGTGTCCTCGCGGCTTGGTGCAGGTAGCGGCTTATTGACGGAGTTGCTGAGACCAAGGCTTGCATTGGAGGGTGAGACGGTGCTCAATGCGGTGCTGGAAGGTCACGATGCGGCGACGGAGCCGGTTGATGTGTGAGTCGGGCAGCGATGGAGTCGGTGATGTCTGTGCAGCGTGTAGCGAAGCAGTGCGGAGTGTAGTGCCCACAGGATGCTGTGCAGCTGTGGCTCGTTGACGGAGTCGGTGAGACCAGGGTTGCGTTGCAAAGCGAGGCGGTGCTCTCTGCGGTGCCTTTAGGACACGGAATCCTGTGACGGACTCAGTGACAGAGTAGGTTGCTCTTGTCTTCTGCCGCGACTGAAACCAGCGGTTCCAGAGACGTGCCCAGAAGGATGGTGTGGTCTTTGCTGTTCCTGAGACCTCTTGAACAGGGGGCAAGCTCCACTTCAAGCCCTTGGAGATACTTTCTCAAGCAGGATGCACACACAGTTCCTCTCCTTGTCAGAAACAGCCACTGCAGGCCAACCCCAGACAGCACACAGCAAAGGGGCAGTACTCCTCCTCCAGTTTCTCCAGCTCTTCTCCTTGGCAGAGGTTCCTCTTGAAGTCCAAAAGTGATCTAAAATTCTGGGGTCTGGGCCCCAATATTTATACAGCAAACTCCTTTGTTCTCTGGTGGCAGAGAAGCCCTGTGCTTAGTCAAAACCAGTTCTGTCCCCCCTGTGCAGCTTCCTGGCAGGAGGTGGAGACAGCATTGTGGAAGGCAGACCAGGCCCATTCAGTTGAAAGGAAATCTCCTCCCCCTACTCTAAATGCAGCCCAGGTCTATTCAGCCCAGCCCTGACTCATCTAGACTCTATGGAGCCACGGCCCATCCCCAGCCCCTGTCACTCTAAAGTCAGACAGTCAATACACATCCTAGCAGAGGCACACTGGATGGCTAAGCAGGAAAATACCTACTTTCAAAAAGTGGTATTTTCAAACACAGAATGTAAAAATCACCCTCACTAAAAGATGCATTTTAACATTCTGAGTTCAGGCATACTTAACTTTATCTTTCTACCATGTTCCCAGGGGTAGTTATGTTTATAAGATGTTATAAGCAAACTCCCCATTCTATCCTACGGGGACAGATAGCCTTACAATAGTGAAAAACTAATTTGGCAGTATTTCACTATCAAGACATGCCACACACATCAGGGAATGTCCTACCTTTCACACACACTGCACCCTGCCCACAGGGGTCCCTTGGGCCTACCTTAAGGGTGACTAACATGTAAGAAAAGGAAAGGGAAGGTAGGGCCTGGCAAGTGGGTGCACTTGCTGGGTCGACATTGCAGTACCAGACTGCACACAGGCTATGCAATGGCAGGCCTGAGTTACATCTACAGGCTGCTTAGGTGGGTGGCACAATCAGTGATGCAGGCCCACTAGCAGCATTTGATTTACAGGCCCTGAGCACACACAGTGCACTGTACTAGGGACTTACCAGTAAATCAAATATGCCAATCATGGAATCACCAATCCATCATAACAATTTACAGGGAGATCATATGCACTTTAGCACTGATCAGCAGTGGTAAAGTGCCCAGAGTCATAAAACCAACAAAAACGAGTCAGAAACAGAAGGCCAAAAAGCAAAAAGTCTAGGGATAAACCCGCTGGACAAGCCAGGTCTAACACAACCCCCTTCCAGCCTAAATCCAGGGTAGACTAATCAATCTCTTGATGGACTTCCCTTGTTGAGGCAACAGAACCTAGACCTGGCCCATGACAGTGGGGCCACGTTCTGGTTCTATGCCTTTCTGAACCCAGTTGGATCCCTCTGTCCATACTCTCAGGGCCCACTAAGCTAACCCATGGGGAACCCTTCTCCTCACCTGTGGACACCATCTGTGCAGCACCTAACCTTAGCTTGCTCACAGGTGTGTCCCAACAGGCAGACAGTACCCACATGGCCAACACAGTGGTGTGGCCCAGTCCACCCCCGGGGTGTGAATCCTGTCCCCTCCCCAGGGGCCACTCTGTCCACCAGGACAGCAAGCCACAGTGGTTAGTGATGAGACCCAGGCCTTATGCCTCTCAGGGCTCTCGAACCTCTGTGGCATCAGAGAGTGGGGGGCAGTAGCCCCAGGTGCCTGGCACCCTTTGTCCACTCTCCCTCCTTTCAGGTCAGGGATGACATCTGACACTGACCCTCCAGCCCAGGGTCTATACCCTGAGACTGGACAGGGGACTGGGGTGGGCTCTCCCACACCCGGTCCTCCTCCTTGGGGCTCTGCACCCTCCCACCTGGAGTGGTACCCCCTTCCAGGATTGCCAGGGAACCCGAGGCAGGTGTCCTGCACAATTTGCCCACCAGTTCAGGGGTTCTATCCTGCAACTGGGATCCCAGCCTAGGGTCTGTACCCTTAGACTTGGCAGGGCTCAGGGGTGAGGCTGCCCTCTCCCTGCCCCCCCCTACTGGGACCCTGCACCCTGAAACCTGGAGCGGTGCCCCAGAAGACAAACTGGTGGGGCACTGTTAGCAGTCGCCCCATCCTCCAGGTCAGGGGGGACACCCTGAACCTGGCCCTCCAACCCAGGGTCTGTACCCTTAGGTTGGACCTGTGCCTGGCAACCCAGGGCTTCTGGGGGAGTACACCCCCCCCCCAAGGGAAACACACTCCTCTGGAGTGTTATGTTCCATATAGGTACCCTAATATAGGTCCGGGTAACATCATACCCCTCCACCTACATTACCTCCCCTAGACTACACTGTAACGAGCCTTTTAGGATTGAACCTTTACCTAGTTCTAGTCCTAGGTGCAGAAGGAGGGATTCTCCTAAACAATAGAGTCCTATAACTCCATCAATAGACTCACACAGTATGAATGAATATTCATAAGGGTTCTTAGAAACCAGGCTGGGGCTACACCACCTTCCTCCCCATATCTACGTACACGGTTCATCCCATACGTCATCCTCAAATCCAACAATGGCTAATACAAGCAACAAGGGACAAAGGAACCCTAGATACTTTCTGTATAAATACAGCACCTCTTGCTAGTGTTAGTTAGAGGAAACCGAGACTTCCAGGCCGACACACTGACCAGAGACGCTGAGGCTCCTGCATGCAGACGCTCCAGCTGACAGTGGTCTGAACATCCCTCGCAGGGTGTCCAATTCGTGACCAATAAGGGCTCCTACATTCTCACACTTCAGGTAATGGGGTTCGACTAAATCCTAGAGGGATTCTTGGCTTCACACCTACTCACATGCTAGGTACACTTAGGCACATCTAGATAGGCATCGTAGGAGTACGCGCTTTCTTTTATCATGCATTTTATATCCATGTGTGCATTTATGATTATAGCAAAATGGTAGAACTGTACTATCCATTTGTATTCACTATACTGCTGATTATATATATCTGCTACTGTCTTACAATTATTGCAGCACATCTATTTTACACTAGAAGAACAACTGCAATAAATACTTATTGTAAAACGCCCAACTGCTTCTTCTGTGTAATTCTCTGAGACCGACTAAGTGAGCACGAGTGACTGAGCGAAAAGTAGTACATAGTTTCCACGGTCCTGAGGGATCAGGGTTGTCATGTTCTAAGGTTGCCAGAAACTATTCTCTCCCCGATAAGAGGAGACACTAGTGGCACTGTGAGCTAGCTTATGCAAACAGGCTAACATTTCTCGGTGGGGGTGCTCAGAATCAGTCTGCCACCAAACCCACAGTTTATGTTATCCGAACGCGCAGGTCCTGTATGGGTAATATAGGAACTACACGACATGGCGCCGCCAACGTTGGTTGGGTACTTATTTAACAGTAAAATCTGAGTAGTTCAGTCGTGCTATTCTCAGAGACCCCTACTCACATACACCAGAAACGTCTGGAGTGGGTGGGCACAAAACTCCGCCACACCTGAGTAGGCGAAACATCCTATCTATTGGCTGCTGGTTAATCAAGCTTGAAGGACATTTTGTTCCTAAAATTGTGCATAACACCTTATCTTAGATCCCTTGAACAAACTTCCCCTTTACAAAATGAGTGAGGGCGAAGAAAACCCAGTGGTGGCTAGACGCCTCTCAACAGGAGACGAAGAGGTGGATGGAATTCTCATTGCACCTAAATTTTGACGTACTATCACCCTGAAATTATTAGAATATGGTTTAACACCTAGGGGTGGTATTGTAGCTTTAAGTAATTGAGGCACACAAATCAAACAAAACAGAGGTATTCTATTCGTGGGTTACATTCCCAGAAGCAGATGCAAGAACACAGACATTTCACTACTATACAGAAGGAGATGCACCACAGGAATATGGTCCTTGCGAGGACATAGAAGTTCCACTCACGTACCAGGAACACCTAAACTGGTTTAAAGGCGCCCTACGCCATATAAGAACCAGAGTAAGATTAGGCCCGCACGGAGGAGACGGGGCAACATGGCCAGTTTTAGCGGCCTACACACCACATCCTGACAGTGAAACAATGCTGCAGCCAGACTTACTCTTACAACACAAGGATTTAATTAAAATCTACAGAAACCTGACACAGTTTGTCATGAGGACCTTCACAGTCCAGCCAACAACAGTTGCAACAAATGGAACTCAAATTCCGGGTACAGCAACTAAAATTACACCACAAACATTACACGCGGTAATGGGTAAAATGCCCACAAAACATGAACAAATACCATTCTGGGTAGCTCAGAAAGTAACTCAGCTAGAGTCAGTATTCCTGAATACTACCACGTATGAAAAACACAGAATGCTGACAATCTGCTTGCCCATGGGGATAACACCACAATTAGAGGATTGTACCACTTGCGGTACAGTCTTTGCTGCCATTCATACCAGAACTCATGGTATCCCGTCATTAGCAGTAGTACCTGATGTATTGAGACAAATACAAAATGAGTACGGAGCAGAGCCTGCCCTAAACTTAGGGATGAAGTTACTAGGTAACTATGACCAGGTATCAGCCATAATACTAGCTAACATTAAAGGGGTAGCAGCTTCAGTGGCAATCCGCCAATGCCTACGGGAGTTCAGTCCGTTAGACCAACAACACGAACTACCCAAAATAATTGAAACTGCATATGCAGAATTAGGCAGAGACAGTTTAGGTGGGAAAGCATTAAAACCACAACTGATGGGCAGTTCTGAAAAGGACACTTCCAAGCAGACACCTGCTTCTTCTAAAAAGAAGTGGGTTAATAAAAAACAACAAAGCTTTAAAGGAAACAGATCTCAATCCAGAGGTAGATCTCCTCCACAGGAGCCCTCTGAATAGAGGTACAACCTCAGGAATAGGGCTAATATTAGGAAACCTGACAGGTATCAGGATACTGATACACGTTCCTCTCGTTCCTTTCAGGGCTCGGCGAAAAACTCAGAGAGAGAAGGACGGTCAGAACACAAAGAAGATCGTACAAAGTCCAGAGACAAGCAGCACGCTCAAGACTATACTTCCAAAAAAGAAGAAAAGCCAAAATCAAAACCTCCGTTTAAGAAGAAGAAAGTTGCAGGCATAAAAATCAGACATGCCCAGAATTCTGAGGACGCAACTTCTGAACGGGGAATGGGCTCAGACGATGCTAGACAGCGCGGCAGAAGTAACAATAGCTCGCCAGAACCTTAAGGAATTTCTGGTGACAGCGGACTTGAATGATTACATCACAGTGGAAACACCAGATACAAGGGTGAGCGTCCCACATAAGTTACACAAAATAACACTCCAGATGGAGGGGGACAAGCCCAGGAAAGTCAAGGGTCTCTTTTGGACAAACCTATCATCTGGTTATGACATCCCATTAGCTGAACAAGATTGGCCGCCAGCATTCGTTATGGAGTGCCCTAGGGGAGAAACGGTAATTTTTCCAGCATTCTCCGACCTCGTTCCCATACACCTTAAACATGCATATGCACAGGAGTGGGCAGTGGCCCTAGCTCCAGCATTGTACAAAAATCATGCCAGATGGGATGAGGATTCAACCAACCACGTGATCCCGTTAAAAGTTTCACCAAATGCACAGAGGCAATATCCAATAAAGCAAGAAGCTAAAAAACAGGTCAGGGAGATCTTAGATCAACTTGAATACCAAGGGGTGATTGAAACATGCACCTCACCAATGAACAATCCTTTGTTTCCAGTATCAAAACCGGACAACTCATATCGTCTAGTTTTAGATTACAGACATTTAAACTCATGCACAAAGAAATTCGCTGTTAAAAACGCACACAGTGCCGCATTAATGAATAACATTGTGCGGAAGAAATACAAGACTACACTTGATATCTCAAATGGATTTTTCTGCCAAAATATAGTGCCTGAAAGCAGGTATTTGACCGCATTCTGAGCGTTGGGGTCCCAGAGGCAATTTTATTGCCTCCCTCAGGGGTATAAGAACAGCCCGGGGGTATTTTCAGCAAGAGTAACTGAGTTACTCCAAATTTTTGATGAGGAAGCATTGTCCTATGTGGATGATATTTATCTGACGGACGATGACTTAAAAAGGCACTTGACCAGGGTGAGCACCATTATTATGGGATTCGCCTCTGAGGGCTACAAATTTAATGTTAAGAAATCAAAAATAGCCCACCTCAATGTTCTGTTTTTAGGACACGAGCTTTCAAATGAAGGGAAAAGCCTGGCAGCTAACTTTTTAGAAAAGTGTGCGCTGCTCCAGCCTTCAAGATCATTAAAAAATCTACAATCGATACTGGGATTCCTAAAGTTTGGCAGAACATACAATTTAGATTACGCAGAAAAAGTAAAACCTTTCTACGACTTAATAAAACCTGACTTTTCAGTTAGACAATGGACACAGGAACACACAAACATCCTACGTTCACTACAAGAAGACATGATAGCTTCCAAACACTTACAGACACGCGTAAACGTACAAAACTTAGTGATCCGAATAATAGCGGGTCAATGCGGGTACACCTACTTACCCTTCAATGAAGGCGAAACTGTACCAATCGCATACAAATCACACCTGTGCATAAACGCAGAAATGCATTTCACTTCAACAGAAAAAATGCTGACAGCAGTTCAGACCGCTGTAGTAAGAGAAAGAGCCCTGGCTCAGGGAAAACGCATAATAGTCGTAACCCCAGTACCAGCTTTAGAAGCTGTTACAAAGGCTAGCATTCCAAATGCTAAAGCCTTACATCCAAGATGGATACAATGGGCTAATTCTCTTTCTGCAAAGGATGTTGAATACAGATTTGATCCAAGTCTAAAAACACAGGCATTCCTGCAATACGAACAAGAATATCCTCTACCAAACAAAATTTTGCCTCTAGATCAGTATGAATATATTATTTACACTGATGGTTCTGCTCAACCGGCCATAGGGAGTAAGCAACAATACAGCGCAGCATGTGCAATCGTTAAAGGTCACTTGCGGGATGGAAAATTCTATCCAAGTTACACCAAAACGCAATCTCTGGGAGACTGCACGGCTCAGTTGGCAGAGTTAAAAGCACTAATACTGGCGCTTGTAAATACGGATCACGAATTCACCACACTAATTGTGTGTGATTCCTTTTACTGTGTACAATCATACAATGAATATTTACATAATTGGTAACTAAACGGGTTTAAAGAAGCAAAAGGTGGCACAATTAAGCATAAAATGCTATGGGAACAGGTAGTTAAGTTGAAGAACGAACTACCGAGGGCTCACGTGATCCATACACTGAGTCATCAGCGTGATGGCGTTCACGTTGAAGGGAATTCATTGGCTGATGAAGCCGCAAAGGGGGCTGTACGCACAGCGTCTGTAGCTGCAATCACTTGTTCAAAAACGAGGATAGACGGTGAGATTATGGTCGCTGTCATTGCTTCAAGCAAAAACAGCGGAGCAGTACCAAAGAAATTGCCACTCAAGTAGTCCTACAAGTTAGATGCAAACAGCATTCCATTTGCTCAGATTCCTCGAGTGGGGGACAGAGTAATACCAAATATTGATCGTAGGCAAGGTTTAATTCTAGCAGCACACGAGGGTTTGAGCTCTGCGCATATAGGCGTTACAGCGACTATTTCATTGTTGAAACAGCGCTACTGGTGGCCAGGTCTAACAAAACAAACTAAAGACTACGTCTTGAAATGCGACATCTGCCAACAGATGAAAGGCTCCACCATAAAACGCCCGGCACAGACACCGTTACTAAAATCAGACAAACCTCTCGCATGTCTGTATCTGGACCACTGCGGCCCCTTATAATCTGATGGGGCTTACAAGTATATCATGGTTGCAGTGGATTCCTGCTCAAGATTCCTATGGGTTTGGCCTCAGAGGTCGGCTGAAGCTCGAACTGTTATCAAAGATTTGCGAGTCTTTATAGGGACATACGCAGTTGGCACGTTACATTCTGACCGTGGCCCGGCGTTTAGCTCTCGGGCTTACAAAGAGGCCATGTAAGGTATGGGCGTAGCATTGCGGTACTTCTCTCCGTACCATCCTGAGGGAAATTTGGTTGTGGAGAGGAAAAACCGGGACTTAAAGCAATCTTTAACAGCTAGGGTATTAGGTAAGGGCGGTAGTTGGGTCAATCACCTATATGGGGTACAAAGGGCACTCAATAACCAGCCAAGAAATTCTCTAGGGGGTGTCACTCTATATGAGGTCCTATTTGGGACAAGAATGTGGGTACCTGATCTTGATTGTGAAGGTGCAGTGGCGGATGAGAAACCATTTGATATCTATGATCGTTTGGCTGTTTTACAGGATCTAAATGAATCCAGGACACAACAAAGCAACGTCCATTTAAAACAGCCCGCCACTGGGGAAGTCAAGGCAGTCACAGCAAGACCTGTCTGGATCCCAAAAGCGGGGATCTGGTCAGAGAGAAAATAGCGGACAAAAAATAATTTGGACCATCATACAGAAAGCCTGTACCTGTCCTAGCAGTTCAAGGAACAAGAACTGTACTTTTGCGGCCTCTTGCCGGAAAAAAGGAGAAAAGATTTGTCTCAATCGACTTAATCAAACCACACTATGTGGCTGATACTGACCAGTAGGCCTCGTGGACTCCACAGTAGCAGACGCCCTCCTCTAGCTACAATCCAAGAAGTTCAAACAGAAAGACTCATCACGTTTGAAGAGCCTCCTGTACGGAATGAAGGACTAAGAAACAATGCTATGGAACTCGTTCCCCTGGAACCAGAACTTCATCTCCAAAATCCAATTCAAAATGACACACAAGTGCCAATCAGACCAAATACAGACGTCTACGTCAACGTGCATCGACAAGAGCAAAATGCAATTTCAACAAATCCCGATGCAATTACTCCAATTAATCGAACTGCTTCTGGCTACTTCATTAACTTTGATACGTTTTCCTTGGATCCAAGTGAACCGGAAACGACGCCAGCCCAAAATTCACGGAAACAGCAAGCTAAAGACTTTGTGAACTTTCTCAAAAAGACTTACCTGGTATCGCCTTGGGTAGAACTATGAGTAATTACTGGGATACTATTTTTTCTTTTCTGGCTAGGCTTAGTTATAACTTTTAGCATGCTTATTAATGGACGATACCTTCAACAAAGCTCCACGGCCTAAAAAGTTAATTTGATTTTAAAACCACATCAATCTTCACATCATGAACAAAGAGACTTGTCAACAGTGAACATCACAGCAGTTCCTATACCGGATGGTATAGTCTGGGACAAGGTTGATTTTGATATATTCGGTCCGACTGAACTTTTAAAACTTTCACATATATTTAAAATTTCATTAAGTGATATCATTACCTCCAGTACATTTTCTGATGATTGGGACTCTGAAACTGTTAATAACATGTTGTCTGATTTAGAAAAAAACTGCAGCATTTCCGAACACTGAAATGTTAGGCGGTAATTCAGACTATGACACTTTGTACTGTTACCAACATTATGGTCATCATTTCCTACGCAAATCTATTTCGCCTAGAAATGTTTTTGAGTACCATCAGTGGGAACATTGCCCTACACCACCAAAAAGTAGTTTGCATACATTTGCACAGAAATGTGCATATTTTTCAGGTTTTAACACCACTGACCCGACCTCATATTATTATAAGGTTACACCGACATAGGCATTGAAAATTATGTTAACAAACACCAAACAGACATACTCTGCTTCCTTTATTGCCCAATTGTCTGAACAAGGGTTTGACCTATGGAAGGACACAATAGACTTAAAATCAGTCTGGGGTTCTAGGGACTGGCAAGTCCAGGGAACAGAAGCGCTATTTAGAGCATGCCTCATTCCACAGCAGATGATATTTCTAAATGACAATGTGCAACAGAAGTCCTGTATTGGACTAGCCAAGACCAAGGACCTGAACACACCCCGGTTTCCAACACCATTACAGATGGAGGGGTGGCAAAATTTAACTTCAAAAGATGGGGTAACAGTACACTAGATGACATTTTACAGTACAATAGAACAGACCCTGATTGGGAAAAATGGGTGGTTTGGCCCTTAGACACGAACACATGTCAGAAAAGATTCTGGGGTATGACTGAAGGGTTCAATATCCACAGGCCAGACCCACGTTATGTACAAAGAGAACATCCAGGGGTAGTGACGACCTACAGTGTTGGGAAGTTGTGCCTTGATTGGCTAGAGACCTCAACACTCACAGAAGTGAAACAACACTTGACCTTACTCACACAAGACATGGATCTTAGGGATTTTTTACTAGCTCCCAGGAAACCTCATCAGAAACGTTTCATATATGCTGGCATTTATGCTGCCTATAATGAAAACTGGAAAATATCCCAACAAAAGGCCGCAGAGAGAATACGGGAAATAGACCGTATTAACTTGGAGAAATCTCTAGCAGTGGTAGACAACGGGTTAACAATTTTGACCTCCAGGATATATTCCTTAGGCAACATTGTATCTTCTGCGATAGACATACTGGAACAAGATTTTGCCATATTACAACACGGGCCATCTCAGCTACGTTCTGTTATGTTATTGAGCTGGACGCTGCAATCTTTGCGTGCAGGCTATGCACCTTGGCGTTATATCAACAGTACGTCTCTGTTTTCTGAATACAGTCTAACAGATAAACAGATGGAAATGGCACAGAGGGGAGCAAAATATACAATGCTGTGTATTGAAAAACTGGACAGGTTACCATTCACGGTAGCGGAATTTCCGTCTACGGAATGGCTTATCCATGGCCACATCACTCTACCGGTCACTACTTTTCAGTTTCAATATTGCCTTGAGCAAAGGCAGGCGGGCATATATGAAAAGATGGGTAAGGAATATATTAAGGAATCTTGGGAGTTACCTTACAGATTTCGATGTCGGAGTGGGGATCGAGAAGTGTTTCTAAGCGGTACAAACTGCAAGAACGCTCTAAGCGGTTCTCTCATGTGCCAGGACATTTCATTGCACGGGGCTTGTAATGGGTCGGTAGCAAACTTGTCCAGCCACATGAAAGGGACTCCTGCTGCCGTGATTAAACCGGTATTCGAGCTGCTCTCGAATGGGAGTTACTTGATGCTGAACGATCAAGGTTGCTGTGGGATGATTCCGGGCATCGCCTATCTAGTCACTGTGAACTCCAGGGTTACTTGCTGTATGCAAGTATTGTTTCCCCCAACAAGTACAGTCAGGGAGGCGCCGTTATGGCCTTCATTGAATGTTTCCTTTATACAGTTTGATACTTTGAGCAGACTGAAAGCCATGCTTTTGAAGCAAACAGTACCCTTAACCGCCGCTCGAGAGACCTTTGATCTTCAAATCGCAAGGACCTCGACTGAGATACAGGCACTTATACGTACAAACTGCCCCTTTCATTTCGCAGAAATGGTGGGTCGTATCTTTAACATGTCTGATACGAGTGGTATTGTACACCTATTTAAGACCATAGGGTCAGGATTTCTAAGCACCTTTCAGACAATCCTCAGAGTTATTCCAAATTTTATACACTCCATATTGGGAAGCGTTTTGGAGGTCTTCCGCTGATCCTGCATCTATCGCAGGGATCCTGGTTGTCATTTTCCTGCTCAGCAATGGATGGCCCAATTACCAACGAGATGGCAAAAGCTCTCCTGGAGCGTAATACCGTGAGCGCATGGTACAGCATTTGGGCACACCTCGCCTTCGGGAACTAAGTGCCTCTTGGTTCCTATCGTTTAGACCAGTCTGGATGGACTGCATCTTACCTGTTCTTCGACGCCTGTTTTGCGGTGAAGAATGCGTGTTGGATCACTGTCTGACACGCCTGCGGACTTGAATACCCGGCTGGAACCCCTGAGGGCCCATGCTCGGCAATGTCCCCAGCGTATTCCCATCTTGATGGCTGCATTCCTCGAGAATCCGCAGGTGCCTTTTACAACTGGGTTGACCATCAGCTCCACCACTAGCACCACTAGCACCCAGGTATCGCCTACAACACCGGCTGCCTCTACACCAGCTGTTGGCAGTGCTGAATATCATCTGTGCTCCATTGACGTACTTTGCGAGGTGTTACAAGGACCGTCCCCTGCAGCAGCAAGCAACGATGATGTTGCATCTCCCAGCCAGGACACTTAATCTAAAATTGGCTCATTGTGTGCTGGGAAGGAATTCAGTTTGTTCTTTTTCTCCAAAACTCAACTAAATTTGGAACATTTCCTTTAATATTGACACTTTCGCTGAAAAGCATGGCCTCCTGACGCTTCTAGTGATTCGACCTCTATAAACTAACTTATCTAGGACCTTGGCTTAAATGACATTTCCAAAAACAACTGACTTTCAGTGGAATTTTTCACCTCTTAGACTATTTTAAATGTTTTTAATGTTTTAGTTCGCTAGCATTTTTATCATTGTTGACTGTTCGGAAGAGGAGTGGGTGTTATGTTCCATATAGGTGCCCTAATATAGGTCCGGATAACATCATACCCCTTCACCTACATTACCTCCCCTAGACTACACTGTAACAAGCCTTTTAGGATTGAACCTTTACCTAGTTCTAGTCCTGGGTGCAGAAGGAGGGTTTCTCCTAAACAATAGAGTCCTATAACTCCATCAATAGACTCACACAGTATGAATGAATATTCATATGGGTTCTTAGAAACCAGGCTGGGGCTACACCACCGTCCTCCCCATATCTACGTACACGGTTCATCCCATACATCATCCTCAAGTCCAACAATGGCTAATACAAGCAACAAGGGACAAAGGAACGCTAGATACTTTCTGTATAAATACAGCACCTCTTGCTAGTGTTAGTTAGAGGGAACCGAGATTTCAGGCCGGCACACTGACCAGAGACGCTGAGGCTCCTGCATGCAGACACTCCAGCTGACAGTGGTCTGAACATCCCTCGCGAGGTGTCCAACTCGTGACCAAGAAGGGCTCCTACATTCTCATACTTCAGGTAATGGGGTTCGACTAAATCCTAGAGGGATTCTTGGCTTCACACCTACTCACATGCTAGGTACACTTAGGTACATCTAGATAGGCATCGTAGGAGTACGCGCTTTCTTTTATCATGCATTTTATATCCATGTATGCATTTATGATTATTGCAAAATGGTAGAACTGTACTATCTATTTGTATTCACTATACTGCTGATTATATATATCTGCTACTGTCTTACAATTATTGCAGCACATCTATTTTACACTAGAAGAACAACTGTGCAATAAATACTTATTGTAAAACGCCCGACTGCTTCTTCTATGTAATTCTCTGAGACTGAATAAGTGAGCACGAGTGACTGAGCGAAAAGTAGTACATTGTTTCCACGGTCCTGAGGGATCAGGGTTGTCATGTTCTAAGGTTACCAGAAACTATTCTCTCCCCGATAAGAGGAGACACTACTGGCACTGTGAGCTAGCTTATGCAAGCAGGCTAACATTTCTCGGTGGGGGTGCTCAGAATCAGTCTGCCACCAAACCCACAGTTTATGTTATCCGAACGCGCAGGTCCTGTATGGGTAATATAGGAACTACATGACAGGAGTTGTGTAAGAGTCTGCCTGGCTCAGGTCTCCAGCCTCCTGTCCACCTGACAGAGCATGAAGACCCCCCAGGCCAGAAGTGGCCTCACCAAGGTCAGTCCTGGGGTGCTCTGACCTCAGAGCTGGTAACCCCTGACCCACTGGTCCTTCCACGGGGGACTGCGTCCCCCTCTCAACCCTCTCTCTGGACTCATGCCCTCTCCCAACTGGAGAGGTGCTGCCAGACACCAGAGCTGGTGGAATGCTGGTTACAGCAGTCTCCCCCAGCTAAACTGATAACTTGGGATCCCTCTCAGGGGATGGCCTCCCGGTACAGACCAGGCCCCCCTCCTGGTGTTCCCTCATGGAACCAACCAGGCCTTGAGACTGGGTTTCGGGCACCTCAGGGCTCAGACCACTCCCACTCCCTCTCCTCTGAGACAGGACATGGGGCCCTACACCCCTCCCATTACCCTGGGACCTACCTGGGCCACCACAACCTTCCCTTACCTCACGGGTGGGGAAAAACCTGAGCCACCTCCTTCAGGATCACCCCCAGATGCTTCTTCAGACCCTCTGGACTCCACCAAAAGGTCTGCCTCTGGTGCGAGCTCCCTGGGGTCAGAGAACTCACACTTCACCAGGTGTTGGCATAGCTCTGGAAAACAGGGACTTAAAATATGCTCTCCAACAATTGAATCACACAGCCCCACACAGGTGTTAACCAAGCTACCCTTTGCCTTACCATCCAGTGCCTTCACACGTACCCCACACCACCCTCCTGAGACTGACAAGACAGTGTCTGACTGTCTCTGTCACTCAACCCACACTCTTCTGGGTGGTCTCCACACTTACAGACCAGGACTTCTATCATGAGGGAACCCCTCTCCCTGCACCTCTCATCTACAGTCAGTAGAGTGTCCCTCCCAACACTAGCAATATGATCCCCTGTCCCAGTTCCCCAATCCACTTCAGGGACAGTGTGCACCACTGGAGCTACCTCATATACCTGAACCCCCTGGTGTGTGTCAACCCCCTCCTTCAAGTCAGGTGCCACATCTCTGGGTGTGTGTACTGCTCCCTCAGCACTAGATAACACCTCTTTGCTGCCACCATCTGAGCTGGACTCTACCTCCAGCCCAGCCAAGCTCACTTCCTGAGCTAGACACATTTCTTCTTCTTGGCTGAAGGCCCTCTTGGCCTCAGCCCTCTCAAGCTCCTCATCAAGCTCTTTCAGCCTCTGCTCACAAGCTTTAAGCCAGTCATCTTTTTCTGTTCCTCTCTCGCTTTCATGGAAGCCCTCCTCCTCAGACTCAAATGGTAGTGTTGGCCCCCAGCGGGGCAGCTCATACTGAAATAGGGCTGCCTCTAGATCCTCCCTGGACCTTCTCTTCACAGGCAGCCCCCTTTCCTTGCAGAACACACGTAGCTCCCTCGTGTGTAGATGAACATGTGCCAGAAGTCAAGTTCCATTTTCTCAAGACTTCACAGGTGCAACAACTAACCAGAGTCTCAGTATCAAAAATACTTGCAGGAGGACACCAGTAAACAGAACAAAACGGTATGTGGTTGTGTAATGGTCTGCACTATGCAAGTAGTGTACAGCAATCACTTTATGTAAGACACAAATGCAAGTCCAGATCCTCACTGCTGACCACCAATGTTAGGAATGGGGGTCTCTAGTTGGCAGAGGTAGGTACCTTTGACCAAGTAGGGACCCTTCTTCCTAGTCAGGGTAAGGGGGATACACTTCTAAAATAACCCCTGCTCACCCACTTGGTAGCTTGGCACGAGCAGACAGGCTTATCTCAGATGCAGTGTGTAAAGCATTTGTGCATGAATACAGTAACACAGTGAAAACACAACAAAGGGACACCACACAAGTTTAGAAAAATAAGCAAAACTTTATCTAAACCCACAAGACCAGAAAACGACAAAAATCCAACATACAATACTGTAAAAATTATTACTGTGCAAAATAACCTTTAAATTACAGGAATTACTTGAAAACACAGTTCCTCCGACTCGGTAGCTCCTTGGGGGGCTACCGCGATATTGAACACAACAGAGTCTAACAATTCCAGCCAACCGCGTCGGTACGGGTTAGCTAAAGTGTCAACAGACTCGGAGATAGTACTTTTCTTGTTGCGGTCGACACAATGGTACGAACTGGTCAGGTGCAACTCTTGCGGTTGTGATGTGAGATGGAAGCGTTGCAGCGTGTGGTGTCCTCACGGCTCGGTGCAGGCAGCGGCTCATTGACGGAGCCAGTGAGACCAAGGCTTGCGTTGCAGGGTGAGACGCTGCTCGATGCTGTGCTGGCAGGTCATGATGCGGCGACGGAGCCAGTTGATGTGTTAGTCGGGCAGCGACAGAGTTGGTGACGTCTGTGCAGCATGCAGCAAAGTGGTGTGGAGTGCGGTGCCCACAGGAAGCGGTGCAAGCAGCGGCTCGTTGACGGAGTCGGTGAGACCAGGTTTGCATTGCGAAGCACGGCGTGCTTTCTGCGGTGCCTTCAGGACACGGAATCCTGCAACGGACTCGGTGACAGAGTCGGTTGCCCTTGTCTTCTTCGGCGACTGAAACCAGTGGTTCCAGAGACGGTGCCCAGAAGGATGGTGAGGTCTTTGCTGTTCCTGAGACCGCTTGAACAGGGGGCAAGTCCACTACAAGCCCTTGGAGATACTTTCTCAAGCAGGATGCACACACAGTTGCTTGTCAGAAACAGCCACTGCAGGTCAACCCCAGAGAGCACACAGCAAAGGGGCAGTACTCCTCCTCCAGTTTCTCCAGCTCTTCTCCTTGGCAGAGGTTCCTCTTGAAGTCCAAAAGTGATCTAAAGTTCTGGGGTCTGGGCCCCAATATTTATACAGCAAAATCATTTGTTCTCTGGTGGCAGAGAAGCCCTGTGCTCAGTCAAAACCAGTCCTGTCCTCTTTGGTGCGGCTTCCTGGCAGGAGGTGGAGACAGCATTGTGGAAGGCAGACCAGGTGAAAGGAAATCTCCTCCACCTACTCTAAATGCAGCCCAGGTCTATTCAGCCCAGCCCTGACTCATCCAGACTCTTTGGAGCCACTGCCCATCCCCAGCCCTTGTCACTCCAAAGCCAGACAGTCAATACACATCCTAGCAGAGGCACACTGGATGGCTAAGCAAGAAAATACCTACTTTCTAAAAGTGGTATTTTCAAACACAGAATGAAAAAAATCACCCTCACTAAAAGATGCATTTTAACATTCTGAGTTCAGGCATACTAAACTTTAACTTTCTACCGTGTTCCCAGGGATAGTTTTGTTTATAAGATGTTATAAGCAAACTCCCCATTCTATCCTATGGGGACAGATAGCCTTACAATAGTGAAAAACTAATTTGGCAGTATTTCTACCAGACTGCACACAGTCTCTGCAATGGCAGGCCTGAATTACATTTCCAGACTGCTTAGGTGGGTGGCACAATCAGTGCTGCAGGCCCACTAGCAGCATTTGATTTACAGGCCCTGGGCACACACAGTGCACTGTACTAGGGACTTACCAGTAAATCAGATATGACAATCATGGAATCACCAACCATCATACCAATTTACAGGGAGAGCACATGCACTTTAGCACTGATCAGCAGTAGTAAAGTGCCCAGAGTCATAAAACCAACAAAAACAGGTCAGAAACATAAGGCCAAAAAGCAAAAAGGCTAGGGATAAACCCGCTGGACAAGCCAGGTCTAACACTCATACAATTCAAGTATCTTCGCACTGTATACTACACCAGATATAGACTATGGAGGATGGGGCTGATTGTATCCCCACAGTGCTTACGTTGTCAACAAGACAAAAGTATATTCCTACATACGATTATGTCCTGAGCGGCATTAGATCGCTTCTGGTGCGGCGTGATGAATTGCCTGGCAGAAGTGTTGGCATGGGATCTCCCCAGAGCCCCCAAACTCCTACTATTACACTGCACGGAGAGAATAAGGGGAAATGGATACAAACGACACCTACTCTTTCTAGGCCTCACATTAGCCAAACGTGACATCGCTAGACAATGGAAAGCAGACACTACACCCCGCATAGGTGCCTGGAAAAAGGGCATGGACTCCCAGTTTTCACGGCACGTGGATGCACACAGAAACACACCAAAATATGGCAAAGATGGGATGATTTTAGAGGCTTATCACTGGAACTTCACACTGAATTGGGACAACGATTAGAAGACGAAATATTGTCATACGGGCAAGATCAAAATAATACAAAACAGGTCAGGGCTTCTAATTAAAAGGGATAGCGGGAGGGAACAGGGTATGGAACACAATATATGGATGAGCAATGCTTTATACAGTTTTGTTACTTTTCGTTTTTGCTTCTCCATATATTGGAATTATTGCTATATCTCAAAATGGATATGTATGTCTCACTCTGTCCAGATTATTCCGGTCTGTATGGTATAAAAATTCAATAAAATATGTTGTGAAAAAAAAATAATCCCTGCAGCGCAGGCACCCTTGCAAAATGACACAAGGATGCCTGCGCTGGCACATGGCAACCAATTGTGTGACAGTGCAGGGGAAAGCAGAGGGATGCTTTGTATTGTTGTTAATACGACGCATCCCTGTGCTTTGAAAATGATGTAGCATGGCGCAGCTAAATGGCTTGCGGCACAGAGCTGCAACATTTTCTTGTAGATGAGGCCCTATGTTTGATTTTGTGCAGAAAGGTGTTGGAATTGAGAGCTTTAGATATAGATGAAAGATCTTTTTCTTCAAAGGGTGTTACCTTCTACAATATCACACATGCTAAGATGTTGTCGAATTCTATTTTTATCTTTCTTTTCCAGACTGCAAAAAACTATGAATAGTTACCTCCATTGCTGTTATGAATCCCAAATTTCTGATTTTCACCCATCTTCTGCTTCACAACTTTTGATTTCTTTCAAAATTCCATTCAATCTAATTTCTCTATTTACCATGTCCAGATGGTTAAGGAGGAGTATGGTTAAAGCTGGCATTCATTTGAGCCTGTTTGGTGCAGACTTTAAAGAGGAGTTATGGCGTCTGAGGCATGCATTTCTTCTGGACCTCTGAAGGCTAGCCTAAAAGGAGCAGATTGGTCAAAAGAGTCTACATTGAAAATGTTTTTGTTTTAACTTATAGAACATATGTCTTGCAATACTGTTGGACAGCTTTAAAGTGTCATAGTTGAGCCTCTTGTCTTGTAGTTAAATGTAAACTCTCCTCCTTAATGTGACAGGAGGGTGGAATTCTGTTAGGGACATAGAGGTGAGGATTATCTCTCCTTGCCTCTCCATTTCATTTACAACTTTTTTTATCCTTAGATTAATAAGGAGCCAGGGGCGGCTGGCACGGCTCGCGGGTGGGGGGGTGCCACAGGGTGGGGCGGGCGGCTTTTTAAAATAAATAAATAAAACTTACCTTGCCGCTCCCAGGTCCAGCGTCTTCTCTCCTGCTCGCCTGTGTCCGACTCCAGGTCGGAACAGGAGCAGGAGCCAGGCTCCCACCCCTAAGCCAATCTGCTCAGCCAGGGCTGGAGGGGTGGCATGTTCTCCATGCAGGCTGTAATGCAGCCTGCATGGAGAACAGGGAAGTGCGCATGACTGTTTTGGGCGGCCAGATAGGGCCGAACAAACAGTCATTGCGCACAGGAGTGTTCTACCACTCCTCCCCTGCAGCTCCGCCCCACCCCCTCAATCACTGCCGCAGCAGGAGGAAAAAATAAAATGATAATAACATTCTGTTATTATCATTTTATTTTTTCCCTTCTTTGCTGCTCTTGGCAGTGGGGCAACGCTCCTCCGCCTTAGCAGAGGAGCCGCCACTGTATGGAGCTCTATTTACTCACCAGAAGACTATCTGCCCTCATCTTCCGTAACAATTTTCTGTTTCATTTGGAATTTGATCATATTCTGCACCGGCCCACAAGTCAAATTACAACTATTTGCCTTCATATACTGTTCAAAGGACTTTTCAGTTGAACATTTTGATGCTGCAAAGAGGAGGGAGTTTGCTGTTCTGCAGGGTACAATATACTGTTGGATGTGCCAGGATTGGTGGTCCTATTGTGAGGTCATAATGCTACTAGACTGCTGACCTTCATTATCTGTTACATTGTTTCTTTTTTATATATTTGCTTCTAGAGACTTCAGTAAAGAAGAATAGTCATAATTAAGCCTCTCTGTCTTTAATAGAATCCAAAGTTCCTGTCACATTAGTGGGGAAGATATTCCATTATATATCTCACAGTAATAACAAGTAATCACTTTCCATCGCTACCTTGCATACATAACAATACAGTCTTTGAAGGGAATTGGATCCTTTCCACTCATGTATGTAGGGTCCGAATAAGTGAAACAAATAGTTCTATAAGCCTTCGAGGTAATTGAGGCTCAGTACTTCCAACCATCAACGTTCACATTTAAACATGCTTTTAATCCTTAGAATACTTCTCTGTGGAGTGCTTCCAACCTCGTTTTCAAAGAAAAACGAACAGTCTCCAAAGATCTTGGACCCTGTGCGTTCTTGAAATTAGAGTAACAATGTACTTTGAGGTTCACGGATTAAATGAAACAACTTTCAGGGTTTAAATATTTTGATATTAATTCCTCTTATTGTTTTATTTTTTTCGATTTTTCACATAACATATTGCCTGTCCATTTGGAGTATTTCATGTATGTGTCTCCAAGGTCTAATCACTTGCCGTGCTACTTGTTCTTGCAAAAGGTTACATACATGATGGATGTTTGAGAAAGAAGCTCCTCTGAGGTATGTCCAGCGGCATATCTTCCATTGGCGCAGCAGGTGCAGTGGCACCAGGGCCCAGAGAAAGGCCTGAGGAGCTCACTGAACCCTGATTTTCGTTGTATTTCACAGTTCGAGCACTGTCAGGTTCCCCCATCTCCTTCTTAACGCTGGGGCCCATGAGTTACGACGCTTTCTACGCCACTGCGTAACGCCACGCACTTTTGTGTGAGACCGCAGTATTTAGAAGCTATATCCTTAAGTGCTCTGGGGCAGATTTACAAGCCCCTTGCGACAAATTTACGCCGCCGTTGCGTCACTTCTGTGACGCAGCGGCGTTGTAAACAATGCACCACGTTGCGACATATTTACAACGTGACGCATCTAGGGAGATGCGTCACGTTGTAAAGCCCTGCGCTACATTATACTCCTGGGGGCTTATTCACAAGCCCCTTGCGCCACTTTTGCGTCACTTTTAACATGGGAAAAATGACGCAAAAGTGGCGCATGGGGCTTGTAAATAAGCCCCCTGGTTTTTCCAGAACATGTCGCGTTATACTCTGATATTTCACGTAAATTAACAACATACACACAACCGGTTTTATTTTTGTAATTACTTTTATTGGTATTCAGTAGGACCGTACAAAGAGTACAAGGTCGTTTTGTGTATGCGATTTTAGGCCAGGCAGCTTCCTTTTGCAAATTCAGTGCAGTCGCCTTAGCTGGATGCATGTTTGTAGCGGGCGTTGCAGCAAATAATATAGATGTCCCTTTAAAGCTCTGCAGCAGAGGCAGGCCACAGGAAGCAGGGATAGCTTAGACCCAGCGAGGGTAAGCATCGGCCCCATCCAGTGGAGGGGAGGGATTCCCTCGTGTGAACCCGAGCGAACGTCTCACGTTTCAATTACTGCATCCATTTAATAATTATAGGATTCTATTGATTATGCTAATTATCTCAATGCGCTCTGTGGATAATATTTTTACCTAATAAGATAAGAAAGTGCCTGCACTAGAGGCTGAATATGCAAACGCTTGCATGCTTTTCTGCTTGCAGGACTCTTCAGTGGACCAGCATTTTACCAGAGCGTGAAAGTTACGCTAAAGGAAGCATATAGTATGACTGGCAGCAGGCACTGAAATGCTGCCTCGTCTATACATACTCACCTGCTCGGCGTCTCCTCCTTCGTGCGTTAAAATAGCAGTAGGCCAGCACAGTCCCGAAATGTAACAGCACTGGACACCCACCAAAGGCGAAGGCAGTGTCGTGGCTTTATTGCCAGCAGTAGGTACCAAGAGAGATAGTTTAATTTTTCAGATCCTGTGTGATTTCCCGAAGGTAAAGCTTATGTTTTAAAAAGGTAAAACTAATATAGTTTAGAAAAGGAGCTCGCATGCCAGGAGTCGCTCAAATATTTCCTTGCAATAGAAGTAAATTTAGCAAAAGGTCACTGGTAGGGGAATCATCTTGTTATTTGTTAAAGGTAGGGGAAGTGACGTCACACACGCTTTGTCACCAGTAGCATCTGGTCCCACCCTTAGGTGCTCAATAGCCTATTTGTTGCTCAGAGTTTAGGGCAAGGGCATGACATGGGAACTACAGAAAGGAAACGTGCATCTTAAAGTCCTGTACACTTCTCTTCCTGCCCTCCCTTTGGGGCCCAGAGGCAGAAAGGGCGGTGCCAACGGATGAGCCATGGGTAGCAGCTGCTGACATAAATTGACTTCCCAGCAATTGTGGTTGAATCTCATTTTACACAATCCGCTTTCAAATGTTCATTTATTCACATTAATTCCCATGCTATAGGTAAGTCACGAATTGCACCCTCATCACTCTCTTTTTTCTTAATCAAAACGTTTTTGCTTGGTGGTTTCAACATCACACTACTTACATATCCAGTTTTAGAGTGCTGTCCCCAAAGGACACCTTCAGGACGTGCGTAATTTGAAGCCAGGGGTAGATTTTTCCACAGTAGTGGCTTGGCAGCACGTGTGTGCTTCTGAATGGCACCTGCAGTAAACCTGCCGATTGAAACGTGAGGGAGATTTAAAAATGGAGGTCCATAACACGTCACCGTGCCATTGCCCCTCTTCAGTGCCTTTCAATGTTCTTTGTCAACACATCACAATAAATAATGCATCCTAGAAAGGTATATATATCCGCATAGTATTTAGGCTGGGCCTCTCACCTCCACTCAATGTAAATGCAAGTTTAAATATTAATCACAAGTCGAAACAATAATTCCCTAAGGCCTTACTGTCTTTTTGATAATCCCCCCTTTCTACCAAGTGGTGCACGTGAAACTTGATGTCCCTTCAATAATTAAGACTGTTATTTATCTCATTAAGCGGCATGTCTTTCTTTTTAAGTCTGACATGGGTGGCTCACTTGGTCCATTCTGGTTCTTTAAGCAGGATTTATTCGATAACTTGCTCTCTTCTCGAAAACCCATGACTTCCATAGATTACGTTGCTAAATCCTAAGAATTTAAGAGCTCCATGTTCTAACTAGTGGTTGTAAACCAGTATGTGCAAATTTCACATACTGCTTTGATCATTGATTGACTTGCAACCAGTTCATCCTTGCACTGTTCAACTGATGTATCAGTCATTCGCTCTGCAAAATGCAGTAGGCTGTTTGCGACCCCATGTGATGTTCTGCATGTGAAAAGAGGTAGCCTTCAAGGGACAGCAGACCCCTGTCCCTTCGCAGTCTTAAAAGAAAAACTATTTTTTTAAACAGCTTGCGTTCTTTGAAGGGAGAGCTGTTGCTTGTTTTTGAAAAGTTATCTGTTTGGGGAGGCATCAGCAGTCTCCTGGTCCACTGTCTCCTTCTCCCTGAGGCTGTCAGACATGATTCACAAAGGGGAAGCAGGCCCACAGGGACAGCTTCACCTTTACGAATCAGATGCCATGCAAACCTGGGAGACAAAAGTTTACAACTGCAATTGTGGATGTAAATCACTGATACATTTTCATTCCAATTAAGAGGTGTAGGAAAGTAGGGTCTGCTTTCATGGGTACCCCCACTTTTTGCTTGATGTAATGCTGTTCTGACTGGTCTGACTGGGATCCTGCTAATCAGGACCCCAGTCTTTGTGCTTTCTCCCCTAAATTGGTTTGGTAAGTACTTAGGTACATCCCAGATTGGACACTGGTGTACACTTATCAGTCCCTAGTATATGGTACTAAGGTACCCAGGCATAGGTACACCAGGGGTCCCCCATGGGCTGAAGCATGCATTATGCCACCCATGGGAGACCACTCCATTTGCAACTACAGGCCTGCCATTGCAGCCTGTGTAAGCTGGTGCTAGCACCACTTATGAAAGATATAGGTTTACCTATCTCTAGGGTCACTACGCTTAAAACCTATAAGTCACCCCTAAGGCAGGCCTTACAATCCTGAAGGCAGGGTGCTTGGTTCAAAGTGGGAGGGTGCCCCTGCATGAGCAGGACACCCCTACAGCCCATGGAGTCCATTCTTCAGGGTTGTAAGTGAGGCAGCCATATGACATATAGAGGGACACCGCGTCATTACGCGGTGACCATCTCAAAACTGCCTGCAACTAATCCTATCATGTTCGGTATCAAACATGTTGGAATCATACCGATTCCATGCACTATAAAGGTCCTTTGGGAGACCCTCGGTGCTCCCGGTACCAGTCTTCCCGACACGGAGAGCAAGCTAGGGCTGCTGCCGGCCAGAGACACGTTTCTGCCCTCCTGCTACTGAGCCAAGCTCGGGCAGGAAAAGGCAGAACAATAGGTATCCTGTCACAGGGAGGTCAGACAGGATTTAGTGTATTGGGGCAGGGTGAGAGCTCTTGCCAGCGACACATAGTCTGCGTGCAGGGCACACTTGGTGCCCTCCATGCTTAGTCCAGTTTAAACCAGTTCAGGAAGCTGTTGGCCTCCGCTCTGGCGCGACCCTGGACAAAGGACAGGGGAGTATCTCCCCCTTGTCCAGCCTCTCCTTAGGGAGGGACCCCTGTATCGTCCCAACCCTTTCCTTGGGGTACCTAAGGGCTTACCTGAGGGTGGGTCCCTAGATTCGTCATGGGACAAGATACATTTCCGACACCACTTCTTCTTTAACCGTCTGGGCACACTGGACTTTGCTCTGGGCATCAAGGCTGCAACCGGGAAGACTCCTGCTGCTCCTGATCTCGTCGCCCTGCTCGTCTGCTGAAACATCTGTGCCTGTGCACCATACAGGAACCTTCCAAGACCTGTGGGCATCCAAGACAACTGAAGGAATCTCCCTTGAAGTGAAGGAATCACTTCCCTGCATCTGCAGGCAACGCAACTAAGCTGACCGGTCTGCTGATCCTGAGCTCCCACGGACTCCAAAAGGCTCAGCAACACAGGTGGTGGTTCTTCACATCTCTCGAAGCCTGCCCTGTCCTCTCACCAATTTTGAGGCCAGTATTCCTTGTCAGAGCCGCAGGAACTGAACCCCTGTGCGCCGCATCGACTTGCAGTTGCAAAGAATTGTTGGCTTCCTTCCACCAAGATCTTCAGGCTCCAAGTAGCCCCAACCTCAAGCATCTCCAGTGACCAAGATCTTTATCCTCACTGCATCTTCTTGCATCGTGGGCTTGCATCTTTGGTGAGCTGCTCGAGGTCCTCTTGCGACTCCAGTGCCTCTGGCCAGTGGGTCCTCTTGAGGCTCATCTTCATATTCTTTGGGCTCCCCTAATTGCTTGGTGCCTGCCCCGACTCCCCTGCTTGTGGTGAGTCTCCCGGACTTTGCTGGTCCCGACATCGCACCTTCTTCAACTTCCACATTGGTTCCAATTGCCAAGGCTTGTTGGTGCTCCTGCCGGACACTGACCCCTCAACTCTCAACATCCAACGTAGGACAGCTCGTATCCAGCTCCTGGTTGTCCTCAGCATCGCCTGGTCCGCACAGCTGCAGTTTAAAGGTCACCGTCAACTTACCTGCAACACCTGACATCGGTGGGCATTCGTCTTCCGTGCCTCCTGGTCACTCCTGAGTGGCATAGACTCTGTCCTCTCTGCTTGCAGGTTCTTCACAACTTGAATCCACCTTTGGGTTCCACCGGACACTTTCACCTTCTAAAGCAGCAGCATCTTCCTGAAGTCCTCCATTGGGTTTGACTGCGGTTTCCGATGCCACTTCAAACCTATGCACCCGGCTTCCCTGGGGTAGGTATCCTGGTTCCTTAGGTATCCACTGGTGGGGTGGCTCTCCAACCTTCTGTCTTCCACAGGGTTTCTTCAGGGTCCGCTGGGAAGAGTCCGTCTTCTTTAAAATTGCAACCGCAACTTACCCATTGACTTGTATTGATCGTGCTGTCGTATTCTAACTTAGCACACGACCTCTGTGGGGCTCCTAGTTACTTACCTTGGGTGGTTCCTTGGGTCCCCGACACTTCTACGTCATCTGGGTACAGTCTTGACTCGAGTCGTGGTTCGCATTCCACTTATTTAGTATATGGTTTGGTCCCTCCCTGGTGATCGCTGTGTATTAAGTGCTACTTACCTGTTTCTATCGTAAAGTATTGTGTGCATTGTGTATATCTCCGGGTAGGAGATATCTGTATATGTTAGTGAGTGTCTTATAATAAATACATATTTTTATAAATACACTGTGTGGTTGGTTCTTTTTCACTTAATCTATACTTATAGAATTATGTTCTGGTAAAAAAAGCTGCTTTACACTCCTTCTGGACTAAGCCTGAAGGCTGCTCTCCACAGCACCCACTTAGGAGAGCTTTCTAAGGTTGCCTAAGACCACTAAAATCACCATAACGGTTGTCTGGATTGGTGCAAGGTGCCCACTTACATAAGTGTACACCATGTACCAAGCCAGCTTCTCACAAGAGGGAACACCCCTTTCGATTGTGTGACAAACTAACACCAACAAAAATTTTGGTGGCCAAAATATCAGCAACAAAGTATCGAAAACACAAATATGGACTTTATAAATTTTGTCGAAAAAGTAAAAAAATATTTGGAACAAATAAATAGAAATCCACAATATCGTCAAAAATGAGTAAGTATATTGGAATTTAACTGTTATACACTATATAACTCCGCAACATATATTAACTTTTAAAAAAACTAATATTACCTTTAAAAATATATACTTATTGTAAGAAATTGGGTTACTGGTTGACTGGGGTGTGAGCCCTGGTTAAGCAGCAGCCACAATCCTAGACAGGGTAAGAAGCAGGCAAATCCTAAATGAACATTTGCTCACCCTCTGGTATCTTGGCACACAGCAGTCACGCTAAACTTCGAGGCAATGTGTAAAGTATTTGTGCAACACTTCAAACAGTAAAACAGTGAAAACACCAACCCAAAAAATCCCACACCATGTTAGAAAAATAGATTAAATTCTAATAAATAAAAGAAGACCAATACAACAAAAATCCAATCAGTAGAATCGGTGTTATGAATCTTTAAAGAATAAAGTGTAAAATAGTGCTTAACAGCACAAAGTGCCAACTACTGCCATCTGGTCGCACTGGACTGTGTCAAATCAAAAGTTCAAACTGACTGCGATGGAGCACAGGTCGAATAAGGTCCCAGGTTAATCCCGCAGAAGTTTTACCTTCTCACATTTTGTGCCAAGAGTCCCGTACACATTGGAGAGGGCTGCGAGGAGCAAGGAGAGCATCGCAGGAGGCTGTCGGCGTGACCTGAAGAGCAGGCCTGGCATCACAGCTGGGTGGGCTGGAGCTTCATGTTGACGGTTCTCTGTGAGTGGTCAATACTGCAGTGCGAAGAGATGAGTGGCAGTGGCTTGCGCTTGTTTTTTTGTGCGAGCGGCATGGCCTGTTCGCAGTCGCGAAGAGTTCAAAAGCTTGAATTAAGCTTGCTGAGCGACACCAAGGGTCCAGGACCTGAGAAGCACCACTTGGGGTAAGGAACTCACTGCAGCTGGGTCCAGGTGATGGTTGCAGAGCCTTTTCTGACCCCGAGGCTCAGATCAGGAGGCCAGCAACCTTGCCCTTTGAGTCACTCTGGGGTCCTAGGTTCAAGATGAAGTTGAAGATTCAGTTCTCCTTCCCCAGGCAAGAGGTCATCAGATAGCAGGTCAGCAAAGCAGGGCATCAGTTCTTTTAGGGCAGCAGAACAGCAGAGTAGCAGTCTTTGTAGCAGCACAGCGGTGATTCTTCCTGGTAGATTATGCATATGTCCAGAAGTGTACTGAAGTGGTGGTGTCTGAGGTCGAGTATTTATACCCAGCTGTGTCTTTGAAGTGGGGAGAAGCTTCTGGAGGCAGGGCTTTAAAGTGCACAAATTCCCTGCCTTCCTGTCCCTGACTCCAGACTTTCTACAGGGGATATGCAGCAGCCCTTTGTTTGGAGGCAGGACACAGTCTATTCAAGTCTAAGTGGTGTTGTGCCCAGCTCCTCGCTCGCATCCTGCCAGTGACAGTCCATCTACACCTAAGCTCCCCATTGTGTGTGGCTGTCTAGGAGGAATACACAAAACCCAACTGTCAGCTACACCCAGTCATGAGACCCAGGAACCAAATGACTAAGGCAAGAAAATGCCAACTTTCCAAAAGTGGCGTTTTCGGAATTGCAATTTAAAATCCAAACTCACCATAAATTAGGATTTTAGCTATTATATTTTTCTTTATTTAAAAAAAAACTATATTCAATAACTAAAAACATAATATTTTTTTCTTCTATATTCTGATCCACAATATTTTTGACATGATATTTGTGAACCACAATAATGTTTATAAGTTATTTTGCTGGAACACCCCCTTTCATGTACCCTTCTAACTGTGATATCTAATAAGTTACGAAACCCCTTTTGCAGGTCAGAAATACTTTTCTGACTCACGAAAGGTATTTTGTATATTGCAAAATACTCTTATGCAATTGCAAATCCTGTGATTTTGTGATCCAGAAGATTTGCAGCCACAAAAGTGTTTCATACATCGGGCCCGAGACCTTAATATATAGTAGGTCAGCAAAGTCTATTCTGCCACAAACCAATATCTGAAATCAATTTATGTAAATGCCTTTTTGAGAATGCAGGTATCTTATGGTTTGCACCCTTAACTATACCACCCTTGGCAACTCCCCACCTAAGTCCAACCGTTCAGCCACAGTGGCTCGTTCACACACTCTAGAGCTCAAACCCCCTCACTACATAACCAGTGCATCCATGTCAGTCCACCCTCAAGACTTTCACTTTTCTGTGAAAGCCTGACCATCTAGGACTTTAACTGCTTCCCCATGTCTCTTCCTCTACTCCCCTTTTGAGCTTTGAAGTGGCAATGTGACATACCACATGTTATTAAAAGCTCTAAATAAATAAAACCCACCCCAGCAAGCCCTTGGTAGAGAAAGTACACTCTTTGATCATTTGAAGTCTGCACTGGGGAACGGGACAAAGCCAAAGCTCACCCAGTTCGGATTCCCAGTTGGGATTAATCATGCAAATGTATGTAGAACTATATATCCTAGCATTGATTGATTACTATTGCCCACTGTTAACCACTGGAGGTGGGGGGCAGGCAGCTGGGTATAGAAGGCATGATTATGCATTATTGAATTTGAACCATCAATCATCCTGAGAATCCAAAGTATAGGTTTTGCAGTATGCAGTCATAGAGTTGAAACCTGCACCCATTATCAATACACAGTACAAAGTTAATAATAATGGAATAATGCACCTTAGCCAAACATACAGAAAAAATATTTTAATGGATTTCTCTAACAGGTGATAAGACCGATTTGGTTGAGGTTGTGGGGGTATTGCATATAAAGCATAGATTGTTAACACGCTCTGCTTGGCTTAACGGACCGCCTAAGCCGATGGCTAAAGTGACAACTTTTGCAGTATCCTCTAGACCAGCCTCAATCTGGAAAAACTGATTTTATTTGTCACATTGTGTTGGTGCCAGCTTATGTTTATTTAGTTAATGATCTCTTCTAAGCACCCCTGACATTATTTTTTTATATAGTGTAGGGACAGGCCAAACAGGATTTCATAGTCGGTTCACCCCACTTTTGATTTCCTCAATCCACAGTTCCTGGAAATTAAATCATTGTGCAGTGTAGCCCCCTACCACAGAGGATAATCAGGAATAGATTATGTGACATACTTGGAATGTTGTTAATACAACCAGTGGCATTTGAAGCATACTTAGTTCAGCAGTAGCCCAGTGCCCTCCTTTATAGTTGCACCTTTAGCAGTGAACAACTCATCAATCCAGTCACACACATCCAGTAACTACAACTGGAATTTCTCGCACTGTATTTCTCATTTCTAAATGGTATTATGGTAGGTCCACATCAAATTTGTATAAATCATCTTTTTGTGAGGGTCATGGTTTTCTGCCTTTTAGACTGTCAACAAACTGTTTCATTTTTTTTTACTTGGGGGAATAGCATGGTCCAAAGTTGGTCTACATACGTCTTGTGAGTTTGGGTACATGGCCATCAATGCTGGGCTTACACAGATCATTGAATTTGTCTAATTTATCCTTTATACTGATAAATAGGAATAAAGTATTACGTTTTTGTAGTAGCCTTTCTATTGATTCTGCAGGTGCTCTATTTTTATTTTGTTTTTCACAAAACAGATCAGAGAGTGTAGTAAGGCTGACTGGGACAGGCAGGACATTTTGGAAGAAAATAATACAGTGATCTGATCCAGTGGATTGTCAGCTTGTTCAGAATATGTGTGAATACCTGAATAAGCTGTCCCAAAACATTACCTCCATCAGACCCTTCAGCCTCTTTTGATAAAGGGTTCAAAGGAAAGTTCAGATGATTCTTAAAGTCCCGCAAGAACAGTATATTGTAAATTTCGGAATTAATAGTGTAACTCCAGTTTTACATTGAGAAAAAGGCATCAATTAGGGAGATTAGATTCCCTATTCTAATTCGAATCTTACTGACATTGGGCAAAGAAATTAAATTGGCGTGGATCAGATTTACTATTCCAGTTCGAATCTCACCAACATAAGAACATAAATTGGGCGGAGGGAATCAGATTTACTATTCTAATTCCAGTGTTAGCAACATAAGGAGAGGGCATTAATTTGGGACAGTTAGATATACTATTCGAACTCCAGTCTTACCAACATTGGGAAAAAGGGCATAAATTGAAAGGAGATTAGATTTACCAATAAATCTACTATGCTAACCCAGACTCACCGATATTAATGAAAGTACCTGCACTGAGAGTAGTCAAATTTAGTATTCTACTTCCAATATTAGTTAGTAATATTAGTATGATTGTAGTAAGGGAATCAAATTGTGTGAGATGAGATTTAATATTACAACACAACTATAACACTATTAGGGAAATCTTCTTAATATTTTTAGCCTTTACCATGTTTTATTCAAATAACTTTTATTTTTTGCAATTATTGTTTTTGGACAATATTTATTTGTACTTTAAAAATGGTTAGAATTACTAATGATATGTAGTTAAATATTAAAATATAGGTAATAGAATAGAAAATAGACTATACAGTGATTAAATTAGGTTAATATATTCACTTATTTAACTTATTTTTTCAATTGTATTTTTTTATTTATTTTCGCCAAAAATAGTAAAGAATATTTATAAGTATCACAAAATATCACAAATATTTTATAATTTCAATTTCCATTACAAAGTATTTTTTTCAAATGGTTTAACTTTTTCAAATAATTATTTTTAATAATAATATAGCATTTGATCTTTTTTGATTTAAAAACCATTATACATTTCAATTTATGTCCCTTTTTTAGTTTTATTGCTAATTTAGTAATCGTTTAATTATTTGTATTTATAAGAATACTTTCCACCATACAACTTATTAAAACCCACAACCTCGTAACAATATAGTCATTTTTTATAAATATTTTAAAAATTAAACTATAATTAAACATTATCCCAAAGATGTAATTTAAAAATATTCAATACAGTTCCGTCAATGAATTTTCCCACACAATACTCCAGTATGTCACAGAGCCCACTAAAATCATTTGAACTAAACAAATATAAGTAACAATTGTTAAAAACAATATCTATATTTCAAAATTAAAACAAAAAAGAACATACAAAATTGATATTAGAAGAATATAGTACTCAATATTTTCTAATTCAGTATTATTGTTAAAAAATGATATATTTACCCTTAATATTTCCTTCTTAAATACTTTGGTCCTCACAATATTCTGATCTCAATATTAAGGTCAATAATCAGGAACTGCACGCCCAAAACCAACTTCATTAGTTGGGGAACATAATATCCCTAGGGCCTTGATCCACTCTTTGCTAGCAACCTTCAAGGCCTAGGAATTGTTTAGTGACAAGATACGTTTTCATGTGTTACTAAAGCATAAGGAGGGGTCACAAAAAACAGACCTCTAAACAACCCTAATAATGGCATACCTCAGGAAGTAAAAACATGCAGCCTAACTGGACTGGTTCAAACAGGTTGTACGTAAGTGCGAGTGCCTAATAGCCCAATAAAAGTGCCTGCGATAGTGCATCCAGGTCAAGTAGGAGTGTTGCTGGACGGCACCTGGGAATTGTAGTTCCAAGCATCACCTCAGCACTCCTACAGCAACAGTGTGGCAGCCCAAAAAGAAACAATGCTCTATTACTTACCGGTAATCTTCATTACTCCGGGTCCCGTTGTCCTCGTCCCATTCATTACTAAGTGGAGATAATCATCTCCCGACAGAAAAAAAGATCAGAAGAATGCTGGGACACTAACCCCGCCCCTCCCACCGGGAGTACATAAGGGGTACTTACCCAGCATTCCGCCTGAACAACCAAGCCCACAACAGGAAGGCCGGCCGTCCGGGAGGGAGGGCGGGCGTATGAATGGGACGAGGACAACGGGACCCGGAGTAATGAAGATTACCGGTAAGTAATAGAGCATTACCCCAGGTCCCTTATGTCCTCGTCCCATTCACTACTAAGTGGAGAATACCAAAGCAGAAAAGCCGGCCTTCCCAAACAAAACAGAAGCCAACCCAGGAAAACACACCAAGGCAGCCACTGCAGGAAGCAAAAGGCAGAACCGGCGAAAACCCCAAGCAGAGCACCCAGACATGAGGAGCCCCACCAAGCCGGGACGCACCCAACAAAACAACGGGAGAACAGCCAGAAGACCAGTCCGACAACCACAGAGGCCAACCAGCCCACAGCAGGAACACCCCACAGCTAACCAGAGAAGGGGAGAGCACGGACACACAAGCCAATCGAGGCAAGAAAGAACAAAACAGCGAGGAGGCCACCCAAAGAGGAAGGCCAAGAGCCACCAGGCCAGCAAGCCAGATCCGGGCAACAGGAGCCACACCCAGGCACAGAGAACCCACGCCAGCCGAACGCAGGCCCCGGAAAGAAAACAAACACCCAGCGGACAATGGGGCCAGAGAAACGCGAAGCCCCAACAAAAGACGACCAAAGTCGCCCCGGGAAAAGAAGGTCGAGAAGCCCACCAAGGGCAGGACCAAACCAGAAGAGAAGGGAAGCAAACGACCCGGCCCCAGAGAGACCAGAGGAAAATTCCCGGAACCTCACAGAAGAGCACCAGGCCCCATGAAAAAAAAAAAGGGCCAGCACCAGCCGACAGCCCACCAGCACCCAGCCCGGAAGGCGAGACAGAGTCCACGGACAGGGAAAGAGGGAAAGCCAAGGCACTGGGGAAAGATGAACAAACACCCGGAAGCAAACTAACCAGGCCCCAAGAGCCAGAAGGGAGCAGACCCAGCAGGGACCAGAACCCCACAGGATGAAAAACCGACCAGGAAACAAGGCACCAAGGGAACCAGTACTGCCAGGAAGCCCGAGCAGCAGGAACTGACAAGGGCAACCAACCAGGACAATGAGACCTGGGAAAACAAAGCAGAAAAGGCAACAGGAGGAAGCACAGGAACCCAAGAACACAGCCCCAGCAGAACACCCCAACTGCAAACCGGCGGAAACCGGAGCATGAAGCCACAGCCTGAAGAAGGCACACCCCAAACACTAGAGAAGGAGAGCAACGGAACGGGCAAACAACCCAGAGAACCCAAGCCCAGAGCAAGGGAACCCCAAGGGAGCCAACACCAGCATCAGACAAGCCCAACCAGAGACAGGCCAGGCAGAGACGTCCCCAAACAGCCCAAGCAGAAGGCAGGGGAAAAAAACACATAGGCCAGCAAAGACCGAGGGCCAACAACCCATAAAGGCCCCGAAGGAGCGGGACAGGCCCAAACAACACAGCACGGAAACCCCAACCCACCAGGGGAGAGGTAACACCAAAAAAAACATCCCGACCACAGAAGCAACAGAAGCCAGGGCGGAATGCACAAAAACCAAACACCACGGCCCAGCACGGCCCGAGCAGGGGAGAAACCCCAGGGCAGAAAACAGCAACTGAGGACACAGCAGCCGGGAAGCCAAAGCCGAAGCCAAGCAATTCGCTTGACCAGAAGGACCCGAAGGCCCAACCCACAACTAGGGGAAGGCCAAAGAAGGGAAGGCCCCAGCAGAACACAGGCCAGAGAGCAATCAGCCCCGGCGTCGCCCAAACGAAATCCCAAGAGTAGGGGAAAACAGGAGTGGGTGACAGACTCAAACACGAACAGCCAGAGCCAAGAGGCCACAACGGCAGGAACACACCACACCCGCAAGGACCATAACCCGATAGCAGAGGGACCAGCCACCCCACAGGCAGAAAAGTCAACAGCAAAAGAAGTGGCAGGCCACACAACGAACCCCCAACACAGCCCCATCAGGCAGCCAGGACCACAGCAAGAGCGCAACCAGGCAATCCCGAGCAGGTCGTACCAAACGGAAACCAGCAGACCAGCCAAGAACAGGAGCCAACAGGGAGGATGGCCGAAGGCAACAGGCAACTACAAGGAGGCACCGCCGAAGGCCAAGCAGAAGCAGCTGCAAGTCTGCAGACCAGGAGAGACCGAAACACGGCCCCCGGAACAACATGAGTACAGGGAAAAGCTGAGGCACAACCCCGGCAAAAGAACCACCAGAAAGGACAGGGACAAGCAACCCCCACCTCAGCGAATCAAGCCGGAGAAGAACACCGCAGGCCAGAAGAGACCCAGCGGAGGCCAACAGTACCCGGGAAATCCATCCAGGCATCAAACATCGCCCATCCAGAAGCACCACCGACACCAGATGAGACCAGAGGAAGCAGGGAGGAAAGGCCGAAGGAAGAGGCACAGCCACCAGCCAAGAGGACAAACACAAGACACCCCAGGGGAAGCCAGAAGCAACCGAGGCACCAGAGTAGGCGAAGCGTCCAGAACCCCACGCCGCAGCGGGGACCAGAGAGGGCCATCCAGGGCCCCCCAAAGCACACCGGCAAGGGAGACAGACCCAGAAAGGAGGCCAGACCAGCACCACAGTGCCCGCCAAGAACCAGCACGCCCGGGAAGCAGAAAAGAGGAAACAACCTCAACCGGAAACCCAAGCGGGCGACCCCAACCAGGAGAGAAGCAGACTCCAGGGAGCAAAGGCCACAGGCAAAACACCGGAGGCCAGGACCAGCAACCCCGAGGAACAGGACACAGCCAATGAACCCTAGCACCCGGCCCGAACGTAAGGGCCAGCAGACAACCAGGGCAAAAACGCAGCATAAACCAGTGCATCAAGAAGAGCCAGGCAGAATCGCAGGCAAAGGCGACAAGGAATGGAAGCACGAGAGCCAGGACAGCAGCAGGAAGACAGAGACAACAACCAGAACTACAGCCACAGGCACACCCTCCAGGAGAAGCAACGGGCAGAGACCCACCGAAGCCAACAGGAGGAACCGGTGCCCAGAGCACCACCTCAGAGACACCCGGAACGCCAAGGCCAGGTCCGAGAGCAGAAGAGACCAGGTGCCCACAGACCGGCAACACCGGGGGCCCAGACGAAAAAAACACCAGACACATGGGCCAAGAAAAGCCAACCCGGCCACTGCACGAAGACTGCTCGCAAACAAACGGACAGCCGTCAAAAGGAACAGTGCCACAGTGGGGAAGAACCACGGCATACAGGAGGGGAGGCAACCATAAACAAGCACCCCCCCCCTCGCAACTGAAAACACACACCAGAACATCCATGCAAGGCAGCCCAGTGAGAGAGGAGCCCGTAGTGCGTGCAAGGAACAAGCCACATCCCACAAACCAACATCCAGCCGATCAGGGAGACAAGCAACCCCATGGAAGACCCAGAAGACGGAATGCGACTGCATCAACCTGCCCAGGTGCAGGAGTACAGTAGGCTCACCGCCAGCGCGCCTGAAAAAAGCCAGCAGGAGTGAATCGACATGAAACTGCCCCCACACAGAACAAGATCACAGCTCGCGAGGGACAGGTGAGGTCTCTGTCAAGTAACACTCACCACAGTCCCGGTACCTGACCCGACGCCGAACTGAGGGAGCCCCACAGACTGACAGAAGCGGAAACAGGGTCAAAGATCCGAGCCCCGGTAACGGCTACCCGGATCAGCGAGGTCCGGGCAGTGCACAACACAACTCAGAGAACCCCAGCCCTGGGAATGACGGTCGAGGACGAGCACAGGGACGCGAAGACCCATCAGAATCGACCAAAAGGAAACCAACCACTACGGGCATCCCAGTTGGAAAGAAGAGCAATCGCTATCCTCATCAGAATCGACATGGCAGCTCAGAATGCCGAGCCGAGCACAGCATTACACAAGGTCTCATTCCGGAACGCAGCAGGTGCAGCAATCAGCAGCCCAGACCGGGAAGAAGCCGGAGAGAAAGGCACCAATACCGCCAGAGGTCGGGGAGGGGGGAAGAGTGCCATAGAACCCTGAGCCCCTCAGAGCCTGCGAGTACTACAGGAAGGGGACGCGCCGTGCGCCAGCCTACCGCCCGGAGATCCAGCGGGGAAGAAACGCAGCATACACAACAGGCAATGCCGAGAAAGGCGAGCCAGGTCTGAAAACAAAGACTACGAATGACTGCAGAAATAATGAACAAGTACACCACTGACACCAGGCGCCTCGCGCCCCACAGCTAGAGACCGGTGCAGGAAAGTAGAGAAACACCGCTATGCGGTACTCACCCGGAGTGGGGGCCGAAACACCAACAGAAACAAGGCCCCCACTCCAACATCCAGCCGGAATCCAAGGGAGCAAGCGCAGTGCGACTTCCACCCGGCCAGGCCACAGGAAGACGAGCACAGCGACCCGGAAGCAACCGGGAGGCGGCGCACCAGCCGCAAAGGGCCGGTAATCAGGAATCCAGCCGGGAACAACACTGCCTCCCAGCAAGCCCGGCAGGCCAAGAGGCAGAGCAACAAACCCCCCCGCCCGCAAAGCCAGGCAGCTGGGCGGGGGGAGAAGAGAAGAGTGCACGCAACCCCAGCCCAGCAGGAGCAGCACCAGCATCCATGACCATTCTGTCGACAGACAGAAAAAAAGAACAGGGGGAATGCTGGGTAAGTACCCCTTATGTACTCCCGGTGGGAGGGGCGGGGTTAGTGTCCCAGCATTCTTCTGATCTTTTTTTTCTGTCGGGAGATGGTTATCTCCACTTAGTAATGAATGGGACGAGGACATAAGGGCCCTGGGGGTAATGTGGACTATATTAAAGACAAAAAACTTCGGGCTCATCAGCTGAATTTATGAACACTTAATTTTTACCAAACTGTAAAACTGCACATTTTTCATAATGATTCTGAGATGGCAATTGGTGCTTTTCACAGTTCCCTTTACATGGATATCGAAGTTAAATCTCGACTTCTGTATTAGACCAAATGATTTTGCTGAAGAGATAAAATGTGGGAAGATGCCCCTCTCATTCAGATGTTTAGTTCTGTCGGTTTGTAGTTCACAGTGTTCCTCTGGTGAAAGAATGAGGGACTCTGTCTTGTGTGAGCTAAGTTTTACTTAAATTCTTTTTTAATCCATGTGTGAATTACGGATATGTATGTGGTTAAGATCATGAGCCAATCTGGGAGTCCATTTTCAAGACAATCTGGGTGTTGTCTGTGTATTGGTGAAACGAAACACCACATTTTTGTAGGACTTCATCTAGAGGTTGAAAACATTAGGGGCCACTATGGAGCTGTGTGGAACACCAAAATGTGAGGGTGTGTATTTTGAGATGGAGCAACAGACTTTTACCAGCTGAAATTGGTTTGTAAAGTAGGGCCAGATCCTATTTACAACAGTGTTTTTGAAACATATGTTTCGGTTAGTGCTTGATACCATTATCAATTGCAAGAACACTGAGGATAGTTGACTAGGAAGCATGTGTTCCACTTGTCAAGGAGTTAGGGAGAGGTGTCTACAGTCTTTTTTTTTTTTTTTTTATTGAGCGTAGAAAACAAAGCGTAGTACAGACAAATTTGTAGACTCTCCTATCACATATAATAAATAGACAATAAGTTTAACAAATTTCGTAATCATTAGTACATGATAAATATGATACACAAAATATACTAAAAGGCAAAGAAGATAAAACCTATTGCATATTAAGTCTCACATTTAAAATATACAGTAAAAAAAGACGTAAATTCGTGCTCCCTTTTACATGTTGTACAAAACCAGCATTCTAAACATCAAATCTGTGATAACATATGACCCCTAGCTTAATAACCTATATGATTACACTCTTTGCCTGAAAATTCCCCATAGATAAGTCACATAGTATCATTTATGTGTGTGATTGCAACATAGCCCTTCCATGTCATCCCAAATCTCCGCACCGGCCCTATTCTCTTTGCGTAGGCCTTCTCAAATTTATAGGTCCTCTCCATCTTGTGTAGCCACCTGGCCATTGTAGGTAATTTCTGAGATCTCCAATTTTGTAGAATTAAAGATCTGGCTACTGCTATGGCTAGGGAAACGAAAAATTGCTCGTATAATGAGAGCTGATCATTTACATAGGAGAAGCCAAATAGCGCCAGCGATGCACATGGAAGGATATCTAATGAAACACATTTACTGATAAACCTAAAAACCTCCTCCCAAAAGTGTTGTAGTCTCAGACAAGTGAAAAATATATGTGTCCAGTCCCCTGCCTCAGGCAGATTGCATCTGAAACAATCATTCGGTAGCGTGGGGAACCATTTATGGAGCCTGGAGGGGGTGTAGTAGGACACCCATCTAGAGAGGAAGGACATTCTTTGAAAATTGGCCGCTCTCAATGCCCTGTGGCCAAGCTCACAGACTCGTAGCCATTCCTGTCTACTAAACCTGCAGTTAGTTTCCTGAGCGATTTTTGGGAGCATTAATTCAATGAGGTTCTTGTTCTTCTCCTGGCGTAATACCTTGTACCAGTTGCCAATGCCCGATAAGTTTGACTCAAAGGCAGCTTTTAAAATTACTCTAGTACTCTCGCTGATTCCTCTGAAGTTAGTCCGGAGGAAACATGAAATCTGCCTAAAGCTTAGCCAGAGGTCCCGGCTCTGCATTTCAAATTGTGTCACAAAAGCCTCCCAAGTCATCTGATTAATTCCATTATAAAAGTTGCCCAATTTACAAAAAACCCAACAGAATATAAGGCTGTATCCCCTTTTGTGGGAGTTTGAGGCCCCATACCTCACAGTCGTAAAGAGGGGAGTATGCATGGCATGATGGAATATTATAATTTTTGTTGAATCGCTGAATGCGGCTTAATATTATATTCACCACCTTATATCTTGTTTTTTTTTGGTAACTTTGCAGTGCGCAAGAATGCTGGTAACTTAATAGCACTCTCCCTAAGCATATGATTAAATAAAAAATTATCAAACTTCGAAGAAGGGGACAGAAGCTGAGTTGTTAAGCTAAGTAATGCAGCTTGGTAATAAGTAGCTAAATGAGGTACTGCAAGACCTCCCTGATCTACATCCAATTGTAAAATAGATAAATTAATTCGAGACTTTTTCTTAGCCCAAATAAACTCCCTAAACACCTTATCGATTTCATTAAAGTACGAGATTGGAATCTTTAAAGGAAGATTTAAAAATAAAAATAACAACAAAGGAAGAATCGACATTTTTATCAGAGAGACTCGACCTATTATTGACAAGGGCAATAATGCCCATCTTTCTAGCAGACTTTTTATTTTGTCAAGTGTTTTACCATAATTTAGATGAAAAAGTTGCAGAAAGTCCACTGTTACATACAGGTCCAGATATCTAATGGGTTTAAGAGGTAAGAATTTCAGCCCTTCCGGCAACTCTGTTCCTGGTGCATTAAATAAAAGAAGCTCCGTTTTGGATTGATTGACCCTGTAACCCCCTAATTCTGTAAATGCCTGGATTTCTCCCAATGCTCTCTGAATGTTTGATTTCTCTGGATTCAGGTACAGGATCAGATCATCAGCAAACAGCTTGTTTTTGGACATTTCTAATAGGGGGGCTTGGATTAGTATGTTAGAACGGATTTTTATCGCTAATGGCTCAATAAAAAGTGAGAACAGAAGGGGGGAGAGGGGGCATCCCTGCCTAGTACCCCGCCACCTCTCCCGCCTCCTCTGAATTTATAATAATTCTTGCGATGGCTCCCCTATATATTCTCTCCAGCATCTCAATCAGATGGCGTGGAAAGCCAAACTCTCCCAAAATAAAGAAGAGGGCCTGCCAGTCCACCAGGTCGAATGCTTTTTCTGCGTCCATCATTAAGATGGCCGCAGCCTCCTTCGTAGCAGAAAATAGACAATAGCTTGAATCAGATAAAAAGTATTCGCAGCCATAGATCTCCTAGGCAAAAACCCTGTTTGATCTGCATGTACCAAATAATGCGCGCAGCCCGCAATTCTATTTGCCCAGATTTTCATAAGAAGCTTATAGTCTACATTTAGTAGACTTATTGGGCGATAGGAACTTGGATCTTTAGGGTCCTTATCCTTCTTTAGAATTGAGATCATCACTGATTCCTTGAATCTGTCTGAAACTCCTGTTCCAGCCAAAACTTGGTTGTACAGTGATACTAAGAAAGGGGTGAGTTCATTTAAAAACAGTTTATATACTTCAATAGGGATCCCATCATTGCCACTCGCCTTCCCATTTGCCATTTTTTTTAACGATTTCACTTAATTCTGTGATTGTAATCGGTTCACTCAAAAGCATACAGTCCTCCTCGCTGACTTTAGGCAGGTGGACTGTCGTAAAATAATCCGCAAGAGCTTGAGGGTCAACTGTCTGGACTTCAGCATATATCTTGCTGAAATGTGATATAAAAATTTCGGCAATTCCGTCCTTATCATTCACCAGGCACCTAGTACTCGGATTTCTAATTTGTGGAATGGACTGTTTGCTCTGTTGCGATTTTGTCGACCAAGCTAAAAATGTCCCGATATGCTGGCTTTCCTCGTACACCTTTTGACGAGCAGCTTTACTTCCAGCAATTTCCTCAAGCAGAAAAAAAAAATTCAGCTCCTCCTTAGCCCTTAATAGTTCCTGCTGAAGTGCCTCTTCCTCCAGTTCCCCTATTGACCTCCCCGAAAGTTCTCTCCTAACCCGCTCCACCGCATCCTGGAGTCCAGCAATCTTAAGTTTCCTTAACTTATAAAGATTAGCTCTGTATGCCACCACCTGTCCCCTAAATGTAGCCTTAAAAGCCTCCCATGCCATAAAACCTGGCGCCGAATTCACATTCTCCTTAAAAAACCATCCTATAAAATCACGGGTTTCATCGATCCATTTTTGATCTGATAACAGTGCTTTGTCAAAATGCCACCTATTAGCCTTTCTCCTGAGGGCGGGCAAGTGTAATATTAAGGATACTAAAGAGTGATCCGAAATGGATTAGAGAGAATCAAGGATTCCCCCCTTGTGAACAGATTACTAATCAAAAAGAAATCCAAACGGGATGCTGTTTTAAATCTCGCTGAGTAGCACGTAAACTCAGTGGCACCTGGATGGTCTACCCTCCATGGGTCCAATAAAGCGAGATCCTCTTTAATAATTGTTAAGAGCCTATCTGTTTTAGGTTTTAATTGCTTTTTCCCTTGTTGGAGGTATCAAAACGTAGATCTTGAATTAAGTTAAAATCTCCCCCATAATTATAAACCCCTGCGCACCCACCAGCAGATCATATACCTGTTCCAGAGCCGCACAGTTGTCGCCAATTGGGCCATAATAATTAAGCAGGACGACAGCTATTCCATTAACTAAGACTTCTATCCACAACCACCTAGCTCCCTCGTCCCGAATCACCTTACCCACCTCCCAATCCAAATCAGAAGATAAAAGAATACCCACTCCTCGCACTGCCGCCTCGGCCGAGGCAAAGTATGCTTGGGCATATTTCTTAGGGAGAGTAAAGTTGGGGGAGTTAGATTTAAGATGTGTCTCCTGCAAGAAAATCACCTGGGGGAGAAAGATTCTAACCACTTTAACATTGCTCTTCTTTTGTGCGTTCAAGAAGCCATTCACATTACATGAAATTACCCTCCACACTTGTGTCATCCCTTAGACCAAACATAGCACTTTACAAAAAGGACTATCATATTCTCTCTTCCAACTCTCTTCCATTGTATCAGGTCTCTCAATAGAATCAAGTCGACCCCCTTGGTGACAGAGACCCTGCCCATTTCAACTTGGCCTCCAAGTTTAATAATGTTGCCCAACGGCCCAACATTCCTAGTCTGCCTGCTCTCCATACGCTCAATTTTTTTAATGCTACACCCCTCTTCCCCCTCCCCTCTGCCCACCCCAAACTGTCTGTGGAGTGAGGTTGCCCTTGCCTCACTGCCACCGCCTCCCTCCAACAACAAGGTGCCTTGACTTGGCACCCGGGAGCAGGTCCTCCCCCCCTTCACCTCTATCACCTCTATCAAAAAAGAACTATCAATTATATTAACCCCGGGATATTTAAAGTATATAACTTGCCTCGGGAAACCCGTAGCTTGCTCTCATAATAACTAATATCAGCTTAGGAGGGACGCAATACAAAAGTACAGGTGTCTACAGTCTTGAAGAGGCTTGACTCAGAGCTGTTTCTAGATCTAGAACCTGACTTAAGAGACCCTGGGAGTTCATTGTTTTTGATGCGCTTATTGTGCTTAGTGGCCACACATTCTTCAAGTATTTTTGCCAGATTATGAAAACCAGTGGTAGGATGGAGGCTTTCTCTCTGGGTGAGATCTGCATCAGGTTTTATTTTGATCAGGAGTCTTACATGATCATTTATGAGTGGATCTAGCACAATACTATTAAAGGGTAAGGCATTTATGAACATTAACCAGAAAGATAAGAGGGCATCCGTAGGATCTTTGGCCATGGATGGGTGGATGGAATTGCTCACATTATGTGATGATCAGGTTTTCTTGATGGTTTCCTCCAGATTGTGTATACTGATTAGGGAAACCATTTTACATTAGATTATCTTCTGCAGTGGGTGGGTCGAGATCATTCCTGAACGCAGTATTTTTTCTGGAAATATAGCTGCCAAATTTGACACAGTTGGACGCATCAAGCTGGTGAGCAGCAGTAGATGACTTGCTTAAAAATGCTGTAAAGCACTTTAGGTAGTTTGTAGCATTGTTTAGGTTTTTTTAAGGATACCTGTTTAGCTTTCTACAGAACTTTTTTGTACCTATGTCTTAATGTTTTATGTTGTGGGAGGGTAATTTCAGATGGGTATTTCTTCAGTTTCCCTTCAGCTGCTCTCAATGTTTGCCTTTGTTGGTTTACTTGGTGAGAGTACCAGTGGGAGTGTGACAGGGTATGATATCAATGATGTATTTTTTGGCACTGAACCCACAACTGACACATCAGAAAAATATTGAACACAATGGGAATCGGATCTTATTGCACCCTGACTTTGACGTGAACACATAGAAAAAAGAGAAAAAATTGGGCCTCTCATCAGAAGAGGTCTGTCTATGGTAACAGTCTTGTGTGAACTATTAAAAGCTGTGTACTCCAGGGCTCTATGCAAAGGTGCATGAAACAGAAACAGGCAGTGGTGGATACAAGGGTCGCACCTCAAAAGTACTGTATGTACGGGCTTACAAAATGTATTTAAATAGTAACCTCACAAAAAAGAGTAGAGTTGGTGCCACTCAGGGTAAAACACCCCACTACCTAAGGTGTTGAAAACACAATAAACAGCCGTAACTCATGAAATGTTACAAACAGCGAAACCGTGGCACTCAAAATGTTACAGATTGTATTAATGACAGTAATCTGTCAGTCTGACCCAAAGAACAAAGAAGAGGAAAAACTTCTCTTAACACAGGAAACACAGGAAATGCATTTCTCTAGACATTCATTAATTTATTTTGTAAATGACAAAGTACCAAACTTAATACAAAAAGTTGCAAGGACTAGAACTTTTCAGTCTTGTTAATACAGTCACATAAAATTATCTACAGTGATGGAGATAGTAGTCCAGTCCTTGTTGTACAGAGCATGAAAAACAGCCAACACGCGATTCGTCACCACCGTGACTTTCTCAAGGCTCAATAATGTACAATTTGTTCAGAGAAGTAGGACGGCACGAAAGACGTAAAAATTATAAATCTGTGAAATCAACATACAAGGTCTATTGGTAGTATCTAGGCCATCTTCAGTTTCCGTTGCCGTAAATAACACTTTCAATCATAACCTGAGATGATCGTATTTCATGAGCTGTGTGTGAAAAGTATTCTTAGTAGAATGAAAGATAAATAGAACGGCTTCTGGGGTGCTATGATAAGTCCCTCCTTTTCTCGCCGAGCTCTGTTGAAAACCGTCTCCTCCCGTACTCTGCCGTCACGAAGGTGGTTCCCTAGAGGGGTCACAGCAGGGGGTAAATGTTATGGGTGTTGATACTATCTTCGGTAATCTGATAAAATAGAACGTAAAGCGGTTTCACAGGATCAGGGATGCTGTTAGCTTCAAGAATAGATGAGGTTAAATGGCCCTAACAGAATCAAAATGATCCATTAACACGACGGATACTAGTTAAATAGGCCTTCATCAGTCAGGGTATAAGTTAGGAATCATGGAGGTTTAATAAAAGATCAAAAATTCATTTCAGAAGGCAAAATATGGTTAATCAGTCAATATAAGGAATTAACATTACTTTTAGCCAATTGCAGCATAAAATATTCTATGTCCTATGCTCGAGACAGACTGACAAGGGTCTGCTCTCTAAGAATCAAGAGATTGACTCATAACTCACCTCCAGAATGAGCCCTTTTATAATAAAATACAGAGTAAAAATCACACAGTCTGCATATGATGATTGAAATGTTACATAGGTTTAACGAATCACAGTAAAAAAAATAATGGAGCATCATCTCACTTCATCCTAGCACCATCCCCTAAATTAATATTAATAAGCTCCCTTTTGACCTAATCTCATTGGATGTGACAGTACAAATCTAGTTACATATAAACAATAGCAGGCTCGTATAATGAATAGACTCACTGAAAGCAGGAAAGAAAAGGCCTTGAAAAGTTACATTTTTAACAGAAGAGTTCACCAAGAAAAACATATCAACAAAGCATTTCTTTTCTGCACATTCTGCTGCATGCGACCGCACAGACACAGTGAGATGAAAACATGGATGTGTAGAAATAAATGATGGAGTCATGCCTCGGTTAGGCCTTTTTAGCCAATGCTAAGAAAACATAGTTATGTAAGGTGCAGCATTTTTGTTTTAGTGCCAAACATTATTAATCAGAAATATATTTGAAAGGGTTTTCTATAGAAAAGGGGGTGCTCTAATAATGTACCACAGAAGGAAATAATAACTGATACAACAGGTATGTGAAATAATGGTTATAAAAAGACACATGGGGAGCACAGAAATAAGGAAGCACTAATAATGGTGAAATATTAAATGAAGTCTTGCATGATACACGCTGGTTTCTGACGTGATCAATGATTAGACGTTAGGACTCTGAACTACTAAAAGCCTCTTTTAGGTTTCTCCTGCACACTTGTGCTGTGGCTGTGAAATCTATTGTATTCAATATAAATCTTAAAAGGGGCTTTTATCCCGCCCCTTTGCTTTTCATTGGTTCCTGTGCTTACCACAAATTTTTTGCTCAATTTTCATTGGCTGTAGCATACTAATTCCTGTTGATCTTGTGTGCGTGCTCTTATCAGTTTCCCGAGGCCCAAGTACTCCTCTTCATCCACCAAAGTTCTTTTTGAGGCTGCTCTCTTGATGCCGTAACTTACATTTCTTCCACAAGGCTTGGACCGCATCATTCTCTAAGCCTCGCTTTCGGCCCTGAGCTCTGCCCCCAGAGTCCAATTGCTTTTTAAGTACAGAACATCAACGCTATACTACACACGTATTTCACCTGCCCAAACAACATGCTATCAATGTAATGAAGACTTTCCCAATGTAGAAAATTGGCCGCCGATGTGTGCTTTAAAGTCGATTTTTAAAGAAATTTGGGCTAGTGTGATGAACGTGCTACACGTCGCAGCTCGCAGCCCTCTACCAGCCCTCACCTCCCACCTCTAACATGTTGTGTAGGGATCCTTTCTCGTTCCATATCACCAGCTCTCCCCTAGCAGCACTATGGACTGGTCCGCATCACCAGCGGTCCGTACTCGGCTCTGCCTATGCCTCACATGCTGACATGATCGGTTCCTGCCTCCTGCTGCCCACCAGCACAAGACACAAAGCCCATCAATGGCCATGCTTTCGCTTTCACTTGCTCCAGTACTGTGGGGCAGTTACTCATACCCAAAGGGATGAGTATTAAGAAAAAACGTATAACGGGGCAGGCTTTGGTGGCAATATTGTCTTATGGCTGACAGATTGGGTGTCTTTAAAACAACATTTGTTTTGCTGTAGGAGAAGTGAGCTTGATGCCGATGCAGTCTCAAATGTGCTACTTTTAGTTGCAGAGTGAATTAAAGTCTCATACTGACATCTGTTGATCCAAGCCACAAATTCAACGTCCAACCGGGCCAACTCAGCCTTTAATCCCTATGTGGTTGATACATTGAGTACTATAGAAGTGGATGATAGTAACACCTGTGCTTTAGTGGTAAGATGCTAAATCGCTGTTAAGTGGTATATAAGTGGTATATAAAGAGAAGTTTCATTTCTTATTTATGTAGTTCCTTGTGTCCATGCAGCCACAGGATTTCAAGTGTATTGCTTTTTGATATTCCGAATATTTTTTCAGTTTGTTAGTTATTAATTACGGGAATTTATTCTGTGTGCTGTGGGGGATTTGTTGGACTGTTTCAAGCATTTGCATTCAAGAGGATTACATGCACACATTCTTGCCAGCATTAAAAACAATCGCCACATTTGCAGGCTAGAGCAGATAGCAACAAACACAGCTTATTATCAGTCACATATGCGAAGCCTAATGCATTTACCAATGCTTGTCTTGTTTTATCTTGATTAGTGAAGATCCCAGAAGAGGAGCTCTGACTGAGTTGTAGATGAGGTTTACCATCCTGAGATTATGAAATTAGCATAACCCTCAAGTGACTATAGAACTGTTATTACATTGTCACAATTAGACATAGACATCCTCATTTTACAGCCTGATTTATACTCATACAGCCGAAAAGCAGCCTTTTCCCACATTATTCACTCATGTAGCATTTCTGACTTTGCATGAGCAGATGATGTGTGTGTGCACATCATTTATTCATCTCCTTATTGTTTCTACAAGATGACGTTTTCTGGTGGTTTGGGTGATAGCAAGCCATCATGTTTGTTTTTCAGTGGCTGGTACTCACAGCAGGACTGGAAAGCATGTGTTAAACATGCCCCTGCTTAATGCTTTGCCTCGCTATGTTTTTATGTGAAACAAAATGAGATGCCCTTAAAAACATTTCACCAGTTTCTGGCATGGTGACTCAGTGGTAAATGGCAACTACACAAAAATTGCAATGCGTAGTGTAGGAAAGTGCACTTTTTGGATGGTCACCCCCCACTTTTTGCTCTAATGCTGATGGTTATGGCTGTTAATGCACTGAAGCCTGCTGCCCAGGCCCTAGCACTGTGCTCTCTCCATAAAACTGTTATGCTGCCCAGGCCCCAGCACTGTGTTCTCTCCCTAAAACTGATATGTGTAAATTGGCAATCCAAATTGACAAGGACTTTGCCCCTTATAAGTACCTAGTATTTGGTACCAGTGGTACCCAGGGCAGGGGTGGTAAAGGGGTCCCCAGGGCTTGCAGCACTGTTTGTGCCACCCTGAGTGACCCAAGTAAACTACAGACAGCAGGCCTGCCATTGCAGACTGCAGGTAGCAGTGCAAACTGCTCAAACACGACTTTGCCTTCACCATGTGCCGCAAAGTCAATGCACTAATGCTGATATATGCCAGTCACCCCTAATGAAGGCCTCCTAAAGCCCAGGAGGAAGGGTGCCTTATATCAGAGGTGTGGACATGTAAGTGTAAGCTTATATGACCCTACAATACCCTATACCATTAAAGGACACTATAAGTGATAGACGGTCCATAGGATAACATGGACTGGCACCCAGGCAAACATGTGGTCGGCACCTCCATTATGGTACAGCCTAAATACATTGTGTCTGGTAGCAAAAAGCGTGCCTTCTCACCCATGACATGAATCAAGTGTTGAGGGCGGTGTGGCACGCACGCAGATGGCTACCTTAGAGGTTGCCCACCTGGTTGACCCAGCTTCTCTGTGCTCTGGTTGGCAATCCTGTGTTTCCCGCATTTGCTGCCCCAAGTAGAGTTCTGACCTCCTGCCAGGCAGTGTGATCACTCCCAGGAGTCAAGAACAAAGGCTTGGGCAGGAAGGAGGTCACACCTCCCTCCTCCCAAGCAGGCTAATGAAGTGGTACATCAAGACAGTGAGCTTCAAAGGCTGCACCGCCTCTGATAATGCCTCAGGGGAGGAAACAGCCCTCTCCCTGGGGCAATTAGTTAGTCCAGAAGGGTCACACCCCTAAAAGGCTAGCCACACCTCCAGGGTGAGCAGCCTGGTCTGTACACTATAATTAGATTTCTGCCATGTTTAGGAGTTCCAGAATAGAGGGTTCTAGGTAGAAAAGGTGACCAACTTAAATGTGGTCATCTCAGGGGCGGATTAGCTGCAGGGGCTAGCAGCCTATTGGCTACTTGCTCCCACACCCCTAAATCCCCTAAATCTAGGATTTAAGGGATGCCCCTGACACAGAACCTCAGCTCTGAAAAACCTGAACCAAAGAGGACAGAAGAAGAGACCTGTGTCTGTAAAAACAGGACCTTGCATCGGGCAAAAGAGGGATACCCTGCACCTGTGGCAACACTCCTGGAACTGCCTGATCAAGACTCATTCTAGACTATCTCTCGGTTCCCCCAGACAGAAGGAACCCTGTGGAACCTGACTCCCTCAGACTCCCCTGGACTACTGGCACTAGTCTCCTGAAAACTGCTGGTAAAACAACGCTCTGGATCCGAAGAATGGCTGGCCATCGGGCCCTCCGAGGGATCGCCTAAATCCGGATGGCCTAGTGCATTGTGGGATCTGGAGTCCTGCCTTCCACGAGGTTACAAACAACTACTGCATTCCCCGGGACCACCGTACGTCGAAGTTACTTTCTGCTCCACTTACCGCTGCCAAGGCTTGTTGGTAGCCACTCCGGCAACCGACCCCTGCGTGCGACGCTGCACCTAGAGAGGACTCCATCTGATGTTCATCCGACATCAGCAGTAGCCCGTTGTTGTGTCTTTGCATCTGTTTCCCCCCGCAGTTTCAGCGGTAAAAGCACTCTCTCGTGGCTCCCGTTCACCACCAGGGACAGCCAGGACTCCATGGGCCAGGCTCCATGGGCCAGATAAAATTCAGCTGACTGTCATGGCTTGGTCCTGGGACCCGCATCACCTTTACCCTTCAAGGGTACAACACAACTCGACCTGCAAGTAACCGATTGTCACTAGTGGTTTTTCCCATTGAGCGCAATGTTAGATTTTCTCTGTATTATTTTGCACTGATTTTATATTGCTTCAAAAATTCATAACTCCGGGTATATGTATGATATTCCGTTCATTTTGATATCTAAATTAAGATAAAAATACACTCTATTTTTATAAATTGGTGTCAGATTCCTCTTGAGTCGTCTCATTACTTATCGTCCATGTTGGTACTCTGAAATGCTTAACACATGTCCCTCTAGTAAAGCCTGACTGCTCTTAGCCACACTACCAGGACTGAGCTAAAGATTTATTAGTGTGAATCCAAGGACCATCTTTGGGGTATCATGACAGTATTACATGGTGAGGTCTAACCCCCACACCACAAAATACTCCACCTTCCTACATTGGTGTTACAGCGGTGGGGATCCTAAAACCTGTGCTTCGCAGTACCACGTGGTCATCAGTGATTTTGCACGAGAAATCAACTTAACTGACTATAGCATCAAAAATAATTTTCTGGATTTTTTTCCAATTTTTTTAATTGGATTATTAGGACTTGGTGTAGACCCCCATTCCAATAGTACATTTTAAAAGGCTCAAGTGAGTTAGGGAAAAGTTTAAACATTTTTCAAAATTTTTAAAAAGGTTCTAACTTCCAAGTAAAAAGTTAAGCCCAATGGATGCTGGTAAGGTTCTCAACTCGTTAATCGTCCTAGCCCGGAGGAATAATGATTTGAGGGGATTGTGCAAAGCAAGGGACATTAGCTATAGAGTGACAGCGAAAAATGAGGAACTCTATGAGAAAGGTTAGAGAGGGAGGGCCACTCCTCAGAAGAAAATCCTATAGAGGGTGAAGTTGAGTCCCTAGCCCAAATTGATAATTATGGGGAAGAAGGTGAACACCCCAAATCTCCACCCTTCCCTAAACCCCCTTCTCTAGTGGAAAGTGACAGGAGTCACCCTAATATAGCCCCCAATGGTAAGATGGTAGGAACCCTTGAGGGTGAGCTTAACCTACTCTCTCTGTAGGAGAATAAGCTTGAACTTGAGGAGAGGAGACTAGCCCTTGAGGAAAGAAGGGTTAAGATGGACTTGAGGCCCAAAGATGGTGGCATCAATACATATTGGGAGAAAGAGGAATATTTCGACCTAAAATACCCAAAGGGAGTGTCCCCAAATATAGTGATGGTAATGACATTGATAAGTGGTTTGCAGTCTTTGAGGGGTCCTGAAAAATGAGGGGCATAGGTCATTAACACTGGGGCTCTCTACTTTGAGAGTTATTCTCAGTAAAGGGCAGAGAAAGACTGCTGACCCTTAATGAGGATGTGGATGAGTCCTATCAGCATATGAAGGAGATACTCCTAGAAGGGTTTGTACTCACCACAGAAGAATACAGATTGAAGATTAGGCACACCCATAAAGGTCAAAACCAAACATGAGTGGACATTGTGGACTCTTCAGTCAAAGCACTAGAAGGCTGGAGAAAAGGCAATGAGGTGGGTACTTATGATGGCCTTTATAATTTAATTATAGAAGAGAACATTTGAGCTAATTGTACCACAGAGAAATTGCATCAGCATTTGGTGGATTCTAAGTTTTCTTCTCTGAGAGAGTTGGGGGGGGGGGATAGCTGACAAGTGAGTCGGAACCAGGGTGTCCAGGAAGACCCATGGTGCGGATGACCACAAGAATGGGTATCAGACTTCCCAGCAGGGGAAGGAGGTGAGCAACAAACAAGATAAAAAAAGGAGTTCTCTGAAGGCCCCAAAGTTTTTCTGAGGAGGGGTGGGTGTCAAGACTGCTCCCAGACCAATGGCAAAGGGTATCAGGGTAAAAACTGGCATCCAGCAAACGCTTTTGGGTTGTGTCATGACCAGCCACGGTCCGTGCAGGGAACATCGGTGGGGCGGTGGGGCTGCATTGGGGGGATTTCGAGGGATGATGCTGAGGGAAATTTAATTATTTATTTAATTTTCCCTCAGCATCGTCCCACGAAATCCCCCCCAACGTGGCCCCACCGCCCCACCTCTGTTACCTGCACGGACCGCGGCTGGTCATGACTGTCATCAGGCAGGTCATAAGAAAGGAGATGCAGCATTCTCCAAAAAGTCCCCCAGTGATGGACGATTCAAAGTGTTGGCTAGCATAGGAGCGCAGCTGGAAGTGCACTCTAGAGAGGCCAGAGGATACACTGAGGCTACTTTAGTTTCCCTGGGTGGGGTGACTATTGAAGCCCTGGCTGTCTTGCCTCCAAGCCTGGAGAAGTATAGACAAAGGCCTAAAATCAATGGGACTGAGGTCGAGGCTCTGAAGGATATGTGTGCCAGTGTCACCATGGTGGCAGCTAAACTGGTTTCCCCAGACCAAATGATACTTGGTGTTAGTCGCCAGGTGACTAATGCTGACAAAGAGACTAAGCTCCATCCAATAGCCTTGGTAAGCTTAAAATGGGGAGAGTTACTAGGTCAAACCTGGTGGTTGTGTTCCCTGACACCCCAGTGGAGTGTCTGGTGGGAAATGATCTGGAGACTTCTGGATGGACAGAAGTTGAAAGGAAGGTTCATGGAGAAATCCTGGATCTCCCTGAGTGGGTGTGTGTTACCACATGAGCACAAGCAGCACATCAGGGAAGTCAGGGAAGCTTGGATCCTGAAATAGTGGACCAAACTCCCAAAGGTAAGAGAAAGGGCAAGAAGTCTGCTAAGGCAACTTCTAAGAGGTCTCGGGACCAGGGGGAGAGTTCTTCTGAGGGAGATGCACTGGTGCTTGAGGAGAGAACTGCAGCTGATGGAATCTGGCCTGACCTGGCAGAACACTTAAGTGCAGGGGGACCCTCCAGAGAGGACTTATGGCAAGGGCAAAAGCAGTGCCCTACTCTTGAAGGCCTTAGGCAGCAAGCTACAAGGCAAGAGGAAGGTGATGTCAGTGGTACCCACAGGGTCTACTAGGAAGATAGGCTTCTGTACACTGAGGCCAGGGAGCATAGGATATAATGGGATTTATATTTCAGCGGACAGAATATCTGCCACTATTGTGATGGAGTAACCCACCCGCAAAAATCTAAATCACGCCCTAAGTGGTCTACTCTCATTAGTGAGTGTTGCAGGAGCCAGTGCTAAGAAACTTGTTTCAACCAGTCAAGATGGGGATAGGTTCCCACAGTAGTGATGAGTGTAGTTCAACCACAGGAGAAAAGGTAGTCATGGCAATATGGGCAAACATTATCAGGTACCGCAAGGGAACCACCACATATGAGTGGCACTCCTAAAGGTACTTAAAGTGAGAGACCAATTATGGCTTCAGCAGTGGTCGAGGCTTGAAGCTGCGTGATTGTCTCACTGTTACCTGGACAGTGTTGTCACGCTAACTAAGACTTGTCTAAGTTAAACAGTAGAAACATGGGGCGAGTTGTGCTCTTGGTATCGGCAAGATTGGGCTCAACTGGGAAGCTACGACAGGTCTTTGATATTGGTAATACTTGTGGTTTGAAGTTCCCCATGGCAGCACGAGGAGCAAGGAAGCCTGGAGTTATGTGCATGAATAAGGTACATTCCCGACAAAAATGTCAACCTACTTCTTTCACTTTCTGATCACAGCAATCACAAGACTTTTCCTATGTCCTGGACTATGTTCTTTACTCCTCCAAGAGAAAAAATATTGTTCCTTTCTCTGATCTAGTATTTTCTCTCTGCTAGTGAAATAAATGTGAACTTCTGATCAGCCCATCTTAAAATCGGAAACAGTGGGAGGTATGTCCAAGCTAACTGCAACGACTACTCAATGTTGTACCCAAATATTTGACTGGAACCAATCACTTTCAAGTGAGTCTGCACTGTAGGTGTTTTTTCAGATCCAGGTATACAGTGCACAGTTGATCTGGTGTCCTAGGAGATAGCAGGCATCCAGTGTTTCTCCACTGGGCAAACAGCACTCATGCAATCAAGCTAAATCAGTCCACCGTACATTGGTTCGATCACAAAAGACAGCCATGCATTAGGTACGCTGGGCCTCTGGCAACTTGGTGTCATTGTATTTTCAGAACCAATGATAACTGCACATTTGCAGCCACCCCATTTTATCCACTTGAAATGTGTATCAGGTTATGATGGCCTCCAACAGAACAAGGGCTGCTTCTAGGTTTCTGCCTCCTTGACAGAGAAGAACTCAGGTTGCAAAGGTGTGTAGGCAGCCCATCTCCTTTTGTCTCACCCCTGACAACAGGCCTTCTCTTAGTTGTCTTGTCTCTTAGGCCACAGGCTTCCTAGCTGGAACTGGCTTGATCCAGGAAAATTGGGCACACGTAATCTTCCATGGTCCATTCAAGAAGATGTGATTCCAAACCTGGCACAAATGCTTAACATAAAATCGCTAAGGCAGAGGGCAGCACTGGAGACACGCATGTAATGAAAGAAAGCAATTTCTGAATACAACAAAACCTATGAAACAACTTAACTACCTTTGGAGCTACAAACAGACAGGGGTGGCCCAGATCTAGGGAACCCTATCTTTCATGTGACCAAGCATTATTTCACACATGCCTCTTAATTGTAGAGGAACTGAAGAGGCTCAGTCATAACAGACCATATTAGGGCCAACGTTTAGAATACCAAACAGAATAGTTAAAAGGTTTGAAAACCATAAAAACAATAAGACATACAAACTATATTAACAAACAGCAGTGTGTTTTTGGCAATTAAAAGGGCTAGGGTTTGGGTAATGGAACAATATGGCCAGGTACGGCCTAGTCCCCCTCTAACTGTGTACCCCTCCCTGGGTGAAGATGGGGCCCACCCCGGTGTCCCCAAGGTGCTCACCTCCCATCTTCTGCCAAGGCGAACAATCCATTAAAAACACAACTTTTTGGATTAGGGGTCGTAAACCCCGGTCGTATTCATTAAAATTAAAATTAAAAAATTATATTCAAACAATACAGTATATTTACAGTATATATACACAATACGCAGAAAGTCCAAACCGTTATATTGATAGGTACATATGTCTTGTTGCCTAACCTTAACAAGTTTCTAATACATAGACATTCCTATCCTAAACTAAACATTCAAAACAAATATCATTATCTTTCTGCGTATCCCTGTTTGAGCCCACGGCAAGGTCATAACTGGCCCCCAGATCCTGATCAAGCTATGCCCGCACTCCAACCGGAGTGTGCATGCGCAGGGGGCCCGATTCCCCGGGAGGGTACTTCCCCCGAACACCCCTACGCCCAGAAAATTATCTCCATAACCGGAGTGCGAATGCGCAGGGGGCCCGGTTCCCCGGGAGGATACTTCCCCCCCGAACACCCCCTACGCCCAGAGAATTATCTCCATAAGGGGCCCATGCAGTCATGCGCAGCTTACTTGCGCCCTTGTGCGCGTGCGGGGTGGCCAACCAGCCTACCGGAAAGCGTAACTCCCCTCCCCCGCACCCTTCCATTAACCGGCTGTAACTGCCCCTGGAGTTTTATGAGAGACCACTTGTCCCTCCCCCCCGGGCGTCCCCATTAACAAATGGCGGCGCCCCCAACGACCTTAAATTTAAGCTCACCAATCATGACCCAGTATAGTTGACTGACTATCTGGCCTCCCCCGATTCCAAGAAAGGTCAGGCTATGTCCAGTGCCTCATTTTCGCATGCCAGTAGGCCTTCCACAAAAACACCCATTGGCCCGTCTAGGGTAGTGTAAAAGGCGTTTCTAGGCGTACACCATAGCACAATAGATCTTATTATTGCTAAGATGCCCGGCCCACTGAGACTAACCATGCCCTGTCGGTTCCAACTTACTTTATGCAGAAATAGGCATTCTTGTCCATGACAGGAAAGTTTGCCCGAGACTTATATCAACTAAACCAGGCGAAACCGCTGTCCCGGGTGCTGTATAGGACGTGCAACCCAGGACCCTCTGGGAAACAGGGTCGCCGTGCGCAGACCTCAAACCTGGCAAGGCCCGTAGATTCTTGAAAGGTCCACTGGTGATGGCGCCGAGGGAAAACCCCGAGCTTGACAAATAGCTAAATTAGGACCTGCTGTCCCGGAAGTATCATCCCTCAAGGGTGATATTCTCTTGCATGCCACCCGCCGAAAACCATACTCCTGTAACCACTTATGTTCGGGATTCCTCTATCAATACTAGTTACAGGCATACTGCCTGTTTTGTGCCAATGGCAGAAGCCGGCTGCCCTATGGGACTACTGTACCCGTTGTACACCCATCCCCTTACTTCGGGCCGAAGAAAACAGGATATTAACATACTACCCGGGAGCTGCTTAGACGTCCAACCAGCATCGCGGGACTCCCAGCCATCGTAGTGGCTTTGGGAAAGATATGCAGATCGAGCAGTGAGGTCCAATCCTTCAGACTATCTGGGAGCCAAACTAAATGGCCTTTAATAATAGGGACAAATTTGCTCCACCCGGAGGTTCCTTGCTGGTGCATTTGCACCAAAAACGCCTACAGAGTTTATGCCATACCGCAGTAAACGGGCGAGTCATGAAATTTGGAGTCTAGAAACAAGGGGCAGGTTCCCCACCAGATCTCCCCGAGATCTCCGATAAACGTCGCCCTGAATGTGAAAAAACCCAATCACCCGCTAAACTGGCACTCGCGTGTACAAGCGCAGAAAGATGTTGCTTAAAAGCAAATACCATTACCAGGATCGCTGAGGTGTTGTAGCTGTACGTGGCCCTTGGGTTTGGTTATACTGGCAAGCCCTGTCCCTTTGCATGGCAGCAGACCTCTAAATTACCCTTGCTGACGACAAATTCTGGTTGTCCTATCTATACCCAACCAATGACAGTGCATGTGCCGCGGCATCTCACCCATGCCTGCTGGCCCTCTGGAGCTTCTCCTTGGTCGCTCACCACACTTGAACACCACGGCGTGCCATACTCGTTCTGGATCTTCCGTTCCGACTGCCTCCCAGCACTTGCCGTCCTTGTGGCATGGTTCACCTCCCAAGTATCACAGTCGTACATCCATGCCATAAAATTAAACACAAACCACAATTGATCAGTGCTCCATCACTTGGAAAACGGATAGAGTTCACCAAACCAGCCCCAATGTTAACAACATGCGACTGTATTCCCTTTATAACCGTTAGACCACAGTAACTCAAACCTTATACATAGAATGGCGAACATATAGGAGGACAGAGATACTCTTGGCCGGTGGCATAGTACTAAAGCTAGTGACAGCGTGCGAAGTCGGCCCGCCCGCCAACGTTAGCGGCAATGTAAGGTTAGCCTAGCCTCCTTAGGAGTCATTATTAGGCTTGCAAATTAGGAAAACCATTGTGCCACAGGCGTCATTGTGGAAATGATCAGCCCGTGGTTATATGTCGGTCTGTTCCCCACATGAGCCGGCCATATTTCGCAGTGTAGGAGCCCCTCAGGCTATCCGTCCGTTAAGGCATGAACTGCTGAGGCACACATACCCCGCAGAGCAACTGTTGGCAGCGTACCTTATCCATATTGCCTGTGTGTCCCCAGACATAATCCACCTGCTCCGGCCCAGAGCAGCCAGTGGGCACAGAGTTTTGTACGCAATCTACGAGTAGTTACCCTGTAAAGGTAGCCGGTACATGAGACACAGGCGAAGCCCTAACAACATATTACTCTGAGATCTACGCTTGGGCACAGTCACCCTAACTATGCATGTTCACGATGTATAAGTGAATATCACCTGCAGCGTACACTGTATATATTACCTGCCTGCACACGGACTGGCTACGCACAAGCGGCTTGTATTGATAGAAAACCACTGCATCACCCCAAGTAGCATGTGGGCACAACGAGTACCTCACCGAGGAATTTCCTGTAGGAGTATCTGGAACACGACACACCGGTGCAGCCTTAACAAACAAGGTCTGCTCATGAGATCTATTCCTGTGTACAGGCCCCAATTTATGCATGTGCCCGATGTAAAAGTGGTTAGCGCACGTGCCGTTTGAGCCTACGGAGTGTTTGAGCCCGAGACAATATTCTATGCACATTACCGATGAAAGTAGCAAGCTGTATCTATACGAACTGCTACGGTAATCTATACATAGTATCAGACATATGCATGGCATGCGCAATTGGTCCGGAAGACAAAACTACGGCAAGCAAACAATAGCCCAGCCTATCCGCGCATTATACATCGCAAAGTGACACCCTCGTGCACCTGGCTATATATGTTGCATCATGCCCGTTGCTGCTAGTGCTCTCTGCCTGAATGTAATGTTCATTAGCACTTCGCAAACCTACATTCTGTGTGTACAACCATATACATATTTATCATACATCTACCCTGCCTACATATCTGCCAACGCTCGGTGCAGTAAAACCACCCACGCCTCGCGGGCACCATACATTCGTCCAATCGTGCTAATCTGTCCTTTTCAAGACAGGCTGGAGGCACTTACCGATTCCCACAAAATCGTTCCTTCCCACGCCGCCCACAGCGAGTCATCGTTTTCGAGCAGCCACACCGGACGAAGAAAATGGGGCCAACCATGATTCGAAGTCCCCCTTGTCCGGGTTGTCTTGCCTTAGCGCCGTAAAAAAAACCTCCTTCCCCCGCCAGCCCACGGCGTTTGAGTCGTCATTGTCGTGCACGGCCAGCCACTCGCCACCAGTTCGCCGGCTGTTGCTCTCAGGGTCTGGAGTGGGAATAATAAAAGGCAAAATTGCGGGAAAGACTACTCGTAGACCCCCCACCTTCTTGCGGGCAAAACGAAGCGTAGCACCCCCCCAGCCGCTCCACCGCGTGATACGATGCCCCCCCCCGCCGGCGCGTAAACCAACCTGCGGGCAAAAACTCGAAATACCCAATAATTACCCTCAGACGCACCAACAACATAAACGCTGGCCCCTGCTGCAGGCAATCAAATGTCGCTAAAGAAAGACACGGAGGTGTCTGAGAACCGAGAAGGGAAATACCATTCAAGCCTCTAAACCCAGAGGTGAAAATTGATGGCTTAATATGTGAAATGTTTCCAGGCACACCGACAGATGTGACGCGCTAACCTTTAAAAAACGAGCCAGGGTTTGCCTGTAATCACAGGGTGTTGAGCCTGCTGCCAAGACTCAAACCCGGTTCACCAGCTTCAAAGTTGGCTGATCCAGCAGTTACACCACATCCTCCCGACTTAGGGGCTACCTTAGTTTGCCTGGGCCTACCCTCTACCCCTTCAGACCCATCCACTTTTCACTTAATTCAGTTAAGGCCTGACCCATATCTTCAATTGATCACATCGTTGTCCCCATAAATGCATCACAATGTGTGAACGCTGGTCGTTCCGTTCTACCTTAGGGGCCATTGTGTACAAAATTGTGTCACCAGCCCCACCGTGCACAGGTCTGGGACACTGCCCAACCCTTACCTGGCAGTAGTAACAGACACCAGCCGGCCACCGCACCCACGCAACCAGAGCGATGATAGTGCGGGCCTGCCGGGGCTGCCCAAACGATCAATACCGTGTTCTTCCGCCGCCAAATGCAATGCTGCCTTTAAGTTGTGACACCGTTCGGAAAACACTTGTATTGGAACAATGAAAGATTCACAGAAATACTGCTCCTAATCAAATCCGCCGCAATTTTTGATGCTGATCCCTTCCATTCAGCACCTGTAGGGTGGCCATCATACAGGGGGGAATAATGTTCTTACTGACCAGCTGACTGTTTGGCTGACGCTGCTATTCCCCCCTGCACCTGTATGTAACATAAAAGAAACACCTTTGTTATTGCGCCCCTCCTGTTGCCCAGCAAGCAATACTAGCGTCCCTCTGGGCCGAATATCCCGCGCGCCAAACCTGCCACTCAAGTTTGCGAGGGAAAGACCCGGCTGATCAGCCACTCTTTGCCCTTAAACCGCTCGGCCTTATAAACAAATGATGCCAAATATCTGCTGCTCCCTAATGGGTGTGACCGCGCTACTCCCCCAGTCGCTCAAACCTGATCGCCTTCTCCAAATTGGGTCGGCAGAGAGCATACTCGAAACCTGTTAGTCCGGGCAATGTCACGGCTGCAATAACGGCACACTAGCGGAGCTGCTTCGTTGGTAACCCGCGTACCTCGAAGACAGCTGCTTCCTCTGGCTGCCGACTCTCGTGTTGCCTCTCGCCGCTCTTTCCCAACGAACCCCTGTAAAAACAGAAGAAAAAGAAAGAATCGTTGGGGCCCCCAACTGAGGCCCTGGCCAGTTGTTGCCCGTTCGAGAAATTGACTAGGACCTCCTAGCGAGGTCCGAGATCCGATCAGTTGAGGGAGCCGCGAGCAAAGAGGATGCTCTCGCCGCTCCCCGAGCCGTTTAAGGCCAATTTCCGCCGGGGGCCAGTTTAAAACGGCCCCCGGCGTCGTTCAACAAATGCGTGACCCGAAAGTGATTCAATCACTTCCGGGTGGCGCGCTGAAAACAGCCAATTAAGGAAAGGGAGGCGTGCTCTGCGCCCACCCGCCTCCCTGCTTGTTGGCGGGGGACCGGCACGACCGCCATAATTTCGGCATGGCCGATGCCGTCCCCTGCCTCTCACTTAGTGTTAGTGCACAAAATCTGGTTATTAGTTCAGGGGAGGGTGACTACCCACCTTAAGTAATAAACATAGTCTTTGTCAGGATGAACCACTAACTTACTAAATTAGTCTGAGCTCAACCCCCTTGTAGCTATGGCACAGACTAAATAAGTTCTGGGGCAGCTCCCCTCCCACTGGGTTTGGTGACAGTCTGACTGGGGAACGAAAGAAGAGGCTTATGCACGTGTCATCTGACATTTGCCTGTGACAGTAGAGGCCACTTTGAAGTAAATGAAGTTCCTAGGCACAGCCCAAATGGTCATCCTGTCAGACGAACAAAAAGAGAAAGGCGGGGCCAGCATCGGCCACGCCAAAAGTATGGTGGTCGTGCCGGCCCCTGACGCTCACATAGAGGCGGGCCTGTCGCGCACAGTGGTGACGCGACAGGCGCGCCTCGACAGTAATTGGTCGTGGGTCCTGGGCGTGACCCGGAAGTGATTGTAATCACTTCCGGGTCACGCGTTGGGCGAACGCCAGGCCGGTTAGAACCGGCCTGGAATGGAACTGGGATAAAAGGCTGGGGAGCGTAGGTGTCTGCCTCTTTGCTCCCCGCTCCCCCAGCTTGCTGCACCAGCCTCGCTAGGAGGCTGTAACTTGATTTCTGTTTTCTCTTTACAGGTTTGCCTCGTGGGAAGGTTTTTCGCGGACTCGGAGCTGCGCCGTGGAGATCGTCGGCGTCGGAGGTCTCGAGGCGAAGTTGCAGTTTCTCCCTTGTTTTTACAGGTGGAATCGGAGTAGTGGGAGCGCCGGAGCGGTCGGCAGGAGGGAAGCACTTTGGCTAGCGGGAGCACGTCGAGGGCAGAGCGGTAAAAATGCGGAACGGTTTGTGAGGAAGCGGTAGCTATATATTGACCGGGTTTCGAGGTACGTGCTACCAGCGGCGAGTGTAATTGGGCTATCCCGCAAATTAATTTAGACCAGCTGGTTGTTCTGGGTGTCAGGGAACAGCTGTTTGTACCGGGATCCGATCGCGCTAGCAGCGTCTGCGGGAGGCGGTGCGCGCTTAAAATCAGCTGTTTCTGCCCGGTGTTGCAAAAGTAAGCAGAGCGCTTGTGTGGGTCCTTTCTTTTGTTTATCGGTAGATTTGCAACAGTGCCTGGTTTTACTAGCGAGTGTAACAATTACCGCATTTGAGGTGCTCTGCTCGTCATTGTGAGAGTCACCTTGGCCCAATGGTTAAGGTCTTATAATCTTACTCTCAAGGTTAAGTGTTCGATTCCTGGTGGGCTATTGGATGTTAGGGTGGGTAAGATTGGCTGCTATTGTGCAGTGTGGGGGTCACGCGGCAGTGCTTGCCAGTGGGCTGCATAGCATCATTGAGGGCCTCATTTGATTTGATTGTTTTTACTGTGTGATAGATTGCGAGCAGCAGGTGTCCCAACCACGTGGACGCGACAACTGGAGGCCCATAAAGACTTCGTCTGGTCCGGGGGACAGCCGGTGCAGCTCACAAGGGATACTTAAGGGGACACAGACAGGCCTGCATTCCAGCGCTTCTGGGAGCCACGCGGGTTTGAGAATACTCACCTGACCCACTGGATTAGCTGGTGTGGCGTGGCTCTGGTTGCGTGGGTGCTTACGGCCGGTTTGTGTACCTCCAGCGTTGTAAGGTAAGGGCTTGGACAGTGTGCCAGGCCATTAAGGTGTGGTGGGGGTGTGTTTAAGTTGGGCTATTACACGGTTGCCTTTTCTTAGTGTTGGAGGGCATTGTATGTACTTTTGGGTAATAGCCAGCACATTACCAGTAACTACTGCAGTTTGGATAGGTGTAATGGCCGGTAAGGCAAAACGGGGTGATCAGCGTTCCCGTATGGAGAAACTGATGGAAGCAATGATGAAGAAGGTTGACGAGTTGGGGCAGGGTCTCGCTGACCTCAGAGAAAAGGTGGATGGGCAAGAAGGGACAGAGGAGAGGGCTAGGCGTAGCATTGTGCCCCCCAGGGCGGCATTTCCCCCCCTCCCCAAGCGGGTTAGGTCGAAAAAAGGGGTGCCAAATGAACCTGTTACACTTGTGGCCCCTGTGCCAGTCCCCCAGCCCAGGGAGGAGCCCGGGCCTTCAGGGGTGGTCCCTTTAGGGAGTGTCCCACCTGTTACACCTGTGGCCCCTGTGCCAGTCCCCCAGCCCAGGGAGGAGCCCGGGCCTTCAGGGGTGGTCCCTTTAGGGGGTCCCCCTTCAGGGGGGGCAGATGGCCAGCCTGCACCGAATGGCGTTTGCCCACAGGCCCCACCTGCTCCTGCGGGGGTGGTCCCTATGGGTAGTAGCCCACAATCTCCAGTGGTCCCTGCGGGAGGGAACCCGGTTCCGCAAGATTTAGTGTCACAGTTAGCTGCAGTCCTTCCTTGGTTAGGGAAGGAAGGGGTTTTGTCACCAGCAGTGGGGGCGAAAGACATCGGGGAGGATGTACTCGCTGAAGCAAGGCGGATAGTAGCTCGGTTTGATGGGACACCTGGGGATAAGGCAGTTGAGGGGCAGGGTGCACCTTCCCCTGTCATTCCAGCGGGTGGGGCCACCCCACTTGAACCCAACAAAGAACTACCAGTGATCAGCCTGGCAAAGGAGAAGCTGACGGAGCCAACTGGGGCAGCTCCAGTAGGTAAGCGGCAAACATTGCCTGTGTTAGGTGTGGGGGAGTCCTGCACCGAGAGGGAACACTTAGCAAGACATGTCACACAAGAAGTGAAAGAAAAAATATGGTCTGGGAGTTATGTTAGTATGTTCTCATTGCTTCTTGATGAAAATGAAAGGGAGGAAGCAAGGAAAAAGAAGAACTGGATGCTCCCTAGGGAATGGGCAAGTGAACTACAAAAGTTCAGGATTGAGGAGAATTTGAATAATTGGATCAGAGGTTTCTCAATATTCATGGCAGTGATGGCTGAACGTTTTCCTAATATGCAGGCAGAGATGGCATGTTACCAGAGCAGGATCACTGGGGCGCATGACAAGTATGGTGGGATGGGATGGAGGGAATACGACAAGAATTTTAGGAGAGCCAAAGCGCCTGACCCATCCCTCTCTTGGGACCGCATTGACATGATCGCCTGGTTAGACCAATTTGGTGGGGGGTCTCAGGATAATGCCAAAAGCCAGTCCTTTCAGTCCTTTCACTCCTTTCGGCCACATTCATCCACAGGCTCCTCCAACAGTGCAGGTAGCGGGGGAGGAACAAAAGGGACATGTTGGGACTTTAATAGGCGCACATGCACTAGGCCTCAAGGCACGTGCAAGTTCAAACATGCTTGTTCTATCTGTGCCAACTCATCGCACCCTGAGTCCAAATGTTTCAGAAAGTCAAAGGATAGGGGGAAGAAGAAGCAGGAGTGAGGGTACTGCACAACACATGGCACGTTCACCCATTAATGTAACGGCTCTGACACCCTGGCTAAACAAATACCCTTGTCATTCCACTGCTAGGACATTGCTAGATGGTTTCAGGTATGGTTTCAGGATTCCAGCACCTGAATATGTGGGGACACCGGAATGCAAGAATCAACTCTCTGTTAGGGCCAACCCAGGTGTAGCAGCAACAAAAATTGAAAAAGAATTGCGCTTAGGCAGAATAGCTGGGCCATTTGATTCCATCCCGGTAGAGAATTTTGTCTGCTCCCCTTTGGGAGTGGTCCCCAAGAAGGAAGGTGGAGAGTTCAGGTTGATACATAATCTGTCAGCACCCAAGGGCAACTCATTGAATGACGCTATCAGTGATGAGATTTGTAGTGTAAAATATGCCTCCTTTGATCAAGCAGTAGAGATGCTCAGGGGGTTGGGCCCGGGAGCACTGTTGGCTAAGTCTGACATAGAGTCCGCCTTTCGTTTGTTGCCAGTTCACCCATCTGACTTTCATCTCCTTGATTTTCAGTTCCAGGGTAGATTCTACATGGATATGTGTATGCCTATGGGCTGCTCGGTCTCCTGTGCTTATTTTGAAAAATTCAGTTCATTTTTGGAATGGGTCTTTAGACAGGTGACAGGGCACCAGTTTGTCATGCACTACCTTGATAACTTTCTTATCTTGGGGTCACCGGGCTCCCGGGAGTGTGTGTGGGCACTGCGAGAATTTTGCATGCTCATGCAGGCTTTTGGGGTTCCCTTGGCACCGGGTAAGACAGTTGGGCCAACAACAACGATAGAATTCTTAGGGATTGAACTAGACTCCGTTCAAGGGTGTTTTCGGTTGCCTGCAGACAAGATTGCCAAATTCAAGACAACATTGCAGCGATGCTTGGCAAAAGAAAAGGTCAGCCTGCACCAGCTACAGCAGACAGTAGGACAGTTGAATTTCGCTCTGAGGGTTATCCCTATGGCACAACCATTTTCCCGGTCCATCTCACAAGCCATGGCCGGCCTCAAGGAGAAACACCACCACACCAGGCTGTCTGCTGAGGTTAGGCAGGACATGCAGATTTGGATGGCATTCCTGTGTGACTTCAACGGCAGGGTAGTGTGGCCCGGTCCACCCACTACTTCCGCGGAGTTAGGTTTAATGACTGACGCTGCGGGTAGTGAGGGATTTGGTGCTATACTCGGTACTGAGTGGGTGGCACAGCAATGGCCGGCCTGGTGGGTGGAGACTGGTTTGACGGGTAACATCGGTTTCTTGGAGCTGTTCCCCATCTGGGTGGCATTAACAGTATGGCCAGAACGATTGCGTAATCAATCTGTGGTGTTCTGGTCGGACAACATGACTGTGGTCGAATGCATCAATCAACAAGCAGCACGGTGTAAAATGATTCTCCGCTTGTTGAAAGAGATAGTTTTACTATGCATGAGACTGAATATGCAATTTAAAGCTAAGCATGTGCCAGGGGTGTTGAATCATGCTGCTGATGCACTTTCACGCTTCAAGATGCAGGTTTTCAGGGCACACCTCCCGTCTGCAGCAGCGGCTCCCACACCCTTCCCAGAACTACTTTGGCAGATTGGTGCCCCCAACTACCGGACCTCGTGGCAGCTAGCCTAGCACCCAGGACCAGGAAAGCGTATGAAGGGGCGTTTTGGGCATATTGTACCTTTTTGGGAAGGGATTGGGCAGAGAAGTGGCATGACACGGGGGCACTCCTTGTCTACTTAGGGGCCTTGAAAAGGGAAGGACGCTCTGCGACAGCAGCCAGGCGGCATGTGGCGGCAATTTCTTTCTTTGCTCAAACAAGAGATAGGGGGAACCCTACCAACAGTTTCACAGTTAGGAAAGCTTTGAAGGGGTGGCAGCGCCTACAAGGGTCAGCACCGGACACGAGGCGTCCGATAGGGGTGGAGCTGCTAGCATCTTTATTGGGGGCTCTTCACCTCATCTGCAACACCACAGAGGAAGCTCTTTTGTTCAGCGCCGCCTTTTCATTGGCCTTTTATGGTGCGTTTAGGATTGGGGAATTGGTGGCCCAAAACAAACAGGATGATCATGGTGGTTTGCAGTTTGACCGCGTGAAGGTACAAGGTGATGCTTTATTGATATCCATTAGGAAGTCCAAGACTGACCAGGAGGCCCGTGGGGAAGGAGTAGTATTGCATCGGGCACATGGTAATCCTTGCTGCCCCATCACACATTTAGAGGCATTTCTACAGCGTAGACCCAGTAATAAGGGGGGGCATTGTTAATTCATGCTGATGGTACTCCACTCACAAGGTTTCAGTTTAAAAGAGTCATGGATATGGCAATACAGAAGGCAGGCTTGGATCCTAGTTGCTTTGGAACTCATTCTTTCAGAATAGGGGCTGCCACTGAGGCAACAGCATGGGGTTTCCCCAGCAGCAACGTTCAAAGGATTGGGAGATGGTCCTCCAATTGTTATAAGCGCTATGTGCGGCTGCATATGTTGTGAGTGGGACATTTGCCCGGTGCTGATGCATGTTCCTTCTCTGCTCACATTTACAGTTTCTCAAGCCTGTCACGCAGGGGGGAAACTGGAGGCGGCACGACAGCAACATCAAGCAACGCAAGGACGTGCACATCCACAGAAACCAGGACCACATGTCGTCTGGATTATTGGCCATTCATATGTGAGGCGGTTGAATAACCTTTTTCTTGCATTAATTACAGGTCTAGAGCAGAGCAGGCTGGTTTTAGGGTGTCATTCCATGGAAAAGGGGGTCTCCACTTCAGTCAGTTCAGGGGTTTTGTAGTAGAACTGTTGAACAAGGGTGGGGCTCTTTCCAGTATTATATCCTGCATCTGGGAGGGAACGACCTGGCAAATCTGGGTAGAAGGGGGCTTGTAGAAACCATAATCACTGAAGTGGGTTGGTTAGCCCGGACATGCCAAGGGTGCACCATCGTATGGTCACAGATGGTGCCCAGATTCCAATGGAGGGGGGGGGGAGTCTGTGAGGGCACTGAATCGGTCAGTAAGAAGGATCAATAGTAAGATAGAGAGGCTGTTCAGGGCTCCTCATTTACAGACGATCGCCCACGGGTGTATCAGGGGGGAGCCGTGCTTCTTAAAAGACGGTGTCCACTTGTCTAAAGTAGGTAATGAAATCTTCCTGGAGAATCTGCTAGCTTGGTTGGGTGGCTTCAGAAGCAGAAGCAGGACATGACCCTCTAGTTAGCATTTGGGGGGGGGCCAGATAGTCGGTCAACTATGCTGGCCTGTGGCGGTAAGGTCATGATTGGTGAGCAGTAAATTTAAGGTCCTTAGAGGGCGGCGCCATTCTAGAATGGGGTCGCCCAAGGGGGAGGGACAAGTGGTCTCTCCTAGAACTCTAGGGGCAGTTACAGCCGGTTGGCTGGATGGGTGCGGGGGAGTGGGGAGTAACACTTTCCCTAGGCTGGTTGGCCACCCCGCACGTGCACAATGCACAGAACTGCAAGGGCCCCTTATGGAGATAATATACAGAGCGTACGGGGGTAACCGGGGGGGGAAGTACCCTCACGGTGAACGGGCCCTCTGCGCATGCGCACTCCGGTTGGAGGGCGGGCATAATTTGATAAGGATCTGACACCAGTTATTGACCTTGCCGTAGGCTCAAATAGGGATACGCAGAAAAATTAACTGCTATGATGATTATTGGTGATGATATGTTTTAGATTCGGATAGGAATACCTTGTATTAGAGATATGTTAAGGTTAGCCATCTGACATCTGTACTTATCAATGTAATCAATGTAATGCAATGTTTTCTGCGTATTTTGTAAATATTGTATATATTAATTATGTTTAAGTTTTTATGTTAATAAATTCGGCCGGGCGTTTTTCCAACCCCCTCATCCAAAACTCTTCTCATGTTATTATCTGGATCTTGATAAGGGAGGAGGGGGTGTAGGTAGTACCTGGCCATAGAGAAAGGCGGGGCCGGCATCGGCCACGCCGAAAGTATGGCGGTCGTGCCGGCCCCTGACGACCACATAGAGGCGGGCCTGTCGCGCACAGTGGTGACGCGACAGGCGCGCCTCGACAGTAATTGGTCGTGGGTCCTGGGCGTGACCCGAAAGTGATTGTAATCACTTCTGGGTCACGCGTAGGGCGAACGCCAGGCCGGTTAGAACCAGCCTGGCATGGAACTGGGATAAAAGGCTGGGGAGCGTAGGAGTCTGCCTCTTTGCTCCCCGCTCCCCCAGCTTGCTGCACCAGCCTCGCTAGGAGGCTGTAACTTGATTTCCCCACCCACCATCCCCTAAAGCAAATAAGTTTGTGGTGAATTCTGCTGCTTTTTATTCACAGGTTTGCATTAATATTGTTTTATGGTGTGTTATCATGTTCTGTCTTTTGTTTTATTTTTCTCGTCAAGGAGAAGTTTGTTCCTTTTACAGGTCATCTATCGTCGTATTTAGTGCTATTCCTTGGTCAGGCGGTAAGGTCATGATTGGTGAGCAGTAAATTTAAGGTCCTTAGAGGGCGGCGCCATTCTTGAATGGGGTCGCCCAAGAGAGAGGGACAAGTGGTCTCTCCTAGAACTCCAGGGGCAGTTACAGCCGGTTGGCTGGATGGGTGCGGGGGAGTGGGGAGTAACGCTTTCCCTAGGCTGGTTGGCCACCCTGCACGTGCACAATGCACAGAACTGCAAGGGCCCCTTATGGAGATAATATACAGAGCGTACGGGGGTAACCGGGGGGGGGAGTACCCTCACGGTGAACGGGCACTCTGCGCATGCGCACTCCGGTTGGAAGGCGGGCATAATTTGATAAGGATCTGACACCAGTTATTGACCTTGCCGTAGGCTCAAATAGGGATACGCAGAAAAATTAACTGCTATGATGATTATTGATGATGATATGTTTTAGATTCGGATAGGAATACCTTGTATTAGAGATATGTTAAGGTTAGCCATCTGACATCTGTACTTATCAATGTAATCAATGTAATGCAATGTTTTCTGCGTATTTTGTAAATATTGTATATATTAATTATGTTTAAGTTTTTTATGTTAATAAATACGGCCGGGGGTTTTTCCGACCCCCTCATCGAAAACTCTTCTCATGTTATTATCTGGGTCTTGATAAGGGAGGAGGGGGTGTAGGTAGTACCTGGCCATACTCCTCCCGACACTCAGGCCTCTGCTCTGGGAGAAGTTTTTCACACCTAATTCTAGACTTGAGCACTCAGAAGGCTGCAGCTGGAGGTTAAAGCACATTTGCCTCGAGAGGAATTAGGCAGGAAAAAGTAACTTTCTAAAAGTACCTCTTTCTTAATAAATTATTAAAAATAAGACTCCATCATTGAATTGGGATTTTAATAACTATTGAAAATAAAGGTTTAATCACACATCCATCTGGTCCCTTCCAGGACATAGCAGAATTCATAATATTGCTTCCCAACAGTCTCTATGGGCCAGGCAGCATTCCTGCAGTGAAAGTAGCTGTAGAGGTGCTAATCACTGTAAAACATGTTAACATAAATGTTTTAAAAGTCCTACTTTTAAACACAAGCATTCTGCCTTATGAGCTATAAGGCATACACGGTGGTGACTTGTTAATATTTAAAAGGGAGGTTTTGACCTCTTAAAAGGTTCAAAACCCTTAACAAATTAACAGGTTGAATTGCAGTTTATACAGTGCTGCACTCAGGCTACAATGGTAGGCCTAAAGCCATGTTTATACTGCCACTTCAGTGGGTGGCACAATAGGCGATGCAGTCGACTAGTGGCATTTAACTTACAGGCCCTGCTTACACCTTATACCATATACTAGGGACTTACTGGTAAGTTAAATATGTCATTTAGGAGTATACCCATTCAATCCTATTTAAAGGTGGAGCACAGGCACTTTACTACTGGTTAGAAGGCGTAAAGCACACAGAATTCTACAGTCAGCAAAAACAGATAGGGCAACAAACTAGGGGGGAACACCACGCAAAAGATGGTAATTTTCTGCTATTAGGAATAAAGTTAGGGCAAAAAATAGGAGAAGGAATAATCCTTAGGTTAGTGTTATGGTTAGTTTTCGGGTTAGGGTAATCATTAGAGATAGATTTGGGTATAAGGTGATGGTAGGATTATGTTTGATGTTTAGGGCTAGGGTAACTATTGAAAATAGAGTGGAGCAAAGTGAAGCCGTTAATGTAAAGGTTAGGATGTAGGGATTAGGTTTAATTTACTTCATATTAGGGGGAAATAATAAGCTCAGTGTTAAGGTTAAGTATGGGTTCTACAGATAGACTATGTGCCAGGGCAGGAAGTGTGAGAATTGAGGTTACAGCTAGTGTTGGCATAAGAGTAAGGAGCAGGAGGTAGACATTAGAGCTAGGATTAAAGTTATGGTTCGAGAAATGATAATCAGATGCATGTTAGGGTTAGTCTAATTAATTAAGACCAATATAAAAATAAATGATAAATTAAAGCGAGTACAATTTTGAAACTTTTACATTCAAATTTGGTGCAAAATATACATAATCTGTCCTAAAGTTAAAAGTGAATGTTTCCAACTTTGATTTTCAAACTTTTAGCTTTCAGGTGTTGCAACTCCGACTTTGAACCTATAGTCATGACAGGCCACACAGATTCTAACTTTGGATGGTCCTCTAAGGTCCAGCAGTTTATAGAACTAGGTTAGGTAGAAAGTGACAAATCATTAAGATTAACCAGGTAAAGACCTTAGGGTACAATGTTTCCTCCCAGGAAAACCTACAGGCTCTACCATAATGGTGATATCAGGAGCAAGATCTTTACAAAGCAATGAAAAACAGATTACCTAAAACCGTCTCCACAATTTTTTAACGGGAGGCACATAAATTTGTCTTGGGTCGAACGGCTGGTGAATGCTATGGGGCTCAGTTTTAAGAGTACCTCTAAAGTCACACATTCCGAGGTAAAGTTATTCTGATAAATTTGTTTTGTTATTTCTCTAGGAAGTAACAATATTGTGAGTTCATTTAAAGTCTCCCATGCCCACTCGACCTTCTGGTCCTTTTATTCTGTGCACTGTAAGCTGGCCTTGATGTATCAGCCAAGTGTACTCTGCAGGTCACACTCACTTCCATGCTGACATCAACAACCAATTATCGGTAGCTATACTATCGATTTTTGTCCCTAATGGACCAGTAAACAACCTAGGGACATGTGTAATCTCAGAGTTGCTGTGATTACTGTTCATAAATATGTACTATTTACACTAGGAATAAATCGTAAATTTGCAGGATTCTTCTACAGAAATACAAGTACAACTGTTGCAAATCTAGTATCTATCTGTGTTTCCATTCGCTGTATGAACCTGTAACTAGTATTACCAGATCTTTTTAAACCGGTAATGGCTGATTTTCTCTCATTCATCTACCTTAGTCCTCTCTAGCTGCCACAGAAGCACCCCTAAAAGTTATCTAGATGACTGTGAATGTAGTTGGAATCAAGATGTTACAAGTATTAAATATTTTTGTTATAATTCAGTTCTATACATTTATGGGTCCTAATTGATGCATGCTGTATAACTACCCGCACTGTATGGCATCATAATTAAATAATTAAAAATATGTCATTGGATGTATCTCACATCAAAATATTTAACATTCACACAAAATTCCACTAAGAAATTAGTATACGCTGAGAAATCCTTTCAAGTTTTCTTTAACTCCAAGATTATGTTTTATTCGCGTTTTGATTATTACACGTGTCTTCTTTAAAACAAGCAGTTGTTTATGAGACTGGCACAATTACATGTTTGGCTGCTGTCATGTCACCTCCACTCTCCGCCCGCCCCGTAGCTCGGTGTGTGTGTGTTTTGGAAGCTCTCTAATTGCTCCATTAGTCTCCAGGGTGTGATCTGCTGCTATCTGACTGCAGATAAAAGGGGCCTTTGTAAAGCACCCGTGCTAATGTCTGTAAACAAACAAACTAACCTGCAGCATGTCTCCTGCAGCTCTTAGCCTCGTCTCGTCCCCATGACATGCCTTCGCTTCCGGTGCAGGACCTCAACAGGCTGAAGTGGGAAGGAGAAAAATGGCTCCTATTCCACTGACCTCAAAGAAGTGAAGACAGGGTGGAGTCAACAGAGCCTAAACCTTACATTCCAGGCATTTCCTGAACAGGTTTCTCCATCCTCTCCCATGCCGGACTTTTTATCCCTTGACAGAGACAGTTTCACTTTAAGGCTGGGGATTTGCACGCCTTCGGATAAGGGGGGAAATGATTACATCAGCATATTGAATTTCAGTTTCCCAAAACTAGCCCTACTCTGACAACAGCACATTGCACATCACACATTTTCTACAAATCTATTTTTAAGATCTAACAGCAAAAAGCCTAGGGTTTAGACATTTTCAGCTACAATACCAAGTAAAGGAATGTCCTCAGAAAAAAAAATATAATTTATAACAGTTGAACCACAAACATTAATTTATTAAATTTATGTATAGTGCATATCATCCCAAAAGTGTCATAGCGCTTTACACTCGGTGGCAAATATGCATAATACATAAATATCTCAAGGAAGCGGAATGGCATGTGTAGCAGGGTATTAACAGAGGATCTCCCCCTCGGGAGAGCCGATAATATGGCGGGGAGCTGGGGTCCATCCATGGGACCAGGCCATCCTGGCCCCCAATGGTAAGGTCAGCAGCAATTGGGCAAGGGCGGGCGCTGACCCGGAAGCATTAAAGTGCGAAATCCCGCCCCTATGTAAAGGGCAGCACGGCGGTGAGCAGGTCTCTTGGTTCCTGCTCGTGGCGGAAGAGAACACGGTCGCTTTGCTCCCAGACACCCACCCCCACAACAACCACACGCTGCTCGCTGCTAGTGGCCCCCCCCCCACAGATGCTGGGAGTCGCACAGGCTTGAGAGTTTTTCCTCACCTGAACCGAGAGTCCTTTCTAGGTATTGGACTTTCGGTGGCGGCTTGAATTGTTGAGTGCTAGAAGCGCTTTTGGAAAAGTGTGGTTTGGCCAGTGAAGAGGAGCGCTTGTTTTTAAGGGCTGTGTTTTCACCTTAGCAAATAGGTTTGCATAGCAAGCTTGAACTTCCAGTGGGTGCAGGTTTTTTCATCAGGAGCACAGTATTAGCAAGGAAGCATGGCAAGAGGGCATGCCCTGTTAGTAGAATGGAAAAAATGATGCGCAGGATGGAGGCGATAGAGGAGAGGTTGGCTCTGTTGCAGTCACAGGGCCCTCAGGGAGGGCAGCCAGTAGAGCCAGCAGTGCCAGTGGATAGGCCTCGAAGGCCAGGGGTTGCACCTTGGGCAGCATGCTCCGCAGTAAGGAAGCATGTTAGGGACCAGGGGACAAATGGTGAAGGGGGTCAAGGGCCGCGGGCCACCCTTGAGGTTCTTCTGCTGGGCGGTGTAAGTGAGCGACTGGGCAGTGCTCCTGCAGAGGTGGTGCCAGTTGGCAGAGTGATTGGTACTGAAAGGCAGGGCAGCGCTCCTACAGTGGCAGTGCCGCCAGCTAACAGCAGCAGTGTACAGACTGGTAATAGCGTTATGGCAAGTGCAACAGTTCCAGTGGGCTCTGCAGGGCAGCTGGAGTTGGTGGCAAACCTAGCCAGTGTGTTGCCTTGACTTTCAAATGTAGGCATGTGGTCCGTACCGTTATTGTGAAGTGCATTGGCCGGGGTAGCGGAGAGCGACCATGTCGAAAGGGCCAAGAGGTTGGTGGCACATGTGGGTGGCATGGGTATGCAAGGACAGGCAGGAGTGACAGGTGTTTCGGCAGTGCAGGGGGTAGTAGTAGCTGGCACCTCGCAAACGGGTAGTGGGGCGCAGACAGTACCGGCAGCGGATGGGTACCAACCTCCCCTCAAGAAAGCTTCGCCTTCAGGTATGTTGCGGCCATTGCCAAGCTTGGGTTTGGGGGACGTGAGTTCAGAGCCTGGTCAGTTGGGCAGGCACGTACATCCAAATATTAAGGAAAAGATCTGGAAAGGTGCTTATGTGGATATATGTGTTAATTGCAGATGTGCCTGACAGAGAAGAGAGCAAACTGTGCAAGGAGTGCTCGCATTCCAAGGAGTGCGGGCATTGGCCTTACAAAAAGAGGTTAGAAGAGACCATTATGAATTGGATCATAGGTTTCTCGATTTTCCAGGCAATCATAGCAGAGAGGTTCCCCAGCTGTCGTGCTACCAAAATAGGATAGCTTGTGCGCATGATGAGTTTGGAGGCACTGCCTGGAGGGATTATGACAAGGAATTCAGGTATATTAAGGCTACTAGACCCACTTTGTGGTGGGATCAGATAGATGTGAATGCATGGTTGTGCTACATGAATCCACAGAGGATGGTGGCCACCCTAAGCCAGCCCTTTCGGGCAGGCACTGGGGCAAACAGTAATTGAGGGGGCGGGGCAAGAAAGGGGCATGCTGGGACTTCAATAAAATAACTTGCTCCAGAGCCCCAGGAAAGTGCAAGTTTAAGCACTGTTCTTCTTTCTGCAGGCCTACCCTCACACCCCGAGTCCAAGTGTTTCAAGAAGACAAAGGGGGGGGGGGGGCAAAAAGCATGAATGAACACCCGTTATTGGTCAAGGCCCCCTCCCCGCTTAACTGGCAAGCAATGGTGTCATGGTTGAACATCTACAGCAATACAACGGCAGCTTTATATGAGGGATTTAAGAATGGCTTCAGGATTCCAGCTGAGGGTTGTGTAGGAGTGGCCTATTGCAGAAACTAGCAGTTATTAAGGGCAAATCCTAGCATTGCCAGAAACAAGATTATGAAAGAGAAAAACTTGGGGAGGGTGGCATGTCCTTTTGATTCCATCCCTTTTGAGGATTTTGTGTGTTCCCCTTTGGAGATAGTTCCCAAAAAAGCCCTGGGGAGTACCGTTTGATACATAACCTTTCAGCACCTAGGGGGCAGACGGTCAATGAGGCTATCGATGGGACGTTGTGCTCAGTTAAGTATGCCTCAATAGATCGTGCAATTGCAATGCTCCAGGAGATGGGACCTGGGAGCTTGCTGGCAAAAGCAGATATAGAATCCGCCTTTCGGCTGCCTCCAGTGCACCCCGAGGATTTTCATTCATTGGGTTTCAAATTTGAGGGTGCGTTCTATCTTGATAAAGGTATGCCCCTGGGTTGCTCAGTCTCCTGTGCTTACTTTGAAAGGTTTAGTACCTTCTTGGAATGGGTAATTAGAAGGAGATCAGGACACCATTGGGAACTTCATTATTTTGATGACTTTTTGTTTTTGGGTGTGCCTGGAACAGAGGAATGTGGGACGTCTTTGTAGTGCTTCCAGGAATTGATGGGTGTATTCGGGGTACCACTTGCACAAGCAAAGACCTGTGGACCGGCAACCACGAGGGAATTCCTGGGCATAGAATTGGATTCCAGGGCAGGTGTATTCAGGCTCCCACAGGAGAAGGTCAGGGCTTTCACAAAAGCATTGGAAGAATGACTAAAGGCCACAAAGGTGACACAACATCAGTTACAGGTGGTAGTGGGGCAGTTTAATTTTGCACTCCACATTATAGCCATGGACCGCACATTTTCACAGTCCATGTCTGGTCTGAAGTTGAAGCACCATCATACTAGGCTGAAAAGTGAGGTCCGCCAGGACATGAGAATATGGGAAGCATTTTTGAAGGACTTTAGTGGGACGGTGGTATGGCCAAGCCCTGCCAAGACCAATAAGGGGTTGGCTCCCTTTACAGATGCCACAGGCAGCACAGGCTTTGGGGCCATTTTAGGGACAGCTTGGTGTGCACAGCGATGGCCAGGAGACTGGGTAGAATGTGGGCTGGTTGCAAACATTGGTTACCTTGAGCTCTTTCCCATTTTGGTGGCCCTCACGATATGGCCAGAAGAGTTCCACAACCAATCAGTGGTATTCTGGTCTGATAACATGACATTGGTGGAGTGCATTATCCAACAAGCTGCCTAGTATAAAAGGATCATGTTATTATTGAAAGAAATCATACTGCTATGCTTGAGATTAAATGTTGACTTCAGATTGAAACATGTGCCTGGTGTATTGAACAATGCAGTGGAAGCTTTATCTTGTTTTAAGATGCAGGTTTTCAGATATCACCACCCAGAAACAGCGGAGTATCCCTCACCATTCCAAGAACAACTATGGCGGCTTGGTGCCCCAGTCTACCAGACCTCGTGGCGGCCAGTTAAGCATCTAGGACAAGGTGTGCCTATGTGGGGGCATATTGCGCATATCACAGGTTCCAGGGAGTAAGAGAGTGGGGAGATGGTTTTCACCTGAGTCAGTAATCTCAATTCTAGGGTACCTGATAGGGGAAGGGAGGCCTGTGTCCTATGCCAAGCGACATATTGTGGCAATTTCATTTTTTGCAAAGATGCTGGGTTACACGGATGGGACAAAGTCATTCCTAGTGCAAAGGACTCTGAAGGGCTGGCAGGCCATAGAGGTGTTTAGACCAGACTCCAGGCGCCCCAAAGACACAGCAAAACTGGCAAATATCATGGCCAGTCTTGTCAGGGAATGTAGATCATCCAATGAAGTTCGCCTTTTTAGGGCAGCGTTCTCCCTGACATTTTACAGGGCTTTGAGGGTGAGCAAACTGATAGCAAAGAACAAAAAAGATATGAAGGGTGGTCTCCAGCGAACAGACATTACACAAGGCCGACCAAGTGGGTAGAGGGGATCACATACTGCTGCACTGAGCCCCAGGGAATGACTGTTGTCCGCTGGGGAATCTGGAAGCCTTTATGGCCAACCGAGTGCAAGGGACGGTAAGGCTTCTTTCGGTCCATGAGGTTGGGATGCCACTCACAAGGTTCCAATTCGTCAGGGTGCTCAGCAGGGCTCTGGTGTCAGCAGGTTTGGATCCGGCAGAATATAGTTCCCATTCATTTTGGATTGACACAGCAGCTGCTGCGGCAAGTATGGGGTTGGCAGAACAGATAGTTCAAAGGATAGCAGATGGAAGTCTGATTGCTACAAGTGCTATGTGCGATTGAACATGTTGTGAATGTCCCTTTTTTTTATTCTTGTGTAATTTTCCCATTCCTTACCATATTCTCCTGTCAACACAGGTGGAGGAGATGTTAAAGGGCTAAAGCCGCTGGATACTTCATTGCCTCTGGTCTATGCTGGAGCAAGAGGCATTAAAGACGTGCTGGTGTTGGGCCACTCCTATGTGAGGCACGCAAAGAGTTTTTATTCTGCAGGTGACTACGCGTCACGAGCAAAGAAAGACGGATATCAGCTGACTTTCTACGATCAAGGGGGGCTACGCTTGACCCACTGGAGAACTGCATTGGACAAAATGTTGCCCGATGCTTCCGCTTCCAGAGATCATAATTGTGCATCTGGGAGGAGCTAGGTCGGAGAGACTTGTTTGAGTTGATTGTCTCTGAAATGTGTTGGTTCTCAAAAAAGTTCCCGGAGGCCATAATTGCATGGTCAAATATTGTCCTGTAGTTGAGTTGGAAAGGTGGTAAGTCAGACAGAGCTATAAATGAATCAGTGAAACGGTTGAACCGAAAGGAGGGTAAGTTGTTCAGGGCAGCCTGTTTGTCACCCATACATCATGGGTGCTTCAAGGGTGAGCGTTTTCTATTACAGGATGGAGTGCACCTGTCAAAAGAAGGTAATGCAATGTTTCTGGAAACTTTGCTGGCCTGGCTTGGCGAGTGTGCAACGTGTGTGTTGGGGGGGGCAGATATTCGGTAAACTATGCTAGCCTGTAGCGGGCGAGGTGAAGATTGGAGCGGACACTTCAGGTCCCTTTACGGCATCCTTTTTTTATACCAAATTTAACATCTCCATTCCTGGATCCTCCAAGGGGTGCTGCCACCAATTCGAAAGGAGGTGGCATGGGCACCGGGGGTTCTCGACGGTCGCTGACACATGGTCCTTACCTATCAACCACCCGCGCAGGCGCATTTGGGCACAACCTAGCACTGGCCATTGTGGGTCAAGGAACCTGGGTGTAGGGGTTGCTCGTGGTAGGTATCCTAAGGGCAGCTGGACACCCTGCACAAGAACTTCCAAGGTGGGAAAGCTCCCTAGAATGGATAGAGAGGGAAGGTGGGGCCCTCCCATAAGGAGGGCTCCCATCCTTTGGGACAGAGGAGGCGTAAAAAAAAAGGGGCACAGACCCAGTCTTGATCTCACTCGGAATGGTTATGGAATATTTTGTTGGATGCACAGGAGCAGACTAGCTATGGTTAGGTGATTCCCATGTACTAGAGTCTCAGCTAAGGCTAGATCTCCATTGTAAACAAGATGTAAATAATATGGTTACTGTGTAAAATGTTATGACAAAAATGTTTTGTTGAGTGAAAAATAATAAATAAGGCCCCTAACCCAAAAAAATAAGAAATGGGCTCATTTCATTGTTTTGACATTGAGGTGCTTAGGTAATGGTAAGTTCTCATGGGACACTGGCAACTCCTTGGCCATATAGATAGTAGTAAATAACATTGACATACAACCAAATGGAATAAGATAGCATCTGTGATGATGAGCAAAACATGGCAGGCAAAGTAGCAGGATAATTTGGATAAACGTATGGATATCTGGATAGCTCAATAGCAAAGGAGTGAGGAGGCAATGTGTCCATGGTTTTTGGGAAGAGCACAGACTGCCTTGGTGAGAGATGAGCCAGAACCGAGCTTGGCTCTAAGAACCAAAGAGGAAGCTGGGCCATCAAAAATCTAAATCAGGCGGGGGCGTGGCCAAGCGCGGATCGAAGATGGCCGCGTAGTGAAGTAGCTCCGCCGATTGTCCCTGCCCCACGTCTATCCTGCGGACACATCCGTGACACCAGTCGACACACCCCGAGATCGGAGTGGTAGCGGCCCCCAGCCCGCTTGTTCCGGCGCATCGAGCAGCCCCAACAGGGGAGATAGCAGCTCCGGAGTGTTGCGGCCTGCGGGAAATCTGAGCGCCGGGGCCCACAGTGAACAGTGGCGCCGGAGGGGAGTCCCGACCTGAGTGGTGGAGGTGCCGCCGCGCGATATCGAGGCGGGGCTACGGGGGGGCAGTCGGGACCAGCAGCGGAGGTGGTGGCTGCTCTTGGGCCCTGAAGCCGACAAAGCTCCCTCGCATTGACAACTGGAACTGCGTGAAGCGCACCCGCCGGGAGTTGAGTAATGGCGGCGATGCGCTCCGACTGAGGAGAGCCTCCCTATCGCTTGTGGTCCCGGGGCCGGACTACACTGCACACAGGTACCGTAGCGGCGTTTGGTCACCCGCCAGGGTCCCGGGGGCGCTCAGCTGTTCGGACCCGACTTGAGGGACCCCACCCCCCCCCCCCCTGGACAGTGCAGGACTTGCTCTCAGGCCCCTGGGGCCTGCATTGTGACTGCAGGTATCCCACCTGATAGACCTTACTGGTGGGCACTGTGTGGTTGGTGCCTCTGCCTGCTTCCACTATTCCAGCCCAGTTAGTAGTGCACAATGGCTGCTGCGGGGGATCGCAGGGGGACCGGGTCCCGTGGGGCGAAGCAGGTGCAGACTAACAAATTGGACAGATACACAGTCACTAAGGACCCTCAGCGGAGCCGACTGTCTGTAGAGACTAATCAGAGACACCCAGGGGAAGAGGAACAAGAGCTATCTCTCGCGGATGTCATGGGGGCAATTGCTGGAGTTAAATCTTCTCTCGAGCACAAAATGGATGCCATGGCGATTGACATTAGCCTTATTAGGACCGACCTGGGGAAGCTTAACGAAAGAGTCAAGCAGGTTGAGATAACGACCACCGGTCTTGTTGGGGATGTCACACAACTACAAAGGGAGATGCACGAACTCCAGGACTCTCACAAGTACATGGACCTCAAGCTGGATGATTATGAAGGTCGACTCCGGCGCAATAATCTCCGCATCCTAGGAGTGCCGGAAAAAGCGGAGGGGCAATCCCCGGACCTATTCGTTGAGGACCTCATTCTTAAACACTTGCAGCCCAAAGGCCTCAGCAGATTTTTGTTATCGAACGTGCTCACAGGGTCCCGGGCGGCTGTCCCAAACCGGGCGCTCCCCGCGGCCCATGCTGGCTCGGGTCTTGAACTATCGGGACAGAGACACTATTCTCCAGAACTCCGGAGCGGGGCACCCCTCCGATATGAAAATGCTGCCATTTCCTTCTTCCCGGACTTTACACAGAGAGTACAGAAGCAAAGGAGGTCTTTCCTCACTGTGAAGCGTGGCCTGAGAGAGAGGGGTCTGAAGTACTCAATGCTGTTCCCGGCACGTCTCCGGGTGGAGGCGGAGGGACGGGCATGGTTTTGACGAGCCCGAGGCAGTGGCAGAGTGGATCGAGCATCGCGGAGCGAAGGGCCAGGCGGATCGCGGCACTGGGACACAGGTGGACATTTCACCGATCTGAAGTAGATCTCTGATGATTGCGGCCTTGAACTACGTAATGGGGCCATCGATGTGGGATGGGCTGGGGTGAGCGGGATATCTGCGCTTTATTATGGGGACTGGTGATGATATATATGTTTCTTGACATTTACCTGCCAGGGGTGTTACACTCGGCCTGGTCAGGGGCGGGGACATGGAGCTCACTCTTCCCCCTTCTTTTCTTTCTCTGAATTTCTTTCTAGGGCGACAGGCACTCTGCAAGTTTTCGATGGGCAGTTCTAAGCCCAGAGTGCAGGGCAGCGGGGTGGGGGGTTGTTGGGGTGGGAAAATTTGTTTTTTGGTTACTTGTTATATTTGTTTCATTGGTGTAATGGACATATACACCTGCAATAGAGTTGCTGAAAGAGTACAAGCCCGGAGTTGCTGGATCTATACTCTGCAATAAAGGCATGATGGGGGATAAAAATGTAAAAGTTATGAGCTGGAATGTCAACGGGTTAGGGGACAAAATCAAACGAAGTGTAGTACTTCAATACATCAGGAGGCACTCACCCGATGTAGTCTTACTCCAGGAGACACATCTGGTTGGGAATCTATGTAAGGCAATGCACAGAGGGGGGTATAAACTGATTGCGCACTCTGGTTTCACCTCTGGTTCCAGGGGTGTGGGTATTATGACAAGGAACAACTTCCCGCTGGCGGTTAGCTCCACATGGGGAGATGATAGAGGCAGATACGTCGGTGTTTCCGGGATGTGGGAGGGCCAGCACATTGCCTTTATGTCTGTCTATGTTCCCCCAGGCCTACAGGGTACAACGTTTGCTGATTTGGGTGCAGCCCTGCTCGCCCTTCCGGATGGGCTCCTGGTCCTGGGGAGAGACTTCAATGCAGTGGTTTCGGGTACGTTGGATAGATATCCCCCTCGAGAGATAGGACCGTCTGCCCGATGGTTGCCTGATTTCCTTGAGGCGATGGGACTGGTCGATGGCTGGAGAGTGTACCACCCGGGCCAGGTGCAACACACCTTCCACTCTGGGGCACATAACAGTCTCTCCCATTTAGATTATTGCCTGGTACCGGCTGCGCAAGCGACATATATACATGACATCAAACACTTAGCCAGAGGCATCTCTGATCACTCGCCTGTCTGGGTTCACCTGTTAGTAGGTAGGGGCGGAGTGGGAAGATTGGCCCCAATTAACCCTTGGTACTTACGTAACCCCAAGATCCGTCAGGAGCTTATCAAAGCTATTGACGAATATTTTTCCGACAATGTGGGATCGGTGCCTTCTTCCCGGACCTTGTGGGAAGCATTCAAGGCAGTAATTCGGGGACAAGCCCTGTCATTGATATCTAGCTCCAAGAGAGACAAGCAAAAGGAGGTCCTCGAACTTGAGGCAGACATATATAGTCTAGAAAGGGAACTGGAATCTGGGGTTACGCCGGAAAAGATCCACTTGTTGAGTATGAAGCAGCACGACTATAAAGCGTTGGTCTCGGATAGGGCCAGGGCCCTGAGTAGAGAGCAGCAGGGCAGGCTTTATGACCAGGGAGACAAGGCCGGGAAGCTCATAGCGTGGCTGGACAAGAAGGAGTGGGCGAGTCGGCTGGTCCCAGAGCTCAATGTACAAGGAGGCGTTTTGGTCACGGAACCACAGGAAATAGCGGACAGGTTCGCTGATCATTTCCACTCGGTCTATACGGCGGTCTCCTCCTACACTGAAGCGGACTCTCAGGAGCTGTTGAGGGATATTAAGCTTCCCTGCCTCTCCCTTGAGGATCGGGAATATATGGATAGCCCCCTTACAGCCGATGAAACTGCGCAAGCGATCCGTTCCTTGAATTCTGGGAAAGCTTTGGGCCCGAATGGACTTCCCATTGAGCTCTACAAGTTGAGACCAGATAAACTAGCCCCATATTTGAACGCTATGTTTCTGGAATCTAGGGAGGTGGGAACGTTGCCCGGGAACAACGAATGGCTACTATTGTCACCATCCACAAGGAAGGAAAGGATAAGGCGGAATGTGCCTCATATAGGCCCATCTCTCTTTTAAACGCCGAACCCAAGATTTTAGCCAAGCTCTTAGCCAACCGCTTGGTGAAGGTGATCGGAGGCCTGGTGCATCCAGATCAAACCGGGTTTATGCCTCATAGAAATACAGCTCTGAATCTCCGTAGAGTGCATGGGGTGATAGATAGAGCCGGCACCCTTTGCGAGCCGGCGGTGATTGTGTCTTTGGACGCGACCATGGCCTTCGACACTATCGAATGGCCATACCTATGGGCAGTTATGGTAAAGCTGGGATTTGGGCCGGAATACATTCAGTGGGTGCGTCTTTTATACTCTGAACCACTGGCTCAAGTGGTGGTGAATAACAAGGTATCAGCCTCGTTCTTGCTCAGTCGGGGAACTCGACAGGGTTGCCCTCTGTCCCCCCTTCTTTTCTCTTTGGCCTTGGAGCCCCTGGCCGCCTGGATACGCTGGGATCCAAGGATAAGGGGTCTGCGGTGGTCCCCCGGATGGGAGGACCGCATATCCTTGTACGCGGATGACATTTTACTTTATTTGGCCTCCCCTAGGAACTCTCTTGTAGTGGTGATGGATATTCTCGCTGTTTTTGGCCGATTTTCCGGACTTTCTATCAATTGGGGAAAATCCCTATTATTTGTACTGAGGGGAGACCCTCCTGTCCCTCCCCGGAACTGCCCAATACAAACAAACTCGGTTGGATTCAAATATTTGGGGATATACATTTCACTGGACCCCTCGGTCCGCTATGCCCAAAACCTTCTTCCTCCTCTTCGCAGACTTAAAAGTGATATTAATAACTGGAAGACTCTCCCTATCTCACTCCTGGGCAGGGCTACTCTGTTTAAGATGATGGCCTTACCGCGATTCTTATTCGCCCTACAAAATACCTTGGATGTAGTCCCAGCACGTTACTTTAGGGAGGTGGAGGGCCTGCAAAGAGACCTATTATGGGACGGCAGGCCTCGAATCACCTTGAGCAAACTAACGTTGTCTTGGTATGATGGAGGCATCAGTCTCCCTGATGTCAGGAAATACTATTGGGCTTCCCAACTGGCAGCCATTAATCATGGCACATACGGCCGTGTGGACGACCCGGGTTACGCCATGGACAGATGGCTCCTTCCGGGGGGCACTTATGGTAGGGCGTTATACTCCCGACCTAACCGGTTCAAACTAACTGGCCCCACGAAGCACTCAGTGCAAAGTTGGCATGATGCCACTAAGTATCTTGGTTGGAGACACAGACTCACATTGGCTACCCCTCTTTGGGACTCGGAGAAATTGGGCGACCTGTGGAAGACAAGGGGCTTCGATAGGTGGGACCTTATTGGGATTTCAGCTATAAAAGATGTCTGGGGAAGAGGGGAGCCCAAACCCTTCAGCACGCTTCAGGGCAAATATAAATTGGCGGATACCGAATTTTTCGTTATTTACAGGTCTCACACTCACTTCAGTCTTTATTGCCTAAAGGGGCGGATCCCCGGAGGTCTCCCCTCTGGAGGACAGAATCTTAGATGGTCATCTCCCTGACAAAACAATATCCTTAATTTACAAAAAACTAATTAATCACACGACAAACCCCCTCCGGACACTGCGAGATAGGTGGGCGCAAGATGGGATAGAACTGGACGACGAGGAGTGGCAAACAGCAGTATCCTCCCCTAAAGAGGTGGCTATCCCGGCACGCTTGCGACTGGTTCAGCTGAAGATCCTTCATAGGATCTACATAACGGGCCCTAGCTTAATACATATGGGGTGGTCGGAGACAGGGGAATGCAGGCGACGCTGTGGCCAGATCGGAACGTTTATGCACATCATTTGGGAATGCACACATATCAACTCTTATTGGTGCCAAGTGCACGACACGATCAACCAGGTATTGAGCATCTCCCTCCGTCCCGAGGCTAGACGATGCCTCCTTAATATCTGGGAGCCAACAGACTTGGACACTTCTCAGACGCAATGGGTCACTCTGGGGCTCATGCTGGCAAAGAGAAATATTGCTCAACTCTGGGGGGCGGCACACCCACCTACATTGGAGGCCTGGGAAAGAAACCTTGACTGGTGCATGTTTAGGGAAAAGACGGTGTATTTGGCAAGGGGGTGCCCAAGGAAGTGGAGTCGAGTCTGGAATCCGTGGAATTTGTATAGAGGAGAGATTTGTACGCCACCTTGTAATGTTGATTATGATGATCCTCTTCCTCAGTGATGTTCCTCACATATGTACTGTCTGTAAATCCCTCCACTCATGCGTACTGAGAAAAGTAAACTACCTGGTCTCTTGTACTGTACCATTCACCAGCAACTGTTTAATAAAAAGAATTGTTAAAAAAATAAAATCTAAATCAGGCAATAAATGTGATGAAAAAATATGCTAAGGACTGTAAAAAGAAAAACTATATATTAATCAATATTTGTGACTCTCAAGTGCTTTTCACTACATCACTGAATTGAGTGACATTTATTGAAAGTAATATGTATTTTAAACGGAAATGGTCAAGAATACTTGTGTTTTCTATTTATATGGCCTATAGTGTTATTAAATGTAATGGAAGATTATTTTAACTTAAACATGTACAAGCAGGTGTTTTGTATAGCACAGATTCTGAACTGAACTACTTCAATGTGCTCTCATATTGGTTGGTTAAGGAAAATGGTACATAGTGAAGTAAATGTGCTGTGGATCACACCATTGGTCAAGTGGGGAAGGTGGAATTTGTGAACAATTTCCTGGTTGTAAATTGTGCTTTTCAGCCACTTTAGGTTTCCTTATTCTCCTTTCTGTTTAGCACCAAATATCAATGCTCTGTGTTCAGTTATTTCATTAATTATTGTTAGTACATGGAGTTCAATAAATACACTTATTCCTTCTTAAATCAAACTTGAATATACACACATAAGTGTTAGTCATAAGTTTAAAGATGTGCTTTCTGTTTGGAATATTTCCACAGAAAATGAAGATCAAACACACTGACAGAACCTGTCTGAAGCTATGCTGCACATCACACATACCTCTTTGAAGTGCTGTAACCCAGGAAGCAAACACTGTGGGGCTCCAAGACTTCTTGTTTTGCAAATTGTTTATTAGCGATCGTTTGTATGTTGAGCCTCACCTAAAATTGTTCTGTTTGTTGACTCAGGTTATACAACAATAATAATAACACAAAAATATCAGCTCTGGTCTTCGTTTTTTGTTAACTTCATATATAAAAAAAAGTGCAGTTCTCATTCAAGTTGTCCCACTTCAAAGGAATTTCGGACAGCTGATATACCAAATAAAAGAGTAGCATTTGGTGCTAAATGCCCCAAAACTCTCTTATTTGGACACTTGGGGTTTTAGATCACTACTCATCGCAAAGTAGAATTTCTCAGTGCTTCATTCCTGGTTTAATTCCTCAGGGGAAAGGCCAGGCAAAAAAGTAAAATGTGGATTTTAGTGTGATAAATACAAAGGGCCTTATTACGAGTATGGCGGTCCACAGAGTTCCAAAAGGAGCAGAGTTTTTTCCTTGCTCTCGCTCGCCACCGTTAAGTTGGCGAGCGTGAGTGAGGAAAATCCAATGCCAATCCACCTCCCAGCGAGACTTCTCAACTCGGGCGGTCGCGGATGGTCGCAACCGCTCACGTTGAGAAACTATTCGTTCGGGTTAAAGAAGCTGCCGCTCGAGTAGAACATCTACTCGAGCGGCAGAAAGAAGCAGCACCCTCTTGCGCTGCCAATGTTGATGTTCGCGCTCATTTTCCAGCTTGGGACAAACACCTGACGCTAAAAATCAGCGCTAACGGCGTGACCTAACACACACCTCCGCTTGCGGAACTCTGCGTAGAGGCTGAGTTTTTTGGTCACTTCGCAAAGTTCCACTACTCCGCCCAAGCCTACTATTTAGGCTCTCCTATGAGCCTAACAAACTCGCTGCACCACCTGCATGCCCTGGGTTTAGCTCATAATCTGGCGGGCGGGTTCACCACAGGCTTAGCGGTCTTCCTGGGACCGCTGCGGTGGCGGTCCCAGAGGAAGACGCCAAGCCCGTAATAAGGCCCTTAATCTGCATGTTAAACCTCATTTCCAGGGCCAAAACACACAGAAGGAGATATTTACTGCAACCAGTAAATACCTCATCTTAGTGTTTTTTTATTTGCCAGGTGCAGCAAATTCTCCACCCCAATCCACCACTCTCATCATCAAGGGCACAGAGGGTTAAACACCAAGAATTGTTTGCCAAATTCTGTATTCATAGGTATATTTTTGCCACGTTCCGAACTTTATGCTTTTTAAATTTGATTCGCAGATACATGTAAAGGGGAATTTGAAAGCTCCACCTAGAAATGTGTGGAATAATTGAGCTGCATGTGCACTTTGCGGCACATTTGGCTAAGTAGATCTATTACAGCAAGATGGCCCTGGATACGCCGCCGAGAGACATTGCAAAACTGCAAACGATACAGAATGGTGAAGTTTGATTGCTGCTTTGTCTCATCGAATTTGATCACATTTACCCATCTCTTCAGACCATGCAATGATCGCTGTCTGTGTAGCATACTGAATTCCTAACACCAGCCACTGCACATGCGAATTTCTATAGAAATAGCCCACAGTAAGTCACACATTCCTTCAAGAACCCTGCCAGTCAAAACACCAGGATATAATGTCACTTTATATTCTGGTTCAAATGGAAGAGGATTGTCTGTGCCAGTTGCACATGAGTGAGGTGCTCTCCAAAAGAACAATACCACACTAAACAACCACCAACATTTCAAGCATGTCCAGAAACATTAAATCTTTTTGTAACTACTTTAACAGACAGAACGGTCTGAGCTCTGGTGGTAGCTCCCAGCAACTGTTTTATATTTTAACATGTTTTGGGACTATACAAAGATGCATCACGTATACTTCTTCTCTGAAACCTAACTAAGTGCATCCTTTGGTGCTACACAAACCAGACTGCAGCTGATTGTGGGAAGGTCTCTGTGTACGATGAAACATCTCCTTGAGGCCATACCAATGGCTGAACAGCACTAAACAACAACCATTTAACATTGTGTTGGATTATCTTGCTGACACTGCTCATAGTGTAAACTGAAGCAATTCTTTTGCTTCCTGGCCAGCATTTATTCTTCTTTAGTGCATGTGTGGACAATCACCCTAGTTTTTTCTGTTGTGACTCTATGCATCTAATGTTTTAACAATTCAGTTTTCCTGGCCTTCTTATACACCTGAAAAATGTTATATGTCATAACTGCATAATAACAACAATGAAAGCCTTATAGGTTAGTAATGGCAGGGTTAAAAAATGCAATCGACTCTCAAATATGTTTTTTGTTATCAAACAGTGGAGCCTTCAGTGAATCATCTTCTTTCAGCACAAACCTCTACAGCAATGAGCAGCGTGTTTTGGGGTTTCTTTTGCAAAGGTATCTCAATTCGCTTTCCTGCCATGAGACTTTCGAAACAAAAGCAAATAGTGTGAAAACACTGTCACCAACTATAGAATTTGGCAACACTGCTGCAAACCACATGGACATGATAAGACTTGTGGGACTATGTGTCTCCTCATAACGTGCATGAGCTTGACAGTCCTGAATTGTTTCCAAAACCTGCAAAAACTCGGCCCTTCATCAGCAGGACGACACTGGAAGACTTGCATAGTTTGGGAACTACATAACTTGAATGTTGATTCACTAAAATGGCGGCAGAAGTGATATTATATGCCCCTGCAGTATGCATGATTTGGGCACGCAACTTTCATAACTTGCGCCCACATATAAGGTGAATCCCTCACGAGAAAAGTTTTTGGAGGAAACTGTTGATCATGCCAAAAAGAGCTTTTAACAGTCCCCATTTGAGACTGCTCTTACCACCAGTCCCATGACCCTCAGAGTAAACCTCCTGAACGAGATACCCAGGGGCACAACAATGTATACCCACCAAGGGCCGTATTACAGAAGTGCCCCGGGGGCACAACGGGCATTTGCAACCGACTTACGCGCCCCAGGGAACTTTGGCATTACAGAAGGGGCCACAGATGATTGTGCTTTCCCTTCTGTAATACCGATAGTGCTGGCGCAAATAAAGCACCAGTGCTTTCTTCAGGGGACGTTCCCTTATTTGCATGGGGGGGGTGGCCCCATGCAAATGAGGGAATCCCTTTGCCTCTGTGCCCGCGCCGTATTACAGACGCGGGCGGAGAGGCAAAGAAGCCTTCAGTGAGCCCTCTGATGGCAACCCTCTGAAGGGGGAAAGAATGCAGTCACTCACTGCAGCCGCCTGCAAGGGGATCTCTAATCCCTCTTAAAAGTGCAGGCAGTTTGCCGCCTGCACTGTGAAACAGGGAGCGACTTCAAACCAGCCGCTCCGTTTTTCACATGAATGCGCTGCCCTAGGGGCAGCTTGAGTTCGCGGCTGACCTGGGGGCAGCACATTCATACTAATATGGTGCATTTTCCTTGTTTGCGCCGGGCGCACCTTTTAAAAGGTGCGTCTTGCGCAAACAAGCAAAATGTGCTGTATGTATGATACCGCCTCTGGTCGACAAGGCATGTAGGGAGTATGCAAAAGTATTGATTTCAAACCTTGGATAGCTGAGTGGACTTGAAGAGGGAAACACACTCTTGGAATGAGCCACTGGAAAACCTGAAGGAACGCTGACCAAGAGAAACCAGGGAAGCATGCCTGAAAATGGCGAAGCTGAACCATAAGACATTACAGTGTGACTCTGGTAGGCATCTTGCAAAAGAGATATCCACTCATCAACAACTGGAAAAAACACCAGGAACAAAGGACTGTGAACGACAGACCGAATGTAGGAGCAGTCCTGCATGTGAGTACCTTCTTTTAAATATGGCTGTAATTGCATTGTTCATATGGAAGAACAAAGTGAAGGGATGCTGAAAAGGTCACACAGCAAAGAAGATCACCAATACTTATCCTTAGATGTGAGTACGAAAGATGACATCCTGAAACTAGGTACATGAATGTCAGGTCAAACAAGATTGATGATAACCATCTGCACTGTAACCATCATGGAATGCTTTTGCTTTAAAATTAGGACAACCCCTTTCAAAGTGGCAGTTGTGCTTAGAATGAGTTTTCTTAAAATCAAAGAAAACATACTTCCGACTGGCCACCATGCACGTGCACACATGTGTGAGCAGGACAGTGGCCATCTGTTAAAAAAAGGGCTAAGACAATAGTTCTGCACCCAAAGTCCTGTATGAGACCTATTGGTCTTGTCAATGTTTTTTGTGTGTAGAAAGTGCATCTTGTCTGTGTTTACAAAAGTCTAAGCCTAGTCACTTATCACCTTTGCACATCCATGTGATTTGCTTTGCTGTCATGATAACATGTTATTGAATTCACAGCTTATTTTGTTAACAAAGTAAAGACAGGCATGTACACAAACTTTCTTGTCAACATCCTTCTTTGAGGGGACAGTTTAACTCTGCTTCTACACTCTGTTAAACAAAGGGGCCATACTGCAGCTTCCATATTGTTGTAGCCCTAGTGCTTGGTTCATTATGGTGTTTTCTTAGTAGTATAAGTCGGAGTAACACATATAAAGTTGCCCACTGTTACCAAAACGTCCCATAATAAAAAGCCAGACCTACTGGCTTTGCCATACCATGCTTAAACAACCACTGGCAAAGCTAATAGGGGTGGTGTTGGCTGCCAGCCTTTTGCATATGTCAATGCTTGTATTGTAATTATTTTAGTAAAACTTTATTGTTGGAGAAACAGCTGGGCTCTCAACAATATTGTCTAAAAGCAAAAATATTTTTGGTTTCAGTAGTAGTACACATTGCCAAAGAAGTCCCTGGCACTGGAGGGATCTACTTTGTGTGCAGATGTGCTCCTTGTGAAAGAACAGAATGCTGTTACTCACAGTGAGGTTAGCCAATGGCTGAAGTGGGCTGACCTACTGCCTCATGCTATATGCAGTAGTGGGTGGATTTAACATGTGAATGAGTCAACAACAGACCAATGGAAGAAGAGGGCTAGCTGAAGCCGCTATGAGTAAGGATATATATAATTTTCATAAAATCAAAGGTCTTGGCTAACACCAGACCTAAAAAGGGAGACATGTTGGCTTTGCCAATGCTTGTGCTTTTGCTTTGTTGCTTCACCCAAAATTTCTAGTCAAAGTTTCAAGGATAGTATTTAAGAGTTTTCTGGCATGGGATCCCCCTTGCAAATCAGGGGGACTCCCTCTCTGCCAAATTTGAAGTTCCTATGCCTCATATATGACTAGAGTTAAGGAATTCAGTAGTTTTCCCATGGCCGAGCCTCAGCAGTTTTTGCAGTCAGAAAATTCTGACTCAGTAGTCCATCTGTTACAGGGCTTCTGTCGCTTTTTGTCGCTCTCCTAGATTGCTATGCAAGGCATAGCGGTCCTAGGCAGGAAAAATGACCAGTTGCACCCATATACCAGGAGCAAACTTTGTGCACTACAAGGCGAATGCTGTTCTGCTTTGCAGAAATACCCCCCCCCCCGCTCCCCACACACAAGTAAATAATGACAATGAGTAGCCATGACATGGCCCTGGGCTAGCCCATTCTATTTTAGTCCAAATGCTGGGGGCACTTTTATTTTTCAATATGGAGTCTAGTCCTCCACGGGGCGGAACAAGTGGGCTGAGACACCGAATGTCGAGCTCTAAACAAGGGCCTGTGTCGAAGTCATAGCAAGGAGGGCAGAGTTGGGCTTTTTAGGTCTCGCCTAGCGATGCAGCGCAAAGCGCTGCTCGCTATGCGAGATCTATTGTTGCCGACTTTTGCTCCGATGCGGGACAGGACAGGTGCACGCGTACGGCAAGTCCTGGACAGGAGATGTGCACGCGTATGGTGCGAGCAGAAGTTGTAATAATGCCGCAAGCCGTACGCATGCACATAGACTGTCTGTGCTCAAGCTAACAGACAGGAGATGTGCACGCGTACGGCTCGCGTCTTTTACAACTCCTGCTCGCACCATACGCGTGCACATGTCCTGTCCAGGTGCGGCGTCCAGCATGCCTCCCGCTCAACCCCACTCACCGGCTCTTGTGGGGACTCAGCGCTGAATCTTGCTCCGGCCGCACCATGCGGCATTCACGAAGGCGGGGTGGGCTCCGCCGGACTTCCCTCTGCGGGGTGGGCTCCCGCCGGACTTCCCCTCTGCGGGGTGGGCTCCCGCCGGACTTCCCTCTGCGGGGTGGGCTCCCGCCTCACTTCTCCAACACACGGGGCTCCCTCAGCTCACGGGAGCCCCGGACACCTCCGGCCGCGCGCTCCATGCGCCGCCCATGCGCCACGCAACTGACGTCGCTCAGACGATTTCAGCTGCCCGGACAGCCGATGCGCACGGCGTCTCTTGCTCACGGCGCACTGGACAGGGCTTGTTAATTTGGCTCGGGGTCTGTTGTAGTGTTTCTGCCTCTGTTCACTTTATTTCCTCTAAGCATTCACTCTACTGGAGTTCATTTGGAGGCATTCAGTATTTCTCACACCGTTTATGGATGCTGGGCTAAGTGCGATTAACTTGCCTCGGTAAAAGCATTCATACGCTCGGGCTCGAGCGTGCACTCAGTAGTCCCCGGGGCACAAGCAGGCATCCACTTCTGTGCTTCCTCGTTGCTTTATCTTGCAGCTGACAGGGAGCACCCCTGCTGCCATTCTCTTTGGCCAAATTCAGCAGTACAGCATTGGAGGTGCCGCAGGAGGCTCTGGAAGGTGAATATTATGCTCAGGCTACTTGTTCGCTGTGGCGAGGGTTTTACATGTTCCACTGTCTCCCTGAGACAGGAAGCACGTGTGCGTGGAGAGAAAGGATGGGGGCCACTTAGTACCTGTAAAGCCTCATGTGCCCCCACGCGCCCCTGCGGAATAGCCCCCAGAGCTGCTTCGTGTCACCCGCCCCCCGAGGCAGCCCCGGTTTCCGGTGATTCACGGCTCCGTCTGCCAGCGACTCGTCCTCGCGGCCAGGTCTGTCACCGGAGTTCGCATCAGCATAAGGACTGCTGCTGCACGCTCAAAAGCCCTCGCCCGCCTTTTTAAATAACAAGCCAAGTTTATAATTACCCATGCTTTTATCCAGGGAAGTCTGTGCCGTGTGTGAAGGCAGACATGCCGTGTGTGTGGGAATGTAAAAGGGACTCAGTATTTTCATCATTGTAGATAAAGAGTATATATATCCCTCCAAAACATATATCGGTGTTTTCCTGCATTCTGAAGAACAATAGATTTGAGTGAAACGGTTTAGACGCTTTAAGACGCGCTGATGGTATTTGAACATGTCCTGCAACACGTTTCCCTCTTCGGCTGCGATGTCGTGCACGCCGTGTACTCTGTGACAGTAGTGAGTGCACACATGGCTGGTGGATGTCTGATGTATGATGATTGATGTCTGATGCCTGATGTCTGTGGATGTCTGATGCTTGTGGATGTCTGATGCCTGATGCTTGTGGATGCCTGATGCTTGTGGATGCCTGATGCTTGTGGATGCCTGATGCTTGTGGATGTCTGATGTCTTATGCTTGTGGATGTCTGATGCTTGTGGATGTCTGATGCTTGTGGATGTCTGATGCTTGTGGATGTCTGATGCCTGATGTCTGATATCTGATGCCTGATGCTTGTGGATGTCTGATGCCGGTCTGATGCCTGATGATTGTGGATGCCTGATGCTTGTGGATGTCTGATGCCTGATGCTTGTGGATGTCTGATGCCTGATGCTTGTGGATGTCTGATGTCTGATGCTTGTGGATGTCTGATGTCTGATGCCTGATGCTTGTGGATGTCTGATGCCTGATGCTTGTGGATGCCTGATGCTTGTGGATGCCTGATGCTTGTGGATGTCTGATGGATGTCTGATACTTGTGGATGTCTGATGTCTGATGCTTGTGGATGTCTGATGTCTGATGCTTGTGGATGTCTGATGCCTGATGTCTGATGCCTGATGTCTGATGCTTGTGGATGTCTGATGCTTGTGGATGTCTGATGCTTGTGGATGTCTGATGCTTGTGGATGTCTGATGCTTGTGGATGTCTGATGCTTGTGGATGTCTGATGCTTGTGGATGTCTGATACTTGTGGATGTCTGATGCCTGTGGATGTCTGATGCCTGTGGATGTCTGATGCCTGTGGATGCCTGTGGATGCCTGTGGATGCCTGATGCCTGTGGATGCCTGATGCCTGTGGATGCCTGATGCCTGTGGATGCCTGTGGATGCCTGATGCCTGTGGATGCCTGATGCCTGTGGATGCCTGATGCCTGTGGATGCCTGATGCCTGTGGATGTATGATGCCTGATGTCTGATGCTTGTGGATGTATGATGCCTGATGTCTGATGCTTGTGGATGTATGATGCCTGATGCTTGTGGATGTATGATGCCTGATGCTTGTGGATGTCTGATGCTTGTGGATGTCTGATGCTTGTGGATGTATGATGCCTGATGCTTGTGGATGTCTGATAATTGTGGATGTCTGATAATTGTGGATGTCTGATAATTGTGGATGTCTGATGCTGGTGGATGTATGATGCCTGATGTCTGATGCTGGTGGATGTATGATGCCTGATGTCTGATGCTTGTGGATGTCTGATGCCTGATGCTTGTGGATGTCTGATGCTTGTGGATGTCTGATGCGTGTGGATGTCTGATGCTTGTGGATGCCTGATGCTTGTGGATGTCTGATGCTTGTGGATGTCTGATGCTTGTGGATGTCTGATGCCTGTGGATGTCTGATGCCTGTGGATGTCTGATGCATGTGGATGTCTGATGCCTGATGCCTGTGGATGCCTGATGCCTGTGGATGCCTGATGCCTGTGGATGCCTGAAGCCTGTGGATTCCTGTGGATGCCTGTGGATGCCTGTGGATGTCTGATGCCTGTGGATGTCTGATGCCTGTGGATGTCTGATGATTGTGGATGTCTGATGATTGTGGATGTCTGATGCTTGTGGAGGCCTGATGCTTGTGGATGTCTGATGCTTGTGGATGTCTGATGCCTGTGGATATCTGATGCCTGTGGATGTCTGATGCCTGTGGATGTCTGATGCCTGATGCCTGTGGATGCCTAATGCCTGTGGATGCCTGATGCCTGTGGATGCCTGATGCCTGTGGATGCCTGAAGCCTGTGGATGCCTGTGGATGCCTGTGGATGTCTGATGCCTGTGGATGTCTGATGCATGTGGATGTCTGATGATTGTGGATGTCTGATGATTGTGGATGTCTGATGATTGTGGATGTCTGATGATTGTGGATGTCTGATGATTGTGGATGTCTGATGCCTGTGGATGTCTGATGCTGGTGGATGCCTGATGTCTGATGCTGGTGGATGCCTGATGTCTGATGCTGGTGGATGCCTGATGTCTGATGCTGGTAGATGTCTGATGTCTGATGCCTGATGTCTGATGATTGTGGATGTCTGATGCCTGATGCTGGTAGATGTCTGATGTCTGATGCTGGTGGATGTCTGATGTCTGATGATTGTGGATGCCTGATGCCTGATGTCTGATGATTGTGGATGTCTGATGCCTCATGCTGGTGGATGCCTGATGTCTGATGCTGGTGGATGTCTGATGCCTGATGCCTGATGCCTGATGCTGGTGGATGTCTGATGCTGGTGGATGTCTGATGCCTGATGCTGGTAGATGTCTGATGCCTCATGCTGGTGGATGCCTGATGTCTGATGCTGGTGGATGTCTGATGTCTGATGCTGGTGGATGTCTGATGCTTGATGTCTGATGCCTGATGCTGGTGGATGTTTGATGCCTGATGTCTGATGCTGGTGGATGTCTGATGCCTGATGCCTGTGGATGTCTGATGCCTGTGGATGTCTGATGATGTCTGATGCCTGATGCTGGTGGATGTCTGATGCTGGTGGATGTCTGATGCATGATGTCTGATGCCTGATGCTTGTGGATGTCTGATGCTTGTGGATGTCTGATGCCTGATGCTGGTGGATGCCTGATGCTGGTGGATGTATGATGTCTGATGGCTGATGCTTGTGGATGTATGATGCCTGATGTCTGATGCTTGTGGATGTATGATGCCTGATGCTTGTGGATGTCTGATGCTTGTGGATGTCTGATGCTTGTGGATGTCTGATGCCTGATGCTTGTGGATGCCTGATGTCTGATGCTTGTGGATGTCTGATGCTTGTGGATGTCTGATGCCTGTGGATGTCTGATGCCTGTGGATGTCTGATGCCTGTGGATGCCTGTGGATGCCTGATGCCTGAGGATGCCTGATGCCTGTGGATGCCTGAGGATGCCTGTGGATGCCTGTGGATGCCTGTGGATGCCTGTGGATGCCTGATGCCTGTGGATGTATGATGCCTGTGGATGCCTGATGCCTGTGGATGCCTGTGGATGCCTGTGGATGCCTGATGCCTGTGGATGCCTGTGGATGCCTGATGCCTGTGGATGCCTGATGCCTGTGGATGCCTGATGCCTGTGGATGCCTGATGCCTGTGGATGCCTGATGCCTGTGGATGCCTGATGCCTGTGGATGTATGATGCCTGATGCTTGTGGATGTCTGATAATTGTGGATGTCTGATAATTGTGGATGTCTGATAATTGTGGATGTCTGATGCTGGTGGATGTATGATGCCTGATGTCTGATGCTGGTGGATGTATGATGCCTGATGTCTGATGCTTGTGGATGTCTGATGCCTGATGCTTGTGGATGTCTGATGCTTGTGGATGTCTGATGCGTGTGGATGTCTGATGCTTGTGGATGCCTGATGCTTGTGGATGTCTGATGCTTGTGGATGTCTGATGCTTGTGGATGTCTGATGCCTGTGGATGTCTGATGCCTGTGGATGTCTGATGCCTGTGGATGTCTGATGCCTGATGCCTGTGGATGCCTGATGCCTGTGGATGCCTGATGCCTGTGGATGCCTGAAGCCTGTGGATTCCTGTGGATGCCTGTGGATGCCTGTGGATGTCTGATGCCTGTGGATGTCTGATGCCTGTGGATGTCTGATGATTGTGGATGTCTGATGATTGTGGATGTCTGATGATTGTGGATGTCTGATGCTTGTGGAGGCCTGATGCTTGTGGATGTCTGATGCTTGTGGATGTCTGATGCCTGTGGATATCTGATGCCTGTGGATGTCTGATGCCTGTGGATGTCTGATGCCTGATGCCTGTGGATGCCTAATGCCTGTGGATGCCTGATGCCTGTGGATGCCTGATGCCTGTGGATGCCTGAAGCCTGTGGATGCCTGTGGATGCCTGTGGATGTCTGATGCCTGTGGATGTCTGATGCATGTGGATGTCTGATGATTGTGGATGTCTGATGATTGTGGATGTCTGATGATTGTGGATGTCTGATGATTGTGGATGTCTGATGATTGTGGATGTCTGATGCCTGTGGATGTCTGATGCTGGTGGATGCCTGATGTCTGATGCTGGTGGATGCCTGATGTCTGATGCTGGTGGATGCCTGATGTCTGATGCTGGTAGATGTCTGATGTCTGATGCCTGATGTCTGATGATTGTGGATGTCTGATGCCTGATGCTGGTAGATGTCTGATGTCTGATGCTGGTGGATGTCTGATGTCTGATGATTGTGGATGCCTGATGTCTGATGATTGTGGATGTCTGATGCCTCATGCTGGTGGATGCCTGATGTCTGATGCTGGTGGATGTCTGATGCCTGATGCCTGATGCCTGATGCTGGTGGATGTCTGATGCTGGTGGATGTCTGATGCCTGATGCTGGTAGATGTCTGATGCCTCATGCTGGTGGATGCCTGATGTCTGATGCTGGTGGATGTCTGATGTCTGATGCTGGTGGATGTCTGATGCTTGATGTCTGATGCCTGATGCTGGTGGATGTTTGATGCCTGATGTCTGATGCTGGTGGATGTCTGATGCCTGATGCCTGTGGATGTCTGATGCCTGTGGATGTCTGATGATGTCTGATGCCTGATGCTGGTGGATGTCTGATGCTGGTGGATGTCTGATGCATGATGTCTGATGCCTGATGCTTGTGGATGTCTGATGCTTGTGGATGTCTGATGCCTGATGCTGGTGGATGCCTGATGCTGGTGGATGTATGATGTCTGATGGCTGATGCTTGTGGATGTATGATGCCTGATGTCTGATGCTTGTGGATGTATGATGCCTGATGCTTGTGGATGTCTGATGCTTGTGGATGTCTGATGCTTGTGGATGTCTGATGCCTGATGCTTGTGGATGCCTGATGTCTGATGCTTGTGGATGTCTGATGCTTGTGGATGTCTGATGCCTGTGGATGTCTGATGCCTGTGGATGTCTGATGCCTGTGGATGCCTGTGGATGCCTGATGCCTGAGGATGCCTGATGCCTGTGGATGCCTGAGGATGCCTGTGGATGCCTGTGGATGCCTGTGGATGCCTGATGCCTGTGGATGTATGATGCCTGTGGATGCCTGATGCCTGTGGATGCCTGTGGATGCCTGTGGATGCCTGATGCCTGTGGATGCCTGTGGATGCCTGATGCCTGTGGATGCCTGATGCCTGTGGATGCCTGATGCCTGTGGATGCCTGATGCCTGTGGATGCCTGATGCCTGTGGATGCCTGATGCCTGTGGATGTCTGATGCCTGTGGATGTATGATGCCTGATGTCTGATGCTTGTGGATGTATGATGCCTGATACTTGTGGATGTCTGATGCTTGTGGATGTATAATGCCTGATGCTTGTGGATGTCTGATGCTTGTGGATGTCTGATGCCTGATGTCTGATGCTTGTGGATGTATGATGCCTGATGCTTGTGGATGTCTGATGCCTGTGGATGCCTGATGCCTGTGGATGCCTGTGGATGCCTGATGCCTGTGGATGCCTGATGCCTGTGGATGCCTGATGCCTGTGGATGCCTGTGGATGCCTGTGGATGCCTGATGCCTGTGGATGCCTGATGCCTGTGGATGCCTGTGGATGCCTGATGCCTGTGGATGTCTGATGCCTGTGGATGTATGATGCTTGTGGATGTATGATGCCTGATGCTTGTGGATGTCTGATGCTTGTGGATGTATGATGCCTGATGCTTGTGGATGTCTGATGCTTGTGGATGTCTGATGCCTGATGCTTGTGGATGTCTGATAATTGTGGATGTCTGATAATTGTGGATGTCTGATGCTTGTGGATGTCTGATGCTTGTGGATGTCTGATGCTTGTGGATGTCTGATGCTTGTGGATGTCTGATGCTGGTGGATGTATGATGCCTGATGTCTGATGCTTGTGGATGTCTGATGCTTGTGGATGTCTGATGCCTGATGCTTGTGGATGTCTGATGCTTGTGGTTGTCTGATGCTTGTGGATGTCTGATGCTTGTGGATGTCTGATGCTTGTGGATGTCTGATGCCTGTGGATGTCTGATGCCTGTGGATGTCTGATGCCTGTGGATGCCTGATGCCTGTGCATGCCTGATGCCTGTGGATGCCTGATGCCTGTGGATGCCTGTGGATGCCTGATGCCTGTGGATGCCTGTGGTTGCCTGATGCCTGTGGATGCCTGATGCCTGTGGATGCCTGATGCCTGTGGATGCCTGATGCCTGTGGATGTATGATGCCTGATGTCTGATGCTTGTGGTTGTCTGATGCTTGTGGATGCCTGATACCTGTGGATGCCTGTGGATGCCTGATGCCTGTGGATGCCTGATGCCTGTGGATGCCTGATGCCTGTGGATGCCTGAAGCCTGTGGATGCCTGTGGATGCCTGTGGATGTCTGATGCCTGTGGATGTCTGATGCCTGTGGATGTCTGATGATTGTGGATGTCTGATGATTGTGGATGTCTGATGATTGTGGATGTCTGATGCTTGTGGATGCCTGATGCTTGTGGTTGTCTGATGCTTGTGGATGTCTGATGCCTGTGGATGTCTGATGCCTGTGGATGTCTGATTCCTGTGGATGTCTGATGCCTGTGGATGTCTGATGCCTGATGCCTGTGGATGCCTGATGCCTGTGGATGCCTGATGCCTGTGGATGCCTGATTCCTGTGGATGCCTGAAGCCTGTGGATGCCTGTGGATGCCTGTGGATGCCTGTGGATGTCTGATGCCTGTGGATGTCTGATGCCTGTGGATGTCTGATGATTGTGGATGTCTGATGATTGTGGATGTCTGATGATTGTGGATGTCTGATGATTGTGGATGTCTGATGCCTGTGGATGTCTGATGCCTGATGTTATGATGCTGGTGGATGCCTGATGTCTGATGCTGGTGGATGTCTGATGCCTGATGCCTGATGCCTGATGCTGGTGGATGTCTGATGCTGGTGGATGTCTGATGCCTGATGCTGGTAGATGTCTGATGCCTCATGCTGGTGGATGCCTGATGTCTGATGCTGGTGGATGTCTGATGTCTGATGCTGGTGGATGTCTGATGCTTGATGTCTGATGCCTGATGCTGGTAGATGTCTGATGCCTGATGCTGGTGGATGTCTGATGCCTGATGTCTGATACTGGTGGATGTCTGATGCCTGTGGATGTCTGATGCCTGTGGATGTCTGATGATGTCTGATGCCTGATGCTGGTGGATGCCTGATGTCTGATGCTGGTGGATGCCTGATGTCTGATGCTGGTAGATGTCTGATGTCTGATGCCTGATGTCTGATGATTGTGGATGTCTGATGCCTGATGCTGGTAGATGTCTGATGTCTGATGCTGGTGGATGTCTGATGCCTCATGCTGGTGGATGCCTGATGTCTGATGCTGGTGGATGTCTGATGCCTGATGCCTGATGCTGGTGGATGTCTGATGCTGGTGGATGTCTGATGCCTGATGCTGGTAGATGTCTGATGCCTCATGCTGGTGGATGCCTGATGTCTGATGCTGGTGGATGTCTGATGTCTGATGCTGGTGGATGTCTGATGCTTGATGTCTGATGCCTGATGCTGGTAGATGTCTGATGCCTGATGCTGGTGGATGTCTGATGCCTGATGTCTGATACTGGTGGATGTCTGATGCCTGTGGATGTCTGATGCCTGTGGATGTCTGATGATGTCTGATGCCTGATGCTGGTGGATGTCTGATGCTGGTGGATGTCTGATGCTGGTGGATGTCTGATGCCTGATGTCTGATGCCTGATGCTTGTGGATGTCTGATGCTTGTGGATGTCTGATGCCTGATGCTGGTGGATGCCTGATGCTGGTGGATGTATGATGTCTGATGGCTGATGCTTGTGGGTGTATGATGCCTGATGTCTGATGCTTGTGGATGTATGATGCCTGATGCTTGTGGATGTCTGATGCTTGTGGATGTCTGATGCTTGTGGATGTCTGATGCCTGATGCTTGTGGATGCCTGATGTCTGATGCTTGTGGATGTCTGATGCTTGTGGATGTCTGATGCCTGTGGATGTCTGATGCCTGTGGATGTCTGATGCCTGTGGATGCCTGTGGATGCCTGATGCCTGAGGATGCCTGATGCCTGTGGATGCCTGAGGATGCCTGTGGATGCCTGTGGATGCCTGATGCCTGTGGATGCCTGTGGATGCCTGTGGATGCCTGATGCCTGTGGATGCCTGATGCCTGTGGATGTATGATGCCTGTGGATGCCTGATGCCTGTGGATGCCTGTGGATGCCTGTGGATGCCTGTGGATGCCTGATGCCTGTGGATGCCTGATGCCTGATGCCTGTGGATGCCTGATGCCTGTGGATGCCTGTGGATGCCTGATGCCTGTGGATGCCTGATGCCTGTGGATGCCTGATGCCTGTGGATGCCTGATGCCTGTGGATGTCTGATGCCTGTGGATGTATGATGCCTGATGTCTGATGCTTGTGGATGTATGATGCCTGATGCTTGTGGATGTCTGATGCTTGTGGATGTATCATGCCTGATGCTGGTGGATGTCTGATGCTTGTGGATGTATGATGCCTGATGCTTGTGGATGTATGATGCCTGATGCTTGTGGATGTCTGATGCCTGTGGATGCCTGATGCCTGTGGATGCCTGTGGATGCCTGATGCCTGTGGATTCCTGATGCCTGTGGATGCCTGATGCCTGTGGATGCCTGTGGATGCCTGTGGATGCCTGATGCCTGTGGATGCCTGATGCCTGTGGATGCCTGATGCCTGTGGATGCCTGATGCCTGTGGATGTCTGATGCCTGTGGATGTATGATGCTTGTGGATGTATGATGCCTGATGCTTGTGGATGTCTGATGCTTGTGGATGTATGATGCCTGATGCTTGTGGATGTCTGATGCTTGTGGATGTCTGATGCCTGATGCTTGTGGATGTCTGATAATTGTGGATGTCTGATGCTTGTGGATGTCTGATGCTTGTGGATGTCTGATGCTTGTGGATGTCTGATGCTTGTGGATGTCTGATGCTTGTGGATGTCTGATGCTGGTGGATGTATGATGCCTGATGTCTGATGCTTGTGGATGTCTGATGCTTGTGGATGTCTGATGCCTGATGCTTGTGGATGTCTGATGCTTGTGGTTGTCTGATGCTTGTGGATGTCTGATGCTTGTGGATGTCTGATGCTTGTGGATGTCTGATGCCTGTGGATGTCTGATGCCTGTGGATGTCTGATGCCTGTGGATGCCTGTGGATGCCTGATGCCTGTGCATGCCTGATGCCTGTGGATGCCTGATGCCTGTGGATGCCTGTGGATGCCTGATGCCTGTGGATGCATGTGGATGCCTGATGCCTGTGGATGCCTGATGCCTGTGGATGCCTGATGCCTGTGGATGTATGATGCCTGATGTCTGATGCTTGTGGATGTATGATGCCTGATGTCTGATGCTTGTGGATGTATGATGCCTGATGCTTGTGGATGTATGATGCCTGATGCTTGTGGATGTCTGATGCTTGTGGATGTCTGATGCTTGTGGATGTATGATGCCTGATGCTTGTGGATGTCTGATAATTGTGGATGTCTGATAATTGTGGATGTCTGATAATTGTGGATGTCTGATAATTGTGGATGTCTGATAATTGTGGATGTCTGATGCTGGTGGATGTCTGATGCTGGTGGATGTATGATGCTGGTGGATGTATGATGCCTGATGTCTGATGCTTGTGGATGTCTGATGCCTGATGCTTGTGGATGTCTGATGCTTGTGGATGTCTGATGCGTGTGGATGTCTGATGCTTGTGGATGTCTGATGCCTGTGGATGTCTGATGCCTGTGGATGCCTGATGCCTGTGGATGCCTGATGCCTGTGGATGTATGATGCCTGATGTCTGATGCTTGTGGATGTATGATGCCTGATGCTTGTGGATGTCTGATGCCTGATGCTTGTGGATGTATGATGCCTGATGCTTGTGGATGTCTGATGCTTGTGGATGTCTGATGCTTGTGGATGTATGATGCCTGATGCTTGTGGATGTCTGATAATTGTGGATGTCTGATAATTGTGGATGTCTGATAATTGTGGATGTCTGATAATTGTGGATGTCTGATAATTGTGGATGTCTGATAATTGTGGATGTCTGATGCTGGTGGATGTCTGATGCTGGTGGATGTATGATGCTGGTGGATGTATGATGCCTGATGTCTGATGCTTGTGGATGTCTGATGCCTGATGCTTGTGGATGTCTGATGCTTGTGGATGTCTGATGCCTGTGGATGTCTGATGCCTGTGGATGTCTGATGCCTGTGGATGTCTGATGCCTGTGGATGTCTGATGCCTGTGGATGTCTGATGCCTGATGCCTGTGGATGCCTGATGCCTGTGGATGCCTGATGCCTGTGGATGCCTGATGCCTGTGGATGCCTGTGGATGCCTGTGGATGTCTGATGCCTGTGGATGTCTGATGATTGTGGATGTCTGATGATAGTGGATGTCTGATGATTGTGGATGTCTGATGATTGTGGATGTCTGATGATTGTGGATGTCTGATGATTGTGGATGTCTGATGCCTGTGGATGTCTGATGCCTGATGCCTGATGCTGGTGGATGTCTGATGTCTGATGCTGGTGGATGCCTGATGTCTGATGCTGGTGGATGCCTGATGTCTGATGCTGGTAGATGTCTGATGTCTGATGCCTGATGTCTGATGATTGTGGATGTCTGATGCCTGATGCTGGTAGATGTCTGATGTCTGATGCTGGTGGGTGTCTGATGTCTGATGATTGTGGATGTCTGATGCCTGATGTCTGATGATTGTGGATGTCTGATGCCTCATGCTGGTGGATGCCTGATGTCTGATGCTGGTGGATGTCTGATGCCTGATGTCTGATGCTGGTGGATGTCTGATGCTGGTGGATGTCTGATGCCTGATGCTGGTAGATGTCTGATGCCTCATGCTGGTGGATGCCTGATGTCTGATGCTGGTGGATGTCTGATGTCTGATGCTGGTGGATGTCTGATGCTTGATGTCTGATGCCTGATGCTGGTAGATGTCTGATGCCTGATGCTGGTGGATGTCTGATGCCTGATGCTGGTGGATGTCTGATGCCTGATGCCTGTGGATGTCTGATGCCTGTGGATGTCTATGCCTGTGGATGTCTGATGATGTCTGATGCTGGTGGATGTCTGATGCCTGATGCTGGTGGATGTCTGATGCCTGATGTCTGATGCCTGATGCTGGTAGATGTCTGATGCCTGATGCTGGTGGATGTCTGATGCCTGATGTCTGATAATTGTGGATGTCTGATGTCTGATGCTGGTGGATGTCTGATGCCTGAAGTCTGATGCTGGTGGATGTCTGATGCCTGATGTCCGATGCCTGATGCTGGTGGATGTCTGATGCCTGATGCTGGTGGATGTCTGATGCCTGATGCTGGTAGATGTCTGATGCCTGATGCTGGTGGATGTCTGATGCCTGATGCTGGTGGATGTCTGATGCCTGATGTCTGATGCTGGTAGATGTCTGATGCCTGATGCTGGTGGATGTCTGATGCCTGATGTCTGATAATTGTGGATGTCTGATGTCTGATGCTGGTGGATGTCTGATGCCTGATGTCTGATGCTGGTGGATGTCTGATGCCTGATGTCTGATGCCTGATGCTGGTGGATGTCTGATGTCTGATGCTGGTAGATGTCTGATGCTGGTGGATGTCTGATGCCTGATGCTTGTGGATGTCTGATGCCTGATGCTTGTGGATGCCTGATGCTTGTGGATGTCTGATGCTTGATGTCTGATGCCTGATGCTTGTGGATGTCTGATGTTTGATGTCTGATGCTTGTGGATGTCTGATGCCTGATGCTTGTGGATGTCTGATGCCTGATGCTTGTGGATGTCTGATGCTTGTAGATAACTGTGTGAGTGTGTGATGTGTGTGCCTGTGGCAGTTTTGATCCTTATACACATATAATGACTCCTGAAGCACAGATGATTTATAAGGGCGATATATCACATTCATAAAATGTTCTTAAGGTGTTACATGTGCACTGTTGGAACACCGTACAAGTGTCAAGTTGGTGCATTATATTTGCTTATTGCTTTACAATACAAGGGACTTTTTATTATTAAGTGTCACCACTTTGCCAACTGCTCCTCACTGAAACTCTCCAATGCAGGGTGTCTTATACTTCAGGGTTAAATGTGAGTTTAAATGTCTAGGAATAAGTCAGTAACACAAACTACCAGTGGGATGTACTACACCCAGACTTCTCAAGTCACTATGTGTTCTGACACCCCATCACCAAGTGGGGGAGCGAGCTTAGAGTGCTCTTCCTAGGCTCCCTGCCCTACCTCCCTGGCTAGAAGAATCTGGAAGGGGGGTGGCTTCCATTGCAGGAGGTACAGCTCCCGCCTCCTGGCACATCCTCTCCTGGTACATCAGCTGGTCTCTCCATTCAGGAACACTCAGTAGCTGCCCCCACAAGGTGCACTCTGGGGCAGTAATACTCCCTGCATTTTATCGGGGCTCACAGGCTCTGCTGGCCCCCCCAGATAACTTCAGAATGTCAAACTCCTCAGCGAGGGATGTCTAACATAGACCCAGGAGGGCCCCACCCAGTGCTTAATTTGAGGCAGTAGTTTACGGTGCTCGACACCAGCAATTAATTGTCAACATCGGCACTTATGACAGTCTGCCACATGGTGGCGCTGTTTGTGTGATTTAGAGATAAGCAGAACAATAGTTTTATTATTTCATTATACATTAAAAACAACAGATACCTGCAGCCCAAACCATTCTTATAGCTGTGGAGGCCTCTAACAGTCTGAATTGTCACACTGGTAGCAGTCTGATGATTAATAGTTGTGCAGGTAATGTAATGGCAATTTTGACAGGGGCAATGGGTGGTGCACGCTGCAGTGGCCTCCTGGCGAGAGCCCTGGCAATTATTTCTTTACAAATTGAGCACTGGCCCACCCCTGTCACATTTTGGGGATAGCTACATAAGATAAATGTACACACAGTAAGTTAAAGTGCATTTATGGGATCAGCACTTACAGAGAAAATCTTGCAAAGATGCTACCCCTCCTGGACATACCTAGTACCCCTCTCAAACCCACCAGTCACTGTGACAATGTTGCACCTTTGCAAGCACTTTTTGGACAGGAAGCGAACAATGCTTCACAGTTGGGAGGGTGCGAATAAAACGTCAGGAGTGCATGTGGGAGCGGGACAACAAACTGGCACAGTGAAGAAACGAAACAGGATTTGGGGGCCTGCGAGGAGGAATCCTCCTGAAACAAGCATTTGCAAAGCAATAGGTCTCGCATTTACGCAAGTTTAAACTATTGGCATTGTAAATGACAATGCCTTTTATTTATGTTTTGGTTTGTACAACATAAATTAAAGGCATTGTCATTTACAATACCATTTACAATACCAATAGCTCCAAAACTCGCAGTTGCGAGACCTATTGCATTGCAAATGCTTGTTACTGAAATGTTATTGCTTTTACTTGCATTGTCTCTTCATTTTTTCAAACTCATGAGCTGCAGGAATTGCCAGAGAGGCCGAAAGTACCAAATTAAACTTTACGTTCTGTCACAACTACATGAATTGAGAAGTTTAATAATCAGGTGTAATGTACGCCTATGTAAATTGCAGCTTCACCAGTCATAAGTATACTTTAAGCACGAAAACATTATTTGCACATTGGCCAACATACTTTTAGGCTCAAGCAAAGTCAACCTGGGAGGCCAGATGAAGGTATTTACCGTTTCCCCTTTCTTTGGAACTGACACCAATTAAAAAGCAGTATTTTCTTAACTGTGTTTTCCGATTCAAGTAGACATTCATTGGAAGTGAGTTTGTAGATATTTGTTGAAAACTTCAAACACAGACAAACGTCTAAGTGAATGAACTGTCACTGAACAGTGTAAACAAAGACTGGATTCCATTACTAATGATATGCTTGGGTTGCCACTGGTCTCACCTTTACTTCAGTTAAAGATACATAGGCAGCTGAGGATGTCACGTGGTCTCGTTCAGTGTCTCTGTGCGGGTTTGTTCTCTCCTGTCACAAAATTCTTCCCTCCATAAATGACAGGGGAGGAGCTGTCAATAATGCAACAAGTGCAAGGGCACTGTAGCCAAAGGGGTGTGAAGGACCCACTTCACGCTAATTATAGTGGTTTGTCACACCCAAACCAGGAAATGGGGCTCATTTCCTTTGTTTACATCAGGGCACTTAGCAATCTCAGTATGCAACAGTAAATGAAACGACCTCTTGGGGCTCTGTATCTTCAATGCTGCTACCCAATGTGGTTGGGTGGTTGCTACAAAAGATGTTCTGCGCATACAATCGCTAGTCAGACATGAATCATATGTTTACCGGTGATGTTCAGGTCTATGCTGCCTCTTAGGAAGGTTAGCATTTTGATAGCACCTTTCCTGGACGCTAGGGTGACCAGATTTTGAGAAGCAAAAACCGGGACAGGCCAGACATAAAAGTAGGACTAAGGACCTTAGCCTTACTTATGACTGGCCTGTCCCGAATTTTGCCGGGGGGGGAGGAGGGGAGTGTGTGCATGTGCGTACATAATATGGCCACACATGTACAATCTATGCCTACATAACATTAGCTAAGGCATCACTTTTGTCCGACTCTGTCTCCCCTCTGCTGCAGCATGTTTGCAGCCTATACGGCCAGGTATTGCCGAGACCCCCTCCCCCAGGCTGCCGTCTCTTCCTCATCAAGGGACCGCGGGTACCTCACCCATCCCCCCTCTTTCCCTGAAGCATAGGTAGAAAATTCAACACACACGTCTTGGAATAGGGGTCGTATGGCCGACCGTATTTTATTAAAATGCAAAAATCATATTTAAGATTCAATATTTTCAGTACACAGAAAACCCACAAATATTCATACATCAATCCATTTTCCTTATACAGTGTATTTACAATTAATTTGATGGCTAACCTTAACATGTTATCTAATACATAGCCGTACCTAACCTAAAACTGGAATATGTACAATCTTGTTTTCTGCGTATCCCGAATGAGCCTACGTGCAAGGTCATGACTGGTCCAACTACATCCTAGGTCCACCACTCTTACCGGAGTGACCTTGCGCAGGAGGCCCAGTTGCCCATCAGGATACTTCCTTCGGGCACCCCCTATGCCCTCCAATACTACCTCCAAGGGACTGACTGTTATGCCAACTTGGCACGCATGCACCTGTGCAAAGATTGGTCCAAAGGCCTGCCGGAAGCGGAACTTCCTACCCCCGCACCCTCCAGCCTACCGGCTGTAAATGCCCCCTGGAGTTCGATGAGAGACCACTGTCCCCCATGCATCCCCATTAATAATGGTGATGCCTACTAAAAGATGGTAAAATGCCCGACCAATCATGACCTTACCGCAGACCAAGGATACCCACACATAAAATACGATAGAGTGATGCCGCCCTGCAAGAGAACATTCATTATATAAACAGCCTTAAAATTGCTTGGCAAAAGAGAGCACCACCTGGAAGAGAAATAGTCAGACAAACTGCAAATGAACACTCATCAAATCTGCTGTCTCAGGGGATGGTGGGTGGGAAAAAACAGAAATTAAGAAGAACTCTGTCGCGTGGACGGAGTTGACTGCGGGGTGCGGAGCGGCGGGGAAAGAGACCGTACCGCCGCTCCGTGGCTCTTTTAAAGGAGAGGTCGTCGCCCTCCCAACCTGTTGAAACCGGCAGGATCCAGCTCCACCCTGCCTCCCAAGCCCCGGAAGCACTTGAGTGCTTCCGGGGCATTGCGCTGCTGCCCAATCAGGGAGTTAGCCTCAGGGGCGGGTGCCGGCTGCGTCACTGGCCGTAACTAGCCCCGCCCCACAACGCATCAGGGGACCGGCACAACCACCATAGTTGCGGCGTGCCCGAGTTTCCGGTTGGCGCCTACACATATGGCCAGGTATTGCCGAGTCCCCCTCCCCCAGGCTGTCGTCTTGTCCCCATCAAGGGACCCCGGGTACCTCACCCATCCCCCCTCTCACCCCGAGGCATAGATAGAAAATTCAACACACAAGTCTTGGAATAGGGGTCGTATAACCTCAGCCGTATTTTATTTAAATGCAAAAATCATATTTAAGATTCAATATTTTCAATACGCAGAAAGCCCACAAATATTCATACATCAATCAATTTTCCCTATACAACGTATTTACGATTAATTTGATGGCTAACCTTAACATGTTCTCTAATACATAGCAATACTTAACCTAAAACTGGAATATGTACAATCTTGTTTTCTGCGTATCCCAAATGAGCCTACGTGCAAGGTCATGACTGGTCCAACTACGTCCTAGGTCCCCCCCCCTCTTACCGGAGTGACCTTGTGCAGGAGGCCCAGTTGCCCATCAGATTACTTCCCTCGGGCACCCCCTAGGACCTCCAATACTACCTCCAAGGGACTGACTGTTATGCCAACTTGGCGTGCATGCGCCTGTGCAGGGATTGGCCCAAAGGCCTGCCGGAAGCGGAACTTCCTATCCCTTGCACCCTCCAGACTACCGGCCGTAAATGCCCCCTGGAGTTCGATGAGAGACCACTGTCCCCCCCATGCTTCCCCATTAATAATGGTGTTGCCTACTAAAAGATGGTAAAATGCCCGATCAATCATGACCTTACCGCCACAGGCCAGGATAGTTTATTTATTTATTTTATTTATTTTATTTGAAGAGTTTTATATAGCGCTGGCTAGACCCGGAGGTATCAGAGCGCTTTACATGAGAACAGTTGTACAGAAGTTACATCAGTTACAAAAACATAAAATAAAAACAGATATGTCACTTGGAGCATGGGGTAGGCGGGGGGATTGAGACAAGGGGGTAGGAGGAAAACAAACAAAGTCAGGCAGGGCAGGAGAGGAGGCAGCCACAGGATCACGGAGGGAGGTGGCATGGGAGGGAAAGGAAGCATAGCAGAGACGAGGAAAAACATTGTCCAAGGTCCGGCTGGGTAGGTGATGGCCAAGGGGGTGAAACCAAAGCCAATCTCCTCTATAGCTGCCTAAACAGCTCCACCGGGCATCAGCCATGGTTGCTCGGGCTCAGCAGTCAGTACAAACAAATAGTATCCGCCCGGGGGGCATCGTCATATTTAAGTCAGCGGCATCAATCCCGGTGATACTGGTAAGGGTCGCCCGCATCAACCTCCATCACTCTGGCAGTCGTCTCTCCTCAGCAGGTCTAGGTTCACTTAGCGTGAAGAGTATGCAGACTCTGGTCCATGTTTAGGGGCGGAACACCACTCAGGAGGCTGAAAAAAGGGTTCACCAAGGAGCATCAGCTCCGAGCGGCCATGATGGGGACTGGCTACTCCTCCACTTGCCCCCCATTTTGCTCCCCTCATCCTTGCTTATTTTCATGCACTGCTTAGGCACAGAGGCCGCCATCTTAAGGTCAGGCAGCTGGGATCTGGTCGGCCCATGCAGCATCCCCCAGAGTCAGGGTATCTCGAGAGGCACACACTCTCAAAGTCAGGGGGGGGCCCTCAGCGTCAGTGAAAGTCCCGAACCACCAACATCAGAAGTCTCTTACCGGTGCGCCCCGCCGGGCGGATGACGGAAGCTGCCCTCAGTCTTGCAGCTGGGTACCTTGTCTCTTCCTCCGTTTACAATCGGCCTCCGTTTCTCGCATATTGCCGCCACAGCCTCGGGGTCTTATTAGTCGATGTTGTCGCCATCCACCGTCACCTGCTTTGGCCCCGTTAGAGCTGCACCCAGGCCCCAACCGGCGCTCAGTCGGGTGCTCGGCAGGCCCAGCCCCGTAGTGCAGCCTCACCTTCAGCGTCTCTGGTGGCCGGTTAATTCCCCTGGCACTCACGAGACCCGGTCTTCAAGGATCCATCGTCCGGTGGATTCCGCCGCACAGTGTAGTTGTCTCCAGGGTTCGAGACAGTATACCGGCCTCTCCTGCAGGGTCATTGGATTACAGATCAGAATCGCACCGGAGTGCGCGTCAGCGGCTGCGGTCACCTGTTGTTACCGCTCCAGGACTCACCAGACGCTCGGTAAGTCCAGGCAGCCAGTGGGGGCACCAGGTAGCTCCACCGCAACGCCGCTCTTCCAGGTGCTCTCTAAGGTTTCTAGCGCGGGTCCGCCATTTTTGCCGCCACCATGCGATCTTGGCTGTACTGCGCCCCCAGCCAGCTCTCCACTGTTTTTTCTTTTTCTTTTCAGGGCTGTGTAGGCAGGGGTGGTTCGCTGTTGTTTCAGGAACATTTTGGGCCCTCGATGTCTGCGGATGACCCGGATTTGAACCGGATTACATTCCCAGCCGGAGGAGCTGCGCTAGTGCGGCCATCTTCCCGTGCCTCCAGTTGACCGACTATCTGCCCCCCCGCCCATCAGAAAAAAGGCCAAAGGTCAAGCCCTGTCCCTTGCCCCCACCAACCAGGCTAGCAAGTTTTCCATGAAAATTATGTTGCCTACTTTTGAGAGGTGAACTCCATCTTGCAGAAAAAACCTCTCCCCCCGGATGCACCCATGCGCAATTGTTTGCAGTCTTGGGGACAGAAACAACTTATCAATCCTGTTATTGATTCTTTTAACTGAGTGGTTCAAAGCCCATACTGACTCACCCCCCCGCCATTGATACCTGGGATCATGTGTGACCACACCAATACTGCCTACAGGCACTTCTTAGCCAACCACCCAATCTCCGTGATCAGTGCCTCGACCACTCCCTTCCTGCCCAAGTGCACCAGGTTGTTACCCCCCAAATGCACTATCACAGCGGGGGCGTGGGAGTCCTAGCTAAAGGAACACCCAAAAAACTCCGCAACTGTGCCAGTCGCAAACCTCCTTGCCCATGCAGTGACACATTAAAACCTGCCTGACAGGGGGTGGCGTGGCTAGCAGCCAGAAGAAATGGCCGCTGCCTGAAGAGGCTCCGTCGCCCAGACAGCTTCTCACATGATCCGTCCACTAATCCGCTGGCATACGCCTCACTAAAGCAGTGGGTAGAAGATCGGAAACGGCGGGGAATCCAGGGTGTCTGAAGCGAATCCCGTCTGAAGACCGTTTACATCGTAACACCGAAGTGAAGGGGTGCGGCCTGCACTACACGCCGAGACCGGGGACTGGAGGTTGCTTTCACCCGATTATGTGTAACTGCTGAAACCCGGCTGAAGAGAGCGGAGCGCGCTACACCGACGAAGGCAAACGCCCGGTACCGACCCGCAGCAACGATAGCTGCCGGGAACGGATCCGGAGCAGGAGCCGCTGCAACGCAACTGCCACCGAAAAAAAGATCAGGCGTCGGAATGCAGATTGTGGCCTGAGATTATCCCCATGCGCGGCAGGCTTGAGAAGCGGTGACAGGCCGGGAAGAGCCCCACCAGGGAGGAACCAGCACACAGAGGCACCGCGACGGAGAAGGTACGCGGCCGGCCGCAAGGACTGACTGAGAGCAGCCGGGCGGAAAACGGCGAACACTCGGTAGGGAGGGGGAAAACAACAACTTTGATCCAGTGCTAGACCGGCCAATATCCTAACAGTCACTGTTCATATAAGGGCCCCTGAAACTCAAGGATAGTCACCTCCCTCATTGGGGAGACTTGCTAAGCGCTGCAGGTGGGCTGCGCTGAGGTACGCCGCATAGTTGAAAAGCCCTGTAACAAAGCGCCAACAGGGAAGCCGCACATATGTGAGCAGACACGTTGCCTACCGGTGGCACAGCACAGAATAGTGCCGCAGCCCCCTAACTCAACGCAAGGTGGGAACGCTGCAATATCAGGCATAACAACACCCATACACGTCCGTCAAGACATCAGCTCGATATCATCTTAAAGCGACTAAACGAGTGAAGGAGCAAGGAACGGGGCCCCCCCCCCCTCCCTGGGTTACTTGCCCTATTGACAGTATTCAAGCACCACGTCAGACTTAGGGTGGGAAACCCGACAGGTCGCAGGTGTCAATACGGCACATGGGCAGGCGGCGGTGAGTACCACCCCAGTCCCATTCTAATCCGAGTGGCACCGACTAGGGCGTGGAACGATGGGAGGCAGGGGCCAGCGAGGCACGCAGCACACAAAACTTGAGAAATACGCCTACACTAAAACTCAACCTGACGCTACAGATCAAGATCCAACTCGAGCGGCGAGCCCCGCAACAGCGGAAAGGCCGGACGTCACGTTACAGGACATTATGGCTACTTTAAATAACGTACATACCTCCTTAGACTCTCGTATTGGCTCAATCTCGATGGAGCTTGCATTAATCCGGGCGGACTTCCCAAAAATGTCCACCAGAGTAGGGGAGGTCGAAACAACTATGTCCACCCTCACCAGCGAAATGGCCGCTCTCAAAAAACAAGTACGCCAACTCGAAGCTGACAACAAGGTAATGGCCGCCAAACTCGATGATCAAGAAGGACTTTCGCGACGTAATAATATCAGACTTATTGGCGAACCGGAACAAGCCGCTTGACCTACTAGTTGAAGACCTTATCAAGAACCAACTACAGCCACGGGGACTCTCCAAATATTTCTCTGTGGAAAGAGCTCATCGTGTCCCAGGAGGGAGACACCGGCCGGGGGCCCACCCAAGGCCTATACTAGCTCGTATCTTCAATTTCTGAGATTGCGACGTAATACTGCAGGCGGCACGTATCGCTCCTCCGATACGTTTTGAACACAGCACTGTAACAATCTTCCCGGACTATACAGCTGCAGTAACAAAGCAACGCCGTGGATTCCTAGAGGTGAAGAAGGAGCTGCGGAATCGCGAACTCAAATACTCCATGCTGTTCCCGGCGAAGCTGAGAGTTGAGGCCGAAGGAAAAACATGGTTCTTCACGACGCCAGAAGAGGCGCAAGAATGGCTGGAGGGATGGCGCCGGGCCCCGGGCTCCGGGCGAGCAGGTAGAAGAGGCGGACAGCGCTTGCAAGAAGAAACGTCATCAGAGTCTGAAGAGACCAGAACCTTGGAAAGCACATCACAAACAGGCGGAAGGGAATGAGTACGCCTACACCAATAGTGACTTTCGGAACTGGTACCAGTGCTTAGAAAATGGCATGCGATAAGATGGACAAATTGTCTACAGTTCTATTGAAAGGGAACTACCGGGCGGAGTACAGCCTTTGAGACTCTGCGGTAACGACTTTACACAAATACTGGTGCGCCTGCAAGATGATAAATGGACACTGTAAAGAACTGGATTGTTTAACTTTACCCATTTGCAATTTGAAACGATGGCTTAGGAACTATGTTAATGCCTATAGGTAAACCACGGAGGAGGGGCTGTTGGAGGGGCCTCTGGAGAACTATCTCCCCCCCCCCATCAAGGTACCTGGAATGGGAACTAAGCACTCTGCAAAGTTGGGGTGGCGGGTAATTTGATGTCCGTCAAGCAGGGAGGTAGGGAGGGGGGTGAGTAGGGGGGCAAAGTTATTTTGTTTATATTTTGTTAGGATCACATGTTTAAAACGATCTACGGTTACATGTCAATACTCCTGCATCGCGCCTCAGACACATTGCCGCACGGGCTGGCACTACATGATCACAAGACATGACAGAAATGACAGTTCTGATTGACAACGAAGCCGGCACACCAACTGCTTCCCTCACGTTGGGTACCCCCCTATCACTGATCACATGGAATGTTAACGGGTTGGGCGACAAAATAAAGAGAGGGTTAGTTCTGCAATACTTAAAACCCCAAGCACCGGCAATAGCCCTGATTCAAGAGACGCATTTAGTGGGTTCCTCCTGTAAGGCCCTTGACAGATGGGGATTCCAGATGGTGGTACACTCCGAGTTTACTTCGGGCTCGCGAGGGGTGGGTATTTTAGTAAGAAAACAATTCCCGCTGGTTATTAAACGGACATGGGCAGACGACCAGGGACGTTTCGCAGCCATCTCATGCCAATGGGAAGGGCGCGCATATAATATAGTCTCAGTATATATCCCCCCAGCACTTCATTCGGTGGCACTCCCGGCTCTTAGTGCATTTTTGCTCACTCTCCCAGAGGGGGAACTCCTAATAGGCGTAGACTTCAATGCCACCATTGATGGTACGCTCGACCGTTAGCCACCTAGAGCCCACCACAATAAGACCTCCCGATTCGCAGAGTTCCTCGAGGCCCTTGGCCTTATGGATACTTGGCGCTTCCGCTCCCCTTTAGACCGACAATACACGTTTCATTCCGGAGTGCATAATAGCCTCTCCAGGATAGACTACATACTTACGCTGGCGGATAGCTTGGGAAAGATACTAGAAGCAACCCACCTACCTAGAGGCATCTCCGACCATTCCCCAGTGATGGTTAAATACGGGCACTACGCCGCGGTTCTAAGACGAACCTTCCCCATATATCCGGGATTTCTACAAAACCCCAAGATCATGAAAAGCATAACTCGCACAACACAACAATATTTTCAAGACAATGAACACTCAGTGTCCTCCCCAGTAACCCTTTGGGAATCCTACAAGGCAGTCCTTCGGGGCCAGGCCATCTCATTAATTACAGGGCACAAAAAAGAACAGAGGAAACAAATTGAAGTTTTAGAGCAGGATGTGGCCCGCGCGAAAAGGCTACATGCCCTGAACCCGACGGGAGCTGCAGGCCAGGCTCTTCATTTGAAAAAACAGGAATATACGGAATACTTGTGGGCGGACACAAAGGCTAAGCTTCTGGCTACGCAACATAAAATATATGAAGTAGGGGATAAAGCGGAGAAACTCTTGGCCTGGTTGGACAAGCGGGAGCGAGCTAGTCGGTGGGTCGCGCAACTACCCTTAGAAGATGGTGAAGTCGAAACTAAACCGCAGGAAATAGTAAGTGAATTAGCAAAACATTACAGACATGTTTACACATCGACCTCATCAATAACAACTGAGGAGGCACAAGCTTACCTGAAAGATATCCGAATGCCCACACTAACGCCTGAAGATGCCCTTACACTTGAGGCAGACCTCACAACAGACGAGCTCCAAGTAGCTATAGGAGCCATACAATCAGGGAAAGCGGGGGGACCTAACGGCATACCTATTGAACTATACAAAAAAACGGCAAGTACTATTACGCCGCACCTCTTGAACGTGCTTGAAGCTAGCCTTGAAGCAGGTGAACTCCCTAGGGACCAGCGTACGGCGACGATCGTGGCAATTCACAAACCCGGGAAGCCTGCCTGGGAATGCACGTCCTACCGGCCCATATCGCTGCTAAATGCAGAGGCCAAAATACTCGCTAAACTACTGGCAGCTAGGTTGACTCCCCATCTCACTACGTTAATACACCCGGACCAATCCGGGTTCATGCCGGGAAGAAACACGGCCCTTAATCTGAGGCGTCTACATAGTGTCATGGCGCGGATACCCACAATTCAGGAGGCAGCTGTCATCCTCTCTTTAGATGCACGTATGGCCTTTGATATGGTTGAGTGGCCCTTCCTCTTCGCTGTCCTTACACATCTAGGCTTCGGCCCCAAATTTTGTGCCTGGATACGACTTTTATATACAAAACCCCTAGCTCACGTAGCTGTGAACGGTCATATATCAGCCGACTTTCCTTTGGGATGCCCCCTATCTCCACTCTTATTTGCCCTTATATAGGAGCCACTGGCAGCCTGGATAAGGAGGGATCCGGTTATTCGGGGACTCCATTGGGCAGAGGGATGGGAAGACCGTATATCCCTATATGCGGATGATGTGCTGTTATACATGGCATCCCCCAAGCGGTCCATCATCAGACTCCTGGATATTTTTGAGTCGTATGGCAACTTCTCCGGGTATACCATAAACTGGGCCAAGTCGATCCTATATGTCCTTAGTGGTCCCCCGCCACAACTTCCGAAGGGGTGCAGTTTGCAAATAGCGAAGGGGTGCTTTAAGTACTTGGGAATCTATATCACACCACTACCTGAGGAATTCATAGAAAAAAAACTCCTGCCACCTCTGAAAAGACTTCAACAAGATGCGAAGCATTGGCAGCCCCTGCCCTTAACACTGCTCGGAAAAGCAGCGCTTTTTAAAATGATGGCACTGCCTAGGTTTCTCTATGCCCTGCAAAATACCCCGTTCCTAGTTCCCCCAAGCTACTTCAAGGCAATTAAAGCGGAAGTGTCAAACTTGCTCGTGGACAAAAAAACAGCCCGTATCGCCATGAATAAATTGGTAAAGAGTTGGTATGATGGCGGAATCGCACTCCCAGATATACAACTATACTATTGGGCTTCCCAACTGATAGTACTTAATCAGTGGCTTCACGCCCCACAAACAGACCCAGCGTTCTGCTCAGACAGGCATAGTCTGGGAGAAGGAGGAATAATGAGGGCATTATACACTAAAAAGTGCACAATACCACTGATAGGACCCACAGCACATACAGTCCAAGTTTGGCACATAGTACTAAAAAAACTAGGATGGGACGGAGTCATAACCCAGCTTACCCCACTTTGGGAAACACAAAGGCTGGGCAGACTTAGCACTAGTAAAGGTTTTAGACGGTGGGACTCCATCGGAATCTCGACGGTGGGTGATTTGTGGGTAAAGGGAGAAGTTGTTACATTTGCCCACCTCCAGGAGCAATACGAGATGGTGCCCTCCGAAATATTTAGATACACCCAGATCAGGCATGCACTCATGGCGGCTATCCCAGCTGGCACTACACTCCCTGAGGCCTCCCCATTAGAAGATAGGCTATTAACAGAGTATATGAACAAGAAGGCTATTTCCCTCACATATCACAAAATCATCAATAATCAACCAGATCCCACAAAACCTCTCAGCGACAAATGGCGGGCCGAAGTTGGGTATTTAGATGAGACAGATTGGCAGGAAGCGCTTTCATCCCCACGCGAAGTGGCGATATCCTCAAAATTAAGACTAGTACAATTAAAGATACTTCATCGCATCTACTACACGAGAGTGACCTTACACAAAATAGGAAAGGCGGAGAACACACTTTGTTTGCGACAATGTGGGGCAGTTGGTACCTTTTATCATACACTGTGGGAGTGCCCAGTGATAACGACCTACTGGGAAACAATTCTGCGAACCATTACACAAGTTAGTGGAGTGACTGTCCTCCCAGAACCCAGAAGGTGTCTCTTAAATATCTGGGAACCTACTGACCTTAATCATGTAGCACAGGACTGGGCGACGCTGGGCATGATGTTTGCCAAGCGAAATATAGCCAAATACTGGGGTTCACAATCTTCTCCGACGCTCCGCGAGTGGTGTAGCGATATGGATGGTGCTATGGTGGCGGAAAAAGCGGCATACATGCACCGAGGGTGCCCTAAAAAGTGGGAACGAGTGTGGGGAGCCTGGAACGCTTATAGAGGGAACATCTGTACTCCACCCCTGGTTGAGTCTGAAACGACTTCTAGCTGATCCAGATGGGTATGGAGTGATTATTGTCAATCTTTACTAATGTGTAGGTAGTAAATGGACAGCTGTCATGGATGTGGTAATGGACTGTAAGGCGTGCTATGTAAACCAAGATTTTATTTTGTAACCGTGTGTTCTTAAAATCGACCTGTACTCAATAAAAAGAAGTTTAAAAAAAAAAACCTGCCTGATGGGCCGTATCCACGTAGTTGCCTGTAAAAAAATACTGTTTCAACCTGCTCACATATGAATGGCCTACAATCCAAGCTTCCGTTTGACCTGGCCCCGAGGTGGGGACTTGGAATGGGCGCGGCTCCAATGACCGGCGCACGACGGCGAGCATCCTTCCTGCGGCACAGGACGTGGAAACTGCGAGAAAATGTAGATTTTCCACAGCCTTGATGGGCAGAAAATCTGGATTTTATGGCAAGACCGGAGGCTAATATTATGCAATCTTCCTTTATTGCCACTACCACAACTACCACAGCAGCATATTCAAAGCTTCTAGAACTGTAGAATTTAGAATACAAAACATTCTAAAAAGCATAAAACCCCCCTGCAACCAGTCCACTTCTTTATTTTATTGCTGCTGCTCACAGAGATAAGTACAATTCAATATTATTTAAATGATTTTTTGGTGAATGATCTTTGTTTTGTAACCTTTGGTAATATTGTGGTTTGTATTCTGTTTGAGGTTAGGTTGTATGGTTGGTGTGTTTTTAATATGTTGATTTGTATTTCTTTGGGGAGGATTACGAGTATTCCTATTATTTTAGGTTAGTTTGACTTTCAAAAGCGTATCTTTAAATTTTGTTATGCCACATGAGATGTGTGCCCATTTGGATGTGGACAAAATGCTCGATTAAATAGTATTGTAGTGTCGTCTACGCGAGCCATAACCGTTTCTTTATAGCGGCGTGGCTCGCGGACACGTTTTTATGGTGACGCTCACCGTGTTTTGCCGTGTCCTTCTCGTGACGTCCTGGCGCGTGCGATTTTTATGCTTAAGCTAAGCGAGCGTGCGCACGAGTCGGCGCACGCTTTTGAGTTTGAGAAGGTTTGAACGGGTGGTGTTGCCGTAGCGAGTGGTGACGTACGTTGCCATGGAGACGCTTGTCTTTTGCATGAACATGTGCTCGTGACGGAGCAAGCTTTGCTGTTTCAGGGGTTTTGAGCGTCTGGGGCTTCCTTAGCGGGCGCTTGCTTTAGAATGTTTGGTTCTGAAGGAATTTACTGGCGTATATCACGGCTGTTCAGTTTCATTACTGCGACTGTTCAGTTTCATTACCAGGGAGTTTTTCTCGTGGTCAGTTTTTTTTCTATGTCTACTGCTTGTTTAAAAAGAATCTTCGAGCTGATTAATATTGATTGTGGATTTTACTAACGATTTAAATCATTTCTTTTTAATTAACTTATAAATATTGTGGTGATTAGAGTCTGTCAAGAGATCTGTTGTTATTAGTGTTAGTAATCTTTAAGAATGGAGAAGAAGTTGGAATTACTTGCCAAGAAGAAGAAGAGGAACAGTTTTGGTCAGCTACTGAGGCTGTGGTGGCTAAAAGATCAGCCAGAAAAGCTTCTCGTAAAAGGAAGCATGTTTCAAGTAAGAAGAACAGTTTTGGTCAGCTACTGAGGCTGTGGTGGCTAAAAGAACAGCCAGAAAAGCTTCTCGTAAAAGGAAGCATGTTTCAAGTAATGATGGCACAACTAAAATAATGAGGTCTACGAAGGTAGAACATGTTTGCTGTAGAGACAGCCATATGGTTGATGCTGAGGGCATCCATGAGGGGTGAAATGAAGGCCCGGAAAGTGGAAATACTAAGAGATTGAAAGGACGTAAACATAAAGTGGTGCTTTGTGACGAGTCCTCTGGCAGTGCAGAGGTGGAACTCAGTTGTTCCTCGGATTTTGATTCTGAGGAAGAGGACTATGCAGATGTGGATTTGGAAAAAGAGAGTAAATTGAAAAAGGAGGATGGATCAATTTTGGATCCTTTGGGTAATTCTATGTTTGACCGTCTCCTGATCAAGCATCCTTTGTCGCCTGAATGGTCTCCCTCCGAGCATGTGGCCCAGTATATTGAGTACTGGATTAGGAGAGAAATTCCCAAAGAGGTGCGAGTCAGATTAAGATCTGAATGTCCTAGACCCTCTTTTGATAATAAGGTGGTGGCCACACCGGATTTAGATGCAAAAATAATTGCTTTCATTTTCAAAGGAGGGCGCGACCCTAGGAAGGGTCTAGATAAAGGTTTGAGGTCTTGTCAAGACAGACTCTTGGATGTTGTGGGTCCATTATCTAAAGTCTTTGATTTGGCAGAGGAGGCCTATGTAAATAAGGAAAATGTAGATTTAAAAAAAGTCGCAAAGGTGCACCACTTAGCAAAGAGACAAAACAGACACATAACAAATTATCAGGTCCGTATCCATAGCATTTTTCTTCAAGTATCTTCTTTTATTCAAAATGTATTAAAAACCATTCATTATTGGAAAGAACAGCCGACGCGTTTCGTCCAGACAGATGGACTTCTTCAGGGCTGTAAATTTAACAAATATATATACATATATAAATATAAAACACTTGATACAAACATAAACTTTTACACAATTAAAATAATAATACATAATACAACCATTAAGACAGAACTCATATGTACATAAAGTATATCACAATAACTGACCACACAATCACTAAATCACCAAGACATAACATCTAACAAACGCATTTTTATCAATACTGTACATAACTTAACATTTATAACCAAAATCAACAGTACATACCATTCTAGATAAGTAAATATGAATAATAAATTATGAGACAGAGCAAAAAAGGCATAGATTAAAAAGAAATAGTAAGAGCTAAGGAAGGAATTCAGATGGAAAAGAGAAGACCTATCTCTATGCTCAAAGAAATGAAGAATGAAAATGAAGGTACACATACTTATCACCCAAAGAAAGAAAAATGCATGTGTGACAAGAATATCTATACCATAGAATAAAAGACCAAAAAAGTCTATCACAAGCAGAAAAAGGGAAGGAGACTGTAACTAGTAATGTACCCGGAAAAGAACATAATTGTATAATCAATGTACCCACCATACCAACAAGTAAGGGCACTCCTAGGCAGTATCTACATCAGAGTGTCCGTGGTAGGTAAGAACTTCAAGCAGGATGGCAAAAGATTCTCGTTTCACCAGGAACTGTACAAGGACAAAAGGAATATAATATGACCATGTGACCCCACTGGTAAGGCTAACCCGCTAGGTGTCAAAATCTATTATGCGTAGCGCTTTTTATTTACTCACTTATTAAACGGCAATATATGCTTCTCTCAAGTGTAAAGGAAGTCAGCGGTATAATACACCAGCATAAGTTAGTCCAACAGTCTCACCACAATAAGGTGGGCTGAAAGTACAAAGGACATTCACCAATTCCAACCTGTGGTGAAAAGAACGTAATCAGTATATGTCAAATGGCTTGCTTTCATCATGTCAGCAAGTATAGTGATGAGGCAATATTTAAATCCCACCATGTGTGGCGCCAGTGGGTCCAAACAAATCTTGATTAGAAAGTATGCTCCACTGACCCCCACGAGGTTTAGACATCAATGCCTCTAAGCCACGTAATTCCTAATGCCCCAATCGCCAAGAGATAAACTGTCAAAATCAGATGTGGCGCGTGGGGCGAGGTATGGCGCTTGGCTCGAAGATAACATGTCAAGAGGTGGCGTCGTCAAACGCCCTGATAAAATAATTTAAACAATATGTGTCCCCCAAGAAAAAAGTGATTCTCAAAAAGTAATGGGCAAGAGCGATACTTCCAGCCCTTTCTTGGCAAGATAATGAACTCAGTGCACGATATAATAGCACACCCTTGCCCCATAAGACATAGGCTATAAGTGATTAAATAACAAGAGAAGGCATGTTGACTGCAAGTCATATAGACGAGGCACGTAGTGCCTCCTTACCTTGATAGGGCCAAAATTCAACCTGGCGAAACCTCCTGCTAAGTGATGACGGTAGAGAATGCAACCATTCTGAACCTCATTTAAATAGCCCGCGAGAGTATCGTAACGCGGCACAGCTGGGATCGGCGTATGCCGGAAACCGGAAATTGCGTCAGAAACCAAGAGTGGTGTACAATTGGCCGCCATTTTGTATTGGTCAAAGGTAATTACAATAGTTATACAAATCTAGTCACCCGCTATAATATATTGCGGGACCACATTACGAAAAAACCGCACATACATTCAAGTGCATGCAGATGAATGAGAGCGAATACGCTGTTTAATAAAATTGAACACATTCAACAGGACAGAAGAGTCCTGTAGAGAGAAGAATAAGGAGTATAAGCCAGTAATAACTGGCGAGCGGCCATCTTAGACCGGTGCAAAAATAAAACTATCCTTGCGGATCGTGAAACAGCTCCAAATTCACAGTTCCAATCGGAATACAACGTGCTAGCCGGAGTACCCAGAGCGGCGGCCATCTTAGAGAAGTGCGTAATACAAGTTATATATAAAAGGTTTAATACCAATCTAGAGTACCAGTTTCCGGAGTAATGTATATGTGTATAAGACTTTGTGACAAGGTTTGCCCAAAAGAAAAAAATCATTTTACAATATTACAATGTCAAGGCAAACCGTTACACCAAAGTGATCAGAGTATATATATTACATGAAGCCCGATACATAGCCAATACACAGCTACAGCCTCCGTAATAAGCCGATGCAGTGGGCATAAAGAACGAGACAAATGATTGTCAATATTGACATGGAAGTATTCATGTAATTACTAAGTGTAAACCCGAGCGTTTTAGGTCTACTAATTAAGCTTATAAAGATGAGAATAACAATGAATGAACTACTATGATAATCAAAAAAGTCAAAAGTGAAAAATACCAAGAAAGTGAGTAGAAATGGTCAGGGACAACAAAGGGTAGCAACACTCGTGGTCCATTGGATAATACGAAAATGAAGGGCGGATATTCTCAATGTTAAATATCCAGACATCTTGCTGAATTATCAAGAGCAGCAAGGCAGCAAAAATTGAGAGCATTATTTATATATCCAAGTAAGATAAACAGGAGACCACGCTCAATGTAGAGAAGTAAAAGAAGACAGAACGGGGAAGGATAGATAGATGAGGAGCACTTTTCAGAGTGCAGACAATTGTCAAATTGCGGACAGATGTAACTAGAACTGATCCATGAAAGGCCGCATTAACAGGTATATCACCATGCATGTCTGCTGGGACCATTTTGGTAACATGAAGGCTAGAAGAAACCGGACCATACAATCTGAGCCCAAGCATCATTTCCAATTTGAGACAATATTAAAGATGAGAGAATAAAACTAATACCCCCACATTTCAAAGGAAATAATGCATTTCTTCATCACTGTTGTGACCCAGTTCAACACGGCGGAGTTTACAGATCCAACCTGCTTCGTTTTTCCTTAGGGATAGTTCCCTATCCCCCCCTCTCGGGTTGGCCGATATATGGTCAATACCCATAAACCATAATTCATTGTCAATAGGTTGTTTTTTTTGCATGTGAAACGTCATGGGATATTTATGATCACCAATACGTATCGCACGCAAGTGTTCCTGAACTCTCATTTTCAGGGACCTTATGGTGCTGCCCTCATAGATCTTGTCGCATGGGCAGCCCAAGATATAGGTGACATATTTCGTGTTGCAATTAATTAGATGGTTGATGTTGTAAACTCGGCCAGTATTATAATTGAAAGATTTGGATTTATCTTTCCCAAATTTACAGATGTTACAATTTTTGCAGGTAAAAAAACCCTTGGTTGTATGGGACAACCAGGTGACCGTCCTTGGTGTAGTGATGTAACTGGGGCACAGTACATTTCTCAGATTCCTACCCCTCCTATATGTCACTCTAGGTCTAGGAGCTAACGTCTCTTTTAAGCTTGGTACCTCAGTGAGTAGGTGCCAATGTTTCCGCAATACATTGTACACCCTATCACTGTGATTAGTAAATTGCGTACTGAAAGAGACTGGGGCCCTCTTGGTTTTTAATGGGCCCTTGGGTTTCAGGGTGGTGTCCCTGGACATTTTAGAAATCCTTTTTTCTGCCTCTTCCAGTTTGCCTGGGAGGTATCCTCGTGCTAAAAACCGTTGTTTGGTCTGTTTAAGATTCTCAGCAAAATTCTCCTCTGTTCTACAGTTCCTCCTCATACGTACCATCTCCCCATACGGGATGTTGTTAATTACATGGCGGGATGTGCACTACGAGAGTGTAAAGTGCTATTACATGCTGTGCTCTTACGATGAGTGGAGCTCTGTATGCAATTATTTTGAATGAAGAAAGTATTATCCAGAAAATCAATTCGTTCACCACTAAAATTGATGGTGAACCGTACATTGAAGGGGTTTTCATTAAGGAAAGTGTGGTATTCCAGTAAATCTGAGGCAGGCCCATCCCAAAGCATACTTACATCGTTGATTTACCTGCCCCAGAATATAATGTGTTCTGTCCAATTCGCAGCCCGGCGGCCCCAGGCATGCTCCCGCTCATACCAACCCATAAAGAGTCCGGCAGAGGCGGGAGCAAACCTGGAGCCCATCGCCGCACCCTGTATCTGATGGTACCATTGGGCATCATGCAGGAAGAAGTTTTTTGACAGGATGATATCTGTCATTTCCAAAAGGACTTCATTGTGCATATAGTGGTCCGCAGTTCTTTGTCCCAGGAAGAATTCCAGAGCTTTCACCCCAAATTCCTTCCTGATACAAGTGTACAAACTAGCCGCATCCATAGTGACAAAGAGGAGGTTCTCAAACCATACAAGACCTTTAAATATATTTAAGATGTCCTTACTATCTTTGATGTAGGCTGGCAAGTTACGGACTAGGGGTTGTAGGAATTGATCTACATATTCAGACAACTTCTCAGTAGGGGAATTAACCCCCGAGATGATCGGACGTCCTGGTGGGAATGGGCCCCCCTTGTGTATTTTGGGGAGCACATATATACAGGGAAAGGAAGGTTCTCTTACCATCAGATAATTGTACTCCTCATCACTTAGAAGGCCGATCTCCCGCCACTCCACTAATCTCATATTAATGTGAGTACTAAGTGTTTTGGTTGGATTCCCTGGAACCTTCCTGTAGCATGTACTGTCCGCCAACTGGCGGTCAATTTCCTTCATGTAACTCTCCCTGTCCATTATCACTGCATTCCCCCCCTTGTCTGCTTCTCGAATGACAATAGAGGGGTCAGATCTTAAATCCTTCAAGGCCTGGTTCTCTTCCACTGAGAGGTTGAATTTGATTCTGTTTTGGGGAATCGGATGTTCCAAAAGTTTATGGAAACCCTTGGTGACTCTCTACCTAAAAAGATCAATGTTGGAATGTGTCCCTACCGGAACGAATTTAGAACGAGACTTCAGGCCACTATCAATTTGCATATTCTCTGAAATATCCAGTTCAGCTCTCAACATATCAACCTCAACCGGTATTTCATCCTGTAGTGACATCATCAGCTGTAACACATGTAAATCTGAAACAGTATGGGTTGGTAGTGTACATTCCCCCGTGCTCTTAGTACACACCGCAGGATTACGAGTAAAGTGATCTTTCAGCTTTAATAATCTTGTAAATTTGTACAGATCAACAAAGATGTCTATATCATTTCCAAATTGGGTGGGACAGAAACCCAAAACTCCCAGTCTGAGTCGCTCCATTTCTACTAAAAAAGTAGACCGATAAACAGAATCAAATTCAACCTCTCAGTGGAAGAGAACCAGGCCTTGAAGGATTTAAGATCTGACCCCTCTATTGTCATTCGAGAAGCAGAGAAGGGGGGGAATGTGGTGATAATGGACAGGGAGAGTTACATGAAGGAAATTGACCGCCAGTTGGCGGACAGTACATGCTACATGAAGGTTCTAGGGAATCCAACCAAAACACTTAGTACTCACATTAATATGAGATTAGTGGAGTGGCGGGAGATCGGCCTTCTAAGTGATGAGGAGTACAATTATCTGATGGTAAGAGAACCTTCCTTTCCCTGTATATATGTGCTCCCCAAAATAAACACGGGGGGCCCATTCCCACCAGGACGTCCGATCATCTCGGGGGGTTAATTCCCCTACTGAGAAGTTGTCTGAATATGTAGATCAATTCCTACAACCCCTAGTCCGTAACTTGCCAGCCTACATCAAAGATAGTAATGACAACTTAAATATATTTAAAGGTCTTGTATGGTCTGAGAACCTCCTCTTTGTCACTATGGATGTGGCTAGTTTGTACACTTGTATCAGGAAGGAATTTGGGGTGAAAGCTCTGGAATTCTTCCTGGGACAAAGAACTGCGGACCACTATATGCACAATGAAGTCCTTTTGGAAATGACAGATATCATCCTGTCAAAAAACTTCTTCCTGCATGATGCCCAATGGTACCATCAGATACAGGGTGCGGCGATGGGCTCCAGGTTTGCTCCCGCCTATGCTGGACTCTTTATGGGTTGGTATGAGCGGGAGCATGCCTGGGGCCGCCGGGCTGCGAATTGGAAAGAAAACATTATATTCTGGGGCAGGTACATCGACGATGTAATTATGCTTTGGGATGGGCCTGCCTCAGATTTACTAGAATACCACACTTTCCTTAATGAAAACCCCTTCAATGTACGGTTCACCATCAATTTTAGTGGTGAACGAATTGATTTTCTGGATATTACTTTCTTCATTCAAAATAATTGCATACAGAGCTCCACTCATCGTAAGAGCACAGCATGTAATAGCACTTTACACTCTCGTAGTGCACATCCCGCCATGTAATTAACAACATCCCGTATGGGGAGCTGGTACGAATGAGGAGGAACTGTAGTACAGAGGAGAATTTTGCTGAGAATCTTAAACAGACCAAACAACGGTTTTTAGCACAAGGATACCTCCCAGGCATACTGGAAGAGGCAGAAAAAAGGATTTCTAAAATGTCCAGGGACACCACCCTGAAACCCAAGGGCCCTTTAAAAACCAAGAGGGCCCCAGTCTCTTTCAGTACGCAATTTAATAATCACAGTGATAGGGTGTACAATGTATTGCGGAAACATTGGCACCTACTCACTGAGGTACCAAGCTTAAAAGAGACGTTAGCTCCTAGAGTGACAAATAGGAGGGGTAGGAATCTGAGAAATTTACTATGCCCCAGTTACATCACTACACCATGGATGGTCACCTGGTTGTCCCATACAACCAAGGGTTTTTTTACCTGCTAATATTGTAACATCTGTAAATTTGGGAAAGATAAATCCAAATCTTTCAATTATAATACTGGCCGAGTTTACAACATCAACCATCTAATTAATTGCAACACGAAATATGTCACCTATATCTTGGGTGCCCAAGCAACAAGATCTATGTGGGCAGCACCATAAGATCCCTGAAAATGAGAGTTCAGGAACACTTGTGTGCGATACGTAGTGGTGATCATAAATATCCCATGACGTTTCACATGCAAGAAAACCATCCTATTGACAATGAATTATGGTTTATTGGTATTGACCATATACCGGCCAACCCAAGAGGGGGGGATAGGGAACTATCCCTAAGGAAGAACGAAGCAGGTTGGATCTGTAAACTCCGCAGTGTTAAACTGGGTCACAACAGTGATGAAGAAATGCATTATTTCCTTTGAAATGTGGGGGTATTACTTTTATTCTCTAATCTTTAATATTGTCTCAAATTGGAAATGATGCTTGGGCTCAGATTGTATGGTCCGGCTTCTTCTAGCCTTCATGTTACCAAAATGGTCCCAGCAGAGATACCTGTTAATGCGGCCTTTCATGGATCAGTTCTAGTTACATCTGTCCGCAATTTGACAATTTTCTGCACTCTGAAAAGTGCTCCTCATCTATCTATCCTTCCCCGTTCTGTCTTCTTTTACTTCTCTACATTGAGCGTGGTCTCCTGTTTATCTTACTTGGATATATAAATAATGCTCTCAATTTTTGCTGCCTTGCTGCTCTTGATAATTCAGCAAGATGTCTGGATATTTAACATTGAGAATATCCGCCCTTCATTTTCGTATTATCCAATGTACCATGAGTGTTGCTACCCTTTGTTGTCCCTGACCATTTCTACTCACTTTCTTGGTATTTTTCACTTTTGACTTTTTTGATTATCATAGTAGTTCATTCGTTGTTATTCTCATCTTTATAAGCTTAATTAGTAGACCTAAAACGCTCGGTTTACACTTAGTAATTACATGAATACTTCCATGTCTATATTGACAATCATTTGTCTCGTTCTTTTTGCCCACTTCATCAGCTTATTACGGAGGCTGTAGCTGTGTATTGGCTATGTATCGGGCTTCATGTAATATATATACTCTGATCACTTTGGTGTAACGGTTTGCCTTGACATTGTAATATTGTCAAATAAATTTTTTCTTTTGGGCAAACCTTGTCACAAAGTCTTATACACATATACATTACTCCAGAAACTGGTACTCTAGATTGGTATTAAACCTTTTATATATAACTTGTATTACGCACCTCTCTAAGATGGCCGCCGCTCTGGGTACTCCGGCTAGCACGTTGTATTCCGGATTGGAACTGTGAATTTGGAGCTGTTCCACGATCCGCAAGGATAGTTTTATTTTTGCACCGGTCTATGATGGCCGCTCGCCAGTTATTACCGGCTTATACTCCTTATTCTTCTCTCTACAGGACTCTTCTGTCCTGTTGAATGTGTTCAATTTTATTAAACAGCGTATACGCTCTCATTCATCTGCATGCACTTGAATGTATGTGCGGTTTTTCAGTAATGTGGTCCCGCAATATATTATAGCGGGTGACTAGATTTGTATAACTATTGTAATTACCTTTGACCACCACAAAATGGCGGCCAATTGTACACCACTCTTGGTTTCTGACGCAATTTCCGGTTTCCGGCATACGCCGATCCCAGCTGTGCCGCGTTACGATACTCTCGCGGGCTATCTAAATGAGGTTGAGAATGGTTGCATTCTCTACCGTCATCACTTCGTAGGAGGTTTCGCAAGGTTGAATTTTGCCCCTATCAAGGTAAGAAGGCACTACGTGCCTCGTCTATATGACTTGCAGTCAACAGGCCTTCTCTTGTTATTTAATCACTTATAGCCTATATCTTATGGGGCAAGGGTGTGCTATTATATCGTGCACTGAGTTCATTATCTTGCCAAGGAGGGGCTGGAGGTATCACTCTTGCCCATTACTTTTTGAGAATCACTTTTTTCTTGGGGAACACATATTGTTTAAATTATTTTATCAGGGCGTTTGACGACGCCACCTCTTGACATGTTATCTGGGAGCCAAGTGCCATACCTCGCCCCACGCACCACATCTGATTTTGACAGTTTATCTCTTGGCGATTGGGGCATTAGGAATTACGTGGCTTAGAGGCATTGATGTCTAAACCTCGTGGGGGTCAGTGGAGCATACTTTCTAATCAAGATTTGTTTGGACCCACTGGCGCCACACATGGTGGGATTTAATTATTGCCTCATCACTATACTTGCTGACATGATGAAAGCAAGCCATTTGACATATACTGATTACGTTCTTTTCACCACAGGTTAGAATTGGTGAATGTCCTTTGTACTTTCAGCCCACCTTATTGTGGTGATACTGTTGGACTAACTTATGCTGGTGTATTATACCGCTGACTTCCTTTACACTTGAGAGAAGCATATATTGCCGTTTAATAAGTGAGTAAATAAAAAAGGCTACGCATAATAGATTTTGACGCCTAGCGGGTTAGCCTTACCAGTGGGGTCACATGGTCATATTATATTCCTTTTGTCCTTGTACAGTTCCTGGTGAAACGAGAATCTTTTGTCATCCTGCTTGAAGTTCTTACCTACCACGGACACTCTGATGTAGATACTGCCTAGGAGTGCCCTTACTTGTTGGTATGGTGGGTACATTGATTATACAATTATGTTCTTTTCCGGGTACATTACTAGTTACAGTCTCCTTCCCTTTTTCTGCTTGTGATAGACTTTTTTGGTCTTTTATTCTATGGTATAGATATTCTTGTCACACATGCATTTTTCTTTCTTTGGGTGATAAGTATGTGTACCTTCATTTTCATTCTTCATTTCTTTGAGCATAGAGATAGGTTTTCTCTTTTCCATCTGAATTCCTTCCTTAGCTCTTACTATTTCTTTTTTAACTATGCCTTTTTTCCTCTGTCTCATAATTTATTGTTCATATTTACTTATCTAGAATGGTATATACTGTTGATTTTGGTTATAAATGTTAAGTTATGTACAGTATTGATAAAAATGCATTTGTTAGATGTTATGTCTTGGTGATTTAGTGATTGTGTGGTCAGTTATTGTGATATCATTTATGTACATATGAGTTCTGTCTTAATGGTTGTATTATGTATTATTATTTTAATTGTGTAAAAGTTTATGTTTGTATCAAGTGTTTTATATTTATATATGTATATATAATTGTTAAATTTACAGCCCTGAAGAAGTCCATCTGTCTGGACGAAACGCGTCGGCTGTTCTTTCCAATCATGAATGGTTTTTAATACATTTTGAATAAAAGAAGATACTTGAAGAAAAATGCTATGGATACGGACCTGATAATTTGTTATGTGTCTGTTTTGTCTCTTTGCTAAGTGGTGCACCTTTGCGACTTGTTTGAAATTGTTAAAATCCTGTATTGGATTGCACCGTGGCAGTGGGTGCATTAACAGTGTGCACACACAATTGGTGGGTGATTTCCACTATATGTATATTAACTAGGGATAGTGGGTCAGGTGCTAGGCCTTTGCAGGGTCCACTGTCAAAGCTTGTTTCAAGGAAAATGTAGATGTTGATGAATTACGCCAATGGATTCAGAGGGCTATTTGTCTTCTGGGTAATGCAAATACAGCCCTATCCATTGAGAGAAGAAAGGGTATTTTATTAAAGATTTACCCTAATTTGGCAGAATTGGCAGGGAAGGAAGAAGGGCCTTTGGCTAATGTCCTTTCATTTGGAGATGCATTTATAAAGGATCTTTCGAGATATGTTGGTGCTTTTAGTTCCCTGCAAAAATCACAAAAGGATATTAAAAGAGTTTTTCAAGAGCGTGTTTTTGGTCAGGCCGGGCGAACAAGGAGTCGGTTTCCCGGCCGTGGTCAGGGCATCACTAGAGGCTCCTTTTCTCGTGGAGTCAGAGGCTTTCAAGGACAACAATCCTACTGTGGAGGTGGATTTTTTCCGCAGAGAAATAAGTTTCGAGGAAGATACTTTCATGGGGAAAGGAGAGGCAGAGGAACAGTTGGTGAGTCAAGGCCTTTCTGTTATCCCCTTAAAATTGGGCGGCAGACTTGCCCAATTTCAGCAAAATTGGTTGGTGATTACAAGGGATCCTTGGGTGTTGGAAACTGTCCAGGGTTTTCGGATAGAGTTATTTGGTTTACCAGTGCAAACAAGGTGGCCCAAGAGGTTGGTATTTCAGAGGGATCAAGAAAAGTTGATAGATTTAGAGGTTCAAGAGATGATTGCAAAAGGAGCAGTTGTAAGAGAGTTGGATTTGACAAGTGGGTTTGTGAGCAATATATTTCTGGTCGAGAAGAAAAACAAGGGTATGCGTCCTGTCATAAATTTGAGAGAGCTGAACGATTGGGTGGTGTATCATTACTTCATGATGGAAGGGATGCATTTATTAAAGAGTTTACAATTTTTGAAGCACACGCATCCCTGGTCCACACAAAGTAAGATACAATTAAAGAGCATGAAAACAATAATAAAGGCTTTGTTTCTTCTTTAATGTTTTGATATCTTCCACTCCCTTTAGCCAACGCGTTTCGTCGTTTCAGGCTAACAACCCTACGACTTCCTCAGGGCTGGAAGTAATACAAATACCAAATTTGTAATACTCCAAAATTATACATAATTCTCAAACAATGAATACAGGCCTGGTTTTTTACCCTGTGCAAAAAAATCTAGATACTAAAGATAGTGTGCCCAATAGTGTGCTGTAAAAGTTATAAGTACCATTCTTTAAAGCAGACACGCATTTTGTGTCTATTCTTACTGTTACTTAGTCAAAACATATTTATATTTATATTGATGGTGACATGTCATTGAGATCTAATCGGATTGTGTAATCTATTTTCATGATGCCCCTATAGTGTACGTGAGAAAAAACATATACCAGTGTTTGTGCTTATTATAATTAATAACCCCACGTGAATCACATGATCCCAAGGGAAAAGAAACCCAGGAGACGTGCTGTACCTTAAAGATGTATTCCAGATCAAAATCTGTAATGACCAAAAAGATAAAGATATATGTATATATAGCAAGATGATCATGAGGCACAAGAATCTGAATACGATATCTTTGTTCCTAAATTGCAACACTTCATGGATTATGAGCCAAGATGGTTCTTACCTCTTACCGCAGTGTTTTGTGCAGCATAATCATGGGAGACACAAAGCTCCCGGTTACAAGTATCAAGTCCCTGATGTATGGGAAAATATGAAATTGACGTCGACTGTATCAATAGATCCCTTAGGAAACAGTATACTCCTAATATGTAGATCAGGTCCCTGAAGTACGGGGAAAACCTGTAATTTGGAATAATGAAGAAATCAAAATCTCCAAGCAACATACTTAGCCTCCCTAACAAAAAGTATCAAAAACCCAACGTACCTGACGATAATGGCAGACGCACCCGAATACAGGTAAAGAGGTCGACCGCCCGCGTTGGTTTCAATTAAACCAAACACAAGAAATCAAAGTAGGGACTTAGCGGTTGCGATCAAATGCATGAGCGTCATCTTGAAACAGTAAAAATAAGAGTTTCATAAGTTAGGCGCCATCGTAACAAGATGTAAATAATGCATCAATGACTCCCGAGCATAAAAATATTTCGTTATATGTGCAAATTTTTGCCTCATTATCATAAAGATTTGTGAATTGCACTAATACTTTATTACCTGATAGTGCGCATGACTATAGTTACTGCTATACGAATCAGGCAATATGTAGACATTTCAAACAAAGAATAAGGTTGTCCCTCTGTCACATGACGAATATATACACTGTCAACAACTACTCCAGGATACAGTAGTGCTGATTTAACACTAACACACAATAATATATAAAAAAGAAAGAAAAAGACTATTTTGTTACGAGCGGGGCATCTCATATGTTTATACCTGATAATGTACCAAGTGTTAGTCCAGTAATTGATCAATCAATTCGAGGGTGTGCATGCTTATTTAACTATGATAAGAATAAAGAAGGATATAATAATAACAATCCAAGTCAAAATTCAATAAGTATTGCAAGTTGGGCATAAAGTGCCCAAGGAAGGAATTGCGACCACTGAGTGTTCAAACAAGTTCATAAATCATGACATTTTAATCACCCAAAAAGTATTGCAGCTCGTGATCAAAATTAAGGCCGTCCTCTACGGCCCTAAGGCGGATGATTCACTTTGCCTCATGTCTGCGTAATCTCAACTACCTATTTCCACCTCGTGGGTCTTGCTTCACGTGTTCAATGCCATAAAAAACAAATGTTCTATTGGGACCCTGAGCAGTGCAATTGTGTACATGTTCAGCAATAGGATATCTCACGTCATTCTGTTTTATTGCACGCATGTGCTCGCTTACACAATCTTTCAATGACCTTATCGTGCTTCCCACGAGATTGGATGACTCGTCTAGACTTGAAGGATGCGTATCTGACAGTTCCGATTCGGAAGGATCATCAAAAGTATTTGAGATTCAAGTTGAAAGAGAGCTTGTGGAAGTTTGTGTGTCTACCTTTCGGGCTATCCTCTGCACCTTGGTGCTTTACAAAGGTTCTTCGCCCAGTGGCAGCTTACTTGAGACAGAGGGGCGTACGTCTGATAATTTATCTAGACGACATATTGATTATGGATCAGGACAGATCTGTTTTGAATCGTCATACAGATCTGGCTGTGAATCTGTTAGAATTTTGGGGATTTGTTGTGAACAAAACGAAGTCTCAATTTGTGCCAAATCAGCAAACACAATTCTTGGGTTTTGTGATAGACACTGCGGGAGGTTTTTTGAGGTTACCAAGGGAAAAATTGAAGAGGATAAGGAAGGAGTTAAAGAATACTCTGAAGTTAGATTGTGTTTCATTGAGAATGTTAGCCCTTATTGTTGGACTACTTTCTTCTACTATTCAGGCTATCTTTCCGGGTCCCTTACATTATCGGGCCTTACAAAGGTTGAAAGCGCGTCACTTAAAGGATGGTTTGAGGTACTCAGAGAAGGTTTGTCTTTCTTTGGAGGCAAGGCAGGAATTGAATTGGTGGTTAAGAAATATGGAGGCCTGGAATGCGCGTGCAATTTTTTTGAGAGAATTCAGATCTTGTTATAGAATTGGATGCAAGCTTGGAAGGCTGGGGTGCAAATTGTGGTTGGTTGAGAACTGGTGGTCGTTAGACAGATCAGGAAAGGAGCTTGCATATAAATTGTTTGGAATTGTTGGCAGGTTCTTTTGCTATAAGATGTTTTGCAGAGAAGAGTGTGAGATGTTCAGTGATTTTAAGGATGGACAATGTCTCAGCTGTTCGTTATGTCAACAGGTTGGGTGGTCCTCGTTCAGAGGGACTGGCGGATGTTGCAAAATGTTTCGGAGAAATATTGTTTAGAGAGAGGTCTCTCTGTTCAGGCCAAACATATTCCAGGTTTGTCGAACTCTGTTGCGGATTGGTACTCGAGGATTTCAGGGATTCAAGCGATTGGATGCTGGACAGAGGTGTGTTCATGAGGTTGAATCGTTTGTGGGGTCCGGTTCAGGTGAACCTCTTTGCGAACAGGGTGAATCGTCAGGTGGAGAGATTTTTAAGTTGGCAACCGGATCCGGATGCAGCAGGGATAGATGCTTTCCTGCAGGATTGGAGAAATCTTCAGGCTTACGCGTTTCTTCCTTTTGCCATGATAAGCAGAGTTACAGGGGTGATTCGCAAATGGAAGAAAACTGTGGTTGTGGTAACTCCGTTGTGGAACTCTCAAGCTTGGTATCCGATCATGTTGGAGATGAGTGTGGATCTTCCAATTTTGTTGCCAGTTTTTCAAAGGATTCTATGCGGTCCACAATGGGAGGTTAACAGTCTTGTGGAAACAGGTTAGCTTCAGTTAGTGGCTTGGAAACTTTCAAGAGAGTTTGGGAAAAGCCAGGACTTTCAAAGGAAGCTTCAAGACTTATTGAGGAGTCATGTGCCCCAGGTACTAGGAAAGCTTATAGATTGGCCTAGGGAAAGTGGAATCACTGGTGTGTTGAGAGGGTTTTTGATTCCGTTTCAGCGGATATAGTTCAGGTTTTGAATTTTTTATCTGAATTATTTTCTAAAGGTCTAGCTTACAGGACGGTGAATTTGTATAGGTCTGCAATATCTGCAGGTCATGTTCTGGTTAGTGGTTTTTCTGTTGGTCAAGATATTTTGATTAGGAGGTTGATGAGAAGTATTAGAATTGCTAAGCCTCCTGGGACAAGGTATTCGGTTATGTGGGATGTTTCATGTGTTTTGTTGTTCTTGGATTCTTGGAGTAATAATTGTGATTTGAGTCAAAGAGGTTTATCGATTAAATTGACTACTTTGTTATGTCTGATTTCTTACCGCAGGGTTTCTGATGTTAAGGCTTTGGAGATGTCTTTTAGATCTTATACCCCGGAAGGGATCTGTTTCAATATTAGACAGAGGACTAAGACGAATTTGTCTACGATTTTTTATCCTTGTTTCAAGGAGAAAAGGAAGCTGTGTGTGGTTTGTTGTGTTAAGGAGTATGAGAAGAGAACTTTGCTTCTTAGGTCCTCTGGTGTTGATCAGTTGTTGATCTCTTTTAGGCATCCCCACAAAGGTGTGTCTACTCCCACTTTGGCTAGATGGGTGAAGGAAATGTTGGTTAAGTGTGGGGTGGATGTGAGTATGTTTGGTGCACATTCTGTGAGAGGTGCTGCTGCTTCTAAGGCGTGTCTGGTTGGGGGGAGTCTTCAGGACATCTTACGTTGTGCTGATTGGTCTTCTGATTCTGTGTTCAGACGTTTTTATTTCAAGCCAATAGATAATGCTGCTTCATGTATGATTACTAAGCTTTAAATTTGCATAATATTAGCCTCTGGTCTTGCCATAAAATGTAAATTTTCCACAGCCTTGATAGGCAGAAAATCTGGATTTTATTAAAGACACGGAGGATAATATTATCCCACCCAGATTTATTACCCTGCCCTGATGTTGTTTTATCTTTTCAAAGCTGGACAAGTCTAAGGAGATTGGGAGTTCGACATTGGATGTTTTCGTAGTGGTTCTTGTGAATTTCAAGCGGATTTTGCATCTCTTTTCGGAAATTTAAGTTGTCTATTCTTACTTCCTATGTTCGCAGATCAATAAAGAAGGAAGTGGACTGGTTGCAGGGGGGTTTTATGCTTTTTGGAATGTTTTGTGTTCTAAGTGCTACAGTTCTAGAAGCTTTGAATATGCTGCTGTGGTAGTTGTGGTAGTGGCAATAAAGGAATATTGCATTATATTAGCCTCCGTGCCTTTATTAAAATCCAGATTTTCTGCCCATCAAGGCTGTGGAAAATCTTCATTTTCTCGCAGTTTCCACGTCCTGTGCCACAGAAAGGAAGCTCGCCGTCGTGCGCAAGGAAACAGCCGTTAGCCATAACAAACCTCAAAGCATGTGTAAATGCACATATCATTTGTAACAATCAGAAGGCCAACGACATATCCTCTGTACCTCACGCCCTGGCAGGCCCCCTAGACGTGGCCATGGTGGCTGCACCAATCCTGAAGGAATGGGTACCGAATTTTGATGGATCCAAACCTGCTGCCCTAAGCGCCAAGGCCAAAATCTTGCCAAACTAAAATTTCCTAAGTGGGGTCCCATCCTCATGAATGAAGAGTGGACCTCCTGCCCATCGCGGCCAGTAGGCCAAAAAAGACTCTTAGTGCTTACTGGACAGCATGAGCTTCCCTGGGCTTTGTGCAGAATAACATGGTTGCCCATCCCGTTTTGGTCTGTTTTGGATCTAGGAATTAATAAGGATAGAGACCCCCCCTGTATTTGAACATGCCCAAATTGGAGCCCCCCATGCCAGTCATGTTTGTTACGCACCACTAATTCTCCAACCCTGAAGGCGCCATAGAAGGCGAGGGAAAAAGCAGCCCTGAAAAAGTGAACCTCCCAGGTGGACCTACATACATTCCCCAAAGCCTCCGGAACAGCTGACAATGTCTCAATGCTAATCGGGTGCCGGACATCAGGCTGGGAACCTTGCAGACACTGCCACCCTTTCAGTGCCCTTTGCACTATGAAAGCGCTGGTGGGATCCTTATTACCCCGCATTTTTGCTAAAAAGGCGATCGCGGCCATGTGGCGTCTGGCGTTCTGCCCCCATCTCTCAATTCCCTCACGAAAGATATGACAGCGGATGACTCATGCCATGCCCCCTTCCAGCCGTCCCCAAGAAGATTGCAGTAGGTGCTAAAAGCCCCCTCATAGGCCCACCTGGTCCTGGGTGCTAGGCTAGCTGCCACGAGGTCCGATACGTTGGGGCACCAAGTTGCTATAGCTGCTCTGGAACAGGTGTTGGACTTTCCGCTGCTTCTGGGCGGTATGACCTGAAAACCTGCATCTTAAAATGAGACAGAGCATCAGCAGAGTGATTCAGCACTCCTGGGACATGTTTGGCCCTAAACAATACGTTTAATCTCATGCATTGGAGTACTATTTTGTAGTGTAGGTCCTATTTCCCTAATAGGCTCTGCGCATTGGAATAATATAACCTATAGGCTTGACATAGGACTAGGCCTGGGCGGAAAACTACGCTACGCTCGCGTAGTTTGCGCAACTACGCGCCACGCGAATTGCACGTAGCACAGTGCAAAAACGCGTAGCGTAGCATAGCGGGCATTTTTTGCTTGCTCGCGGTCCTCAACGTCAAGTTGGCGACCGCAAGCGAGCAAAATGACATCCCGGCGAGACTTTTTCCTCGTTCGCGATCAGCAACATCAAGTTGCCGATCGCGAGCGTGGAAAATAAACCTCCCGGCGAGATTCTCAACGCGGGGAGGTCAGGTTTCTCATTGCGAGTGGTCGCGTATGCTCGCGACCGCTCGCGATGAGAAACTACCAGTCCGCGTTGAGAAAACTGCTGCTCGAGTACAAATCTACTCGAGCGGCAGAAAACGACTGCTTGCACTGTGCAAGATGGCGTTTACAATGATTGCACAGTGCGGACAAGCATCCGGCACTGTGCAATCATTGCGAACAGCATTTCCTACACCACTACGCAGTTCGCGTAGTGCTACGCGTAGCTCGCATAGTGCGAAGTGCACTTCGCGTAGCTACGCGTAGCGCTACTACGCGAACTACGCCCAGGGTTACATAGGACTAAGGTCGGTATATCCCTATCGAGTATATTAAACTTAATTACTTGTGCCAGCTAGCTCAGAGGCCACTAGAAACTCCTTGAGAACAAGAAGGGAGTAGTTTCTGGCAACCGAAAAACATGACAACTTTGTTTCCCTTTAGAATCGGAACACGTCTCAGAATCGTGGAAACAATAGATAACAGTTTCACTCAGCTCAATCGTGCATGCTTAGTTTCTACAGAGTTACACAGAAAGGAAAGACGGGCGTTTCAATAAAAAGGTTTTATTGAACAGTCTTGTTTCTCGTGTAAGAGATATGTGCTGTTATGATCACAAGACAGTATGCAAGATAAATAATGTACAGCGTAAGCAGTAGAAATAAATAATACTGCGCTAGCATTATCTTTTAGCATATATTCACGTACATAAATAACATGAGCTAAAAATGCGAGTACTCATACGATGCGTCTCTAAGCTAGTTCTACCCCAATGTACCTAACCTGGTCTAGGTGTAGGGAAAGGTAAGAAGTAGGTGGAGTATTCTCTAGTCTGGTATACTAAGAGTATGTTAAGTATAGTACGCCAAGTATGCCAAGAGTCCCTCTAGGTTCTAGTCAGCTCCATACCTTGAGAATGAGAGAGGTGGGAATCTCTTGCCGGATCTGGAACTCTAACACCCCGCGAAGGGAGTCAGAACACTGGAAGCTGGATTCGTCTGCGTGCAGGAATGACAGCGTCTTCTCAGTGCGTCAGGCCGGGATACGGGCTCCTCTGAAGTCGAGGTCTCCTCTAACTTGCTTGGGCAAGGGAAGGTATATTTATACCTGGTAGGTGCCTTGGATTGTTAGCATTGACGTGAAGTCGGACAGAGGAAGACGTCAGGAATGAACCCTTAAGGTATAACGGTTCATACATAATAGATGAGTTCTTGGAGAAATCAATAGTCCTGTGCTAGGGGAACTCCCGAAGCTTAAGGGTCTGGTTTCTAAGAACTCGTTGTGACGTTAGGGTGGACGGATGTCGGTGACCATGCCTGTATTTGGAGTGCACGGTTAATGCCTAAATAAGGACTGGGATTCTATGCCTATATAAGGGCAATGCGAATTGTGCCTATATAAGGACATGTCTCAGGAAAACCTATATACGGACACCTAAAGCGGAATACAACACCCACTCCACTTTCGAATGAACGATAATACTAAATGCTAAACATTTAAATGCTAAACATAAAATTAAGTACCACATGTTGCTAAAAACATTTCTAAAAGCATATTAAAAGAAGTTTAAAAATAAACTGTTGAATGCAATAGGTACTGTACATTTAAAGCATCGTTTTCATTCTAAGCATATAATGGAAGTAAAATGCAACGTGAATGAATAAACAGAAATATATACATATGATGAAATGGTCGATAAGTTTTCAAAAATCAAAGCCATTGCATATCATGGAATTAAATGAAATGTTAGACAAGTAAGGTGACAATGTGTCCCTGGAAGTATTCAAAGAAGTCCGTTTTATAAGACTAGTTCTACTGTAAGCAGATTGTTCATTTGCCATGTCATTTAAAAAAAAAAATGTTAATTAAAGAAAAAGTTCAATTTCTGGGAAAAGTTCCAAGTTTTGAAAATATGAAGGCCAAATTTCATTGTTGCCCTGGTACACTGTGAGCCGAATCAAAGTCAGTGTATGGGTCTGGCGTAAACATGAGATCATCTATTTCCGTAGCCAAAATATCGTCCACCGAAGTTGGTGACATTTGGAACACCTCGTTCAGAAGGTTAATTGCACAGAGATGAGAAACATCGCCTTCAGCAGAAGATGCAATGTTCGCGTCCGTTGTTACCTGTGTGCCTGTTGATCCATCTCGTACCTCAGCAGCTGCCGGAAGCGTCTGTGAGATCTCAATGAATGCCGTCATCAGGATTGGAAGCCTCTGGGGACAACACAGAGCATGGGCCGTTATCGGGTCCAGCAGAGCATCGACATCCGTTGGCATGACTGATGGGAGTGTTAGACAGGTGTCTAGCACGCATTCTTCACCGCAAAACAGGCAGCGTAGAACAGGTAAGATGCAATCTTGCCAGATTGGTCTGAATGACAGGAACCACGTTGTATTAAGTTCCCGTAGACGAGGCATGCCCAAAAGCTGTACTATTCGCTCACGGCATTTCCGTTCAAGGAGAGCTTTCTCCACATCGCTCGGAGTGATGTTGGCGAATAGGCTTGCCATAGCGTAGTAGGAGGAATAGAAACAGAATTCCTGCAACAAGTGCTAGAATTAATGGCACACCACCAAACACCGAATGTGCGAAGTTTGGGATGATTCCGAGGACAGCCTGGAAAGGTGCTAATAGTCCGGAACAGATGGTCTTAAATACATGTACAATTCCGCTTGTATCAGACATGTTAAATATACGTCCTATCATTTCTACTAAATGTATAGAGCAGTTTGTACGAATTAAAGCCTGTATCTCTGCCGAAGTCCTTGCAACTTGTAGATCATAGGTTTCTTTGGCCGAGGTCAGAGGCACTGTTTGTTGTATAAGCATGACTTTCATTCTGCTTAAAGTATCAAATCTTATAAAAGAGACATTCAACGAAGGCCACAAAGGCGACTCCCTGACTGTGTCTATTGGGGCAAACAATACTTGCATACAGCAAGTGACCCTGGAGTTGCCCGTTACTAGATATGGGATGCCTGGCAACATGCCACAGCAACTCTGATCATTCAACATGAGGTAACTCCCATTAGAAAGTTGGCCAAACGTTGGATTAATCACAGCAGCTGGTGTACCCTGCTGGTGGCAGGACAAATTTGCCACAGAACCATTACAAGCCCCGTGTAAAGATATGTCCTGACAAATTAGTGAACCGCTTAGTGCACTTTCACAGTGTGTACCGCTCAGAAACACTTCACGATCCCCACTCCAACATCTATATGTGTAAGGTAAATTCCAGGATGTCTTAATGTATTCTTTACCCAACCTTTCATATTTGCCTGCTTGCATCTGTTTGAGGCAATACTGAAACTGAAAAGTAGTCACAGGTAGACTAATTTTGCCATGAATAAGCCATTCTGTAGCTGGTTTTTCTGCCACTGTGAATGGTAATTTCTCAAGTTTTTCAATGCTCAGCACTGTATACTTTGCTCCCCTTTGTGCCAGTTCGATCTGTTTATCAGTTAGATTGTATTCTGCAAACAGAGCCGACGTGTTGATAAAACGCCAAGGCACATAGCCCGCACGCAAAGATTGCAGCGTCCAGCTTAATAACACAATAGAACGTAACTGAGATTGGCCTTGTTGTAACATGGCTAAATCTTGTTCCAGTATGTCGATAGCAGAGGATACAATACTGTCCAATGAATAAATTCTGGAGGACAAAGTTGTTAACCCATTGTCGACCACAGTGAGAGTTTTCTCTAAGTTAATACGATCAAGTTCACGTATTCGTTCTGCGGCCTCCATCTGTGACACCTTCCATGCTTCATTATAAGCAGCATAGATGCCGGCATATATGAAACGTTTTTGACGCGGTTTTCTTGGTCCAAGCAAGAATTCCCTAAGGTCTGCGTCTTCTTTAAGTAAAGATAAGTGTTGTTTCACATCCTTAAGTGTAGATTTTTGCAGCCAATCGAGGCATAATTTTCCTACACTGTATGTTGTTACTACCCCCGGATGTTGTCTTTGGACGTATCGTGGGTCTGGCCTATGAATAGTAAACCCCTGTGTTTTATTCAGGAATCTCTCTTGACAGTTGTTTGTGTCTGTGGGCCAGATCAACCATTTTCTCCAATCAGGATTTGTTCTGTTGAGTTGTAGTATTGTGTCAACTGTAACCGCTGCCTGTGTATTGTTATCACTGGCAGGTGTTGGTACAGAAGGAGTTTTCATGTCTTTAATCTTGGCTAAACCAAGGCAAGACGTTTGTTGCACAGTGTCATTCAAAAACATTATTTGCTGAGGGATGATACAGGCTCTAAACAAAGCTTCTATCCCCTGCACTTGCCAATCTTTAGTACCCCAGACAGATTTTGTGTCTATTGTGTCTTTCCATAAGTCGAAACCATGTCTAGACAGTTGGGCAATAAATGCTGCAGAGTAAATCTGTTTTGTATTAGTTAACATAATTTTCAGTCCTGTTTTGTTTACATTTTTATAGTAAAATGTTTCTGGATCAGATGTATTGTATCCTGAAAAATATGGAAACTTTTAGCAAATGTTTTTGAACTACCTTTCGGTGGTGTAGGACAATGCTCCCATTGGTTAAACATAAACACATTTCTAGGTGTTGCAGATTTATGCAAAAAATGATGACCATAGTGGTTATAGCAATACAGCTGTTCATAGTCTGATGAACCCTCTAAATATTCATTATTAGAAAATGCAGCAGACTTTTCTAGATCAAACATCATGTCATTTACAGTCTCAAAGTCCCAATCATCAGAATAGGTACTGGATGAAACAAAATCACTTAGTGAAATCTTAAATAAATGTGGAATGTTCAAATGTTCCGTAGGGCCGAAAATATCGAAATCTGTTTTGTCCCACACTATACCATCCTGTATAGGAACGGCTGTGATGTTCACTGCAGACAAGTCTCTTGTTTCACGATGGGATGATTTGTGAGGTTTCAAAAGTAAGTTCACTTCTTTTCTTTCAGTGTTCACATGGATATATCTGCCATTTATAAGCACGCTCATAGTCATAACCAAAGCTAGCCACAGCAGAAAGAAAAATATTCCAGAAATAATCCATAGTTCAATCCATGGTGAAACCAGATAAGTCTTTCTCAAAAAATGTAAAAAGTCTTGTACTTGCTGTTTAAAATTTTTTGATGCTGGCGACGTCTCAGGCTCACTCAGATCCTCAGAAAACGTATCAAAGTTAATGAAATAGCCAGAAGCAGTTCTGTCAATTGTTGGAATTGCATCAGGATTTGTAGAAATCGCTGGAACCAGTTGATCACTTGTTACATTGGTGTAGACAGGTGTATTTGGACGAACTGTTACTTGAGTTTCAAGAGGGATGAGTTCCATAGCATTGTTGCTCAGTCCTTCATCTGTTACTGCTGAATTCTCGATGGTTATCAGTCTTTCAGTCTGAACCTCTTGGATAGTAGCGAGAGGAGTGCGTCTGCTACTAGGTCGGAGTCCACGAGGCCTACTATTTAGTATTGGCCACATACTGTGGTTTGATGAGGTCGATGGACACAAATCTTTTCTCCTTTTTTCCAGCAAGGGGCGGCAGAAGTACTGTTCTTGTTCCGTGTATGGCTAGGACAGGTACTGGTTGTCTGTAAGAAGGTCCAAATTCCTTCTTGTCCGCAATTTTCTCTCTGACTAGATCCCCAACTTTTGGAATCCAGACAGGCCTTGCTGGGACCGCCGGTTTTTCCCCAGTGGTGGTTGGCTGCAGGAATACGTTGCTTTGTTTCGATCTTAGTTCATTTAGATCCTGTAAAACAGCCAAACGATCTTTGATATCTAAGGGTTTATTTTCCACCACTGTGCCTCTACATTCTAGATCAGGCACCCACATTCTTGTCCCAAATAGGACCTCATATGGAGTGACCCCCCTAGAGAACTTCTTGGCAAATTATTTAATGAGCGTTGGACCCCATAAAGATGTTTGACCCACCCATCACCCGAACCTAATACCCTAGCTGTTATAGACTGCTTTATGTCCCGGTTTTTCCTTTCCACAACAGAATTTCCCTCAGGATGAAACGGAGAGGAGTACCGCAATGCAACGCCCAGACTGGCCATGGCTTCTTTGTAAGCCCGAGAGCTAAACGCAGGGCCCTGGTCAGAATGTAGCTTGCCTATTGCGTATGTGCCGATAAAGACTCGCAAATCTTTTATAACAGTTTGAGCGTCAGCCGAGCGCTGAGGCCATAGCCATAGGAACCTAGAGCATGAATCCACTGCGACCATTATATATTTATAGTTACCGTCCCTTTGCAAGGGACCGCAGTGGTCCAGGTAAACACAAGCTAATGGTTTGTCTGAAATTAACAGGGGTGTCTGCGCAGGACGTTTCACTGTGGAGACTTTCATCTGTTGGCATATTTCACATTCCAGAACATAGTTCTTGGTCTGTTTCCTAATGCCAGGCCACCAATATCTTTGTTTCAGTAAAGATACTGTTGCAGAAATGCCTGCATGGGCAGAGGCTATCCCTTCGTGTGCTGCTAGGATTAGTCCTAATCTACGTTCCTTGTTTGGAATTACCCTATCCCCCACTCCAGGGATTCGAGCAAAAGGAACGTTGTTCGCATCAATTACATAAGAGTACTTGAGTGGAAACTTTTTTGGTAACGCTGCACCACTGCCTTTGCTCGTAGCATTGACAGCCAACATTATCTCACTGTCTATTCTCGTTTTTGAACGAGTGATCGCAGCTACGGAAGCCGTCTGAACAACCCCCTTTGCGGCTTCGTCAGCCAATGAATTCCCTGCAACGTGAACGCCATCACGTTGATGACTCAGTGTATGGATCACGTGAGCCTTTGGTAGTTCGTTTTTAACTGAACTACTTGTTCCCAAAGCGTTTTATGCTTTATTGTGCCACCTTTTGCATCTTTGAACCCATTTTCAAGCCAAGTTTGTATATATTCATTATACGACTGCACACAGTAGAAAGAATCGCACACTATTAGTGTGGGGAATTCACGATCTGTACTTTCAAGTGCCAGTTTGAATGCTTGTAGTTCAGCTCGCTGAGCTGTACAATCTCCTAGAGATTGGGTTTTTGTGACCATAGGTCTGAAGTTGCCATCGCGCATGCGACCTTTAACGATTGCGCACGCTGCACTGTAAGCTTGCTTACTCCCTGTAGCGGGTTGTGCGGATCCGTCAGTGTAAATTATGAATTCGTACTGATCGAGAGGCAGAATCTCAGTGGGCAGAGGACATTCATGTTCATATTGCAGGAACGCTTGTGTTTTTAAATCAGGATCAAAAACATATTCAACATCTGTTGCAGCAAGAGAATTAACCCATTGTATCCATCTAGGATGTAATGCTTTAGCATTTGGAATGCTCGCTTTTGTTACCGCCTCTAAGGCCGGAACTGGGGTTACGACAATAATGCGTTTCCCTTGGGCTAGAGCTCTTTCTTTTGCTACAGCGGTTTGAACTGCTGTCAGTATTTTTTCAGTTGAAGTGAAGCGCATTTCTGCTTGTGTATACAAATGAGATTTGTATGCAATTGGTACTTTTTCACCCTCATTAAATGTTAAGTAGGTGAATCCGCATTGACCCGAAATTATTCGGATCACTAAATTGCGTTGACTTACGCGTGTTTGTAAGTGATTTGTTGCTAACATGTTAGCTTGGAGTGAACGCAAGATTTCTGTGTGTTCCTGTGTCCAATTTTTGATTGAAAAATCAGGTTTGATTAGTGCGTAGAGAGGTTTAACCCTTTCTGCGTAATTTAGAATGTAAGTTCTTCCAAAATTTAGGAAACCCAGGATGGATTGTAAATTTTTCAGCGTTTTTGGAGGTTGGAGCAGCGCACACCTTTCTAAAAAGTTGGCTGCCAAGCTCTTGCCTTCACTTGAAAGCTCATATCCTAGGAAAAGGACATTGAGATGGGCAATTCTGGATTTTTTAAAGTTGAACTTATAGCCCTCAGAGGCGAAGCCCAATATAATGGTACTCACCCTGTTCAAGTGCCTATCCAGGTCATCGTCTGTCAGATAGATGTCATCGACATATGACAATGCCTCATTATCATAAATTTGTAGTAACTCCGTTACCCTCGCTGAGAATAACCCTGGGCTGTTCTTGAACCCTTGTGGGAGTCGACAAAATTGACGCTGGGTCCCCATTATTAAGAAAGCTGTTAAGTACCTGCTTTCAGGTGCTATGTTTTGACAAAAGAAACCATTTGAGATGTCCAATGTGGTTTTATATTTTTTACGCACAATGTTATTCATTAATGCTGTACTATGTGCATTTTGCACTGCAAATGTTTTAGAACAAGTGTTTAAGTGTCTGTAATCCAAAACTAGACGATATGTATTGTCTGGTTTGGAGACAGGAAACAAAGGATTGTTCATTGAAGAGGTGCATGTTTCAATCACCCCTTGGTATTCAAGTTGATCTAAGATCTCCCTGACCTGTTTTTTAGCTTCTTGCTTTATTGGGTACTGCCTCTGTGCAGTAGGTTCATTTTTTAGATGTATTTTATGGTGAGGTGAGTCCTCATCCCATCCTACATGATTTTTGTATAATGCTGGGGCCTGGGCAACTGCCCATTTCCTGGCATAAGTATATTTTAGATGAATTGGAATATGGTTGGAGAAGGCAGGCATAATAATGTCCTCGCCATGTGGGCACTCCCTGACAAATTGTGGTGGCCAGTCTTTTTCTGCTAGAAGTATGTCATAGCCCCTTGAAAGTTTTTCCCAAAAGAGTGCTTTCACCTGTCTAGGTATGTCTCCCTCCATCCGGAGTGTTATTTCATATAACTTTTGTGGAGTACTAACCCTGGTGTCTACAGTCTCAACTGTGATGTACTCATTTAAGTCCACTATCTCCAGAAGTTCCTTCAGGTTCTGGCGAGCTATTGTGACTTCTGCCGCACTATCCAGCATTGTCTGAGCCCATTCTCCGTTCTTGAGTTGTGTTCTCAGTATCCTCGGCATGTCTGATCTTCAGACCTGCTACCTTCTTTTTTGAGAATTGAGGTTTTGATTTATTTTTCGGAACGTGTTTGTCGTCTTTGGATTTCACGCGTTCTTCTCTATGTTCTGACCGTCCTCTTCTTTCCGATGTCTGTGACGATATCTGAAAGGTACGAGAGGAACGTGTATCAGTATCTTGATACCTGTCGGGTTTTTTCAAATTATCCCTATTCTTGCGGTTATACCTCCTTTCAGAGGGCTCCTTTTGAGGAGACCTACCTCGGGATTGAGAACGTTTCTCGTTTGAATTTTGTTTATTAGTTTCCCACTTCTTCTTAGAAGATGTAGGAGTTTGTTTATTAGAGTCCTTCTCAGGACTTTCAGATAGTTTTGGCTTCAATGGTCTTCCACCCAAACTATCTCTGCCTAATTCTGCATAAGATTGTTCTATTATTCTGGGTAGTTCTGTTTGATGTTCTGTAACATCGAATTCCCTTAATCGTTGGCGGATCGCCACTGCTGCTGCCTCCCCTTTAATATTAAATAATATTATTGTTGAGACCTGGTCGAAATTTTTCAGTAATTTCATACCTAAATTCAGAGCAGGTTCTGCCCCGTATTCGTTTTGAATTTGTTTCTGGACATCTGGTATTACTGCGATTGATGGAATACCATGTGTTTTAGTATAGATGGCAGCAAAGACTGAGCCCCAAGTGGTGCAGTCTTCCAGTTGTGGTGTGATCCCCATTGGTAAACAGATTTTTAGGTTTCTGTGTTTCTCATAAGGGGCTAGTATTAGGAAATACTGCTTCTATTTGAGTAATTTTTTGAGCTATCCAGAATGGAATTTGCTCACGTTTTGTGGGCATTTTACCCATGACTGCGTATAGAGTCTGTGGTGTAATTTTTAGTGTATTCCCCTGTTGAGGAGTTTGATTTGGAATGTGTTAATGGTGGTTGGACTGTGAAAGTCCGCATGACATATTGGACTAATTGTCTGTAAATTTTTATTAACTCTTGTAGTTGAGTAAGTAACTCCTCGTCTGACATTATATCGATGTCAGGATGAGGTGTGTAGCTGGCTAGAATCGGCCATGTTGCTCCTGGTCTACCTAGTGGACCGAGCCTGGTAATGTTTCTGTGATGTTTTAGGGCGCCTTTAAACCAGAGCTGATGCTCCTGGTATGTTAGTGGAATTTCAATATCCTCGAAAGGAATATATTCCTCTGGTGGTTCATCTTCTTTGTAGAAGTGCAACACTCTTGTGACTGGATTTGATTCAGGGAATATTATCCATGAATAGAATACCTCTGTCTGAAAAGATTTGTGTGCCTCTATCACGAAAACTGCTCTACCGCCTCTTGGTGGTGGGCCATGTTTTATAAGTTTTAGAGTGATGGCTCTTCTTAAGTTTGGATGGATGTCTATAACACCCTCCTCAGGTTCATTTAAACCTGTAAAGTTAAAAACTGTTACGACTTGAGTCAGCCGTAGCTCCACCGTTCCCGGTGTTATTGTCCCCGTTTATGGACATTTGTTTTTTGAAAAATGTAGAACAAGTTTCAAGGAAACAAAAGATAAGGTGCACAATATTTTGTAACACTGTATCCTTCAACGTTGAACAAACCAAACAACTAATATATAGGGTTTTTTGTCCTATTTAGTTATGGCGGATATTTAACCCTACCCACTCCAGACGTCTTATGGAGTATGTGAGTAGGGGTCTCTGAGAAAAGCACGACTGAGTTACTCAGTATCTAGCGTTAAATTACTGCCTTACCAAATGTTTGGGCGCCATGTAGTGTAGTTCCTATTTCCCTAATAGGCTCTGCGCATTGGAATAATATAACCTATAGGCTTGACATAGGACTAAGGTCGGTATGTCCCTATCGAGTATATTAAACTTAATTACTTGTGCCAGCTAGCTCAGAGGCCATTAGAAACTCCTTGAGAACAAGAAGGGAGTAGTTTCTGGCAACCGAAAAACATGACAACTTTGTTTCCCTTTAGAATCGGAACACGTCTCAGAATCGTGGAAACAATAGATAACAGTTTCACTCAGCTCAATCGTGCATGCTTAGTTTCTACAGAGTTACACAGAAAGGAAAGACGGGCGTTTCAATAAAAGGGTTTTATTGAACAGTCTTGTTTCTCGTGTAAGAGATATGTGCTGTTATGATCACAAGACAGTATGCAAGATAAATAATGTACAGCGTAAGCAGTAGAAATAAATAATACTGCGCTAGCATTATCTTTTAGCATATATTCACGTACATAAATAACATGAGCTAAAAATGCGAGTACTCATACGATGCGTCTCTAAGCTAGTTCTACCCCAATGTACCTAACCTGGTCTAGGTGTAGGGAAAGGTAAGAAGTAGGTGGAGTATTCTCTAGTCTGGTATACTAAGAGTATGTTAAGTATAGTACGCCAAGTATGCCAAGAGTCCCTCTAGGTTCTAGTCAGCTCCATACCTTGAGAATGAGAGAGGTGGGAATCTCTTGCCGGATCTGGAACTCTAACACCCCGCGAAGGGAGTCAGAACACTGGAAGCTGGATTCGTCTGCGTGCAGGAATGACAGCGTCTTCTCAGTGCGTCAGGCCGGGATACGGGCTCCTCTGAAGTCGAGGTCTCCTCTAACTTGCTTGGGCAAGGGAAGGTATATTTATACCTGGTAGGTGCCTTGGATTGTTAGCATTGACGTGAAGTCGGACAGAGGAAGACGTCAGGAATGAACCCTTAAGGTATAACGGTTCATACATAATAGATGAGTTCTTGGAGAAATCAATAGTCCTGTGCTAGGGGAACTCCCGAAGCTTAAGGGTCTGGTTTCTAAGAACTCGTTGTGACGTTAGGGTGGACGGATGTCGGTGACCATGCCTGTATTTGGAGTGCACGGTTAATGCCTAAATAAGGACTGGGATTCTATGCCTATATAAGGGCAATGCAAATTTTGCCTATATAAGGACATGTCTCAGGAAAACCTATATACGAACACCTAAAGCGGAATACAACAATTTCCTTTAACAGGCGAAGCATCATTTTACAATTAGTCGACTGCTGATTAATGCACTCCACTACCGACATGTTATCAGACCAAAAAAACACAGATTTATTGCGGAACTGCTGTGGCCAGATGGTTAAGGCCACCAAAATGGGAAACAATTCTAAAAAACCAATGTTACCTGTCAGGCCAGCCTCCACCCACCAAACTGGCCATCGTTGTGCTGCCCACTCAGTGCCCAGAATGGCACCAAAACCCTCACTTCCAGCAGCGTCTGTCATTAGCATTAGGCCAAGCTCTGGGCTGGACCTGAAATCATGCAGGAATGCCATCCAAATCCGCATATCCTGCTTAACCTCACTGGACAACCAAGTGTGGTGATGTTTCTCTTTTAAACCAGACATTGCCTGTGCAATGGAACGCGACAATGGGCGGGCCATGGGTATGATTTTTAGCGCAAAGTTAAGCTGTCCTACTGCCTTCTTCAGTTGATATAAGGTGACCTTTTCTTTGCTCAGGCATTCCTGCAATGCTAGGGTGAAGGCCCTCACTTTCCCTTGTGGCAGTCGCGATACCCCATTCACTGAACCCAGCTCAGAAACTTGATTTGTGTGGCCGGCCCTACTGTCTTTCCTAGCGCCAGAGGGACCCCAATTTCACACATGAGTGTGCAAAATACTTCCAGAGCTCTGCCACACTCCTGAGACCCCGGTGCCCCCACAAACAGGAAATCGTCTAAGTAGTGCAGCACCCACTGGTGCCCAGTCACCTGCCTGAAAACCCATTCAAGGAAAGAGCTGAATTTCTCAAAATAGGAGCAAGAGACAGAGCACCACATGGGCATGCATTTGTCCATGTGGTACTTCCCCTCTAGTTGAAAACCCAACAGATGGAAATCCTGTGGATGAACTGGCAGTACACAGAAGGCTGATTCTATGACAGACTTTTCCAGCATTGTGCCTGGACCTAGCCTACGCAGCATGGCAATCGCCTGGTCCAGAGATGCGTATCTCACGGTGCACAGGGCCCCATCAATAGCATCATTCAGTGATTGGATTAAGCAGAACCCCCGGGTCTTTTTTGGGTACCATCCCCAGCGGTGAGCAAACAAAATCTTCTACCGGTAGAGTGTCAAATGGGCCAGCTAATCTCCCCAAACGCAGCTCCTTCAGAACTTTAGCTATTGCCACTGACTTGTCCCTCACCTATTGCTGATTGCGGCAGTAAGAGACCCCAAGGTAGCCAGGTGCAGGAATCCTAAAACCATCCCTGAAGCCTTCTAAAAGGATCTGGGCTGTATTTGGGCAACAGTATTTATTCAACCAGCATATCAATGCCATTGTTTTTATCAGGGAGTGTGCCTTGGTGAGCAATAAGTCCTCATTCCTGCTTTTTACCTCCTTTTTCCCTTGATTTTTTAAAACATTTGGATTCTGGATGGGAAAAGAGGCCACAGAAGGAACATACGTGCCTGAACCTGCATGAGCCCGTGGGCCTGGTGCAAGTCCACCTGTTGAAATGCCAACATGCCCCTTTCTTCCCCCTCTTTCCCGCGCTAAGCTGTGCCTGATCGAAAGGACTGCACTTGTGAATTATCCTGGCTGACAGTTTTCATGTGACGCAACCACATGATGACGTCAATCTGATCACAGGTTAAGACCGGATCAGTTGCTTTCACCCTCCTGAACTCCTTGTCATGTTCCTTCCATCCCACTCCCCCGTATTCATCATGTGCACAGGCGATCCAATTTTGATAGCACGTCATCTGCGCTCCTAACCCAGGGAAACGCTCTACCAGTATTGCATGATAATTGGAGAACGCTTTTATCCAATTCACCAGAGTTTCATCAATCTTCTTCTTGTGAGGTCAATTGCTCCAATCCCTGGGATGAGCCCACTACCTAAGCTTTTTCGCTTCTTCCTTCTCATCCTTATCAACTAATAAAGAAAACATGTTCACATATTTCCCTTTCCAGATTTTTTCTTTTACCTCCTGTGAGATGTGTCTACCCAGATGCTCTCTGGAGGACCGTAGCTCTCCGAAGCCTAAACTCGGTAACACTTGCACCATACCTGGTGCCGTACTGTCCTGTTTCTTGGCGTGCTCGGCCTTCATTGATGCGCTTGCTTTTGGAAGGTCAGGGCCACCCTTGTCTTTCACAGCAACGCTTTGTCCTGCCGCGCTGTTAGCCCTAATACCTGTCGCTGGTGGGCCTGCCACTACTGCCTGCGGCCCCACCTGCTTTGCCCCTTCCACCTGTGCTACCAGTTTCTTGGCCCTCTCCACTGCATCCCCTTCATCTAACAAAAAAACACTGCCTGCCGAAGGGGTCCATGTTCCTGCCTATGCTAACCACAGCAGCACTGCCGCTAAACTGGTCACAAAGTCTGGTTGCCCAGGCACACTACCTGCTGGGGCCTCACAGGAAAGTAAAACTGGATGATTTAGGGCCCCCCCTGAACCGGGACCTCCCGCTGGCACTTCCGTGCCCGGTTGACTGGGACCGCTCACACCTCCTGGTGGTGTAACCCCTGCTGGAGCTGTCCCATTCCCCTCTTCGGGCAGGAATGCCCCCGCCGGGGCCGAAGGCCCAGGTATCTCTACATTTGGCAACCTTTGGGGTCCGGGCCCCCCACCTCCGCCCTGCTTGGATTTAGACCTCCTGGGTACCGGAGGAAATGCCACCCTGGGGGCTACCCCCGCTCGTCTAGGCCTTTCCTCTGCTCCTTCTTGCCCATCTACTTTTCTTTGCAAATCTGTCAAAGACTGCCCCATATCTTCCATTCTACGCATCATCACCTCCATCCATTCCTCTATCCATGAGGGCGTCTGACCTCTTTTCACCTTAGGTGCCATGACCACTACCAATGTACAGTACACTTAACCCACAGTCAACCGGCAGTTCGGGCTGGACTGTTCCCATGAGGCACAGGGTCAAGACTGATTTGCATATGGCTGGGTTCAAACTGGAATGGCAAAAAAACGATGTATTTAGGCCCAGATCTCTGTACTGGGGTGAATGTATGACATTGTTCTGCATTCTGTCCATCAACTGTTGTTTTTGCATTTGTCACCCCGAGTGGGACGGGTATGCCCAGACGTGGGTCCCGTGCTCTCCATGCCACTGGAAGCAAGCTATCCTGGCTGAAGAGGGGTGAAACCCCGAAACCGGTCCTAGGATGCTTGTTTCTAGTCCAGGGAGGACCTGGCTTGGCAGTTCGGGCTGGACTGTTCCCATGAGGCACAGGGTCAAGACTGATTTGCATATGGCTGGGTTCAAACTGGAATGGCATGGTGAGCAAAAACGATGGATTTAGGCCCAGATCTCTGTACTGGGGTGAATGTATGACATTGTTCTGCATTCTGTCCATCAACTGTTGTTTTTGCATTTGTCACCCCGAGTGGGACGGGTATGCCCAGACGTAGGTCCCGTGCTCTCCATGCCACTGGAAGCAAGCTATCCTGGCTGAAGAGGGGTGAAACCCCGAAACCGGTCCTAGGATGCTTGTTTCTAGTCCAGGGAGGACCTTGCTTGGCAGTTCGGGCTGGACTGTTCCCATGAGGCACAGGGTCAAGACTGATTTGCATATGGCTGGGTTCAAACTGGAATGGCATGGTGAGCAAAAAAACGATGGATTTAGGCCCAGATCTCTGTACTGGGGTGAATGTATGACATTGTTCTGCATTCTGTCCATCAACTGTTGTTTTTGCACAGTCAACCGATGGCACAAAGCACCTACAACAGCTTACAAAACAGTACAAAGTTGGGACCCACGAAACAACAGCTGTTGGCCTAGCAACCCAGAATGCTGCCCCGTACCTCACTGCCCTAAATGTATGCACACCCTGCAAATGCAGACAAATAAAACCTTCTCCAGTAGCAAAAACAGGGCCCTAAAACGATAACTGGTGGCCTACCAGGCCGTATTACTGCCCCTCGCTCTAATCCCAGGTAAATGCAGGCCACAGAGCCAACCTTAGCAAAAAACGGGGCCCTAAAACGAGAACTGTTGGCCTACCAGGCCGATATTATTGCCCCTTACCTCACTCTAAACCCAGGTAAATGCAGGCCGACAGACACCAACAGCCGGAGTCACTCCCGCAAATCCAATCATGCGGGGCAGGTTAGTATACACTCTAACCCGCGTGGCTCCCGGCTGCTGTGCAAGGCAACAAAGCCCTGTCCCCTCTCAATCCTCCGACGATCATCCCACGTTGAGATGCTGACCTGCAGATTAAACAAAAACAGAAATTAAGAAGAACTCTGTCGTGTGGACGGAGCTGACTGCGGGGTGCGGAGCTGCGAGTAAAGAACCATCCCGCCACTCTGTGGCTCTTTTAAAGGAGGGGTTGGTCGCCCTCCCAACCTGTTGAAACCAGCAGGATCCGGCCCCGTCCTGCCTCTCAAGCCCCGGAAGCACTTGAATGCTTCTGGGGCATTGCGCTGCTGCCCAATCAGGGAGTTAGCCTCAGGGGCGGGTGCCGGTCGCTTCACTGGCCGTAACTAGCCCCGCCCCACAACGCTTCAGGGGACCGGCACAACCACCATAGTTGCGGCGTGCCCGAGTTCCCGGTTGGCGCCTACGCCTCTCCTCCTGCGCTGCATGAAACAGACAAATAACTTAACAAGCGCACACCATTCACTTCTCCTTTACAGGTTGACTTGACCTTGTTCCAAAAACCGGGACATACATTTAAAATTAAGAAAACCGTCGGGACACCGGGACACTACTCGGAAAACCGGGACTGCCCGGGTAAATCCGGGACGTCTGGTCACCCTACTGGATGCCCTAATGAACTCAGCTCCTGAACGGAGTCAAGCTTCTCAATCTTAATTAGTCAAATCAAGTGAGCCTGATATTCGTCTGAAAGGTGGCAAGTAATTTGTAGATATTATCACTGGCAAAGTTCAATGTAAGAAGGTAAAACCCTGGCAAACCCTATCAAGCAAATGGGGCCGTGGCAAACTGTGTACTAAAATCCTGCCAAGAAAGAACTTCCAGATCTGAGAAAGATGCCTTGCCTAGGTTGGATACACCTGGATTCACACACACAGGAATACACCAACAAGAAGTATGTACGCATATGTGGAGTTAGGAGTAGAAAATGTATACAAACTTACCTTTCAATATTTTGTCCCTCAATATTGTGGTCAAGATATTCTGACCTGTCAATATTTCAGATTCGATATTTCCATCCCACACCTGTGTACAGCCACTGTGGCCTTAGCAACGTAGGTCCGGATGCCACTCTGTAAAATTATCTTTCATATAAAATCTGTTGTTGAAAATATCTTGAGGACATGAGGTGCGGTCCTTTCACTGAAGCATATAGCTCATGAGTCACAAGAGTTCTTGAATGCCAGGGAGTGTAGGACTTCTGTATTCTGAAGGTTAACTTGATAAAGTATAGAGTTTCCTCTGGAAGGAGTATGAGTAGGAATGGAAACAGGCATTGGCAAAGCCAATAGGTCTTGCCTATGTGAGAACTGTTGGCTTTGGCAATGTGTTTTAGCCATGTTGTACATCAGAATGGCTGGTGTTCAGCATGACTAAAAGTTAGTGGCGCAGAGGAAAGTGGAGTGGAGTGGCGTAGAATGGAGTGGTGTAGAGTGGAATGGAGTGGCATAGAGTGGAGTGGCGTAGAGTGGAGTAGAGTGGCATAGAGTGGAGTAGAGTGACGAAGAGTGGGGTGGAGTGGCGGAAAGTGAAGCAGAGTGTCGTGGAGTGGCGTAGAATGTTGTAGAGTGGAGTGCCTTAGAGTGGCATAGTGTGGAATGGCGAAAGTGTCATAGAGTGGAGTGGCAAAGTAGAGTAGAGAGGAGTGTCAGAGAGTGGAATGTCGTAGGATGGAGTGGAGTAGAGTGTTGTGGAGCATAGTAGAGTAGAGTAAAAGTGACATGGAGTGAAGTAGAGTTGAGTGGCGTGGAGTAGAGTGCAGTAGAGTGAAGTAGAATTATGTAGATTGTTGTAGAGTGGAATGGAGTAGAGTGTAGTGGAGTGACATAGTGTGGAGTAAAGTGATATGGCATAGAGTAGAATGTAGTAGAGTGGAATGTTATAGAGTGGTGTAAATTGGTAGAGCATGGAGTGGAGGGGAGTGGAGTGGGGTGGATTGGAGCCATGTGGCGTGTAGCAGAGTGCCAAAGAGTAGAGTGGCATAGAGTATCTTGGCATAGTGTGAAGTAGAGTGGAGTGTTATAAAATAGAGTGGAGTAGAGTGGCATAGAGTGGAGTGGCATAGAGTGCAGTAACATGGCATAGAGTGGCATCGTGTGGAGTGGAGTGGTTCACGTGATATGTTCCAGCTCGAAGTGTGTGTATCAGATGAAATAAGGATTACTACATAAATGGCACATGATCCAAACTAAATAATCTCTAGAATTAAATCTGTTTTATCTATATTGGTTCTAGACAACTGGGGCTGAATTATGTGCATGTTTTAACTCTGTCCCAAGTCTACGGTACCAAAATGGCTCCAAGCAGACCCAGAACAGAACCTCGCTCTGAGAATAGAGGCAAAGAGTGAAATGGGGGAGAAGAGGTGCCCTGGTCAAGCTACATTGCTTGAGTTCGGTTTCATTTTTGGCCCATTTAATGTTTTCATGGGATCACTGATGAAATGTCGACTCCTAAAACATCGACCTACAAAAATATCGCGGAAAAAATATCGTACACACAAATATCGACACCCTATACTTAAACAAGAATTTACACAAACATCGATAAAAATATATCGCCTATTAAAATATCGAGTACAAAAATATCGACAGCAAAAATATAGATAACAAAAATATCGATAACATTAAAATATAATGAAACACAACAAAAATATCGATAATAACAATATCGACTACACAAATTTTGCTAAAATACATATAAATAATTTCGAAAATGCCATTTAACCTTAAATAATTACTATTTACAATTATTTAATTATTTAACATATCCCAAAGAATTAAAATAAATTATGACAACATATATAAAAAATATTAAATGATTTAAAAACAAATAATATAATGATACTAACACAAATAAATGAATAAATTAACAATATAACATTAAATTAGTTTCCAACGATCTTAAAATTACATATATATAATATATAACAACTATAAATATTATAAATTACATTTATTTACAAATATACTTAAATAACAACAATAAATATAAACATTAAATAAACATTACATATATTTCCCTAATTAAAAGGTAACTGCTAAAAAATTCAAAAAACGTATCTCAACCAATTATTTTAAACTAAAAACACACAAACCAATAGAAAAGGTGAACTAATTAACTAAACACTATAAAAACAAAGAATTAATTAACACAAATTTACCGCTTATATGCCAAACACGGAGGGAGAGCGTTACTTTGCGAGAGAGAGACCAGAGAAGAAAGAAAAACTACATAAAGTACTATATCACATTATTCTACAACACAGGTAAAAACAAAACTTATTTACAAAATATAAATACTTCGACCTCTTTACCCTAATTAACTAAAATAATAAAATGTTTCTCTTTTTAAATCAAAGATAAATTGCATTACAACCACACCTAGAAAATACAAAACAAATGTTATTGAATACATTATTTAACTCAACATGATGAAAAATATAACAAATTAAATATACAACTTAACCTATAAAAAAAGTAAATAATTCTGATTTTTTAAACGTATTAAAAGTACAAAACATAAGTAACAAATACTTTTCTCTTTACAGCTGCTACAAAATTCTACTAAACATCAACATCAACAAAAACCACTTCATCAAACAAAAATAGTAAGTAAATATTTTGTATTAAATAAATGTGTTACGCTAAATACTAATGAGCACAAACATCAAGATTATTACGAGTCGCAAACAAACAGATTTTCAGGATAGCCTCATTTACGACGGATAAAAGTACTTTTAAAATACATTAATTCAAAACGCAATTGCAAAATAGATACTGTCAAACTGCAAATCGTTTTAATTTCTTTCCTATAGCCCTCTACACCGTTAGAAATGATTAACAAAATATTGTACTCCTTACTAAATATTGTGTATAACTATCAATTTATTTAGCTATTCCAAGATGCATTTGAAATTACGACTTTTAAACAGCAATTCCTTAAAAATAGCTATTTAAGATTCGCAATTATTTAACTCAATACATGTGTTCGTAAATTATGAAAATAATATAATAAACTAAAAAAATAACGTTCTCTCTTTAATTTCACAGCTTACACTTCACTACAACTGCACCAAAAAAGGTGACAACAAACAACTTGGAGGAAAACAACAAAATCTACATTGAAGGAAAAAAAAACTAAGGGGGTCATTACGATGGCGGTCGGAAAAGCAAGCCGACCGCCATGGTAGCGGGAAATCACCGCCCGCCGCTACCGCGGGAAAACCGACGGCTACATTAGGATCCGCGGCGGAAAGGAGACCCGAGAAACCGCCGTTCGCCTGCGGAGAAGGCCCAAACCCATCCGCGGCGGTCGGTTTCGCAGCGGAAACAGCCCAAACGACCGCAACCACAGCGGAGACACTGCCATCGAAATTATGATATTCCCGACATCGCCGCGGTGCAGTGTGTGGTTTCCGACCGCCGCGGTCGACAACATTGATGAATGAGTGAGACGACGGAAGCGCCGTAGCCAAGCCACCGCTGCGGACGCTCCGTGAAAAAAATGGCGGTCGCGAGAAAAATACACAAAGTGCACCAACCAAACAAGGCATGCACCCAAAAATACCTAACACAGCCCAAAGACACACCCCCATGGGAAACTCCAAAACTACAAATCCCAGGTCCACACACACACCACACCTGCTACCAATACCCCATCCTGACACACCCACAGAGACCAGTATAAATCCAGCCCCCAACAGACCACAATCCTTTGCAAAACTCCACAACTGAAGGAACATTCACCACAGATGACAGGAGAGGCAAATCTGCACAACACACACATCACCACCACCACCACCACTTCCACACCTGCACCTCTAACACCTTTGCACAGCACACACCATACACATCACAACCACCACTACCACTTCCAAACCTGCACCTTAAACACCTTGACACATCACACACCATGTCACCACAAAGAATGCCCAAATTCACTGAGAGTGAGTTGAGGGTCATGGTTGATGAGATAATCAGGGTAGAACCACAATTGTTTGGTAACCAGGTCCAACAGACACCACTAGCAACAAGAACGCAAATGTGGAGAAGGATAGTAGAGAAGGTCAATGCAGTAGGGACCGTGCCACGCAATAGAGATGAAATCGTGAAGAGGTGGCACGATCTGAAGGCAGTGGTCAAGAAGAAGAGAGCCAAGAACCATGAGCTGGCTCACAGGACAGGCAGTGGCCCTCCCGCTCCACTCAAAACATTCACTGAATGGGAGGAGAAGGTGCTTGGCATTCTACATCCAGAGAGTCTCTCAGGAATACCCGGGGAGTGGAGGCTGGTAAGTACAAACAAATGCCTAACATCACACAAATGTACTGTCTTGCACTACTACAAAATAATACCTCCTAGGTTCAAATTTATTCATGTGCACAACACTCCCCCCAACTCATCTCTCACAGATTCAACAGACCCTCCCCCTGAAGCCCCCCAAAGGTAGTTAGCAACATCACCATGGGTACATGTGTACATGCTGCCAGCACTACAACTCCCACCAGGCCCCCTTGTCCCACTGCGGAGCACTCCCCCCACCCAGAAGCATGCCTCAGCCATTGTGTGCTTCACCCTCCCCTAACAGGTAGGTAGCCATCTTAACAGGGAGGTGTGTTTGGAATAGGGAGGCCTGCACTACAACTCCCACCAGGCCCCCTTGTCCCACAGCTGCGCAAGATGGAGCCCTCCACCCCAACCCATGTGCCAACCATAGCATTGCTCACCTTAACCTAACAGGTAGGTAGCCATCCCTACAGGGAGGAGGGTGGGTGTTTGGGAAGCCTGCACTACAACTACAACCAGGCCCCCTTGTCCTACAGCTGCGCAAGATGGAGCACTCCCCCCAGCCACAAGCATGTGGCAGATATTGAATGTCACTCATCAAACTTACGGGTAGGTAACCATTTCAACCGGGAGTGTTGTTCTTAATTGGTGACACAGCAGCACAACTCACAACAGGCCCCCTACTCCCACAGCTCAGCATGATGGAACACTTGTCCCACTCATAGGCATGTGACGTCTGTGCAGCCGCACATGACACCATGCCACTTAGTCCACAGTCACCTACACAAATCATGCAAAACAGTTGTGTTGTAGTCACCATGCACAGGTCTCTGTTCAAAAATGACCCACATTGTGTACACTGTGCCAGGCATCAAACACTGCAACACTAACAACGATCATGCTGCCCTGCAGCTGTGTCTGGCCGGTTGTTTGGCAAAGTGCAAATCACCCATGTCATACCACAGTGTTGCAATGTAAACAGTGGAAGTGCAGTGTACCCAAAAACTACACTGCAGCTGGGACTCACAATGCTAAACTAAGCACATCCCAAATGTCCTGCAGCATACCCAGCTACCACAGTGCTGCACTGAATTGCAGAACAGCACCTTGTCTGACTAAAATTGTCAAAGCTGTCTTGTTCGGACCACCAATGTGTGTATGCATTGACAATGTTCACATCTCACACTGTCTGTCTGAACAGTGCTGGTATAGTCTGGCCCCAAAAGCACATATTGTCTGCACAGGGCTGAGTACATCTCACACACACACCACTGTTGACCACAACATGTCAGTGTATGGATGCTCTGGAACAACTGCTTCACCAGTACTGTGCTCATGTTCTCAGGTCCACAAATACCATGAAACCATGACAGTGTGGAAATGTATGCTGGGTGAGATGTTCACCCTTCTGTATGTCACCACTGTGCTAGGAGACCATACCCCTTGCCCTATTGTGCCTTCAAATGTTGGGGGAGTGAACCCCACAGCCAGATAGGTGGGACAACAGTGATGGGGGCTATACCCCATGCCCTATTGTGCCTTCAAATATTGGGGGAGTGAACCCCACAGCCAGATAGGTGGGACAACAGTGATGGGGGGCTATACCCCATGACCAAATGTAATATGAAATCAATGGGTACAAAAAGCCACACACACATTCTGCTCACCACACACACATTTCATCCAAAAATTTCAACCAAGTCACATAGCCATGTCATTGCTCACCTTCACCTCAAACGGTAGTCAGCCATCTTCACAGTGAGACGGTGTAGTGTGTTTGGCTATCCGTCCCACAAAACGCAACATGCATGCTGTTCCACCCCTATGGAGGATGGGACACTACACCCCCAATAAGAATCATGTGGCAGGCAATGTATGCTACCCACCCAACTCACAGGTAGGTAACCGCATCTCACAGGTCGGGGTGTGTGGGGCTGGGAAGCTTGCACAACAACTCACACGGGCCCATCTGACCGCCAGCACACAAGACCCATTACGTCCTGGCACCAACATGTATGTGTCAGTTATTGCAATGTACACTTCAAAAGAACTGGCATGTAGACATATCATGCTGACTTGTCCCACACTGGACCAAGATGGAAGCCATCATCATACACACACAGAGAGGTCTCTCAAATACAAGCAAAAAACAGCAAACACTACATATCAACAGCCACAACATGCAGCCCGATATTCATTTAAAAAAACATGGTGGCATAGGACACCAGGCCTCTCAATGCACAACTGCACACCCAGATAGCATTGGCAACTATAGTGTGCACACACCTAAGAAGATGAAACTGTGACAGCAACCAAAGTGTGAAAGTCTGAAACACATGTAGATGGAACTCCGAGCACAACCATGCACACCACTACATGCCATCTGACAGTAGCAGTGTTCCAGACCACCTAGGATCTAATTAAAGCAAACTTAAGCATGTCTTGAATAGCAAATACAGATATGTACACCACATTGAAAAGGTATGCATGAAACTACAATGTTCACTCAATGTGCAGAGTAAACCGCTGCAAGGGCTCAACAAGTGACACATACGCGTAAATGGATGACATATGATTGATCAATAACTGGATGCCAACATTAGACTGTCAATGTCCAAAAATTATTTTGTGCATGTCATGTCTTGACAACTCCCAATATGGACAAGTAATGCATGTACCACAACAGCTTGTAATGCATCACTGGATGTCGGTCAATGCAAATTTGTACAGTGAACAACTGCTGGATGTACAAACCGTTGATATAACTGCTAACACAAACTTTGCTGGGTGCAACACAATGACCATTTCTCATCTGACCCACAGGTGACCAAGAACTCACTGCAGAGGATGACACCAACCTGCAGAGCCAGTCCCCCCCCCGGAACAGAGACAACTGGATGAGGACTCCCTGGATTCCTTGGATGAGGAGCTCCAAGCTGGCCCATCTGGTGTGGCAGGCCGCAACCAGTCCCAGGCACCCATTGTCCCCCCAACCACATCAGCTGCAGCCCATGACCATCCTCTGACAGCTGCTGTCATGGCCTGTGTCTCAACCACTACCACCACCACCACCACCACCACCACCACAGCTGGCCGCAACACCCTCCCTGCCCCAGGGGTTGAGCAGCCCACTACATCGACTGCGGAGGCCAGGGAGAGGATGCAGGGGGCCAATGTGAGGACCGGACAGGACCGTGGCAGCAGTGCAGGTGGTCGGGACAGGGTCATGCAGAGGGGAACTGATCCTGGGACGGAAGCCCTGGGCCACATCGACAGAGTCCTTGGGGCCTACCAACAGGCCCAGGGACGAATGGGCCGGTTAGAGGAAGAATCTCGGGAGCACCTCCTGCAGCTGAGGTCCATGGACACACGCATGGGACAGATTGTAGACCTCTTGGGGCAGCTAGTGGCGGTTCTGAGGGACAGGCCAGCGCAACATTCTACCCCTCCGCCTCCCCCTGTTGGGCAGCAGGATGACACTTCATCCTCCCCTGCGTCCACAGAGGGGGGTGAGTCCTCAGACACCACTGTCCCTGCAGCAGTGGCCCTTCCAGTCAAGCGCAAAAGGGGCCGTCCAAGGAAAGGCCAGGGGGCCTCACGTGCCAAAGCACCTGCCAAACGCTAGTCCCCGAGCCAGCCATGATGGCAGACCACTGCACCACTGCATTGACCTTTTGGACTATCCTTCACCACACTGCCATGTGAATGGCATCTATCTGTTGGACTGGGTCTCCACATCATTGTGGGGACTACTCAAGTATCTCATCTAGCATGACTGTCAACTCACTTCTTCAATTCCCCCCTTCACATGTACTCCACCCTCGCATGTCACAATTGTAAATAAATACACCTTACACACATGTTGTTGTGTCTGCTCCGTCTCTAATACAGGATGTGCAACCTTCAATGTGTAGGACATGGTCCAGGGGAATGGAATGTAGGTAGGCAGTGAGATGCTGAAGGGACCTACGGAAAACCGCAGAACAAGAGTCACTTGTATGGGTGTGGCATCGCACACATCACACAACACATGTCAACAAGGTACTCAGATCTTCTAACTTTACACAGAGCAACAGTCACCATAGAGACATTCTGTATCACAGTAACCAATCACACATACATTGGCATGCAGCAATGAGTCAACACAAAGCTGCAGTCAGCAAGCTCACATACACCCACACAGCAACTGCAACACCATCAGACCATTTTGTCCCTTCTACATCGTCACTCACCTTCAAGTGAAGTAGCGGGTGATGAGCTGTTGACGCATGTCAACCCCTTCCTCCTCTCGACTGCCCTCGTCACTGGATCTGGGTTGATTTGCAGGCGGGGGCCTTGGCTGCTCATCATCGTCATTCAGGATCAGGGGTATTGCCTTGCGAATGGCCAGGTTGTGGAGCATGCAGCATGCCACCACTATCTGACACACCTTCCCTGGCGAGTACATAAGGGCACCTCCAGTACGGTCCAGGCACCGAAATCTTGATTTAAGAGACCAAATGTCCGTTCTATCACACGCCGTGTCCTCACATGGGCATCATTGTATCGCACATCAGCTGGCGTGACGGGATTCCGCAATGGGCTCAGCAACCACGGGCGGTTCGGATATGCCGAGTCACCTGGGTGTAAGAAACACAGGTTAACCTTGCAGTCCCACAATGCCACACAACAGCATGTCACACACACACCACTCTAATCCACTATGCATACTCACCCACAAGCCATGCACGCTCCGGAAGCAGATTGGCCATCAGCTGAGGAACAATGCTGCTGCGCAAGATGTGGGCATCATGGGCTGAGCCGGGAAACTTGGCACACACGTGTGAGATGATCATGTCCGCCAGGCACACCACTTGAACATTTACCGAGTGTAAATGCTTCCTATTGTGGTAAACCTGTTCACGTGCCTGTGGTGGCACAAGCCCAACATGTGTGCAATCAATTGCACCAATGACATGGGGGATATGTCCAAGGGCATAGAAATCGCCCTTCACAGCCACCAACTCAGGCCCCCTGGGAAAATGGATATATCTGTCTTTGTAGAGCATCATGGCCGACAGGACATCCCTCAGCACCATGCTGAACATCGGCTGTGACATCCCGCCTGCACTTGCGACCGTGTGCTGGAATGAGCCTGTTGCAAAGAAATGCAGGCATGCCATCACCTTAGATGTTGCGGTGAAAGCTGTTGGATATGTCCGACGTGGCTGCAGGTGGGGCTCCAACATGGCACATAGGTTCTGCAGGGTTTGTCGGTCCAGCCTGAATTTGCGGATTATATCCTCATTCTCCATGTCTGCCAGGACTGTGAACGGACGATGGATATTGGGCCTCCTCCTCCTAGGACAGATGAAAGTGCACAGATGTCAATGCAGAAGACCATGAAATGTGCATTACATCAATTTTTTCTACAGACACATTCCCAAGTTTTACAACATGCACCATTAACCGACAGGGCACTTCACAAGTAGGTACACATCAGGCACACTACTTGTACACCTGTCCCCTTACCAGCAGCAATTATCTGTGCACCCCTCCGGCTCATTCGCATGCACAGTGTGATATACTAACAGATATGTGTGCACACCTGTGAGTATGACCCCCAGCATATGTTACTAATTGCAATACTACCCTAACACACCATGTTGCTGGCCCTGATACACCTCCCAACACAGGTTGCACATGGCACACATCAACTACACACTGACCACCGGCTGAGCGTGGGGGACACGTGTGTGCATGTGCATTACACAATGTGCCAGTTGCTGATGCCCCTAGTTCAGTAAATGAGACGACATTGTGCGTTACATTGCACACACAGACATTGAACATTATCTACATATGCTATGCAACACATTAACTGGACAGTCTAAATTTCATTACACAGCACATGTGACATGTGCGAGTGTATGTGCCCATGCAATGTATTGGCGACCCATATATGGTATGTGTTGGTGACGTGGAGTGACATGTCCCTTTTGTGCATTTGCCCTCATGAGGACCCTTCAATTGTTGAGACACTGGGCACTGTACATGTTGGCCTATGCATAGAGCTGGAGGACACGTTCGGTGCAGCAAAGCTACTCCACAACTCCATTAACGCTCACTCCAGGCACTGTCTGGCACACATATGGCGGTGCCTACCGCTTGACACCTGCGGCTGGCACCGCCCATACCCCAGGCCCGATCGCAGTAGACACCGCCAGATATGTATGTGACAATGGCGGTCACTATGCACCACTACCCAAATCACAGTCACTCCAGGCACTGTCTGGCACACATTTGGCAGTGCCTACCGCTTGACACCTGCGGACTGGCACCACCCATACCCCAGGCCCGATCGCGGTAGACACCGCCAGATATGTATGTGACAATGGCGGTCACTATGCACCGCTACCCAAATCACGGTCACTCCAGGCACTGTCTGGCACACATTTGGCGGTGCCTACCGCTTGACACCTGCGGACTGGCACCGCCCATACCCCAGGCCCGATCGCGGTAGACACCGCCAGATATGTATGTGACAATGGCGGTCACTATGCACCGCTACCCAAATCACGGTCACTCCAGGCCTGGCCCCTGCGGTGTGTCACCGCCATGGAACATGCCCTTGCAGCCAATGGGAAGCAGCCTCGCGGTAGCCTGACGCGGATTTGAAAATCGCGGTAGGCGTGCACCGCCACCGCGGAGGCGGTCACTGGAAGCATTCAAAAGATGCACCACCATGGTAGCGCGCGCCTGGCCCCTATGCTGTGTCACCGCCATGGACCATGCCCTTGCAGCCAATGGGAAGCACCCTTGCGGTAGCCTGATGCGGATTTGAAAATCGCGGTAGGCGCGCACCGCCACCGCGGATGCGGTCACTGGAAGCATTCAAAAGATGCACCACCGCGGTAGCGCGCGCCTGGCCCCTACGGTGTGTCACCGCCATGGACCATGCCCTTGCAGCCAATGGGAAGCACCCTCGCGGTAGCCTGATGCGGATTTGAAAATCGCGGTAGGCGTGCACCGCCACCGCGGAGGCGGACATTGGATGTTTTTGAATGAGGCAGACCTGGTACACCAATTGCAGCACCCTGGGACCACTGACACAGCCCCAGGGGCCTATATATGTGTGGGAGGGTGCCCCACATTCCCACAGCTACCAGGGACTGCTGACTGACAACCCTCACCTGCTGCTGCTGCCTCAAGGGACTGCTGGCTGCCACCCTCCACCTGCTGCTCTCCAGGGACTGCTGGCTGCCACCCTCCACCTGCTGCTGCTGCCTCCAGGGACTGCTGGCTGCCACCCTCCACCTGCTGCTGCTGCCTCCAGGGACTGCTGGCTGCCACCCTCCACCTGCTGCTGCTGCCTCAAGGGACTGCTGGCTGCCACCCTCCACCTGCTGCTGCTGCCTCCAGGGACTGCTGGCTGCCACCCTCCACCTGCTGCTGCTGCCTCCAGGGACTGCTGGCTGCCACCCTCCACCTGCTGCTGCTGCCTCAAGGGACTGCTGGCTGCCACCCTCAACGTGCTGCTGCTGCCACATGTCCATTGTGATGTCGAGGACTCAGAAGATCCGTGCCAGTCCCTTCACCAGCGAGGAGCTTGAGGTCCTGGTAGACGGGGTGCTTGCACAGTACCCAAGGCTTTATGGCGGCCCTAATGTCGTGGTAAGTCTCCAAGACTGTGAGTGAGAGTGCAGGGTGGGCACACGTGAGGTGGAGGTGCTTCTGTATGTGTCAGTGGTTGTGGGGCTCTGACATGCACTGCCTAGCATGCTTACTACAGCGGGAAGGGCTTGGTGGGCTCTTTCACACGTTACCCTGCATGCCTATCCTGAGTAGAGGGACATGTTTTGTAGTGTCAGCCATACAGTGCAGCTGCATTTTGGTGATGCAGGAGTCAGGCCAGTTATCGTTTGTGTGAATGGCTGTGTTGCTCCCAATTTACCCACTCAGTGTCAGTCCACCTGCCCTGCACAGTCCCCGCCGAATGCCACATGTCCACATCACTGCATGTACAGTGTGTTCCATGTGTGTTTGGTTCATGCCTCTTCATCTAAGTACCATCTCTGCCCTGTAGATTGCACAGGAGCAGCCGTGTGAGAAGGGTGTGTGTCTGACAGTTGTTATCACTCTATGTGAGTTCCAGGACACAGTGAGGCTTTCACAGGGCTAGGACACTTAGGTCTGCGCAGTGTTGGACACAGTGAGTCCAACAACAAGACACATGTTTTGCTATCTTCTCTATGTGTAGTTGTAGGTAACTGCAGACAGTAGCTGCGGGCAGACTACACGTCGCTTGCTGTGTTGGTATCCTGCATGTGAATGGGATGTGGAGGTACTGTGTCCACCATCGAACATGCATGCCTGTACGTCTGATTGACCAATGACATTGTACCATGTTCACAGCAATTGTTGGCTCTGTTACAGTTGTAGCTGGAGTTTTGGATGAGTCACTGTCGTGCTACTGCATTTTCTTTGTGTTGTCATTGTACACTGTGTCACTGGAACCTCACCCCTCTTGTCTCCCATGCCTGCAGCTGAAGGTCCACCAGCGTAAAGCCGTGTGGAGGGCCATTGCCTCCAGAGTGCGAGATCTGGGTGTGTCAAACCGAAGGCGCACCCACTGTCATAAAAGGTGGGACGACATCTGCCGGCTGAGCAAGAACGTGGCCGAGATGACGCTGGGGCTGCTCCCTCGGACTGGCAGGTTGGCTAGGCGCAGCATGACACCACTAATGGTCCGCATCCTGGCTGTCACACAACCTGAGCTGGACAGACAACTGAAGGAGCATCAGCAGCAAGCTAGGGGTGAGTATGTGTTGCAGGCTGCCTTTGGCTGGGAGTGGGTGCATGTGTCTACAGAGTGTGCAAATTGTCAGCTGTGTGACGTTGGTTGTGTGGTGCAATGTTTTGTGAGTGGCCTCTGTGCTGGGTGTATGTGCCATGCATTTGCCCAACCTGTGCTTCATGAAGTCAGTTTTAGCACTGTGCATCTCTCTTACATTTGGAGTTGTGGCCTTCAGGTACCTTCTGCTGTGGGGTAGTGTGTGAATTCAGATGGATGGGAATGCCAGTGTGCCAACTGTGAGTGCGTTTCAATGAATGCGTGCAATTACAGACCTCAGATGTCTGCCAGTCAGACATCTGAGGCCAATGTGCAACAGTAGATGTGCCCATGAACTCGATATGGTGGATGGCATGTGTGCAGGGTCATTGTGGGCTGGTATGTTGTGGTCTGTGTGGTCCCCTACTGCTCCATCCATGTAGGTGATGTGCACCATGTTGTGGTGTTCATCCTTGCCAACATCGGGACAGTGTGTGTGCACAGGCCATTTTGTGGCTGTGTCTGATGTGAGCCAACAGCAGGATGGTGTGCTGTGTGAGTCACCTGGGGCACTTATGGCAGGATGTGTGTTGGACATGCACCGTTGGCTTGATATTTTGGGTGGCAAGATATATGTGTGCACAGGGTGGCATGCGATGTGCTACACACCTCTTCTAGGATGCAGATGTATTGGCACGTGTTAGTTCTGTTGATGCCACTCATCTCACAGTACTTCTCTCTCCTATGCAGCATCTCCCGTATGTGCAGAGGGACAGGGGACGGACACCAGTGGTGAGGCATCCAGTGCAACAGCCGCACCGGAGCAGACTGACACAGATGTGACCAGCGCCGAGGAGGGGGACAGGAGTCTGCTAGAGGATTCACAGCCAGAGACACAAAGCTCTACGTCATCTGACGCCAGCGGTGACGCATCCATGTTGGGGGGTACAGGGAACGGGGAGTCGGCCTCCTCTTCCGCCACACAGCGTCCAGTGCCCAGCCTCCCTTCAACCTCCACTGGTGCTGCCCGTGTCCGCACGATTAGGAAGGGAAGAGTCACCTTCACCCCAGGCACTGCTGCCCCAGCCCATGTCAGCCCTGCTGCCCTCAGTGCTGAAGCAGTCGAGCTATTGCGCCAGCTGTGTGTGGGGCAGACAGCACTTCTCAATGCCTTCCAAGAGCACGACAAAAAGTTGGGGCAGGTTATAGCTTTCATGGAGGGCATACATTCCGACGTAGGTGGGCTACACCGGACTGTGCAGTCCTTGTCATCAACTGTGACAGCAGCCCTGCAACAGGCACATAGTCAGGGAGCGGCTCACAGCACTTTGTCCGGCCCCATGTCACTGTGCACCTCTGACGACAGTGACAATGCTCAACGGACCCCAAAGTCCCGATACAGAACCCGCAGCACACAGGAGCAGCAGCAGCCCAAGCGTACTAGGGCGCAGACACCATCCCCACATAAGAGTAAGGCCACCCCAGAGCGCAGAGAGAAAAGCCCATCAGGCGACAGCAAGGGCCACAAAGCAAAGAAACAAGCATCAGGGTCACAGGCCTCACCTTCCTCCACCGCCAAAGACTCCCCTGTCACAAAGACGTCTCGCAGAGGCAAAATGACAGTTTCCACACCCACTGAGAAGGTGTTGCCTGCAAACATTACACAGGATGAGGGCCCCATGGATAATCCATCCTTGACCTCCACTCCCATCCCAACCCCTGTGAAGCCAGCACGGGAGGACACTGTAGGGGGCAAACCTGGTGGACAGAGGGAGGCAGGGCGGCGGCAAACACCAGGCAAGCGCACAGCGGGATCCAGCATGTCCCCAGAGGGAGGGTCACCATCCACACCAGAATCAGCTTTGGTAGTGGGGTCACCAGTTGTGTCTGCCCCAGTTCACCTCAATCCCCAGACAGGGAAGCCTTTCAGGATCCCCAAGAAGTGGAGAGGCACCCCTCCACAATCTCCGGCACACACTGTGTCTCACCAGGGCATGAGTCCACCTCCCCGTGCCACCACCCCACCTGGTCCAAGCAGCCCCCCAGCTCCCACAAGCACAGTTGGCTCTTCCACAGTTGTTCCTACCACTGCCCAGGGCAGCCCTCCAACTGACCCCAACACACAGTCAGCTCCAAGTCCGACAGACAGCCCCATCTGAGTGGTGGTCACCCTCACACACCTGTCTGTCCACAGCGGTGCGTGTGATGCCCATTGTCAGCCCCATTACTCTGTGGCTGGGCATGGCATGGTAGAGTTGCATACATTCCCTGTGTAGCTTCTGATGTCACTACTCTGCACATTGTACTGGCCACTGGCCTTGTTGTTCACTGCTGTTTGCTCCCTGGCTGTGCAGCTTCTCATGGACTTCATCTGCACATTGTACTGGCCACTGGCCTTGTTGTTCACTGCTGTTTGCTCCCTGGCTGTGCAGCTTCTCATGGACTTCATCTGCACATTGTACTGGCCACTGGCCTTGTTGTTCACTGCTGTTTGCTCCCTGGCTGTGCAGCTTCTCATGGACTTCATCTGCACATTGTACTGGCCACTGGCCTTGTTGTTCACTGCTATTTGCTCCCTGGCTGTGCAGCTTCTCATGGACTTCATCTGCACATTGTACTGGCCACTGGCCTTGTTGTTCACTGCTATTTGCTCCCTTGCTGTGCAGCTTCTCATGGACTTCATCTGCACATTGTACTGGCCACTGGCCTTGTTGTTCACTGCTATTTGCTCCCTGGCTGTGCAGCTTCTCATGGACTTCATCTGCACATTGGACTGGCCACTGGCCTTGTTGTTCACTGCTATTTGCCCCCTGCCTGTGCAGCTTCTGATGTCCCTACTCTGCACATTGGACTGGCCACTGGCCTTATTGCTCACTGCTGGTTGCTCCCTGCCTGTGCAGCTTCTCATGTAAATACTGTGCATGTTGAAATGCCCACTGGCCTTGCTGTTGGCCAAATTTGTTGTCTCACTATGCAAATTGTGAATAAACACAGTTGGTCCTGCTGTGAGTTGTGTCAGTGTCCTTCCTGAATAAAGTTGTTTCTGTGTGTGCATGGTTTACTGTGTCACATGCTCAGTATGCCACTTCAACATTGCCAATAGGTTGTCTCACATTTCATTTTTTTTGCAGGGGTGGGAGGCACTTCATTTCTACCTGACTGTGATACTTATGGGTGCAGTGCAGGTGGTTGGCAATGAATTCTTGTTGTCATCATCCTTCTTTGCTCATGTTATCTATGGTGGACACATGTCAGGTTTGTGGGCAATGGCAGCACAGGGTGGGAGTTTGGGCACAGGCTTACAGGCAGGCAGGCCAGGGTAATGGGGTCTGTGTGAGCTTCCTTTCTGTGTGCCAATCAGTGTAGGTGTATGGACATCTTGTGGTGATGAGTTATCCAGGTCCCATGGCTTACTTCCAATGTGTGCACTTGGGTGGTTGAGAAGTGTATGGTGTGAAGGGGGTGACTTTGTTGTGACTGTGGATGTGTGTGCACCTGCATTGTCAACTACTGCCATGTGTCACCCTGGAGTGGTGTGCCTGTATGTGTACTTGTTGAGCCCTGTGGTTGTGTTTTGTGCACATGTCAGTATTGTGTGGTGCTGTTGTGAGAGGAGGTATGTGTGACATATCCTACTTGTGCTTGGCTGTCATGTAGTGTGTCACTGGGCCCTGTGTGTTGTGCAGCAGACATTGTCTTGTCCAGTATTTGGATGCCTATGTGTGGCTGGTCAGTGTTTGAGTTCAGGGCCTTCCTTACATCCCTGTGCCTATACATGGGTGTCCTTGCTGTCTCCAGGAGTTGTTGCATTGAGGTGACCGTGGTTTGTGTTGACTGACTGTGTCAGCCATGTGTGCTGTGATGGGCTGTGTGTGTTCTCACATGTGTCTTGTCTTGCATGAGCATCACACATGCTTGATGGTTGTGTCACTGCCCTTCCATTTGTGGGCACCTCACTTTGGCTTTCCTATATGTTGTCCTACATTACTGCTGGCATGTGGTGTGTGTATGTAGCTGTGAGTCAGGGTGGTGTGTGTGTGTGTGTGACTTGTCAGGTAGTGTGTGCAGTGAAGTGTTTGGTCCTCATCTGTGTGTGTGTACATTTTGTGCCTGGCCTCAGTGTTCTTGGCTTGTGTGTGATGTTGTTGTGGTGTGTGTGTTGGCTGGGGCCTGGCCTTCTGTGCTATGTGTTCCTGTGCAAAGGGTCCTGCTGTGGCTGTATATGCAGTTGTTGGGACGTGGGGCATGGTGTGGCTTTAGTTGTGTGGTTGTTGTGCAGGAGTGGCACTTGGGAGGCACATGTTGTGTCCCTTCAGGGAGGTAGCTAGTGTGTTGTGGGTGGAGTTGTGGCTCTGTGCTATTTGTACGGTGCCCTTGGCATGCGCTGGCCCTGGGCTCTGCGTTGTGTGCATGGTTTCCTGCACACTGACCGCGGCGGTGACGTGACCGGGACATTTGTTCATGATGGCGGAACATGGGTGGGCAGTATGTGGCGAGGTGTGTTTGTCACAGGTGGAACATGTGTGTGTGCAGTGGTGGCTGTGTGCCTGTCCCCACAGGGGTGTGTGGTGTTCCCATGCGACGTTTTTCCGCCCTGGAGCTGTGTATTGTGTTACTTGCACTGTTGTGTCTGTACGTACCTGCGGAGGCGTCCGCGGCGGATGATGACTTGCAGGTGGTGTATCATGTACAGCACCGGGATGGCGTGTAGGGCAGGATCCATCGCGGTGTGTCCCGGGTGTCTCTTTTCTATCTCCGCTGTGGTTTCTCCGCCGTCTCTCGTTGTGCGGTTTCTCCGTCGCGGTGCACTGCCATGTTTCCGGCATTGTGATATCTTCGGCGTACAGGACGTCATTCCACACGGCGGTGTGTGGTGATTGGCTCACTCCGCCGCGGTGGCGGGCACACTTTGATGGCGGTCGGCGTAGCACCGAGGCGGATGGGAAATGGGCAATGTGTGGCCATCCTAATATGGCGGGCGTGAAGACCGCTGGCGGCGTGCGGTAAATGGGTGTTAACGCCACTGCCGGCACTGCGGTCGTGTCTCCGCCCGCCATCCTAATAGGCCCCTAAGTAAATATATATGGGAACTAATAAATAAGACACAATAATAAACGACAAATGAAATAAATAAAATTTGTAACTAATAAATACTTTTTTCTTCACAGCTTCTACAAACTGCACCTACAAAGAACATCCGCGAAATTAAATTCATGAACTATAATTAGTAAATATTATTTGTTTCACTTCTAAGGGGTCGATTCCGATCTCGCTCGGAAGGCCCTCCGAGAGCCGTCCGTAGCGTTACCTTCCGACCGACTCGTTCCGGGAGCCGATCCATCCAAACGACGAAGTACGATGCGCAAAAGTCTCCTATTTCCGAGCGACACGTACGCTCCGATTCCAGCTCCATTTTCTGTACGACCCGGCTCCGTAAACACTGAATGGAGTCACCCGGAGCCATTTCCGAAGCAGTTTCTGGCCGGGCAAGTACGATGCGTACTTCCTACGCGCCGAACAGGTCGCCACCTCCAGCACGTCACAGCATCCGGAAGAGCCGTATTTGAGCTCTGATTCGCGCCACAACACGATCACTGCATACGAGACGAAGCAGCCATGTATCCTATCGAGCATGTCATCCCAATACTCTACGCTTACGGTCGAATCAACAACCGGAACCGACGCGTCCGTCACAGACGGTTAGTCAGACACCTACCACACACAAAAACGACACGATCCCGCAAAAGGCAACACACCCATAGGGGGTGGATGCCTAACACTACCAGCATTGCCCTCCCCATAGGGGGTGGATGCCTAACACTACCAGCATTGCCCACCCCATAAGTGGTGGATGCAGAACACTACCAGCATTGCCCACCCCATAGTAGGTGGATGCAGAACACTACCATTATTGCCCACCCCATAGGGGGTGATTGCCTATCACTCCCACCATTGCCCACCCCATAGGGGGTGGATGCCTAACACTACCAGTATTGCCCACCCCATAGGGGGTGGATGGCCATCACTACCAGCATTGCCCACCCCATAGGGGGTGGATGCCTATCACTCCCACCATTGCCCACCCCATAGGGGGTGGATGCCTAACACTACCAGTATTGCCCACCCCATAGGGGGTGGATGCCCATCACTACCAGCATTGCCCACCCCATAGGGGGTGGAAGCCTATCACTCCCAGCATTGCCCACCCCATAGGGGGTGGATGCCTAACACTACCAGTATTGCCCACCCCATAGGGGGTGGATGCCCATCAATACCAGCATTGCCCACCCCATAGGGGGTGGATACAGAACACTACCAGCATTGCCCACCCCATAGGGGGTGGATGCCCATCACTACCAGCATTGCCCACCCCATAGGGGATGGATGCCTAACACTACCAGTATTGCCCACCCCATAGGGGGTGGATGCCCATCACTACCTGCATTGCCCACCCCATAGGTGGTGGAAGCCTATCACTCCCAGCATTGCCCACCCCATAGGGGGTGGATACCTATCACTCCCACCATTGTCCACCCCATAGGGGGTGGATGCCTAACACTACCAGTATTGCCCACCCCATAGGGGGTGGATGCCTAACACTACCAGTAATGCCCACCCCATAAGGGGTGTATGCCTATTACTCCCACCATTGTCCACCCCATAGGGGGTGGATGACTAACACTCCCAGCATTGCCCACCCCATAGGGGTGGATGCCTAACACTACCAGCATTGCCCACCCCATAGGGGGTGGATGCCTATCACTCCCACCATTGCCCACCCAATAGGGGGTGGATGCAGAACACTACCAGCACTGCCCACCCCATAGGGTGTGGATGCAGAACACTCCTCCAGTGCTGTCATGCCTAAATTGTGGTTAGTGTGTACAGTGCTTGCAAAATTGATAAATTAAGAGATACACTGGACAAACAACCCATATCTGTAGTGACAAAAAAGTGAGTGTTGGGTTCAATCCCCCATCATTTCCAAGCACATAGGGGTAATGGGGGATACCCCCCATCACTGTAGTGACAAAAAGGTGAGTGGGGGGTTCAATCCCCATCATTTTCAAGCACATAGGGGTAATGGGCGATAACCCCCCCCATCACTGTAGTGACAAAAAGGTGAGTGTGGGGTTCAATCCCCCATCATTTTCGAGCACATAGGGGTAATGGGGGATATTCCCCCATCACTGTAGTGACAAAAAGGTGAGTGTTGGGTTCAATCCCCCATCATTTTCAAGCACATAGGTGTAATGGGGGATAACTCCCCCATCACTGTAGTGACAAAAAGGTGAGTGTGTGGTTCAATCCCCCAGCATTTCCAAGCACATAGGGGTAATGGGGGATAACACCCCCATCACTGTAGCGACCAAAAGGTGAATTTATGTCTCACACACCCAGCATGTCCGACCAATCATGTTATTTTTGGGCCTAAAAACACAAGCAATGTAGTGATAAAGTAGTGGTTGTGAGCCAAACAACAACATAACTGTTCAGGCCAACATTGTTGTGTGTGTCAGATACCCTCAGCCATGTGCAGCCAATCAGTGCTCTTGGGGGCTAACACTGCCAGCAATGTTCAATTGGACAATGTAACATGTGACCATCCAAAATGCATAAACACACATTTTTGTCACAAGCAGACACAATTACAAAGGATTCAATCTGAAACAACTTTTTTGATGAGATCCAGTACCACACTGTGGCAGCAAGGTCAAATGCAAAACATAAGGGATGTGCAGAGTGAAGATGAAGGAGTCCCAGGGCCAGTAGAGCAAAAAACTAAACTAAACATCCACTCAATGTCATTGAAACACTGTTGAAATACATGAGTGAAGATGCACAAAGACAACCAACCAGCCACACACTTCAGAACAAACACAATATCTGTGTGAGTGTTGAAGTGTTTCTTGCCTGGCACAGTACACACGATGTGGGTCAGAACTCCACTGAGACATATGCGTGCTGAGTACAATCTGGAAGGATTCCATAATTTGGGATAGTGAATGTGGCCAATCAGGCATTGTTTGATGAGCGGGTGCACAAGAGTCACATGTGGAACAAGCCTGGTGGAACACCAAACAAAACATCAAGGACTGTCTCTCTTCCGCAGTACCCTCAAGGCCACATCACTGTGGTGACAGTATCATGTCTGCTGACCCTCTGTCATGCTAATTGAGGATGTGTGCCATACTTCAGAGTCCAATCACTTCTGCGCACTGTGTCATGTTCCTTGCAAGAACCACTGTCATCTCACATACCCAAACATTACTCCCATGGCATGGCCCGTAATGTAAGGCCACATAATAGGTAGGGGCCTTGCCAAGAGACAAGTGACATTTGGCCAGTCTAAACACCACACACCTTGATCAGCATCAATGTGCCTCATCTAAGCCTAAATTGACTGGTGACATTGCACAGGCACCCATGACAGTGTGTATCGCTGGCTGCATGACAAGGAACACATTATTGACCACACATCATTGTGATCAAAATACAAACATGGGTCCATGTACTGTTGTGTATGACCAATGTGTCAATCACTGTATCAGCAAGGTACACCCAGCATGCCACATACTAGGACACACATAGTTTATGCTTGAACAAGAGGTGCCAGACACACATATGTATGGGACACAATTTCACAGCATATGTCCACAACAACACATACTCAAACCCTACAGGGCAACAGGAGTAAACACACCCACAGAAGAATGACATTTTGTTGAGTTATTGTACAATGAAGCACACAGGAGACAGCCCACGACAACACACAACTCCACAGACAATCAAAATACATCCATGATGCTCCCACTGCAACAAACATGAGGTGGTTGTGTCACAGCTGTCAGCGCTACATGTGTAGACCAGATTCCTACTAAGGGTGGGCAGAATTTGCGAAGTTGCGTTCCGCGAAATTCCGCGAAACGGCAAGAAATCTCCGCGAGCACGCGGAATTTCGCGCGCTCGCAGAGATTTTGCTGCGCCCGTTGAATCCTGCCCTGCATATTTATCCACGAAGATGCCACCGTTTTGTGCAATACCTCTACTCAACTGGAGTACTTTCTACTGGCTAATCAGTAAGTGCTACCTCGTTGGGTAAATGTATAGTGCCTTTCCTACACTACGGCTGCGTAAAGGTCCAGAAGAATTGACCCCAGTGACCTGTGTGTCTGTAACTTTGCCACCGCGCCGAAAGCGCCGGGGTCCTTTGATTAAGCTGTCCATCATTCTACACGGGATTGCGCTCGAGAAAATCAAGGATGCAAAGACCTCCATCGGGGATTACAGCTAACTTTTCACGTTGGAAATGGAGAGAAGGCACACCTGCTTAACCACGCTCACGAATTCTACACGAGGATTGAGCTCGGAAAATCAAGGATGCAAAGACCTCTATCAAGGATTACAGCTAACTTTTCACGTTGGAAATGGAGAGAAGGCACACCTGCTTAACCACGCTCACGAATTCTGCACGAGGATTGCGCTCGGGAAAATCAAGGATGCAAAGACCTCCTTCGAGGATAACAGCTAACTTTTCACGTTGGAAATGGAGAGAAGGCACATCTGCTTAACCACGCTCACGAATTCTGCACGAGGATTGCGCTCGGGAAAATCAAGGATGCAAAGACCTCCATCGGGGATTACAGCTAACTTTTCACGTTGGAAATGGAGAGAAGGCACATCTGCTTAACAACGCTCACGAATTCTACACGAGGATTGCGCTCGAGAAAAGCAAGGATGCAAAGACCTCCATCGGGGATTACAGCTAACTTTTCACGTTGGAAATGGAGAGAAGGCACATCTGCTTAACCACGCTCACGAATTCTGCACACCTGCCCTGCATATTTATCAACTCGGGCACCTGCTTCAGTGCTTTCTTGCACCCGAATTCCGTTCCGCCGAAATTTCGCAAGTTCCGCGAGCGGAACGGAATTTGTCGCCCATTCTTAATTCCTACTTGAGGTGTAGCAAAGCATGGAACAACAATGTAAAAGACAGTCAACATGTGTTGACTATGTGCGTTGCACACAACTCAAGATCAGACCATTTACAATGTTAACTTCTTTGGCATGTCTATCACATCAACTCTGCATCAAACTATAAAATCTGCATCATGTGCAGATCATCACTATTGTCAAAATGAATATGCTGACTGTTTACTGCAGAGGACTTGGAAGATACATGCCTCACCAGATAGGGCACGCAACAACTGTGTCAGTAGGCTCCAATGCAAAGGTAAATGTGTAAGCTAATCTCCCTGCGCTGTTGACAACCCCAGGGGTGGTGGTGGGATCTGCGTTTAACAAACACAATACACATAGCTAGGCATTACACATGTTGAAACTTGTAAATCCGTTTAGGATGGAGTACATGTGCATAACGTGATATGTATCGGACACATTTGGAATTTTAAGACTGTCTCAGAATAATGAAACACTCAAGGAGACCTACGAAAAAGACATGTTGGCATCAGGCTATAGGGAAGGATAGAAACTGCTGAGTGTGAGCAGTCATAGACACATACAATTGCCAAACTTGCAAAAACAGATGACTGATTAAAAATACGCAGATGTTGCTAGCACAAATGTGACTCGGGAATTAAAAATGTGTCACATGTGTGTTTAACCACAGTGCAGGCCCTTGTCTCAACCCAACCAGGGATGTCACCATCATGTCTCCATTCTACTGGTGCACCCACAGCTCGGACACTCAAAGTCCAATAGGTAGAGAAAGCCCTGGACTACTCAGCACACAGAAAGATTCTCAAACAGGAACATCTGCAGGGACCACAGTCTTGGCAGGAAATGCGGTTTGCAGACAGAGATCAATGCTCACATGACACACACCAAGGTCTCAGGATATGTCACAGATTTACACACTGTCATGAGGTGATGTCACTACTGTGTAAGGTCAGCTGTGTCAAGCTTGGTCTTGGCAGGGGTCTACCATGTCCCAATGAAACTCGGACATGGATCCAACAATTCCAACACACAGAATACTTTGTTTCCATCAGCCTGCGTACATGTGTGTCCCCAAAGTCACCTGCATGCAGGCAAACTCCATGTTTAACAAGTTGCACTGATGAGACAGATGATGTGTTCATCATCAATGCGCTATTCTGTATGTCCATCATAGACGCTTGTACCGTTGGAAAATTGTACAATGTGTACAAATGTCAGACCAACCTATGTGCAAAAGTGTAAGTCAAAGATGGGATGTTGTCAAAAGCAGGTCACACTCCTTGTCCTAAACATTGTGGATCATGACAACCTGCAATTGCCGTCAATGATGACTCTGAGACATACTGTAATAGTACACATATACCATGGACAACATGCAGTCCCTCACATCGCTAAAACATAATTTCCACTAAACAAGATTTCAACAGCAATTTCATTATGACTCATTAACAAAATTAGGTACACAAAATGCAAATCTCCAAAAGAAAAGGTAATGCTTTATTCAGCCTTTGAAAAAAATATTCTGAACATGAAGAACAATATGGCCAATGGCCAGTCCATTTTAATTGAGTCCATTAGGGGGGAAACCTAATGCTTCGGACTCCCTCGCTTGCCTGCACTGCTACAACTAGGGGACATCTCCCTTTGGAGGGGCATCTTTAGGGGCATGTCAGGCACCGCAGGGACAGGATTAGGGTGTACCAGTATGGGTTATGGGAGGGATGGGGGCTACTGGAGTGTCGGGTTCCACTGCAGTGGACAGGTCTGATTGAGGGGGCGGGTGATCCACTGCAGTGGACAGGTCTGATTGAGGGGGCGGTGGCTCCACTGCAGTGGACAGGTCTGATTGAGAGGGCGTGGGCTCCACTGCAGTGGACAGGTCTGATTGCGGGGTGGGGGCTCCACTGCAGTGTCTGGAACTGACAGAAGGTGTGGTGTTGTGGGAGGTGAAGTGCTTGTGGTAGGGGGAGGGCCTTATCATCTTGGGGATGGTGTAATGGTGTGTGGGTGAAACTGGGATGGTTTGTGATGTGTGAACTTTGTGAGGGGTGGCCTGGGCTCGGGATGAAGTTGGTTTTGTGGTGGCAGTGTGGGATGGTGGTGGGGTTTTTGATATCTTTGTTCTGGGGGATGTACGGGTGGGGGCCTCAGTCTTCCTACTCTTAGGGGAGGATGTGCGGGCAGGGGTGGATCTCCTCTCTGTGCTGGGTGATTTCCTCCTCCCCTTGCGAGTGTGGTCGGATGTATCAGTGGGGAAGAAGCCAAGGTCACAGAGGAAGACCCTCTGGGAAGGGGGGTTGCAGGAGAGTCAAGGGTAGGGGTTTTGGAGGGAGAGGTAGCTGAGGAATGCGGAGTGGTTGTGGATGGGTGTATGTGTTTTTTGGCCCTATCCCCTGTGTGTGTGATGTCAGTCCCCTGAGTGTGCGTGCGTTTTTTTTTTAACTTTGTTTTAGGTGGCTGTGTGCTGCTTGTGTCTGTTGGGGTGTGTGCATGTGCCTGTGTGAGTGTGCTTTGGTCAGGTAGGTTAGTGGGGACTGTGGATGGGGCAGAGATAGGAGGGGTGAGGGACTGCTGTAGGAAGGACACTGCTGCTGTCGGTGAGGAAGCCATGGACTGACTTGTCCGCTGTAGGGCAGACATGTTTGATGACATGCCCTCCATTTATGACACCAATTGGGTCAAAAGACTGGTGTGTGCATGGAGGACACTCAGCATTGATGTCTGCCCCACATGTATCTGTTTGAGCAAATCCACAGACTCCACACTCAGGGCAGCAGGGGTGACATATGCAGGGGGTGCGATGCCTGGCCCGAAGGAGACATGCTCCTGTGGTAAGTATCTGAATTAGCAGCAGCCGATCGAACCTCAGAGGACGCACACTCTAGGCATGAGGCGCAGAACATAACAATGGAATGCAAGACATACTAAATGTAAAACATGCTAACAAACATTATTACAAACCCACTACATCACCTCCCCTTTACACAAACCCCCAAAAAAAAAAAATAAGTTCCCAAGCACAAAATTATTATCTAACAAAATCCTAGAATTAAGAGAAGATATTCTAACACTGAAAACTGGAACTTAATATGTAACAAAATCCTTAAACTTAGAAGGAAGTTTTCTAACATGGCACCCCCGAGCAGAATCACTCAAAATACTCTCCATAACTTTATCAACATGCACATCATCTGACAAACCTGCATTCCCGACCGAGAATCCATGCTGTTCACGATCATGTAACCAATGTGTCCAATACAACTCATGTTCCACAAGAGGGATTTTTCTCTTCCTTATTAAATCAGCTTGTTCCTTGGTCACCCTCACCAAATGCATTTTGTTCCACCAACCTTTGTCTTGCAAAAATGCGGCACCTTTACTAACTTTACAGACTAAAATAGGATTCAAAAATACGGATTCTCCTTTCTTAACTTTAAATGGTTTTTTGAACAAAACCCAATCACCCACTTCAATTTCCAAATCACCAGAGGAACTTTTCTTATCGAACTTCTCTTTCATCTTCCACTGCTTCTCCCTCACCACATTTGCCACATTCTTACCACCAGCATCAACACGGACAACTTTCCTATTGTCCAGCCAAGACGGCAACAAAGTAGTGTTGACTTTTCTACCTCGCAGAAGCTCAAAGGGAGTGACACCGGTAGTACAGTGTGGAGAAGTGTTATAGTTCCACACTTTTTCTTCCGAAAATGCTCCTACATCACAACCAGCGGCTAGAGCTGTCTGAATCCCTTCTTTGAGCACCTTATTGCCTCTTTCCACTAACCCGTTGGAAGTTGGGGAATACATGGCCACCTTCAAGTGCTTAATGTCTTGACCTTTCAAAAATGTACACATCTTGTCTGACACAAAGTGAGTACCGTTGTCCGTTACTAAAGACCTAGGAGCACCTTCCAGCAAAAACACTTTTTTAGAAAACAAATTGTATTATCAGTGTTAGGAGAATCCACAAATTTATAATACATCCATTTTGAATGGTAATCCACAGCTAAAATTAAATACCTCGATTCTTCTGCTAGAACATTGTAAGGCCCTGAAAAGTCCAACCCAACTTTTTCCCATGGTTTCTCAGGAAATTCGGTAGGATGTAAAGACAGCTTAGGGACTTTCCAGTGCTTGTCCGAAAGTAAACATTCTTCACAACCATCCACCATATTTCTCACTTGAGAGTCTAAAGCCGGCCACCAGTAATGCTGCTTAATTTTCATGCAAGTTTTAGATACCCCCAGGTGTCCCTCGTGTGCAATCCTAATTATAGCCGCTCTCAGACTACCTGGAGGAACAAATTTATCCCCCCGAAGCACCAAACCATCTTTAACCGAAAGCTCATCTGCTACTAATGAAAGATTTCTCAATTCCCCAGATAAATTTCTTGCTTCAGGCCATTTAGTGGAAGAATATTCCAAAACTTTGGATAGAGTAGCGTCATTAGCACAGGCAATCTTCCATTCTTTCTGACTCTGAGATAACCGAACTGCAATTCTCAACTGCATCCAGCATTGCAACACACTCCACATCATCTTCATCTACATCCTCCTCATCATCCTTTTCCATCAACATTCTTGATAAACAATCGGCACGAAAGTTTTTGCCCCCCTGAATGTGCTTAATGTCAAAATTATACTCTTGTAATTTAGAAATTAAACGAGACAACCTGGCGGACATGGTATTGTTGGATACTTTGCTGAAAACAAAGGTGAGAGGCTTGTGGTCTGTAACAATTTCAAATTTTCGACCCCAAATATACATTTTGAACTTCTGAACCGCCCAGACACAAGCTAAAGCTTCGCGCTCGATGGTGCTGTAATTCTTCTCAAAGTGCTTGAGTGATCTAGATGCGAACGCCACAGTCAGTTCCTTGCTATTCACTCTTTGACTGAAAACCACCCCCAGACCATTCATGCTTGCATCAACTGTGATAATTGATGGACAATCATCTCGAAAAGCATGCAATGCTTGGGCAGAAATAATTAACTCTTTCACTTTAGTAAATACACCATCAAGTTCTTGAGACCATACAAATTTTTGACCCTTCTTGAGTAACACTCGAAGAGGCTCAACAATCTGTGCTTAATTACCAACAAATCTCACATAATACTCTGCAAGTCCCAGGAAGGAACGTAGTGTATCTTTATCACAAGGAGGTTTCGCCTCTTTAAGAGCCCTGATGACGGAAAATTTCGGTTTGATACCTTCGCCAGAAACTGTGTGACCCAGGTAATCCAGCTCGTTCACCCCAAGCTTACATTTGTCTGCTCTTACTGTTAAACCATGTTCACCCAGAGCTGTCAACACCTTTTTTGGAATGGGAGTAGCTGTGAGGGTGGAGATGGTGGTGGTGGCGGGGGCAGACTCTCATGTTGTGGCCTCTGCTCTGGTAATACCCACCACCACAAGGGAGTCATCACTGGAGCTTGATTGGTCCTCTGCAGATGTCGATGTTTCAGACTGGCCCTCAGTGTGGCTCCCCTCACCCTCCGTGCCCCTGGGTCCCTCCGTCTCCTTCCATGTGGACCCAGTCTAGCTATCCACTTCCTCTTGTTCCGTGGAACTGTCTCCTCCAGTAGCCGTAGATGATGCTGTGAACAAGGATGAGAAACAGATTCACATCAGTCATCTGCATAGACTTGACACATGAGTTTAAGCACAACACATCACAGAGCAAGCATTTGCATTACGTTAATGTCACTTATTATAATCATTGCACATTTGTGAACATGGCACTTGTCAGTCTGCCAGTGAACCATGGTTCCCAAAAACATGATGGCAATGGAACCATCAGTTAGATGTATTTCAAAGACCACTAAACACATGTCCAACAATGCACTAATTTGCCTGTTGTCTGATCTGTAATGCTCCTGACTGTCATGTGTCGTTACGAACATGTCTCAGCTCATGCAAGGGAGTCTGGAAGTGACAGAGCAAATGGGATGGACAAATAGATACGTTGACATGTTGAACATAATGCCATCCCCAGTCATCATGATGGGCTTATGTCTTGAACGTCAATGCTATAATGGTCTGCATGCAGGACAACAGACAAGTACAAAGTGTGCACCCTCACAAAATTTCATGTGGCATACTATGCCACTGGCCTGTGTGGCTAACCAGTCTGTACTGACTATTGTTACAGGGGCAATGAATCACAACGTGAAAGTCAGCACTGTGTCACAATCATGTAATCCCTTTCAAAGCAACATCTGTAGTGGTCAAGTATACATGTCCCCTACGTGCTAAACCCAATGTGAAGAGTCTGACAAGCTCACGTTGTTCTACTTAGACATTGGAGTATATGAATTACCAGATCCGTCTACATGAACTTTCCAATTGCTCTCAGGAAGAAAGTAATGCAGCATACACATACATGTTGAAGCCACCATTATGCAGAGTCAAGGGATGACACACACATGTTCTGTCCTGTGTATGTGAGCCACCTTCCAGGCATTAGATGTCTGTGCACATTACCTATACTTACTACCTGTGTATCATGAAAGTCATGCCTGTACACACTGACACAAAGTCAGACACAAGATTATCAAATTTACAATGGTGGAAGTGTTGCCTGGCCCACCAATATCTGATGTGACAGTGTCTCAGATGGCCTGACTTGGCATACCTGTCCTTGGTCCTTGTGAAACACGTGATTACACAGAGCACTATGCAGCTGACTACACATTTGGAACACTTATCCATTTCATTTGTCGGAGGCATCAACATTGGTATCACCTACTGCACAGGTGTGTAGCAAATTTTTCATGAAGCTGTGTTTACCTAGATCACCATTTCGAACATATATGTATGTCCCACACAGAGTACAGGGCACATTTCAGTCAATGTGCTGACACATGTGAGACAATTACATCATTCATGATGGACAACTCAATGCACATGTTGTATATGGTGCTGATCACATCAACCTTGGACTACAGCAAATACACAGGGCCTAAGTGACACATGTCACAGACGGAAAGGGACACACCTGTGTATCAGATGATCATGAGGCATCATTACATTTTGCCACATAAGTGGTGTCTCAGCAGACAGACGACCTGTGAGAGGGTTACCAGGTTGAGGGAGTGCAACATGCATGTCAAAGCATAGTTCAGTTTCATGGCACATACTCACCCCCTCCTTGCTGCTGTCTGGCCTTCAACTGCCCATCCAGGTCACGGAAGACCACCGTCAGTACCCGGAGCATGTGGGGGGTCAGGGTCCATCGTCCACCCCTTTTGCGAGGAGGTGACAGCTTCAGCTGGACTTTTGCAATCCTCCGGGGCCAGCCACAGAGGTCCTGCCACCTCTTCTGGCAGTGGCGGATGGGGTGTTTGAAGACCCCCACAGATCTCACAGCCCGTACGATGGTCAGCCACATTTCGTGCTTCTGATGGGCGTCAACCTGTAAGGATGACATAGTGACACACCATTACTATACATGCTACATGTTTATTCATCACACACTTGGGCATATAGGTCATGGTTAGAAGGGCAGATAATGTTTTGAGGTTGCACAAGTATCATCAGGGGCAGTTGTCCTGTGTGCAAGGCTGCCTTAACAACATGAGAACAGTGCATGCAAATCAATCACACTAAATACACTTTTACATCACTGTACCTGTCCAGAACATTAATCTACACACTGTAAGACTTACAATAACTATTTGTGCATACTTGCCCTTGTAGATCACAATGCTAGTAGTGCCTGTTTTGGAAATTGCTCATTTGAAAAGGCAGTGTAATCAACACTCACCTGCTCCCCTGGTTTTCCATACAGCTTGCTGTACTGTGGAAGGAGGCTCTCCAGCAGGGCCTGGTTCTCCTCCTCTGTGAAAGCTGGTGCCCTCTCCACAGTTCATGCCATTGTAGATCCCAGAGGATGCAGAGACAGTAGTAGTGGTAGGCAGAAATGTAGTTAAGTAGCATGGAGTGCAGGCAAGTGCAGTCTCTTGGGAACAGACAGACTTATATATGTGCAGCAGAGGCGGATTCTGTTCCATGCGTCAAAAGCGATAGGTCCTAGTCGTTCGCCTTATCCGATTTGGGCCAATCCATGACATTGCACGCATCTGACACGCCTACCGCGTTGTTCAAATATTCCGCATCATAACACCATTGAGTTTGATACATTGTAGTTGTAAACCAACAGAAGAGGTTTGCACGCGATTCGTACACGAAGCGAAACCGCGTTTGTCCCCATGACGACCAATAGCCAATGTGTGCATCCGGCTCGGTTCGGATGCTGAGAACGCGTCCTTTGAATACTCACCCGCGTCTGTCCCCATGACGACCAATAGCCAATGTGTGCGTCCGGCTCGGTTCGGATGCTGAGAACGCGTCCTGTGAATACTCACCCGCGTCTGTCCCCATGACGACCAATAGCCAATGTGTGCGTCCGGCTCGGTTCGGATGCTGAGAACGCGTCCTTTGAATACTCACCCATGTCTGTCACCATTACAGACAACAGCCAATGTGTGCGTCCGCCTCTGTTCGGATGTGTACAACGCGTCTTTTGAATACTCACCCGCGTCTGTCACCATTACAGTCAACAGCCAAAGGATGCCAACTACACGTTTTGTTTGAGGCTCAGGTGCCCTACACTATTCAATCAGCATGTCAGACATTATATCAAAACATCATGTTCTGCTGTTTTACATGTGTGGGTACAGTGATTCACATGTCATATTGGGCAGGGCACTTCATAGCTCACACTCTCATGATGAGCCAACCTTCATGTGCACCAAATACATTGTTTGTGAGGAACATCACAACTGTGATCAACCACTTCACAGATCACCCTCCTAGGCCTGGACACAGTCCCTGGGTACCATTGTGTTATCACAGTTTACATACACCCATAATAACGGCTTCAATGGACTGTGTTTTCGAATGTGCATTATGTGAAGTTATTTTGAGTGAATCCCCAGTATCTGAGGCTTGTACAATGCACACACTCCATTGTTGATGTTGTTGATGATATTTAATTGAGACATCAACTTGTATTTGGCATGTGAGTTGCTGTTGTGTCTTTGTGTCACATACATACATGTATGTTTGTCAAACAAATAGTGATGCACATCATGAGGGTTTATGTATGTGATGTTTCATGTATGTCAGACCTTACATCATGACAGTGTCCAGGTGGCATTACATGATCCCTGCGTGTGTACCTTTCCACCACGTGTCAGTTGTTACGAACATCTATCTTTGATAGTTGGTTAGGTGTGTGTTTAGTGTGTAATGTTTGATGAAATGGACTGTGACAGACACCATTGATTATTCACAGCACAGCCTTGCAATTGTGCAGAAACCATTATGAATTGGAATGTTGTGTGAGGGTCACATAGCTAGCCTTTGTGTCAATGCTCAACATTACACACCTGACTTCATTGAGGCTTGCTTTGATGTAGCATATGATATGTTGCATGTTACTTACCACATTGGGTAGTTTATTGAGAAAGTTTTTATTTGTAACCTATGTACCGCAGGATTCTAGCTGTCCACAGACCCTTCCCCGACCTGGAGACCATGGTAGAACGTGACTGCATCAGACGTTACCGCTTCACCAGCCCACTCATTGAGGAGTTGGCAGAGCAGTTGGCCCCACATTTGCAGCCTGGTCGCCCATATCCTACTGCGCTGACCCCCAAGGTGAAGGTGATGGCAGCCCTACATTTATTTGCCACGGGAAGCTTCCAGTATACTGTCGCTACTGCTGGTGGGATGTCACAGACAATCTTTAGCCGTGTGCTTAGAGATTTTTTGGACACAATGTTACATTTCCTGAACACGTACATCAAGTTCCCAACACCAGGACAGTTTGCCAACATCAAAAGTGACTTTTATGCTTTGGGCAGAAAGCCACATGTCATTGGCTCCATTGATGGTACACATGTGGCTTTGGTCCCACCACATGCCAATGAACAAACATACAGGAATCATAAACATTTCCACTCTATAAATGCCCTGGTGGTATGTCTGCCTGACATGACAATAACACATGTCTGTGCGGGGGGGGCGGAGCTAGCCACGAAGAGAGATGGCCGCAGCTTGAGCGAGCTCCTCTCGGACGCCACAATATCCTGCAAGATCCTGTACGTTTTTAGAGCCGTGGTATACTCGCTGTTGGGGGACACGTCATCATTAAAAAGTGGACACCTGTTTATCCTGTTTCTATGCCCCGAGGTGCTCCGAAACCCCAGAACGAGGAGTGACGACATCGAGGCCTTGCGGGCAGACGTCGAGACTGAGGCGGCGGGCTCGCGTGAGCAGAGAGGCCGTGACGTAAGGCACGTAACCCGGCTGCAGGGTCAAGGACCAGGCGGTGCGACCGGGTCCGTGCCACAGAAGAAGTGGCAGATGTCTGACAGTCGACACTGCACTAGCGGACCTCATTGGCAATCTGTGCAGAAAGGGTGGATCGGAGCATAGTGACGGTAAGAGCGTGCACCGATTCCTGGAAACATGGCGGAAATAAAACAAAGAACGAGCACCCGCGTACACCAAGGAAGACGGTGCCGACAACTCTACAAACACTCGGCGAGGTATCCTGAAGACGGGGGCAGTATATCAATATTGGCGCAACGCGTATGAAGCCAGCTGGAGGTCAGTAAAAGGGGGAGCGGCCCAGCGCAGCTTTGTGGTGTGAGCGTGAGAAGATTTCATATGGAGCTGAAGAATCTGGGCTGGGACACGCTGTGTGCAGCCGTTTCTGGAATTGGAGGTGCCTGACAGCAGAGTATATTTGGGCACTACAGCACATGGTTGGCCTCCCCCTCCCTCAGGACTGCTTTGCACCCACCTGAACTCTTGCTTACAGAGGTGCAACTTACAGACACGTCCCTAAGCTCAATTGTCACATAAATACAAGTGCTGGATATAGACACCTAAGACCTGCACATTGAACGTTGCGGAGGCAAATAGCGCTGCGTCTATCCTATATGCCACAAGGAGGACTGCAGGCTTTCACGCAGGCTGTGCATTGAGGACGGCACTAACACTAATCTGTACTGCATATCACTATTCCTCATTACAGTAGAAGCGTACGATTCGACCCAACATCCACAACTTAAGAAGTGAAAAATCACTCTTTGCCTGGAGGGGGGCGGTACTCAACATAGCGGAACGGCCACTACCAGAAACATGGGCAAGACGGACAGAAACCAACCAAAAATTACTTTTGAACAGGCCAAAAAACAACCAGATCAGGGGGCAGATGACCAACAAATAGCGCAACCTGCATCTAGTGCAACCAGTGGAGTCACAAATGACGATGTGCAAGCCATGTTCATCACAATCCAAGCAGCCCTAACTGCTATCGACGGGAAAATAGACTCACTCACTTATCGTGTTGATCGTATGTCTGAGCGCTTAGACAAACACACGGAAAGGCTTGATATGGCTGAGCGCCGCATATCTGAAGCTGAAGACATTCAAGTGCAGATGGAAACTAAGCAAGGAAAAATGGATAAACACTTAGCAGCCCTAACGGCGAAAGCGGAAGATTTGGAAGCGAGGTCCCGTAGAAACAATATTCGCCTCACAGGCATATCGGAAACCACAAACACAGGGCTCATGGAGCGCTATGTTGAACAGCTGTTCATCACCTTAATGGGCAGGGAAACGTTCTCCGAAGTGTTCATCGTAGAGAGGGCGCACAGATCGTTGGCACCACCTCCGCTACCTGGATCAAGACCAAGACCGATAATAGCCAGGATTTTAAATTACAGAGATCGAGATGCGGCGCTTCGCAAGGCCACAGAGCTGGGTAAGCTATGTCACGAGGGTATGGATATATCCTTATATCCTGACTTTACAGCGGCGGTCCAAGAAGCAAGGAAGAAATTTGGGCCTGCAAAACAAAAACTGCGGGAACTGACTATACCCTATGCTATGCTATACCCTGCCAGACTCCGCGTAACTGATGAAGGGAAGACGAGGATTTACAATGAGCCCAAAGAGATATTGAAGTACCTCCAACAGAAAGGACAACGCAGCACGCGCAGGACATCCCCAAGAGGAGCACTGGAAGAACAAGTAAATACTTCAGACGTGGAATGAAACACCTATAAACTGCTACAGACACTCTTCAGGATTAGCTTTTTCCAACAACGTGGTTATACTGAGAGCAAGTTAAACTAGCGGCTGCTACGCAAGACCACGATGCTGCACCTGCAATACGGATGAAGCCCTAACGCTGTGGACGATAGAGAAGGGTGAATATGGGCGGAAAATCGGAGGAGGCGGACTCACCCTGATGCACAGTTTGAGTAACGCATGCTGCCGAGCACAGATAAGTTGTAACATGAGACTGAGGAGTACTCAACAAACGTTTTCTTATAGACTGGGTGAGGGGGGCTGTTCACGTTTTGGTTTCAATACAATATGCAATTATTGACAAATGTCTAGCTAGCTTCGGGTTGCCACTATGTTGAGCTCTGATGTGTTTTAGATTATGCAGAAATGGCGTCCACCCATGTGGGTTATCCACAAGAAATTGGGGTGGCCGCTCCCGCCCACTCGTGTGTACCACACAAGTTAGTCTTTAGTTACTAAGGCAGGGGGGAGGGACGGGTTCTTTATGTTATCTTGGTTGGGAATTGTCTCCGCTGCATGGGAACGGGCGGAGTGGGAGGAGGGCGGGGGGGAACAAGACAAAAAACTCCGGTCAGCTCTGAGGACAAAATTACTTACATTTATAACTGCGCAGTAAGAAAAAGACGGCAGTGGTTTACATGTATGATAGACGGCACACATGGCTGACATTAACACACATGCCCGAAAACTGATGTTCATAACCTGGAATGTTCGCGGACTTCAAAATCCGCAGAAAATACGTAAGGTACTGGCGTATTTAGATAGACATGGCATAGATGTTGCCTGTTTGCAGGAAACACATCTTACGGCCCTGACCGAAGGACGAAAAGGCACAAGGTGGGCAACGTATTGCATGGCATCCTCCTTCTCTACATATGCTAGGGGAGTGTTACTTTTGGTTAGACGCAGCACCCCATTTCAGCTACACCATGCTATTAAAGACGACCAAGGACGTTATGTTATAGTACAAGGAAATTTGGGGGGCACTGTCCTAACGATAGTCACATCATATGGCCCGAACAAAGATGACCCCAGTTTTTATACAAGCATATGGTCTAAGCTGCGGGATTTACCAACCGCAACAATAATATGGGGGGGAGATTTTAATACATGTCTAGATCCGGCCCTCAATAGATCCACTGGGAATGAACGATACGGTAAACAAGCTGCTAAAGCGCTTAAAGAGGGAATGGAGACGTGGATGATGTCTGATATATGGAGGCTGAGACACCCAGAGCGCAAAGAAGGTACATGTACATCAACGACACATAACACATGGTCAAGGATAGACTATTGGTTGCTCACACAAGATGCTTGTATGTGGACGAGGGGTGTGGATCACTTGCCCAAAACACTATCGGATCATTCTCCAGTTCGCCTTTCACTGGAGGTCCCTACATACATACCAAGACAGTTCACATGGAGACTTCAGGGAAGCGCCCTGCTCGATCCCATATTTCGTAGTGACTTACACCAGGCAATAGTGGACTACTTTGACCTTAACTCTGGATCGGTAGATAGTGCACGGACACTGTGGGAGGCTTTTAAGGTCACAATCAGAGGTCACTGTATTAGTAAACACGCTGGCATTCTGAGAGATATTCAACAGCAATTAAAAATGATAGAAAGAGATATAAAAAAACTCGAAACGGAATATACACAAACACAAAATCCCACGCTATTAGCGACCATGCCTATCAGAAATATGCTGCTGATGAGGTAAAATATAAGTCGCGTAGGTACACAGCGCGTAACTATGGAGAGGGAGGTAGACCAGGGCGAGCGCTATCGAACAAAATTAGACCTGCACCAACAGCAGCTTATATAACACAGATAGAGGACACGCAAAATCAAATACTTTACGATACCTCGTCAATTTTAGGCTGCTTTAAGGACTACTACCTCCAACTCTATACGACGAGATCAAATGTCACCCCCATAGATATTGACCAATATTTGGATGATGTGGCCCTGGCCTGGTTGTCGGACACCCATCGCGAATACTTTTGCCATCATATCACAAAAGACGAAATTATAGAAGCAATCAATTCTTTACCAAACAACAAAGCTCCAGGGCTTGACGGGTTACCCGGAGAATTCTACAAAGAATATCGGGACTTGTTGATACCGCATTTAGCAGAAATGTATGAAGAGGCATATGAGGAGGGTAAACTCCCGACCTCACTAAGAGAAGCACTTTTAATAGCGCTCCCTAAACCTGACAAAGACTTAACTAAATGTGACTCCTACCGGCCCCTATCTTTGATAAACATGGATGTAAAAATACTAGCAAAAATTATAGCAGCACGAATCCAACCTCTATTGGGCAAGCTGATCCTCCCAGATCAAGCCGGATTTGCACCGACGCGATCCACAACTCAGAATATACGCACCATCTTTGCACTGTATCACCATCTAAATCCTGATTTACCAGCAGCCGCAGCTTTATTGGACGCGGCGAAAGCTTTTGACTCTGTAGAATGGGTATATATGTTCACAGTGTTACGCAGAATGGGCTTCCCGGAGCCATTTCTGCGATGGATCGAACTCCTTTATACAGACCCCACTGCTAGAGTCAGAATTAACGGGCACACGTCCACTCCCATTAGTATCAGCCGAGGGACAAGACAAGGTTGCCCGCTTTCACCCATTTTGTTCACATTGATTCTTGAACCATTAGCTTGTAAAATCCGCCAACGACATTCCGAGACTGCATTGCAGTTTCATCTTCGGCCCATTAGCATTTCACTATACGCTGATGATATGGTGCTTTTTACCCGACATCCAGACACTAATTTAAATGAACTTATACGAGAATATATACGATTCGAACAATACTCAGGACTTCGTATAAACTGGGACAAATCGGTAGTCATACCTCTTACACAGGCTACAACTCAGCCCAACTTAGACTATCCACTGAAATGGCAAACTGAACCAGTTAAGTATCTGGGCATATGCATACACCGTGATCCAGAACTAGTGATACGGGAAAATTATGGTAGAGCGTTGACCAAACTTGAGGAACAGATAGATCGCTGGATAAGGATGCCTCTTTCTCTAGCGGATAGAATAGCTTTACAAAAGATGATAGTTTTGCCCAAATTTTTATATCTATTTATGAATATCCGTATCTGGCTCACACAAACAATGTTCTCTAAATTACGATCGGCCATGCAAAGGTTAACATGGGAAGGGAAGCAGGCCAGGATAGGCTGGAAAATATTAACGAAACCATATCATAGAGGGGGTTTTGGTGCACCAGACTTGCAATTATATTTTTATTGCGCTCAAGCACAGCATGCTCATTACTGGCTACATCCGCATGAGTATATACCACACATAGCAGTGGAGAGAGATAGCGTACAGCCAACTCCACTGATTGCTTACATATCAGATCCAAAGTCCTTCACCCCTAAAGACACGATTCAAACTGTACACTGCACTTCAAGAGCATGGCATGTGCTAGCACATCGTGCGCAGAAACTCCCCATCTATGCCCCATCCCTCCCTATAGCTCACCACTCGCGAATAACAGTAGCGCAGGAGAAAAAAATGTTACTGCTGATGGAGGAGATGAAATTACGCACAATGGGGGATGTTTTTCCACATGGCAGATTCATTACGAGGGAAGACCCATCATTAAGCGCACACCATACACCCATGAAGCTGTTCGCACATCTACGGCTACATATGGCGCTCAGGGAGCTATACGCATCATTCCCAGAGGAACCGCAAAAACTACAAGCACTACAGCTTTTATTAACGGCACCTACTCGTCAAAAATTAGTTACACGCTTATACAATACATCACAAGCAGAACAGAGTGAGGTAGTGAACAAATCGCTCAACGGTGGGAAGCACTAATAGGTGACACCATAGATGAACGTGAGTGGGACTACAGCTGCATGCAGTTTCAGCTGCTGACATCCAACTGCAACTTACGTATCATCCATTTTCAATTTTTACATCAAATTTATTACACTCCGACTCAGTTATATAAATACGGACTTAGAACACATGACAAATGCCAAAGATGTAAGGCAGTAAACGCAGATTTTTTGCATATGTCCTGGGCATGCCCTCAGATTCATCAGTATTGGAACGAAATTACAGGAGCACTGACAATTATGCTGATGGAACTGGTACCAAATGCACCACTTGTTTGTCTACTGGGTATCTATAAACTTAAATCAGCAAAAAAAAGGAAATTTTTAGTGGTTGCACTATTGCTGGCCAAACGCCGCAATGCAATACGGTGGGGTAGCAAACGTCCCCCTAGGTTTAAAGACTGGCTTACTGACATGTCATACTGTAAAGAGACATTAGAGACTTATGCGGAAGAATTACATAAGCGTCCAAACCCAGAGATTTCTGGGAACCCCTAACGCAGTACCTTCCAAGCTATACAAACAGACGACTAATTTACACTCCAAGGTCTGATTATACACGATATGGTTGCTTCCTCCTGCTCACAGTAGAGCAGCAGACAGAGGGAAAACAAGATATTGTGGTAAGAAATGTGCCAGAGTATTATACGGTGTTAAAGTGCGGAGTTTTGTGGCTGTCGGACGTCCGGGTTATGGTAGAATTGTAGTTAACCTCCTAATGTTTAGAGATATGTGTGTTTTCTTTTGAAATTTGTAACTGGACATACTTGAAAAGACTGCTCTGTCTGTATTCTGTACATTGCCATTGCTGACTGGAATAATAAAAAAAATTAAAAAAACACATGTCTGTGCGCGTTTTCCCAGATCAGCACACGACGCCTACATTATGAGGAACAGTAGGATCCCACAGATGATGTCTCAGGTGCCAAATCAGTGTGCCTGGCTTGTTGGTGGGTAATGTTGTCTGTTTATGTTGTGTGTTGCTTGTATGTCAGGTTGTACCCTGTTTTCAGACACATGAAGTCTGTTCTGTTTTAATGCAGGAGACTCTGGATACCCCAACATGCAGTGGTTGCTGACCCCACTCAGGAACCCTGTCACCCCAGCTGAGTTTCGTTTTAATGAGGCACATGGGCGGACCAGGCGTGTGATTGAGCGGACATTTGGGCTACTGAAAAGCAGATTTCGCTGCCTGGACCGTACAGGAGTAAAGCTCTCCAATATGCACCAGCGAAGGTGTGTAAGATCATCATCGTGTGTTGCATGCTACACAACATGGCAGTGAGGCATGAGCTACCTCTCATTCAAGATCACGGTGACCAGCAGCCTCCAGCAGGGGAGGATCCAGGCCTGGGGAATGTTGCCAGTGATGAGGAGGGGGAGGAGGATGTTCGGAGACGGCTAATCAACATTTTTTTCTCATGATTGTGAGTATGCAATTGTGAGTTGAGAAATGTATTTGTTTGCATGATATGTGTCTATTGTACAATATATTTGTATATGTGTGGGTGTATGATATTTCACATGATCCTAGGAGTAGTTGGGTGTCTAATTTGATAGTATGGTCACCAGTACAGTGGTGAGATGACTCCTAGCTAGTGTGCACATGTTCCCAATTTGAAGTATGAAATGTCTCTTGGAGATGTATGCAAAATATTTGGCATTTAAATACTGTTCTATGTCTCAACTTCACAGGGTCCTTTGGCTGTTGGATGGAGACATGTGACCTCCTAGACACACAATGCAGTTACAGATTGGAAGTTTTCTTGGGATCAGGAATCTGTGCCACACACTCACTTCTGAATTAATTACAAAGTCTTGTATGATTTGCACTTATTGTCACGGTGTGATTTGTTAGCTTTTGTTGTGGAGGCAACATGTTGTGCCTGTGTAATAAACCTGTGCTCCACATTGAGGTGTGCCTTGTCTGTTTACACATCTTACATTCATTTACATACTGTATATGTACCCAGATGTGCAGTTTATCGAACAATGAATATTGTTTGTGCATATGAAGGTGCTTTCATTTTAGATGAGTGGAGGCAATGAGGATGTATGCCATGTACTATGTGTGTTGTGATGACCTTGTGTGTATCTCCCATATGTGTCAGGTTACATTTACTCACAAGACAGTTGGATAGACAGATGTACTTGTATTTCAGCCAATGTCATTGTCATTCCATTCCTAGCTTTTGGATCATCTTTTCAATCAGAAAACAGTTTAGCATTCACGACAGAAGCAAGTATTGTGTGAATATTGATTTATTACAGTGCCTGTGTGATTTTTAAAATAAAAGGTATAGTGCTGTACAAAGGTTTGAAGTCCAAAGTTCACAGAGGAGTTGGTAGTGACAGGAAATGAAATTTTCAGAGCCAAGTCCACAGTCATTTGAGTCATTGGTCCAACTTAGACCCTCCATCCCAGTTGGGAATGTTCTGTGACAGTCAACAGAGTGAACGCTTAGCACACATTGCAGGATATCAGGAGCAGGTTGTCACTCCCTAGGGGGGATGCATAGCCATCTGTCTCTCATTTGTCCTTCGGAGGATGACCCCTCTTTTTTAGGGGGGGGACCTCAGGTGCAGGCTTCCGCGGTGCAGGGGACTCTCCGCCAGAGTCCTCATCCCTCTCTGTGGCAGTTGCAGATGTAGAGGCAACAGATATGTTGGGCACACAGGGAGGTGGGGTCATGTTGGTAGCAATCTGGCGGAGACAGGTGAGTATGTCCCTGTGCACCGCAGTCAGGTCATCAATTTTGTCCATTTTGTCCTCCATCCTTGCCATGTGTTGTTCCATGTTGGCATGATGGGCAGCCTGCTGTTGTTTGATGTCCCTGAGGATCCCAACTACCTGGCCAAAGTCTCCGGTACAATCTCGGTAGGCATGGAGAATGCTTGCCAACTGTGGGTCAGCTTGTTCATCAGCACCAGCTGCCTGATGTGACCTCTCCCCCTACGACCCCTCCCACCACCCCTACCCACATGAGCAGGACCGGTTGTTGCAGGCACAGACAACACTGGAACTCCTTCATCGTTGACAGTGGTGTTGTTGTCTGCCAACTCCAAAGTGCCCTGTGATGCTGTGCTCTCTGTGTCTTGTTGTCTTTGTGTGTCCGTGTGGGTAGTGGTCATCTGGGTGTTGGCAGATGTTGCAGGAGTGGTCACAGGTGGTGCTGGAGGCACAGCTGCTGGTGCTGCGTGCTGAGCCACACTAGAGGGGCCAGGTAGTCCCTCGTCATCCGTTGATGGCTGAGAGATGTCCACATCGGAGAGCTCAGGGTCATCCAGAGTTTGGGACTGGGATTCGTGTTCTGTTCCTGCAGTGTCCCCAGCAGGCCCTGTGGTAAGATGAGAGACACAAAGTTTGTAGTGTTTTTGCACAGTTCATCGTATCATACATATTACATTAGCTATTGTACATTATGATGAGTGTAGGTACATTAAATAGTCCTAAAAACACACAATTGACCCTGCACCCGAAACCTCTAGTAATCTATAAATCAATATAATTGTACATCATGTGAGAAGGAACAGAACAAAATATAAAATAAAAGTAAAAATTGCTTCCCAAATGAAGAAACTAGACGATCTTGTTTTTGATAGTAGAAAAACGTTGTCCTTTTATTCCAAAACCGTCAATCTTAAAATGCACGACAAATTTGTATTTGCAGGATACAAGAACATGTCAGGAGTATAAAAAATAGAGATGAGCATTCTCCAGTGGCACAACATATACATACAGACCACCCGGAGAGATTAGACATTACATTTCACGCCTTGGATCAAGTGAAATGTGGTGAAAAGAGGTGGTGATAGGAATATTTTGCTGAGACAGACTGAGGCAATGTGGATCTGCCGTCTGAGGGCCGTGTCATTAGGTCTTAATTTTAATAATGAATTTCATCACTTTTTATGAAAATGAATCGTGGTGGGCCATCTTGATACACTTACTGTTGGAAATTAATGATACAGTCTTTTATATTTTTTTATTTGATTTATTTCTAAAGTGAATATTGTGAGCAACCCACTTGGAATGAAGAAATTAAGTTCTTGCTGCACTCATGTTATTGGCAGTATCTAATGAGTTTTATACTGTAATATTGGGACAGTTAGACTAAATGTCCCCATGTCAGGTACTCCTTAATGTGCGCTTAGGATTAACAAGGCTAAGAAGACATATTAGGGCTGACAGTGTGCTTTCCTGAGTCTTAGTTATCGGACCATATGTCTTTGGTAATATTAATATTCACTTGGCCATCTTCATATTCCAAGATGGCGTTTGCCTTCATGGATTAGTTACGTTATCTGTCCTGCGCATACGGTGCCATATGCATTTGAGATTGGCAGTGATATAATGAAATTTTGCTTTAGATTGTTTCTTGCAGTAATGCGCACAATACATTATATATAGGACATTCTTTAGGTCCTTTTCATACGCATTGGTAATGATCAGTAAGCTACTAATCCCACTTAGGAAGACGGATTTTTGTACACGTTAAGATGGCGTACCTTCTTGAGGATAACCCACGTGACCCGCAATATTGGTCGGCAACGGGGTTACATTGTAATATTGTGACAGTAAGACTGTAGTCTTCCTGTGCCAATGGTTCCTCAATGTGTATCTAGGATTGTTAAGACTTACATCATACATTATGACTGACAGCGTGCCTTCTGAACCGTGTTTATCGGATTGTTAATATTAACAATCACACTCTAAGATGGCGCTTGCATTTTTGGGTCAGTCATGTGATTTGGTTTTTGCGTATCTGGTGACTTATGCATTCAAGACTGGCAACGATATAATGCAATTTTGCTTCAGACTGTTCTCCGTAACAAGAGGCACAATAAATTACGCAAAGGGAATTTTTTAGGTCCATTTTACATGTATTACTATTGTTGAGGAAGTAGTTAATTCCGATTAGGAAGATTGATTTTTTCACATTACAAGATGGCGTTCTTTTTCAAGGATAATTCATGTGACCTGCAATATCGGTCAGTACTGCGTTTCCCTGATTGATTCAGGTGTTTTGTATTGAGACTCAGTATAAATGAACCAGTGTAAAGTTGCTTGGTTCTTTTACATTTCATGGAATCGGACGCCCACTTATATGTGGAGGGAGATACATATCCCTGTAAGTATATAGACATAGGCTCTGTTTGATATGAGTACTTAAGTCCTGTTTGATATCAGTATTTTCGGCAAACCTTTCTAGACGATAATATGTTTTTTAAATGGATTGAAATTAAATATTTGGATATAAGCTAACTTTATTTAATAGTAGACTGTAAAGTTGGCACGTGGCTGGGAAACTTTGGTTTTAATGCCGTTAATAACAGGAACATATGCGGATGCCTAGTAAACCTTGCAACTCACAAGACTTAAAGATGGCGACTTTAGTGCCCAAGATAAACGTTTTTACGCTTAAAACAAGGAGATAGTCTGTATCAATTTCGTGTAGCAGTGGATAGTGTATCTTGTATTGTTGATGTTGGTGATGAGTATGACTTAGCCCGAGCTGTTTGAGTGAGATTTTCATTAGTGCACAGAAATTGGTGTGCCGTATGCGGGCTTGTAATTCCTGAAATGGGGTATTATAACCGGGCGCTCAGGTAGTTATTCAAGACACTATTAATATACATCATGTTACATCATTTACTGGTTGTGTATTACCGCGACACAAACAAATGCGTCTTACTCTTATCTAGTTTATGTGGAAAATGATAGTTTCGGTCATTATTGTGTGTCTCTAATAATGGTCCGATCATGTTTTAGAAAACTATTATGTACTGAAAAGGGATAACTACCCTTGAATTCATTTAAAGTACCCCTGAATTCATTTATGGTGTCAAATTATCAATTTTTTATATATTAAAACGACACAAAAGAATGTGTTGTATTCTTGTTTAGTCTTCGTGGAACATGACAGGCTTGGCTGACATGTCTGACCTTAGTAATAAGTCCGAGTATGTTCTAGAAAACTATTGTGTACTCAAAAGGGATAACTGGTTTTGAATCTACTCTTAGCGCTTAACTTTTTTTACAGAATTGACCGTATTGTGGTGACTGATCATACGATGATGTATGAATACCTTTTACCTGTAACGAAATAGAATTGACATCAGGAACATAAGATAACGTAAGTTGTGCTTTGGGTGTCTGGTTAGTGGAACTGAATATTATTTAATGATGAGTTACTACAATTATCGATAAATTTTTCGATCATAAACTTAAAAGAAAATCCAATCATTGATAATTTTACTGGAATGCTTACTGCTTTGATGTTATGGCTTAAAGTTTATAACTAAAAAGATACACCTGTATTGTATTTATCCACAGATAAACTGTATTGCTTATTCATCGATCCAAATGGCTTATTCCAACATTTAAATAAATATAACAGTCACAGAAGCTTTTCAGGTACGAATTATAAATGAGATATTATTGACAACTATACAGAGGATCTGGGTACTATTGATGGATATGATGCATGTATTTCAGTTGGCATGATGTATGCATTCCAAATGTGCCTATATAATTGCATCTATGTTCTATCCGGTCATCATACTCTAAAATAATACTCATATATTGATATACTGTATGAGACAACGGTTTTATTTAAGCTTCAAGTGTGCCTACAATGTTGACAACTAGGTCACCTTTCTAATTGGAAATACAATGTTAAAACCTTTCGCCTTGTTCCCCTCCCTTTCTTTAAAAAGCACATTGACCATGAAGTGTGTTGTATAATTCAGATTAGCTTCCCAAAGTCTGAACAAGTATAACGCTGTGTGAAAACCGAGGAAGATGAAAAATGGTAGTGAGATGCTTAATATGATAATGAAATGTCTGATTCTTGAGTATTGTATGTTTTTATTTGTCTATATTGTAAATAGTGTTTTGTAATTGCTTTTAGCCCTGAAGAAGTCCCATGTGGGACGAAACGCGTTTGACCGTATTGTGGTGACTGATCATACGATGATGTATGAATACCTTTTACCTGTAACGAAATAGAATTGACATCAGGAACATAAGATAACATAAACTGTATTGCTTATTCATCGATCCAAATGGCTTATTCCAACATTTAAATAAATATAACAGTCACAGAAGCTTTTCAGCCCTGAAGAAGTCCCATGTGGGACGAAACGCGTTGGCAAAGCAAATTTGTCGTGCATTTTAAGATTGACGGTTTTGGAATAAAAGGACAATGTTTTTCTACTATCAAAAACAAGATCGTCTAGTTTCTTCATTTGGGAAGCAATTTTTACTTTTATTTTATATTTTGTTCTGTTCCTTCTCACATGATGTACAATTATATTGATTTATAGATTACTAGAGGTTTCGGGTGCAGGGTCAATTGTGTGTTTTCTGTCAATGGTGGTTTTCTATATTGCCTTATGGGATGTATGTGGATCACATCCCAGACCTAGTGCACCGATTTGTTTTGAATATTTAAGAGGCTACTATACGAACTAACGATTGGTGCTGGATTTGTATGGTCTGATCCTCTTCTGTTTTTGTATACATTAAATAGTCCTGTATGGTCACAGACCCAGGCCTATGTTTTCGGCAGACATTGTGATTATAACAAGAAATGTCCAGCTCTGTGCATGAATGGGCATGTTTTGTTCATTTGACTGTACATAGGCATTGACTGGCAAGTGACACCCTGTGCATGACACAGGTGTGTTGGTATTTCCCACATCTGTGCTTTTCAAATGATATACGTACTCTTCCTCTTACAATATGTTTCAAGATATGTCCATGTGTGCTGGCGTTTGTGCATGTCGTTTGCAGTCAAATTGGTGTGGCTACCTACACAATCACAGTCCGGAATATATATGGCGTTTGGTTTATGGTATTTTGATGAATGTGTTCCTAGTTCTTATCTCATTGCACACATGTGAATGGCTGTCAGTAGCAAATGGTTTGACTGCTTAGCTTTGTGCCTGATCACATCATGTATATTGTCCTTGTCTTCCATGGACAGGTGAGTTAACCAAGGCTGCTTTCCGGCTTTTTCAGGCTCAGAGTTGTGAGGTACAGATGTTTGTGTGCTTGTGTTATGCTGCTGGAAATTGTACCCCTCCTCCCACCCAGTCCAGCTTACTCTTCGTGGACAAAGTATCGATGACAATGAGGGGGGTGTAGTGGCAAGGATGCTGACAACGCTGCATGATGTAGGAGTTGAATGCAACTCCCAACAGTGCTTTGTGTACATGACACCATGCAACAGTGTCAGCCATCTTGTTGTGGCCCTTCCATTCACTGTCAGGTATCCCTTGTCACTGATGGACATATTGCTTTGTGTGTGGGTAGTGATGAGTGCTATGACTGCAACTCACACCATGTCCTGTACTCCCCACACCTTCCCAGCCAGCCCAGGGAGCACACCTGGGACAATGCATCCCCAGACAGTGAGTGGAAATGTACAGTGAAGATGGCTGGGAGTGGGGACTCGTGTGAGAGCCTCAGGGCCTAGTTGTGACTTGTAGCCAATTCATACATAAGGGCCATGTGTCAGCCATCTTGCCGGTACATTTCCACTCCCTGTGAGATGGGCATGGTTCAAGGTGGGATTGTTGGGCCCTTGACCTTACCAGGTAGGTCGCTCCCCCGCCACACAGCTCCGCCTGTGGTGTCCTGCCCGCTGCTGCTGCTGGTAAGCTCGCCCTCTGCTTGTGGCCTCGGTGCCCGTTTTTCGTCTGTTTTCCCTCGCTGCCCCCACTGTATTGTGTCCATTTTTTCCTTCTGTTCCCTCGCTGCCCCCATTGCTGTGTGCCCGTTCTCTCTCTGTCCCCCTCGCTGCCCCCACTGTATTGTGTCCATTTTTTCCTTCTGTACCCTCGCTGCCCCCATTGCTGTGTGCCCGTTCTCTCTCTGTTCCCCTCGCTGCCCCCACTGTATTGTGTCCATTTTTTCCTTCTGTACCCTCGCTGCCCCCATTGCTGTGTGCCCGTTCTCTCTCTGTTCCCCTCGCTGCCCCCACTGTATTGTGTCCATTTTTTGCTTCTGTACCCTCGCTGCCCCCAATGCTGTGTGCCCGTTCTCTCTCTGTTCCCCGCGCTGCCCCCACTGTATTGTGTCCATTTTTTTCCTTCTGTTCCCTCGCTGCCCTCATTGCTGTGTGCCCGTTTTCTCTTCTGTCTCCCTCGCTGCCCCCATTTCCCTGTGTCCTTCTTGCCTTCTGTACCCCTCGCTGTCTCTCTCCAATCCCGCCGCTGCGTCCCCGCCCCCCTGACTGCCCATTCGCTGCCCCTGCCTCCCAGCTGCTCCTCCCTCCCACCTCCCCATATATGGCGGACGCGCCACTGGCGCGCCGAAGGCGCGCCTAAGGCAAGCCCGTCTGCGCCCGTCCGTGCCTGGACCGCGCCCAGCGCCAGAACCCCTGGGCCGTGCGCCCCGGCACCAGCCTCGAGGACCGACGCCGATACGATGCCACCACACTCCACGCTCTCAACCCCGGACGGACGCACAACTGCTTCAAGGCCGCCCCGAAACACACCCATGGTCCCTTCACCTGCCAGAACTGCAGCTACACCAGCCTCAGAGCCACCGAGGCACCCGCCAAGAAGGACCGCAACCACCTCCGATGCATCCTACTGAACACCCGCTCCGCACGCAAACACGCCGTCGAGCTCTGGGACCTGCTCGACACATCATCACCAGACGTCGCCTTCCTGACAGAGACCTGGATGAACGACTCCTCCGCCCCCGACATCGCCATAGCCATCCCAGACGGCTATAAGATCACCCGCAGAGACCGCGTCAACGCAGTAGGAGGAGGAATCGCCATTGTCCACAAGAACACCATCAGGGTCTCGACCAGCACCGACAACACTCTCAGCACCGCCGAACACATGCACTTCCAGATCCACACGGACCCCAACACCACCCTCAGAGGCACCCTCGGCTACAGACCCCCTGGGCCCCGACCCCAGTTCAGCGACTCCATCGCCGACTTCATCAGCACGCACGCCCTGACCTCTACCGACTACATCCTCCTCGGAGACCTGAATTTTCACCTGGAGAACAAGAACGACAGCAATTCCACCACCCTGATCGACAACCTCGCCAACCTCGGTCTGAGCCAGCTCGTCACAACACCGACCCATTCCGCCGGCCACACGCTCGACCCCATCTTCTCCTCCAGCTCCCACGTCTCCTTCAGCCACACCACGGAACTCCTCTGGACCGACCACCGCTGCATCCATTTCACCTTCCAGAAACCCACCACACACCACCGCACCCAACAGATCCCACGCCGCTGCTGGAGCAAAGTCACCGAAGACCAACAACGGGCAACCCTCGCTCTCAGCCCTCCCTCCGACCCATCCAACACCGACGACGCTGCCTGCAACCTCAGAAGATGGATGGACGACTGTGCCAACACCCTCGCCCCGCTGAAAAACCCACCTACGCTGACACCACCAAAAGAGCCAGCTGGTTCACCTCGGAACTCCTAGCTTCCAAGCGTACCTGCCGGAAACTAGAGAAGAAATGGCACAGTGATAAGACACCGGACAGCCACGCAGCCCACAAAGACGCCATCCGTAACCACCACCACCTCATCAAGTCCGCCAAGAGAATCTCCTTCAAAGACCGCCTCGACAACAACGCACACAACAGCAAGGAGCTTTTCAACATCGTGAAGGATCTCTCCAACCCCAGCTCCAACACCAACGACATCCCACCGTCGCAACCCCTGTGCGATTCCCTCGCCACCTTCTTGCACCGCAAGATCGCCGACATCCACGACAGCTTCAACACCCAGACAGCCCCAACTAAGATCGATGCACCAGACCCGCCGCACACCATCGACCACGATCCCCTGCCAGCCTGGGCCAGCGTGAACATCGAGGACACCATCAAGACCATGAGCACAATACACTCCGGCTCCCCGTCAGACCCTTTCCCGCACCACATCTTCAACAAAGCCAGCAGCTCCATCGCACCCCACCTGTGCAACGTCATCAATCTCTCCTTCGAGACCGCGACCTTCCCAGAGAGCTGGAAACACGCAGAGATCAACGCCCTACTCAAAAAACCCAAGGCGGACCCGAGAGACCTCAAGAACTTCCGGCCCATCTCCCTGCTTCCGTTCCCAGCCAAGGTCATCGAGAAGATCGTCAACAAGCAGCTAACCCGATACCTCGAAGAAAACAGCATCCTGGACCCATCCCAATCGGGGTTCCGCAGCAACCACAGCACTGAGACTGCCCTCATCGCCGCCACCGACGACATCAGGATCCTGCTGGACAACGGTGAGACCGCAGCCCTCATCCTGCTGGACCTCTCCGCCGCCTTCGACACTGTCTGCCACCGCACTCTACGCGCACGCCTCCACGACGCAGGGATCCGAGACAAGGCCCTGGAATGGGCCACCTCCTTCCTCGCCGGCAGAACCCAGAGAGTCCGCCTCCCACCATTCCGATCCGAAGCCTCCGAGATCATCTGCGGCGTACCCCAGGGATCGTCCTCAGCCCAACACTGTTCAACATCTACATGGCCCCGCTCGCACGCATCGCCAGACAGCACGACCTCAACATAATCTCCTACGCCGACGACACTCAACTGATCCTCTCCCTCACCAAGGACCCCCTCGCCGCCAAATCCAACCTCCATGAAGGGATGAAGGCCGTCGCCGATTGGATGAAGATCAGCCGACTAAAACTGAACACGGAGAAGACAGAGGTCCTCATCCTCGGCTCCAACCGCTCAGCCTGGGATGACTCCTGGTGGCCAACGACGCTGGGAGCAGCCCCGACACCCACCGACCACGCACGCAACCTGGGAGTCATCCTCGACTCAACGCTCTCCATGGCCAAGCAAGTCAACGCAGTCTCATCCTCCTGCTTCAACACCCTCCGCATGCTTCGCAAGATCTACAGGTGGATCCCGACAGACACGAGAAGAACAGTCACCCAGGCCCTCGTCAGCAGCAGACTCGACTATGGGAATGCCCTCTACGCGGGAGCCCCAGCCAAGCTCATCAAGCGACTGCAACGCATACAAAACACCTCCGCACGCCTGATCCTCGATGTACCACGTCACAGCCACATGACCCCCCACCTGAGGAACCTGCACTGGCTCCCCGTCGGCAGGAGAATGTCCTTCAAACTCCTCATCCACGCACACAAGGCACTCCACAAGACTGGCCCAGCCTACCTCAACAGACGACTCCTCTTCTACGTCCCCAACCGCCAACTCCGCTCCGCCGAGCTCTCCCTCGCCACCGTCCCTCGCATTCGAAGAACCACCACCGGCGGCAGATCCTTCTCCCACCTCGCCGCCAAGACCTGGAACACCCTTCCACTAAGCCTACGACAGACCCAAGACCTGCTGACCTTCAGGAGGCTACTCAAGACCTGGTTGTTCGACCAGTAGCAGCACCCCCTTTTTCTCCCCCAGCGCCTTGAGACCCTCGCGGGTAAGTAGTGCGCTTTACAAATTCTGTGATTGATTGATTGATTGATTGGGCCATGTGGGAGGGGGACTGTTGGCTGTGACTACAACTCCCATCATGCTTTCAGCTACACCCACCTTCCCAGCAAACCCAACATTCCTTCCTTCCTTTTGACTCTGCTTTCCTGTGAGTGAGTGAGTGAGTGAGTGAGTGAGTGAGTGAGTGAGTGAGTGAGTGAGTGAGTGAGTGAAACAGCGATGGGAAGATGGCTGACAGTGTTGGCCTGGTGTTTGTGCACAATTCCCAACAGGGCCTTGTGCTCCCCACACCAGAGCCCAGTGCCAGGCACCTTGGGAGTAGATTTTCACTCACTCTCAAGGAGAGCATAGTGCCAGGTGTGTTGTTTGGTGTTGGTGTGAGGGGTGTGTGTGTGACAGGGCCTGCTGGTAGATGTAGTCAGAGCTAGCACTCCTCCTCCCCCCCAGACCAGATAGGCCACCATGAACCATGCTTCCATGACAGTGAGTCAAACTTCATGTTCAAGATGTCTGGCAGTGGTGCCTGGTGTTTGTTTGAGCACAAATCCCAACAGGGCCTTGTGCTCCCCACACCAGAGCCCAGAGTCAGCCATCTTGCCAGTTCTTTTCCACTCCCTGTGAGATGGGCATGGTTCAAGGTGGGATTGTTGGGCCATGTGGAAGGGGGACTGTTGGCTGTGACTACAACTCCCATCATGCTTTCAGCTACACCCACCTTCCCAGCAAACCCAACTTTCCTTCCTGTGACTCTGCTTTCCTGGGGGTGAATGTGTGCAAACAAGTTGACTGCTGCATGTGACTGGTGTTTGGATCACATTGCCTTGCTGTGGGTTAGTGCTAAGTTAGTACATTTTTGAGAATGGTGATCTTTCCAGTTACATTGCAGGTATGTTGTTATTAAAAATCTATTTTTGATCACATATCCCATCAGGGACTTGTGCTCCTACACCAGTGCCCAGAGTCAACCATCTTGCCAGTACATTTGTCTTCACTCTCAGGGACAGCATGGTCCCAGGTGTGCTGTTTGGTGGTGGTGGTAGGGGTGTGTGGGACAGGGCCTGGTGGTAGATGTAGTCAGGGCTACCACTACTCCTCCCAGCCATAGCTGGTTGACCACCATGAACCATGCTTCCATGACAGTGAGAGAACCTTGACATTCAAGATGTCTGATAGTGGTGCCTGGTGTCTGTTGGACCACAACTCCCATGAGGGCCTTGTGCACTCCACACCAGAGACCTGTGTCGGCCATCTTGACAGTACTTTTCAACTCCCTGTGAGCTAAGCATAGTTCAAGGTGTGCTTGTTGGGCCATGTGGATGGAGGATTTTTACCTGTGACTTCAACTCCCATCATGCTTTTTGCCACACCCACCTTCCCAGCCATTCCTTACACCCTTCCTGTGACTCAGGTTTCCTGTGAGTGAGTGAAACAGTGCTATCAAGATGGCTGACAGTCGTGGCTGCTGTTTTGAGCACCAAGCCTTGCTTTTTATTTGGCAAAGTTGGTACTTGTCATGAAATGGTTACATGTTACTCAGAGATTGCATGTATTTTGTTTGTCTAAATGGCATACACATCACATGCTCATTAGCTTATTATTTTTATGGCTTTGCTGACAGTGATTGGTATCACTGTCCCCTTGACAGTGATGTCTGTGGGTGTGTAGTAGCTCACAATATTGGCTAGTTGGTTATGTACTCACCAGGCTCTGGTACTCCTAATAATCAATGGATGCCCTCCGGTGGAAGGATGGCACGCACCTTCTCCTCCCAGGAAGTGAAGTGCACAGGTTTTGCAGGAGGGCCACCGCCGGTCCGCTGGCTCAGGGCGTGGTTTCTGCCAATCAGCTTCTTGACCCTCCTTCGCACATCATAGTACCTGTTCCTGATATCCTCCATTGTGCGCAGGCAAGGTGCTTGAGCGTTCACCTTGCTGACTATCCTCTCCCACATCCTGGTTTTCTGGGACAGGGGGGTCTGTTGGACTAAGGTCCCAAATAACTGGGGCTCAACTCTGAGAATTTCATCTACCATGACTTCCAACTCATTGTCTGTGAACTTTGGATTCTTCTTTGGGGGCATGGTGATGGAGATGTATGTGTGATGGAGATGTATGTGTGGGGGAGTGTGAAGGTGAGGGTGAGTGTGTATGAGTTAAGGTGTGTGTGTGTTTGTGAGTGTAGTAGTGTAGTAGTGAACAGGTGCTAGTAGTGTACAGGTTGTGTGGTGGATGAGTTGTGAGTGTGTGTCTCTGATGCAGTGTAATGGTGGTATGTGCAGGCAGTTCTGTTGAGGTAGCAAAGGATCATGGATACGTTTTAGGCCCTTTATATAGGTGGAGTTGTGGGTGTGGCTTATTTTGAATCTCCTTATTTTTTTTGTTTTTTTAAAAACATTTTATTTTAACATTGCCAATGCTTTACAGAAACGTTCCGTTGACCACACCGGATGCTTGTTCATGTATTGGCAGGGTGGTCCGAGTCTGTCCCAATGACTTATGTTCCAGCGTTCGCGTACGCTTGGTTCGCATCAGCTTTTTTCCGAACGGATCGCTCACACGGATTCATTTCCGTACGAGTCGATCGTCAATATTGTTCTCCGTGCGAGTCGTTTGTATTTAACACGCATTGCATTGTACTCCGCCGTTCAGAGAGAGCGCGTATGTGTCGCTCGGCAAAAATTCCCGAACCGAGTCGGTCGTAGCGCTTTCCGAGCAAGATCGAAATCGGCCCCTAAATAGAAACCGATAGAAATAAATTAAAAACATATGTCACATTTAAATAACATAAACATTTTTACTTTCGAACCAACAGAAAATAGAACAGTGAATAAACAACGAGCATCAAATAATCCCATCAACAAAAGTCAAGCAACACTAATGTAAGTATTTTTCTATATTATTAATAATACTACCATGTTTATTATTCACAATTGCATATTTACCAAACACATATATATATATATATATCTTCACAGATATACCCCAAAAATGACAGAAGGAGCGAACTTTATTACATCTCAAAAGGGGAAACCAATGCTTTGCTACATGGGTTACACTTACACCCAAGAAAAAGTTATAAAAAATAAAACTCATTGGAAATGTTGCAAATATTATTCCAATGCCTGTTATGGGGGAGCCACTACGATAGATATGAATGTTGTGAATGTTAGAGAACACAACCATCCCCCCAATGTGACTGAAGTGGAAGTAAGAGATGCCCTAGAGATAATAAGGGAAGCAAGCACAAGTTCCCACCAGACAAGTACTCAAATACTTAAAAATGTTTTAACTAGAGTACCAGAACATGTCACAGGACAACTACCTTCCATCCCCAATTTGAAAAGATTAATAGCAAAAAATAAGAGAACTACAGCTCAACGTCCACCTGTCCCCCAAACTTTTGGAGAAATCCAAATGCTACCAGAATACACCATCACCCACAAAGAAGAACAATTCTCGCTTTATGACAACGAAAGTCATGACAAAAAATTATTATATTTGCAACTAATACTAATTTGCAAAAACTTAAAAACTGCAAACGTGGATGATGGATAGGACATTTAAAGTTTGTCCCAAACCATTTTATCAGCTTTATACAATCCACAGAGAATTTGAAGAGACAAATATCCCCTTTATTTCAGCATTACTGCCTAATAAACATAACACCACCTATATTGAACTACTAAATATAATAAAACAATTCACAGAAAATTTCTATCCCCACAGAATAATAATAGATTTTGAACAGGCAATGATTCAAGCAATACTCAAACTGTACCCACACACTGCAATACAAGGTTGCTACTACATTTTAATCAAAGCATATGGAGGCTGTTGTGAGAAGTTGGCCTGGCATATGCTGTCCACTAATTATAGTGGGCACCTTGCACCAGTCCAAACAACCCCTTATTGGAGATAGGTTAAAGACAACCTTATTGAAAGCTATCCTAGTGGTAGCTATGGAGAGCAGCCTTCAGGCTAAGTCTTGAAGGAATGTAAAGCAGCTTGTTTTACCAGTCTATAATCTCTTGAGTGATCAAATGAAAGAGCACCACACCAGGTATATATTCAAAATATATGTATTTATTGCTAAACACACCCCTCTAGTCTCTTTATGAGGCTAGAGTTCGAAGTACACAAGTTATAAGTTATTTAAACACAGTAATAGCACAAATACACGTTTGGGCCCTAGGGGCGTACCAAACCATATACCAATAAAGTGGTATAAGAACCACGACTGAGCTAGACACTAGGCCTAGAGCCTCTAGAAGTGCTTGGACCACAAGGAACCACCCAAGGTAGTGACACAGGGGACCCACGGGGGACGCGTGCAGTGTAAATACACAGCCGCGATACGCCGTTAACTTCTATGGAGAAAGTCGCGATCAGGAAATTAAAGAAAAGGGACACTTAAAGGAGGACTTGGAGCAAACCCTTTGAGAACTAGGTCGTTCTAGAGTCTCTACCCACGGGAGCACCGGAGTACTCTTGTTACCTCACCCAGGGAAGCCGGGTGCATAGGTGCCTTTCGGGGTCGGGTTTCGTCGTCGATTTGAATGGCGATCTGCTGCAAAGTGCTGCTGGCGACCAAGTGGAAAGTGTCCGGGTGGATCCAAGAGTGGATCGGAGATCTGAAGAACCTGAAAGCAGAGGGGACAGAGTCTGGGTCACTAGCCAGTAACCAGGAAGGCGATGAGCGGATGCCCACCGATGTCGAGTGCTTCAGGTAGGTTGACAGTCGTCTTGACTCTTCAGCCACGAGGTCCAGGAGGCGTTGTCGGTGACCAGGAGCAGGATTCAGGCTGGGACACGATGTCTGTCGAGTGCTGAGGTGTCGGCGACCGGATTGGACCCAACAAGCCTTGGCAACGGCAAGTCTCGATGTAGATTGAAGAATGACGATGATGCAGACCAGCAAGGTCTGAGGAACTCACCCAGCAAGGGTAAGTGAGGGCAAGCCTGGAGCAACCAGGGAGCCCAAGAAGAAAAGGATTGGCCTTCGTGAAGGGCTACTAGCCAACGGGCTAGCGACCGCGAAGGAGCCTCGAGACGGTGCACGTGGAGCTGGCTCACAGGACACTCGTGGAGTGGAGGCCAGTGATCTTCGGTGCAGTTGGTGCTGGAGGCTAGGGCTACTCGGAGCCCAAAGCACGACTTCGTGGGAGACCCAGAAGAGGATGCACTAGCAAATGCGTGCGGTGTCCAGGGGTCACGGTTCCACGTTACCCACGACAGCTACGGGCCTCAGCTTTGCTGGGGACTCAGGGCAGCCTCGGGGAAGTCTGGAAATCCACCTCTGGTGATGCAAAGACTTCGGCGTCCGACGGGAGCTTAGGCGATGCAGACCGGACAATTGCTTCTTTGGTGCCTGCCAAGCAGGGGAGTCACTCCTTGACCCCAAGGGAGATTCTTCTGTCCTCTAGTCTTGAGTAGAGCGTCGAAGGTCCAGGATTCTGTGTCAGAGTTTCGTCCAGGGATAATCTAAAGTCCTAAGGACTGGGTTCCTATACTTATACTAAGTTTAGGGGTTGGACTTACTCTGTGGCCCCACCTATGGGTGGGTCAGGGCAGAGGGGTGGCTACACCCCTTTCCCTTTGTCCAGTTCGCGCCAAAGCAGGGGCTGCAAGCCCCTGATCCGGTTTGAACTGGGGTATGCACAGGGACACCAAGTGTGCCCCCAGTGCAGGACTTCAAAGCACCCGAAAGTGCTCCCGCCCAGCCCCAATACACACTATCCTGTCTGGGGAGGTGGTCACACCTCCCTGGGACAGGAAACCTATTGTCCAGGCCTCCCCTGCCGGAGTTTCGTCCAGCAGCAGGAGGCCAGACTTGTGTCTGTGGCAGCAGCATCCATTTTGTGATGCCAGGGCTTTAGAAAGAAGTTACCGGCCAGGCCAGGGTTAACATGTCTCTCCCTCTAGAAGGGTGGAATGCTACCCCCGCCGCCAGAATTGGCGGGGGGTAGTATTCCAAGATGTTTGACACCAAACACGACATGTTTCGGTGCAGCCATTCCAAAGTTAGCATTTAACGCGAGGTTATAATGCGCTTAAGAGTATATGGTCAGGCTGCACTACAAACAGCATCAGAGAAGGGTCTCCGAACGCTGCAGAGGGGCCCTGCTCATGCAGGGGCACCCTCTCACATAGGAACCACGCACTCTGCCTTCAGGATTGATAAGGCCTGCCATAGGAGTGACTTATAGGTTTATATGTGTGTATGTATATAGTGATATAGGTAGCCTATATCACAGTAAGGGGTGCATGCACCACCTTACCCAGGCTGCAGTAGCAGACCTGTGGTGTCAGTTTGGATGGCCTTCCAGGGGTGGCACAATACATGCTGCAGCCCCTGGTAGGCCTCTGAGGTACCTATGCCCTGGGTACATAGTATACCATATACTAGGGACTTATAAGGGCACTCCAGATTCCAATCAGAGATGTGCCTAAGGCACATGGAAACCATTTTACAGAGAAAGCAGATAGACTGGGGCCCTGAATAGCAGGATCCCAGTCCAACTAAGTCATAAACCAGCAAAACACCAGAAAAAAGTGGGGGCAACCATATAGTCAGATTCCACCTTCCTACATAACCCCCCCCAAACGAAAGGAGATAAGGCTAACCTTGGCCAGTTGAGCCTTTATTGACTAAGTGGCCATATAAGGAAGCACCTGCACTAGCATGGTTGCCCCCTGTCTTATGGTCCACTAAGCAATCCCTCACCCTAAGGGTATGAGAGGGTCTCCACCATGGGGAATCACTACCTGTGGTGTGCTTAGGTAAAGTACAAGGCTGGTGAGGTGTCTGAGTAGGGAAGTGAGGCCCTAGGAATGTTGGTCTCAGCTTCCTCAGATCACTGGTCACCATGTATGCCTGTCTTTCCATGACTGAGTTGCACTTTGCTCTAAGGGTCAACCTTTGGCTGCCTACAGCTGGGGGTTGGGTCCCTTTGGATGGAACACTGGAGGGACATGGCAGGTTTGGAACCTTCTGGTCCCAGGTTTGCCCTTGCCTACCAGAGTCCTTCTGGGGGAGGTCCCTACATAAAGGTATGGGGGATCCCTCAGTGTGTAGAGGAGTTTTCACCTGGCTAGGGCTACTAGCCTGGGTGCCCCTAATCTGCTGATGGGGGGTTCCTCTGGACAGGGGGCCCTGGGGGGTCCACTGACCTCCCTGACCTCTGCAGCCCTGGGCTGACTGAGGCAGGGTAGAGAGGGGCAGGTTACCTGCTCCAGACTGGGTACCACCTTGGAAGGGTCCTCTGCCATCAGGGGGTGGCCAGGCCAGGCCTGACTACCTCTGTGGCAGTTCCTTCACTAGGGGTAGGGTCAGTTCCCTGAGGAGGCTGACTCTTACCTACTGTCTGGGGGAAGAAGACTTTTCTTCAACCCTTGTGCTCTCTGTTGGGGGAGAGGGGGCCATTCTTTCAGGCTCCATCTCTCCAAATTCTTGGGCTGGGGCTGTGGCCATCACAGCCCCACTAACCTTTACAGGGACACCCAACATCCTGAGATGGGTTTGGTGTTCAACTTCAGCCCAGGCTGAAATTTCCAGATCATTGCCCATCAGGCAATCTACAGGTAAGGTTGGGGACACTGCCACTCTTTTTGGGCCTGTGACCCCCTCCCAGCTGAGATTGACTATGGCCATGGGGTGATCTGTTCTGACACCATCAATGTTGGTCACCTGGTATTTAAACTCAGGTAAAAGCTGGTGAGGGGGACTAGTTTCCCTGCCACCATGGTGACACTAGCCCCTGTGTCCCTAAATGCCACAGCTTTCTGACCATTAATTATTGGCTCCAATCTGTACCTGCCCAATGCTGTGGGACCCATGGTAAAGGTGGCAAATCCTATACCACCATCAGAGTCAGAGGAGTCTGTTGAGGGGTCCCTGTCTAAACTAGGGCCCACCTCTGTTCCTCTTGCAAAAGCACCTAACTTTTTGGGTGCACTACTCCCAACTGGAGGATTACTACTGGTAGTACCAGGAGGGGTGGTAGTAGTTGTGGGAGGAACATTTTCTTTATTGCCAATCCTGGGGCAACTGGGATCAGTTTTCCAGTGCCCAGGCTTTTACAGACATGGCAATATGGTTTCTTTTCAGGAGAAGAAGGAGTTTGGGACCCACCCCCAGAAGAGGAATTTTGGGGCCCTGTAGGGGACTTATCCTTAGATTTATCCCCACCTTTCTCTTGGGACTTAGTAGAATCTTTCTTCTGGTCACCACCCTGATTTTTAGTTTTTACTCTGGTTCTGACCCATTTGTCTGCCTTCTTTCCCAATTCTTGGGGAGAGGTCAGATCAGAGTCCACCAGATACTGGTGCAAAAGCTGGTTTTGACAATTATTAAGGATCTGCTCCCTCATAATCAAATTGTACAATCCTAAAAAGTCCTGCACTTTGTTGCCATGTATCCAACCTTCCAGAGCCTTAGTAGCACAATCTACAAAATCAACCCAGTCTTGAGTCTGAGCTTTTTGGGTGTCTCTGAACTTCAACCTATACTGTTCAGTGGTTAGGCCAAACCCATCTATCAGAGCACTCTTCAAGACTGTGTAATTGTCAGCATCCTCTTCTCTTACAGTGAGGAGCTTGTCTCTACCTTTGTCTGCAAAGGAGAGCCACAAGATTGCTGCCCACTGCTTCTGGGGGACCCTCTGAACTTTACAGGCCCTCTCCAGTGCAGTTATCCATTTGTGGATGTCATCCCCACTCTGGTAGGGAGGGACAATCTTGTTTAGGTTTCTATGGTCATAAGACCTTTCCCTATCTTTAGGGATATTGCTGCCACCATGGGACTCTAGTCCCAACTTTTTCTCTCTTTGTAGAGATCTAGGGACTCCCTGTCTATAGCCAACTGCTGTTTTCTGAGTTCAAGCTGGGCTTGCTCATACTGAATCAGTCTCTTTCTCCTCTCATGAGAGGATTCCCTCCTATGAGAGGAGACAGAGGTCCCTACTGAGGTGCTAGAGTGGTTAGACTCCTGAGAAGGAGATCTAGACCTTCTGGGCACACTCACAATCCTTCCTGGGGGACAAAGTGGAGGTCATTCTGATCCTCCTCCTCATCCACAGGAGGAATTGGGTTTTCCAGGTCAGGGTCATTGTCACCCTCCTGGTCAGTTCCAGAGGGGGGCTGGGGGTGTTGCTACCCCTGGCCCCATCCTCATCTTCTGCCCCACCCTCTGCTCTCTACCCCTTCAGTCCCTAAGGGCCTGCTGAGATCATAAGCCTCTAACATCTCTCTCAGATGTTGGGTGGTGGGACTTTGGCCTGTCTTCAGTTTCCTCAAATTGCATAATGCTCTCAATTCCAAGAATGGGAGTGTATCATACTTGGAGGGAAGAAGCCCAGGGGCTTCTGGCAAGGACTCACTGGGTCCTGGCTTTGAAGACATCACTAGTGAGGTGTGGTGTATGCACTACCTACTCTAGTGTGGCCTACTAAACTCTCTTGAGTTGTAGAAAGGGTGTGCTATCCCTTAACACACAACTCTAAGTTCAGTAGAACTTACTGTATTCTAAGCTTAATTTATATGTACCTTAGGTACCTTTAGTGGTTTTCAGTTGATCAATTCAATTGAGATTATCTGGTAAAACAATAGCAAGCTGGAATCCCACACGCTGCACACCAATGTGAGAAGTTGGCCTGGCATATGCTGTCCACTAATTATAGTGGGCACCTTGCACCAGTCCAAACAACCCCTTATTGGAGATAGGTTAAAGACAACCTTATTGAAAGCTATCCTAGTGGTAGCTATGGAGAGCAGCCTTCAGGCTAAGTCTTGAAGGAATGTAAAGCAGCTTGTTTTACCAGTCTATAATCTCTTGAGTGATCAAATGAAAGAGCACCACACCAGGTATATATTCAAAATATATGTATTTATTGCTAAACACACCCCTCTAGTCTCTTTATGAGGCTAGAGTTCGAAGTACACAAGTTATAAGTTATTTAAACACAGTAATAGCACAAATACACGTTTGGGCCCTAGGGGCGTACCAAACCATATACCAATAAAGTGGTATAAGAACCACGACTGAGCTAGACACTAGGCCTAGAGCCTCTAGAAGTGCTTGGACCACAAGGAACCACCCAAGGTAGTGACACAGGGGACCCACGGGGGACGCGTGCAGTGTAAATACACAGCCGCGATACGCCGTTAACTTCTATGGAGAAAGTCGCGATCAGGAAATTAAAGAAAAGGGACACTTAAAGGAGGACTTGGAGCAAACCCTTTGAGAACTAGGTCGTTCTAGAGTCTCTACCCACGGGAGCACCGGAGTACTCGTGTTACCTCACCCAGGGAAGCCGGGTGCATAGGTGCCTTTCGGGGTCGGGTTTCGTCGTCGATTTGAATGGCGATCTGCTGCAAAGTGCTGCTGGCGACCAAGTGGAAAGTGTCCGGGTGGATCCAAGAGTGGATCGGAGATCTGAAGAACCTGAAAGCAGAGGGGACAGAGTCTGGGTCACTAGCCAGTGACCAGGAAGGCGATGAGCGGATGCCCACCGATGTCGAGTGCTTCAGGTAGGTTGACGGTCGTCTTGACTCTTCAGCCACGAGGTCCAGGAGGCGTTGTCGGCGACCAGGAGCAGGATTCGGGCTGGTACACGATGTCTGTCGAGTGCTGAGGTGTCGGCGACCGGATTGGACCCAACAAGCCTTGGCAACGGCAAGTCTCGATGTAAATTGAAGAATGACGATGATGCAGACCAGCAAGGTCTGAGGAACTCACCCAGCAAGGGTAAGTAAGGGCAAGCCTGGAGCAACCAGGGAGCCCAAGAAGAAAAGGATTGGCCTTCGTGAAGGGCTACTAGCCAACGGGCTAGCGACCGCAAAGGAGCCTCGAGTCGTTGCATGTGGAGCTGGCTCACAGGACACTCGTGGAGTGGAGGCCAGTGATCTTCGGTGCAGTTGGTGCTGGAGGCTAGGGCTACTCGGAGCCCAAAGCACGACTTCGTGGGAGACCCAGAAGAGGATGCACTAGCAAATGCGTGCGGTGTCCAGGGGTCACGGTTCCACGTTACCCACGACAGCTACGGGCCTCAGCTTTGCTGGGGACTCAGGGCAGCCTCGGGGAAGTCTGGAAATCCACCTCTGGTGATGCAAAGACTTCGGCGTCCGACGGGAGCTTAGGCGATGCAGACCGGACAATTGCTTCTTTGGTGCCTGCCAAGCAGGGGAGTCACTCCTTGACCCCAAGGGAGATTCTTCTGTCCTCTAGTCTTGAGTAGAGCGTCGAAGGTCCAGGATTCTGTGTCAGAGTTTCGTCCAGGGATAATCTAAAGTCCTAAGGACTGGGTTCCTATACTTATACTAAGTTTAGGGGTTGGACTTACTCTGTGGCCCCACCTATGGGTGGGTCAGGGCAGAGGGGTGGCTACACCCCTTTCCCTTTGTCCAGTTCGCGCCAAAGCAGGGGCTGCAAGCCCCTGATCCGGTTTGAACTGGGGTATGCACAGGGACACCAAGTGTGCCCCCAGTGCAGGACTTCAAAGCACCCGAAAGTGCTCCCGCCCAGCCCCAATACACACTATCCTGTCTGGGGAGGTGGTCACACCTCCCTGGGACAGGAAACCTATTGTCCAGGCCTCCCCTGCCGGAGTTTCGTCCAGCAGCAGGAGGCCAGACTTGTGTCTGTGGCAGCAGCATCCATTTTGTGATGCCAGGGCTTTAGAAAGAAGTTACCGGCCAGGCCAGGGTTAACATGTCTCTCCCTCTAGAAGGGTGGAATGCTACCCCCGCCGCCAGAATTGGCGGGGGGTAGTATTCCAAGATGTTTGACACCAAACACGACATGTTTCGGTGCAGCCATTCCAAAGTTAGCATTTAACGCGAGGTTATAATGCGCTTAAGAGTATATGGTCAGGCTGCACTACAAACAGCATCAGAGAAGGGTCTCCGAACGCTGCAGAGGGGCCCTGCTCATGCAGGGGCACCCTCTCACATAGGAACCACGCACTCTGCCTTCAGGATTGATAAGGCCTGCCATAGGAGTGACTTATAGGTTTATATGTGTGTATGTATATAGTGATATAGGTAGCCTATATCACAGTAAGGGGTGCATGCACCACCTTACCCAGGCTGCAGTAGCAGACCTGTGGTGTCAGTTTGGATGGCCTTCCAGGGGTGGCACAATACATGCTGCAGCCCCTGGTAGGCCTCTGAGGTACCTATGCCCTGGGTACATAGTATACCATATACTAGGGACTTATAAGGGCACTCCAGATTCCAATCAGAGATGTGCCTAAGGCACATGGAAACCATTTTACAGAGAAAGCAGATAGACTGGGGCCCTGAATAGCAGGATCCCAGTCCAACTAAGTCATAAACCAGCAAAACACCAGAAAAAAGTGGGGGCAACCATATAGTCAGATTCCACCTTCCTACATAACCCCCCCCAAACGAAAGGAGATAAGGCTAACCTTGGCCAGTTGAGCCTTTATTGACTAAGTGGCCATATAAGGAAGCACCTGCACTAGCATGGTTGCCCCCTGTCTTATGGTCCACTAAGCAATCCCTCACCCTAAGGGTATGAGAGGGTCTCCACCATGGGGAATCACTACCTGTGGTGTGCTTAGGTAAAGTACAAGGCTGGTGAGGTGTCTGAGTAGGGAAGTGAGGCCCTAGGAATGTTGGTCTCAGCTTCCTCAGATCACTGGTCACCATGTATGCCTGTCTTTCCATGACTGAGTTGCACTTTGCTCTAAGGGTCAACCTTTGGCTGCCTACAGCTGGGGGTTGGGTCCCTTTGGATGGAACACTGGAGGGACATGGCAGGTTTGGAACCTTCTGGTCCCAGGTTTGCCCTTGCCTACCAGAGTCCTTCTGGGGGAGGTCCCTACATAAAGGTATGGGGGATCCCTCAGTGTGTAGAGGAGTTTTCACCTGGCTAGGGCTACTAGCCTGGGTGCCCCTAATCTGCTGATGGGGGGTTCCTCTGGACAGGGGGCCCTGGGGGGTCCACTGACCTCCCTGACCTCTGCAGCCCTGGGCTGACTGAGGCAGGGTAGAGAGGGGCAGGTTACCTGCTCCAGACTGGGTACCACCTTGGAAGGGTCCTCTGCCATCAGGGGGTGGCCAGGCCAGGCCTGACTACCTCTGTGGCAGTTCCTTCACTAGGGGTAGGGTCAGTTCCCTGAGGAGGCTGACTCTTACCTACTGTCTGGGGGAAGAAGACTTTTCTTCAACCCTTGTGCTCTCTGTTGGGGGAGAGGGGGCCATTCTTTCAGGCTCCATCTCTCCAAATTCTTGGGCTGGGGCTGTGGCCATCACAGCCCCACTAACCTTTACAGGGACACCCAACATCCTGAGATGGGTTTGGTGTTCAACTTCAGCCCAGGCTGAAATTTCCAGATCATTGCCCATCAGGCAATCTACAGGTAAGGTTGGGGACACTGCCACTCTTTTTGGGCCTGTGACCCCCTCCCAGCTGAGATTGACTATGGCCATGGGGTGATCTGTTCTGACACCATCAATGTTGGTCACCTGGTATTTAAACTCAGGTAAAAGCTGGTGAGGGGGACTAGTTTCCCTGCCACCATGGTGACACTAGCCCCTGTGTCCCTAAATGCCACAGCTTTCTGACCATTAATTATTGGCTCCAATCTGTACCTGCCCAATGCTGTGGGACCCATGGTAAAGGTGGCAAATCCTATACCACCATCAGAGTCAGAGGAGTCTGTTGAGGGGTCCCTGTCTAAACTAGGGCCCACCTCTGTTCCTCTTGCAAAAGCACCTAACTTTTTGGGTGCACTACTCCCAACTGGAGGATTACTACTGGTAGTACCAGGAGGGGTGGTAGTAGTTGTGGGAGGAACATTTTCTTTATTGCCAATCCTGGGGCAACTGGGATCAGTTTTCCAGTGCCCAGGCTTTTTACAGACATGGCAATATGGTTTCTTTTCAGGAGAAGAAGGAGTTTGGGACCCACCCCCAGAAGAGGAATTTTGGGGCCCTGTAGGGGACTTATCCTTAGATTTATCCCCACCTTTCTCTTGGGACTTAGTAGAATCTTTCTTCTGGTCACCACCCTGATTTTTAGTTTTTACTCTGGTTCTGACCCATTTGTCTGCCTTCTTTCCCAATTCTTGGGGAGAGGTCAGATCAGAGTCCACCAGATACTGGTGCAAAAGCTGGTTTTGACAATTATTAAGGATCTGCTCCCTCATAATCAAATTGTACAATCCTAAAAGTCCTGCACTTTGTTGCCATGTATCCAACCTTCCAGAGCCTTAGTAGCACAATCTACAAAATCAACCCAGTCTTGAGTCTGAGCTTTTTGGGTGTCTCTGAACTTCAACCTATACTGTTCAGTGGTTAGGCCAAACCCATCTATCAGAGCACTCTTCAAGACTGTGTAATTGTCAGCATCCTCTTCTCTTACAGTGAGGAGCTTGTCTCTACCTTTGTCTGCAAAGGAGAGCCACAAGATTGCTGCCCACTGCTTCTGGGGGACCCTCTGAACTTTACAGGCCCTCTCCAGTGCAGTTATCCATTTGTGGATGTCATCCCCACTCTGGTAGGGAGGGACAATCTTGTTTAGGTTTCTATGGTCATAAGACCTTTCCCTATCTTTAGGGATATTGCTGCCACCATGGGACTCTAGTCCCAACTTTTTCTCTCTTTGTAGAGATCTAGGGACTCCCTGTCTATAGCCAACTGCTGTTTTCTGAGTTCAAGCTGGGCTTCCTCATACTGAATCAGCCTCTTTCTCCTCTCATGAGAGGATTCCCTCCTATGAGAGGAGACAGAGGTCCCTACTGAGGTGCTAGAGTGGTTAGACTCCTGAGAAGGAGATCTAGACCTTCTAGGCACACTCACAATCCTTCCTGGGGGGACAAAGTGGAGGTCATTCTGAGCCTCCTCCTCATCCACAGGAGGAATTGGGTTTTCCAGGTCAGGGTCATTGTCACCCTCCTGGTCAGTTCCAGAGGGGGCTGGGGGTGTTGCTACCCCTGGCCCCATCCTCATCTTCTGCCCCACCCTCTGCTCCTACCCCTTCAGTCCCTAAGGGCCTGCTGAGATCATAAGCCTCTAACATCTCTCTCAGATGTTGGGTGGTGGGGCTTTGGCCTGTCTTCAGTTTCCTCAAATTGCATAATGCTCTCAATTCCAAGAATGGGAGTGTATCATACTTGGAGGGAAGAAGCCCAGGGGCTTCTGGCAAGGACTCACTGGGTCCTGGCTTTGAAGACATCACTAGTGAGGTGTGGTGTATGCACTACCTACTCTAGTGTGGCCTACTAAACTCTCTTGAGTTGTAGAAAGGGTGTGCTATCCCTTAACACACAACTCTAAGTTCAGTAGAACTTACTGTATTCTAAGCTTAATTTATATGTACCTTAGGTACCTTTAGTGGTTTTCAGTTGATCAATTCAATTGAGATTATCTGGTAAAACAATAGCAAGCTGGAATCCCACACGCTGCACACCAATGTGAGAAGTTGGCCTGGCATATGCTGTCCACTAATTATAGTGGGCACCTTGCACCAGTCCAAACAACCCCTTATTGGAGATAGGTTAAAGACAACCTTATTGAAAGCTATCCTAGTGGTAGCTATGGAGAGCAGCCTTCAGGCTAAGTCTTGAAGGAATGTAAAGCAGCTTGTTTTACCAGTCTATAATCTCTTGAGTGATCAAATGAAAGAGCACCACACCAGGTATATATTCAAAATATATGTATTTATTGCTAAACACACCCCTCTAGTCTCTTTATGAGGCTAGAGTTCGAAGTACACAAGTTATAAGTTATTTAAACACAGTAATAGCACAAATACACGTTTGGGCCCTAGGGGCGTACCAAACCATATACCAATAAAGTGGTATAAGAACCACGACTGAGCTAGACACTAGGCCTAGAGCCTCTAGAAGTGCTTGGACCACAAGGAACCACCCAAGGTAGTGACACAGGGGACCCACGGGGGACGCGTGCAGTGTAAATACACAGCCGCGATACGCCGTTAACTTCTAAGGAGAAAGTCGCGATCAGGAAATTAAAGAAAAGGGAAACTTAAAGGAGGACTTGGAGCAAACCCTTTGAGAACTAGGTTGTTCTAGAGTCTCTACCCACGGGAGCACCGGAGTACTCATGTTACCTCACCCAGGGAAGCCGGGTGCATAGGTGCCTTTCGGGGTCGGGTTTCGTCGTCGATTTGAATGGCGATCTGCTGCAAAGTGCTGCTGGCGACCAAGTGGAAAGTGTCCGGGTGGATCCAAGAGTGGATCGGAGATCTGAAGAACCTGAAAGCAGAGGGGACAGAGTCTGGGTCACTAGCCAGTGACCAGGAAGGCGATGAGCGGATGCCCACCGATGTCGAGTGCTTCAGGTAGGTTGATGGTCGTCTTGACTCTTCAGCCGCGAGGTCCAGGAGGCGTTGTTGGCAACCAGGAGCAGGATTCGGGCTGGTACACATTGTTTGTCGAGTGCTGAGGTGTCGGCGACCGGATTGGACCCAACAAGCCTTGGCAACGGCAAGTCTCGATGAAATTGAAGAATGACGATGATGCAGACCAGCAAGGTCTGAGGAACTCACCCAGCAAGGGTAAGTGAGGGCAAGCCTGGAGCAACCAGGGAGCCCAAGAAAAAAAGGATTGGCCTTCGTGAAGGGCTACTAGCCAACGGGCTAGCGACCGCGAAGGAGCCTCAAGACGTTGCACGTGGAGCTGGCTCACAGGACACTCGTGGAGTGGAGGCCAGTGATCTTCGGTGCAGTTGGTGCTGGAGGCTAGGGCTACTCGGAGCCCAAAGCACGACTTCGTGGGAGACCCAGAAGAGGATGCACTAGCAAATGCGTGCGGTGTCCAGGGGTCACGGTTCCACGTTACCCACGACAGCTACGGGCCTCAGCTTTGCTGGGGACTCAGGGCAGCCTCGGGGAAGTCTGGAAATCCACCTCTGGTGATGCAAAGACTTCGGCGTCCGACGGGAGCTTAGGCGATGCAGACCGGACAATTGCTTCTTTGGTGCCTGCCAAGC